>QUSF01000002.1:34252158-34664042 GCA_003676055.1 Chloebia gouldiae
CCCGCCCGCAGCCGCTGTCAGAGCGGCCGCGGCGCCCCGCGGGCGGTGCCGTCCCTCCTCTCCCCGCTGTGGAAGCCTCGCCGCGCCCCCCGCCCGCGGCTGGTGCTACTGTGGTGGGGGGCTGGCCTTGGTTCCGCGGAGTGGGAGAGAAGCGGGAGCGCTCGGAGCTCCGTGCCTGGCGAAATGGGTCTGCTCCCCGCCCTTGCTTTCAGCTCCTGTCAGGCAGCCTGGCTCCGAGGTGCCCCGGGGAGGACCGGCTCTGCCATGACCTGCAGCCGCCCAGAGCTAGGTGTTTTCCATGTCCTTTCGAAACAGAGGCTGGCACGTTGAAGGCAAATACTCTAAATGCTGGAGGGAGGCTCTCTTACCACCTCTACAGCAAAGAATCCTGAAGCATTCTGTTTTGTTGCTACTGGTGTCTTTCTTAAATTCAAATCACAATTTCTGTTTTCTGGTTGTCGGATTTTAAATCACTTTTTCTAAATCCGGTAGACGCGAAAGAAATCTGTAATTGGAAGTGTTTAAACAGATACTTCTTTAGCATGTAGCACAGCTGTGAAGTGTCTGTATGCTGTACCTAATGCTTTCTTATATTTTTAATGATTTTCAAGCTATTTTTTAAAAAAGGCTTTAGGAGAAGACTTTTCATATGCAGAAAGTTTTTGAGAAGTTCCTTGGTCCTTCCTAATACTAGAACCACTCACAAGGTACCCACACATATAGTCAGCTTCTGTTGCTTTTTACTCTTTGTGATCTCCAGATCACAATTTGCTATGGAAATGTGATGCTTTTAGCACTTTTACCAGTCCTCACCTGCTCAATCACTTGGAAACTGAATTAATGTTTCTAGGTGCACATCTGCACTGTAGCTCCAGAATCAGGGCTTTAAGGCCTAGATCTAGAGCTGGTCTTTCACTTCAGAGTTTTCATTTTCTTTGAGCTGGGAAAACTTAGTAGAAACTAAGTTTAGATAATTTAGCTGAGAAGCTTTGATCCCATCCATGAGCTACCAGCCTCAGTGGCTTCTGGATGACCTTACCCTTGGTGAATAAAATCAGATTTTTAGAGCTCTCCCCTATATTGCATTTCCATTTGTTATGGTTAAGGAACATCAGAGCAAATAAATTACAGTATTTGCTGATTCTTGCTAAACTAGGTAAATCTGTTTTATCTCAACCTAATTTCTTTGCATAGTGTATTTCTCTTTGGAATTTGTAAAACTGAAAAAAGCAACCCACTGGGCAGGGCACTAAAACTTGAATTGCTTGACCAAAATTATTTCGAGTAATTAAGCACCATCGTCCCTTTCAACCACTTTTTGAAATTGCTTTTTCTTCTCTGACTAAAGAAAGATTCTTTTTTGGGGAAATATGCCAGGGGAAGAAAAGCTCATCATCTGTATATCTGTATGCTTTTTTCTTCCTATAGTGGAAAGGACAAACAGAAGGATTCCCTGCACAGTAACTTAAGGGTATAAAAAGAAAAAAAAAAATCACTGTCGAGTAAGAGCTTGAGACATTCAATTAAGTATATGGAACAGTTAGGAAAATAACTCCAACTTTTTCATAGACCCTTTTTTTTCTTCATGAAGGAGTTGTTTTAAGAAGAACATATAGAAATTTTGCCTACTATGATTAATTTAATGCTATTTATTACCAAAAAAATACAAATTAATTTGGAACAGAGATGATCATAATGGGAAAGACTTATATGTATTTAGTGCTTTTAATTCTGTATAGTTACTTGCAAACTAAAAAGTAAAACAACTGTGCCAAATGTTCTGGGTTTTTTGAGAAAAGAGCTGGATGTTGAGGAAATACAGGTTTTAACTTTTCTTGGTAAAGCTTCATATTTTGCTCATATTATGAAGGAAACTACTATCTGTATTCATTAAAGGAGGAACTCTGACCTGTTACAGATGGTTTTTTTCTTCTTTTAAAATTTGTTGAGTGAAGAGAAAGAACCCAAACTGCTTACATTTTTGTGTGGTACACCTATACATGTAAAAAAAACATGGAGTTTGAATCCAAAAGCTTCTGAGTCAGGATAACTGCATGTAAGATCTTAACTTTCATAAAGCTGGTTACTCAGCCTGACTTTTTCCTACCAAGAAAGTCAATTGCTGTTAGATCCAAGTGCATCCAAAAGTCCAAGGCACGATACTTCCTAAGTCTGTAGGAGTGATGTGTACCTCAGTAAATTGCAGTCAGACTCTAAAATTTGAATGTTCTTTGTCTAATGACTGTTGAATAAGAAATGCATTTTTAAGGTTTTTCCACTTCCAGGGATAGACTTAACTTCACGTAGCTGTTTCACAGGCATGTTTGCTCAGTTTGTTTCTCCAGTATTGCCATTCTGCTGTGGCACTAGCATTGATAAGTTTAGTTTATCTGTCACTGTCTCTGAAAATCTGAGATCTGAACAAGATTAAATGACACATGAAGCACTGCCAACCTGTAGCTCTTTGATGCAGCTTTTACAATATAGGTGTCTGTGCCAGGTCTGAATTACATTATCGTCACTGAGACTGATGTCTCCCCAGAACACAAGCCTTTACCATAGGTATCACTTCCTTGTTCTAGAAATTTTGCACTTTGATATTGAGCCTCTGTATAAGCATAGGAGAAGTTCATAATATGATATGGTAGATCAAGGTCTGTCTTAATGCTAGTCAAATGCTAGTGGGCATGCTGCTCATTTTTTTAGTATACTTCAATGGTGAATGTTCCCTATAAAAAAATTATTGCTGAAATAATAATGTGGTGCACCAAGGTCAATTCCTGATGCTGTAGATGAATGACTTAATGGCAGTGAAGTCTTGATCTAAAGAGGAGGCATTGAGTAGCTGATAAGTCAACCAAGAATAAAAAGGAACAGCTTCTTTGATATGGAATAGGAAAACCCAAATGACAAACCTTGTGACATTGCAGTCATGAATTCTTTTTCACAGAAGAGATAAAATTATAATTGCAGAGGTAGTTTATCTCTGGCAGTCCTGTATGTTATTTAATGAAGATCCGTGGAATTTAATTTAAATTAAATGGAATATATTAATACATTAGTCAGACGAATAATATTGTTTCCTTAAAAAAATCCTAACCCTTCAGAAAACTTCAGTTTATCTAATCTGAAAATTGAGTTAAATTACCAGGTAGAGGTAGCATAATATACTAGGAAGAAGAATGAAAAGGTAATGAAAAATAGCAGGAGCAGTTTGAGTGTATTTAAAGTTAATTTCTTCTTCAAGTAAGTTGTTCTATACTCCAGAAAATCTCTGACAGAATTCTCAAATGGATGGATGGATTGTTAGCCATAGAAGAAGAACCCTGTATTTTGACGTAAAGCGATGCGAAATCCTGTAAGCATGTATGGTGTAAAATCATTTTCCCTGACAGTAGCCAAATGTGTGGTTTCAGAATCCAGTTGGGCAAAATGAACAACATCGTTTTTATAGTCTTGCTTTGTTCCATCTGCTCTTTGTTGGCTTTAGTGCTGTGATTCTCACACTCACTAACAGGGTGAAAATACATTGGGATTTTGTTGTTTATTTTTGTAATGTTAACTGGATTTTTCTCTTAAAGTATATAAGTGACCTTACTGTGAAAACCAAATGAATCCCAGAAGTTATAACAGACAGTAGAATGAATGGATTAATATTGGAAATGGAAGTGTAATACTGCTATTCCAATTCTGGCTGTATTGTTAAAAAACATATTCTAAAATTGCTTATCTAAAATTATCATAGCAGTAGTAAGCAGCATATTGTGACAACTGAGCTCTATATTAATGCACTATAACACTGGTAGGAAACTAAGGTCAAAAAATTTACAATTTTTAAAGCTACCTGTGTATAGCTCAGTAAATTAAAATAAGAGTCTAAAATTTGCAGGTCAGTGACAGAAATAGAAATCAGAGCTATACTGTGTCTAATGAGCCTTGAATCAGAAATTAATTTTTAGATTTTTCCGGTTTAGTGTTGTCAGTTTTATGCATAATCTTGTTCCACAGAATTCTGTCGTAACCTATATTTTGTTAATCCTTTTCTCTGGTTCTCTTGTGATAATGTTGTACAGGAGCTAAAGTTATAAATAAAATAACCAGACCTTCCATTATAATGATTTTGTTGCCCCTAGTTTCATGATTCAAATCTTGCTGTGTACCATTGGTCTTGTTTTGAATTTAGCCCTGGAACACTACATGAAGTGTCAGGCAGCTGTGACATTGTGCTTACTAACTGGCTGCCAGCAGCTAACTTGCAAGCTTTCTGCTTGAGCTACATCCTTAATGCTATGCTGTTTTTTACTTACTTGATTCAGAAAAAAAAAAAAAAATTTAGATCTGTAAAGTTGTAAAGCATCATGGTTTCAAATTTAGTTTGCCCCGGAGTATTTTATTAACATATTGGTTAACAGAACACAAAGTGCTTGGTCTCAAGCCAGTGAATAGATTAATAAATGAAATCTGAACACAAACTGTAGTTCTATCATACCCCATTTTGTTTTTTACTCTTGTTCTGCTCTGTTATTCTCCTTTCATAGCTTCTGGTTTTTTCTTCTGTTTTCTTTATTATTGCTACCTGTGTAGCATTTGCAAAACATAATAGTTCTGAAATAATGTAACCAGAATTTCCATTTCATGGGATTTATCAGGGTTAGGATAAAAATTAAGTTCAAAAGTAAAATACATTATAAAATATATAAGTTTTTGGTGGTAGAACCTCAAAATGTGACACATGTTCTCAAAGAAAGAAATGGGATTTTGTTTGTGTACCTCATCCTCCACAAAGTCTGTTAGTTCTGTGGTCAGTGTATGCATCACATTTGTCTCCTGTTATTTTTATTATGTAGAGATTTTTATTAAGCATTTCATACTGCTAAATACTAGGTAATAAGAAATCTGACCTAAAAATATTTTGTCTTTTGATCAGTTCCGGCCAAAATCCTTCTGTTGGGATTCTGAACGATGACATCATGGCAAGATTTCGCAGAAGAACATGCATCATTTTGTTGCTTTTTATTTTGTTTATTTGCTCCATAATGATGGCTTTGAAGACTCTGAGACCTGACCGAGCTGGCTTTGGGGATCCATTTGGACTTGGGTTGTTGCCGGAGCTTCAGCAACGGACAGTGCTCTTAGACAGTAAACAGAACTTGCTAAATAGGGCTCAAGGAGATACTGTAACACGTGTCAGTAATTTGCATAGTATTGCTGTCAATACTATGAAAGCATCTATGTCTCCAGTAAAAAAGCTGGAAGAGGAACTTTCTTCTCCTAACTATAACTTTCACATATTCTACTATACTTGGTATGGGAATCCACAGTTTGATGGTAAATACATTCACTGGAATCATCCGTTGTTGCCACATTGGGATCCCAAAATTGCAAACAATTATCCAAAGGGAAGGCATAATCCTCCTGAGGACATTGGGGCCAACTTTTATCCAGAACTTGGATCTTACAGTTCCAAAGACCCTTCTGTCATAGAAGCCCACATGAAGCAAATGCGTACAGCTTCAACTGGTAATGAATGTTAACGTTTCAGCATGTTGTTCATTTATCCAGCCTTACATCCGTGAATGAGCGCAACTGAGCTATCCTTCTGTTTTTCTGTGTAATTCAGGAAATGTCTGAAACTAGTAAATGTCTTTGTATCTTTAACCCTCAACTGAAACCTACATCTTCAGAGCTGTCTCTGATGAGTGTAACAGCACAGAAACGTAAGAATGGTGTTTGTAATACTGTAGGTACATGTTTTTCATTACTTACTGCTAAATACTGATAACATACATGAAAAAAACAGAAACCTTGACTGGAATATGTTGGTTTTGTATTTTATTTTTGGGGATGAATACTTCAGTTTAAAGAACAGGTTTCAGTAAATAATGCTAGCATGGTTAAGGAGCAGCCGGTTCAAATATGAGTGTTTTTTTTTCTCTGAAAGCTGTGTGTGTGCGCAATAACAGTTGAGTATTAATTCCTTACTGTCCAAAAGTATCTTCTTTCAATGCAAATTAATGTTCCCTTTTTCTAAATAAGGTGAACTGTATACATAAGGACATTCAATATATTTTTTGGTCTTGTCTCTTTTTGGCCTTTATGGTCCTTTTTATGTTAATCTTCTTTAAAATAAGCAGTCATATAGTCTAATACTAAACTCTGAATAGCTTCTGTAAATGTAGTTGGTACAACATGACCAAAGCTGATAGCATTATTGATACTGCTGATCACCTTGTATTGAATCTCCTTCATTCATCTAATCATTACGGTTTAATGTAATTGTTATATTTTGATTAGTGATGTTTACTTGTGTAGTGTCTACTTCTTGGTTGTTGTCATGTTGTGGGTTTTAACCTAACCTTTATTTTATACAAGGGTTAATAAAATCATAGGAAATTTCTCACCCTCTTCAGTAATATAACTCCATGAACAGAAGTAACAAAACCGTTGCAGAGAAATCTCAGATACAAGTTGCCAGTAAGCACTGTTTTAGTTTTACCTAGACCAAAATAATTTATGATAGTGCAATTAAGGTAAGGGGGGCACTTGCATCTTTAGAAGAATATGTGATGTTTCTCATCCTCTTAATACAGATGTCTAAGAAAGTTGAACTCCTGGTGAAAAAGAAGCCAATCACTAGGAAGAATGCTTTGCATAATCAATTTTTTTTAGTAACTTCAGTTAGTTTTCCATTTAAAACTCAGCAATGTGAATGAGTAGTTCAGACTTCCTGTGACATTGGTATTTATAAAGAGTCACTTTTTTCCTGCTGCTATACTCACTTAAGGATTTAAGTACAATTGAATTTTTTCTCTTTCATCTAGATTTGACTAACATAAATCATCAACTTTTTTTTTTAAGAATTATACTTCGTTCATTTTTCACATACTGTGAGGCTGACTATTTACAGTTTCTAGTTTTTCTCTCTTAGCCAGTGTCTCATCCATAACTGTACTTTCCAGTCACATAATAATTTTTTCTAGCCATTTCTGAGGCTTTATCAAGGATCTTATGAAAAAAGAGAAATATAAGTAGTTCTTTCAGCAAATATTTCTAATGATTAAAGGCATATAAGAGATTGGGGCAACAGAAATTTCATGCTTCCTTGTCTTCTTCTTATATTTTACAATTCTTATGTAATAATGTCCTAATATTTTACAGATTTGATACAGTAAATTTTATTAATAAAATTGCTTAGGGAAAATTTTTTTTGCACCAGCCTTTTCTTTGTGATAGTCCGTTTTTGGTTTTAGTGACTATTCTGGTTTTAAACATTTATGACATTGTTTTTAGTGTCAAGTCCATCATTTTTTTTTTTTTTACTCTTTAGCTGGTATATAGCTTTATTTTTTAACCATAGGAAAGAAAGTGTGTAGTAGACTTTTTCAGACAAAGACCAATGTGAATTTAGGTTCCTTGATCAACAATTCTGTCTCCTGAACTTTTACATATTTCCTAAAGGTGTAAAAAGGGTCTCGTCAAGGTATCCCGGTTTGTTGCTGTTGTGCTTGTCCATAACATTTTACTCGCTTGCATTTAGTCCTTTTCTTTTGTGTGAAATAAAAGATAATATGACAAAATGCAGTAATATATTTCATTTTGCTTTCCTTGAGCAGACTGTCTCTTGTGATTATCTGTTATTCATGGTTTTCTTTTTGATAAAATGCAGAGATAATGTGCCTAAGGGTAGTTAAACTCCCTTCTCTGTGTGGTGAGCACAAATTTCCAGTTTGGATATTGTGTGACTGTGTACTCACTGTAATTTATGATTACTTTTTCCTAATTTTTGGATTGTTTGTTGGAAATTGTTGGTCAGAACTTTTATAATGTTAGTAAAGTAGGTGGAATTTAGAATATATACTTCCCTAGCTCAGTGAATTTATTCATTTACTTAAATCATTACCTAGTTAAAAAGAACCACACTGACTTATTCTTCTATATGTTCTAAATATCATTTATAGGAAAATATTCCTACATCAGTATTTCATGTATTTCTTTCATTTCTATAGACTTAACTTCTTTTTGATATTGTTTCCAGCTGTGCATTTAAAAGATCCAATCTGTTTATTTGACTGCATTTTATTATAGAAGGAACGGGTTTTGCCTTTCTGAAGAGTGTGTTCTTTTGCTTTCTTGGAGAGCATCGGAAAAATTTACAGTATGAAGACATGTTTTTTGTTGTCTTTTTTCTCCACAGCGCTGGTAACATCCTTAAATTATTGAGTTACTCAAGCATTTTTGAAGATAATAAATTTAAAAACTAATTTCACATGCTTGGAAGGATGGATTACACCATAGTAACAGTAACAGCAAGAAAGAAGGTTGTGGGATTGAAGTCACTGCTTCTAGTAATAAATGGTTGTTTTATATTTGAGCCAGAGGTACAATGAAGAAATAAGATGGGGAATAAAGTTCCATAAGATAAGAATGTCTTTCATCACATTCACAGCTCTCATCTCTTGCCTGTTCTATAACCCGTGTATCTTGATATTCTCTGCCTGTATCACGGCATAGCTATAATGCCTTAGAGGGAAGCACTCTTTTCATCTTGTCCGTCCTGAAGGTTGGAGTGGTGTGCTGAAAAGTGGGAGGGAACAGCTCTTAACTGTTAGGCTTAGGACCCTGAGTACAGATTTGATCCCTTGATAAATGATCTAACCATTGTTTGTTTTGCAGTCCTATAATGAGAGTTGGTAAATTCTACTCTGAGAATACTGAGATTTTGTAACTGATTAAAAAGTAATTTGAGATTCTGATTTATTTTATGTCGCTTTCACATCAATAATTTTAAGTCATGACAATGTTACAGTATACCTGTAATATTTTAAACAACATGATTTAAAACTCAAGTTTTGTACTTTCAGGTGTAATAGTGCTCTCATGGTACCCACCAGGTATGGCTGATGAAAATGGAGAGCCTACTGATGATTTGGTGCCAGTTGTTTTGGATTATGCACACAAATACAACCTAAAGGTAAAGTATTTCTAGATGCATATAATAGGACCAATTAGGAAAGTAAACTTTGCTATTATACTGCACTTCTTTTTGGTTGTGGAAGCCTTTGAATTTCACTGAACTTTGGTAGGACCAGAGTAATATTCCTTAATAAGCAGAATAAATATTGTAGTCTGCTTTAGCTTGCAGAGTCTAAGGTATAGTGTTGTGGATTTTTATTATTTTCTAATTTCTTTTCAGAAAACAGTTTTTAAAATAAGACATTATGTTCTTTTCCAGTGAGTGTTGGGAGTTGAGGGAAGTATTACATATTCCAAAATACTGTGAAATACAGTGAGCTATAAACTAAAACCTTTGAGAGAGAGACTTATCTTCATTTTGCATTATTTCTTAACTTTCTAGCACCTGATCATAGAGGTCAGAAGTGAACATCTATGAGGAATAAAGACAAATTTGGAATATCTAGTTTGAATAAATGTCTTTATTCCAGAAAGTATCAGAAACACTTGCCTTGGACTATAATGTCAGAGACATGCTGCTCAGACTTTAGGGTTACTTCAGGGCATGACAGGATAGGAGGGCTAAGTTATTGAATTCTTAAAATAGGTGAAATATTAAGTCAGTTTAAAAATTACATTAATTGATCAGTAGAATCTTAAATTGTGGTTTGATTTTGTTTATTATTAGAATAAAACTTGTATTTCCCTTTGTGATAATGAAAATGTGTATTTCATTTTAATCTCTCCCAAGTAATACATTTGAGTTTTTAAGTAGCTGCATATGTTTCATCTGTGGAGTGTGCTTTCTGTACTGTGTACTGAAAACAGAGCCTGTTCATCTCCTCGGGTTTTAGTTTGTTATGCAAGTTGCAGACTCTCGGTGAAATTTCCTGTCACAGGGTGAAACTGTAAATTCCTTAGCAAGCAGGAGGAAAATAGGATAATTAAATCACATACAGAAGTAATTTTGAAACTGTTAAAAGTCCTGTGTGATTTGCATTATATGATATAGGTTGCACTCTAATAATAAATTTCTAAAAGGACAGAAGAAAGGTATTAACCTTCCCCAAAATTTTCAGACCATCTAATGGAGTTTGCTCTCACCTAGAAGAATTTGTTAGCATTCGAGTCTCAAAGGAGTCAAGGCCAAATAAAATAAGCTACCAAGGAAAGTAGAGTAGTGTGTAATAGTGTGATAATGATTGCAGTAGGAATGAAGCTGCGGTTACCATTTGGAAGAATTACTGGAATACAGATACTCAGTATAGATGTTGCAAGAAGTGCTACCTACACTGTAATGTTTTTAAGCATTCTTGCACTAGTAAGTTATTACAATAAGTGTTAGGAGTCTAAGTAGACCAAAGCCAAAATACAAAATACATTTCTGTTATGTTTGCTAAATAGAAGTCTAGGAGAAAATACGCCCTTTTGATGTGTCTGATTTTCAGAGCTGGAAATGAAAGATGAAATTATAGTGCTTTTCAGCCTCTACTGTCAGTCAGTGATTTGGTCTAATGCTATTTTTCTATAGTTTCTACTTAATAGAGAGGGAGATTGGCTCTGCAATGGAATTTTTCTACTGTTGCAGAGTTGTCAAAGACTATTAAATACATTCTGCTCTAAAATTGCTTCTGAAAAAGTTGTTGCTTTGATTAATGTAATGTATTCTTCCATGATTGTCTATTTGAAAACAAATTCATTTTTACATTGGAATTCACACACACCGGTTAATCAATTCCATAAGCTCCAAGCTTGACGTTCAGAGCAATAGCAGTACATTATATTATATTTATTTCCAAGAGCTTGTTGCTGTTGATAAATGAATAAAATTTTAAATTAAAGTTTTCATTTTGCATATCTTAAAATGTATTTAGATTCTGAAAACTATCGGTGGAGCATTATCTTTAGTGGATTTTAATACATTAGTTAGAAATTAAATATTTAAAGGTTTCATTAGTTTATCAGTTCTTTGACATTCAAATAGATAATATTTTATTTTAAGTTTTAGGTTTTGTAGCTTTTTAATTTTTCTGAAGCATGATTACCACTTGCTGTAGTTTAGGGTAAACAAAAGCAGTGTTCTGTTTTAATGTAAAAAACCCAAGTATTTAATACCAAACTTCCTGGAATTGGAAACTTCTAATGTCAGTAGTGCAGGAGTTTAACTAGGGTTGGATTATTCTGGATTATTATTAGTATAGACTGATGAAATGTTTGGTCTGTAAAGAATTACATATTTGGCTGGTACTTGCTTTATATAGTACCCAGTGCCCACATATTCAGTAGTGTTTTATGTTTGTGTTGCTGTTGCTTTGTTTTCATCTTTCAGGTCACTTTTCATATCGAACCTTACAAAGACAGAGATGATCGCAGCATGTACCACAATGTCAAGTACATCATTGACAAGTGAGTTTTTTCAGAATGGTGTCCCTGGGGTTTCTTACCTGCTGGTTTAGGGGACTTCGGTATATGAACTAAAGCTTATAAAAATAGCTTATAATGTCTACTGAGACTGAAGAGAACTAAAAGAAACTGTTCATATTTCAATGCTGCAAAAATCAGTCTTTTTTATAAATCCTCAAGTGTGAATTTTACATAGAGTCTCAAATTTAAATTGCTTTCAATAGTCTTTAATGTCACAAGTCATCCTTTAGCTACTTCAGGTTAGCAACATGATCTATAAATTAAATAAAATGTACATTTTGATAATGACAAACTAGCAGATAGAACTTTAGTGTATTGACCTCTAATGATTTTAATTTGTCTTGACAAATTCCATACAGTTGCTTGGTGTTTTGCTTATCAGCGCTGCTTAGACTGTCTTAATTTCATGCTGAATTAAAGTTGCCCTTCAGAGGAAGCTGATAACTGTAGCACTGTTTGACACTAAGTTACTGTCACAGTTTAACCCCAGCCTGTGACTGGATATCACCAGGTGCCCCTTACTTCCCCTGTCATCCCTCAGCACTGGAGAAGTGAATCAGAACGGAAAGATAGACTTTGTGGATTGAGAAAAGAGCAATTTAATGATTGAAACAAAATAGTATTATAATGGAAATGAATAGACTGATAATGGAAAGAAGAAGGAGAGAGAGTAACAAAACCTGAGACAAATTGCTCACCACCTTCAGAGCAGTACCCAGCTCAGCCTGGGGCAATGTTCAGTCCCCTTCTAGGCAGCTCCCTCAGTTTATACATGGGCATGACATTCTGAAGTGTGGTGTATCTCTTTGGACAGCTTAGGTCAGCTGTCCTGGCCTTCCTTCCTCCCAACTTTTTATGCAGCTCCTCACTGGCAGAGCAGGAGACACTGAGAAGGTCTTGACTTAGGATAAGCACTACTTAGCAGCAGACAAAACATCAGTTTTATTCTCATGCTAAATAAAAAAAAAACAAACAAACAAACACAGCACTAGACCAGCTACTCTATTCCTTGCCAAACCCAGGACAGTTACTCATTTGTAGTAGTTTAAAGGTTTTTTGAAGAGTCATTGTTTGATACTTCAGCAAACACTGGACTGAAGGTGGATGTGATGTTTTGTGTTCCAAAGTCCGTGTCCTGTCTTTTTAAATTCATTTATTTGAAGAGTCTTCAGCTCAGATTGTACAACAGTATTTTCCAAATGGTAAATTTTATCTTAACGATACTTGTTTGCTTTATAGATACGGAAGCCATCCAGCCTTTTACAGGCACAAGACCAGCACAGGCAGACTTCTTCCCATGTTTTATGTTTATGACTCATATGTAACAATTCCTGAAATATGGGCAAATCTGTTAACTGTGTCTGGATCCCAGAGTATTCGAAATACTCCCTATGATGCATTATTCATTGCACTTCTTGTAGAAGAAAGACATAAGCATGACATTCACAGAAGTGGTTTTGATGGAATGTATACGTACTTTGCCACCAATGGCTTCTCCTATGGCTCATCTCATCATAATTGGGCAAGTTTAAAAGCCTTTTGTGATAGTAACAACTTAATGTTTATTCCAAGTGTGGGGCCAGGTTATATTGATACCAGCATCAGACCATGGAACAACCACAACACCCGGAACCGTGTCAATGGGAAGTACTATGAGACTGCCTTCAGCGCAGCCCTTCTGGTGCGACCAGAAATTATTTCCATTACATCTTTTAATGAATGGCACGAGGGAACTCAGATTGAAAAAGCTGTCCCGAAACGGACTGGACAGGTGGTTTACCTTGATTACAAACCCCATAAACCAAATGTTTACCTTGAGCTTACTCAGAAGTGGTCTGAGAAGTACAGAAAAGAACAAGAACAGTGGCTTATGTGAGCTGTCCCAGCTGCAATTGTTTCCTAATGCATTGATTGTATTGAGAAAGAAATTGAGAGCTGAAGAATCCATTACTAAATGTCTTTATTGTATCTTTTGAATGTATATGCACTACTACTGAATTTTAATTTTGAAAAGTAAAAAGATGATGAGATTATTGGTAATTCTGTTGTACTGGATATTTTAGTTCAAAAATATTCAGGGAAAGCTCGTTGTTAATTTTTTTTTTTTTAACTTTGTAACTTGCATGCTGAGTTTTCCGAACATCTGCATGGGATAACGCTACATGACCAAAGTATAACAGAAAACTGGCACAGTTTCTTCCTTCCTTTATTCCTGTAATGGTGTTTCTAATCAAACTGATGCTGTAATCTAAATCCTTATAGCTTCTTGCAGGATGCATGTCTATAGTATATGGAATAATCTACATTTATGCTTTATGATGTTTTGCATATGGAGTTCTTGACATATGACTAGCTTGTGGTAAAAGCACTGAAGAGTTATGTGTGATGCAACACCACTGGGTTTTGTTTGAAAAAAAAATAGTATTTGAAAGAATGGTTCAAAGAACTGCTGAAAGATTTCTAGTTTGCTAAAATTTTTTTCTTTTTGGTACATGGTGTAGGCTTTTGCAGATTACTGGATACTGACTGTGACTGTTTTTTTTTCTCTTACTTTGAATTAAAAAAAAGTTTGGATTAGAGTGGAAAACATTTCTTGAGGGGGAAAAAACCCCTAAAGATGCAAAAAATTTATTAAAATTTCCATTGTTGCTTATTTTCTGCTAATTGACTGCATACACAGTGTGCTTTTTAAAATGTCTACTTTCTAAACTCAGTATCTTACTTGTCCTACAATAACTTAATTGTAGGAAATACTTTTTTTGATTCTGAGTTAGGAGCAACCTAGTTTGGTAGCAATGAGAGCAACTACCCATTTGTTTAATTTGAAATCTGAGATTTCTCTTTTTCACCTAGTCCATTTAGTTGTTCCAGGATTCATAACTGTAAATACTAAAATCTTGCTGATATTCAGATAAGCTGAATAACAATGCTACCTGTAAGACTGTGGTATGGCTGGAAATGAGTATTTTCAGTCCTAAGAATCTCATCTGTTAAATGTTGTGATTATTAACTGGTGTTTTTTATGAGGTTTGAAAAGTTCAATCACACAGACATACCTCCTCAGCCGTACTTTTTTTGGGATTTTCATAGAGTTTCATAACAAAGCCGTAAACTTTGGAATAGTAGAAATTGCAGTGTTTTGTTCATTCGCGTCAAACGTTTAATTCTAGCAAAGTGGATTCTTTCTTAGTTGTTTCTTTTTTTTTAACTGGCATATAAAGTTTTGATCTGTGTTTTAGTTCATATGCTCAGACTGTTGTGACCACTAGTAACAGCTAGAATTCTATTGATGTTAGCAGAATTCATGAAAATTACACTCTTCACTGAGATCTCGCTGTAATCTGTCTGTTAAGTGGTAAGGTGAATGTGAGGACTTCTGTTAAAACAGAAACCAAACTAGTATATTTTTTTTCCAGAAAACTTTTTCATTCCAAATAAATGTGAACCAGTTACCACTATAAATTTCCAGAGTCTTTTTGGTATTAAAAAGATATGTTTATATATCTCTTACTTTTTTACTGTTCATTTTTTTTGTTGTTTCTTCGTGCTTGCTCAAGTGATGAGGTGTCATCTAATGTCCTCAGCTGCTTGAAGAAATGCAGAAATTGAATGGCAGATATATAACCTGGCATGTTGAAGTGTGCCTCTAGAGCTACTGGAGTCTTACTAATCTCTCTTCATATTTTTTTTGTATTTTCCTATTGCATTTCTGCAAGGTCTGAAATGCCTCTGAAAGAAATGTTTACTGATGCTTATCTGGTTTTGCCATACTCAGGTGGTAAACTGACATAGACATAGGCATGACCACAGTCAAAAAATAGTGTCTGAGACATAAAAAGCACTTGTTAGTCTTCTACCACTTTCAAGTTAACTACTCCCTTTTTAATTTTACTTATTTTTGATATTACTTATTTTACTATAAACCCCTTAAATAGCTATACATAGCTCATTTTTATAATTTTTGTATGTTTATGCTTTTACAGCCCAGAGTCCTTATATTTATTTTAAATGTAAGGGAAAAATTAAATGTTTGCATATATTTTTAAAAAATCTTCTGAAATCAAACCTCTTCTGAAATCAAACCTTTGTTTTCCCTTTGCTTAAACTTTTGTCATCCACTGGTCTTTTCTCACTGTAGTTATCTGAGCACTTTACTGGTGTTGACAACTTTGCACTCATCTTTAAGCACTTACTTTCTCCTAGTGGCAGTTTTTCTCTGTGACTGTGAAAGTCACTCCTTTGTTGCTGTGTATAGAAAAATTTGAAATCTGTTGTATGGCATTGTACAACTCAGGTGATCTATCTTGTTTAAAATGCAGTTTATGGTAACAGTGTAATGGCTCTCCATTACTCTGAAAGAATTCCAGAATTGCTGTAAAGGTATCATTTAACCATTGCCATGAAGTAGTTTCAGCCATGGCACATGATGTCTGATGGGACCTTCAGAAGAATTTGCAGAACTTCTCCAGAAAA
This sequence comes from Chloebia gouldiae, assembly GCA_003676055.1. Lineage (NCBI taxonomy): Eukaryota > Metazoa > Chordata > Aves > Passeriformes > Passeridae > Chloebia > Chloebia gouldiae. The sequence goes on from QUSF01000002.1 coordinate 34,268,008, forward strand.
TAATGAAAATTAAGTGCCTAGAAATTCATCGCCCCTGAATACTTAGTGTATTTTTATGTGCTTTATGTGATTTAAAACATAAATAAGTGACCTCACATAATATTTCAGAGTTGAGAATTTAATTCGATGATTCTAAGGAAAGCTGATGGAATAGCAGCTACTAGAGCTACCTACCCCACCTGCCTGCCTAATATTTTCTGTGTACTTAAAGCAAATCAATGTGCTGCTTCTTGTCATAGGGAGTGGAGAGTTTTGCTTATGGACTGTTGCTGCAGTCATGATACTTATTTGAAATTTGAGTAATAATAGGTCTGTGGGAAAGGATTTGTACATATGCAAAGGAATAAGATGATTACACAGGCACAGTTAAAAGGGGCAAGGGAGGAGAAAAGTGATTGTATTTAAGAAGGTGGTTACTCCAAGCTTTAATATTACACTAGGGGGAAAAGGGGACTCCAGTATGCAACCAAAATTGAGAGGCAGGGAAGAACATTTGTAATGATTTTATGATTTGAAATCAATTTAAGGAATATCTAGATCCCATTTGACTTTGGTGTCCCACTAGTGTTACTTCTTGGCCAACTGGGAAAAAATACTGTAATGACTGTTTTTAATATTTTTACACTGGTGAAATGCATTTGATTCGTTATTTCAAAGTACTTGAAGTGATATGGGAAGTTCTAAAAGAGATTGTGCCATGTTACACCTCTGCAAATACAGAAATACCTGAAGTAATCAATCACATACTACTGACTGAGTATCACTAGGAGGTAAATGGTTTCTAGTCAAAGGAGCAAGCCTTTGTGGTAAAAAGAGAACATATTTTTAAAAGCAAATCTATATGTTCATTTCTGCTTCTGTGCATTACGATCAAGTGAATTGTTTTAGTTCTGTGAGCTGTCTCAGAACTGAAGCATAGTGCATCAACTCTGAAATAAGAATGTGCATTGAATCTTGTATAGTAGTGCATGTCTGTCAGATCTATAATCTTGTACTGAATTTTGTGTGCAAACGTGCTGATGCTGTTACTGTTTTAGTGGCAAGCTGTAGATTATTGTGAATATAGTTTCTGCACTGATGTTCATCATCTTTGTCTAGTGCATTTCTTTTGAGGTGCCAATGATTTGTCTCTTAAGAGGTTGTTGAAGCAGAAGGTCCTTCAATGAAAACATTTTTCTTATGAAATTTGGTATGTATATTCTCTCCATAGTTTGAATTAACACATTTCACACATGGTTCTTAGATTCAGTTGAAAACATCTCTCAGGAGTGTTTTCAGCTCTGTGTTGCCAGTAAATGTATCTCTGGGCATATAGATATGGACTTACTGTGATTTAGGGCTCTGTTTTTTCCAAATCTCATGAACACAAAAAGAAAAAATAAAGAAGTTATAAACAAATTATTTGCCACTGAATATAAAATGAAAATTTCTCTCCCAGTCCTACAAGTACTTGTCTTCATCTTTCTACTTCATTAAGATTGTGTCAGTGTTTTGTTTCTTATCTTTTACTTCTGACCAGCATGTTAAATGTTCTTTAAATTTCTAAAGTGACTGTATTTCTAAGATGTCATAGTTAGAGTATTCAGTAAAGAGAATCTACAAGATTAGTGGCATGGCAGAAAAGCCTGATGTGAATTTCATATTGTATAGGTGAATTTATTGTGAATTGATAGTATGTCTTCATATTAATTGAACACAAATAAAAAATACCCTTCTTTTAATACCCTACATGGCTGTGACAGAGATGAATTTGCTTACATAAAAATAAAAAATGTTTATGTGTCTATTTTGACATGTGCATATACCTGAAGTCATTATTTTTAAAGTGATACGTCATTGTAATAAAATTACAGACTGTATTCTGCTACTTTTAAGTTAGCAGTGGTTTTAATCCCCTGTGATATTTACAGAAGAGCTTTTTGCTTATGAATGTTTTCATGAATAATAAATATATGCCCAAAAATTGTGATTTTAAAAGAATGTGTGATAGTGGGGTCTTTTAATAATATGAGTTTTGAAAGTTAATTTTTATTTTCCTATTACTATGTTTGTTTAGAATTTATTAGACTGAAAACAACAGGCTTATCACAATTTTTTAAAATAGACAATACTCCTGAAGTTTTTAGGCCTAATTTTATTACATCTTGTTAGGCTGCTGAGTTTACTACTGCATGATATTGCAAGTGTCTTGAGTCTTGAAATAGAAGTGTATGTCAACAAAGTAAAACTGAAGTTTGTAGTTCATACTGAAGTTTAGGAGGGATGGGCACACAAATAATTAGCCTTGCAGGAGAGTGGTTTACAACTGATTGCTGCAGAAGGGTGAATGAAGTATTTGTTGCATTCTGGTAGCATTATGCTCTTCAGATATAAAAAGTTTGGAAAGTAAGCATTGCCATCTTATTTTTTGTGGCTGTGTGAAATTACCTCCTTGGTGTTTGAAAAATGTGTTTTGTCATTCCAACAAACTGCACTGGTATGAAAAAAATTAAAGCTAATTCAAATGCATAGTATTGTGTATTTCTGTACATACAGTTATCATACAGTATGATGATTTTATGGAGAGATGAGAATTCTGTTTTGTATATTCCATTCTTGCTACTATTCAGAGCTGGCTTGGCACATTCAAAAGTGAGGAATTTTTTTTTAATTAATTTAGGTCTTAGAATATGTGTATGTAAATATGTGCACACACAGTATATTCCTCATGCCTTTGTGAAAAATGCTACTGTCCTTATATGGATAAAAAAGTCTGGAGCAGTTTTAGTCAGTTCTCAGATCTTACCAATGTTCATGGAGTGATCCAGAGTGGCTCACTTCTTGATCCTATCAGTTAAGTAGTGTTCTTAGTCAAAAATAATCAGAGTATTCACATTCATTTCTAATGATCTTTTATCTAAAAATATGGGTAAAAATCTACTGAGCTTTTCTAAAGTAGAGAATTTTAGGAAGGGTTAAACTTTTTTCAACATAGATTATTCTATAGCAAAAATATACACTAGCTAACTAAAATCCATGTTGCAGAAAAATAAATGTTTTATTAGATAATGTTGATGCCTGCTATTGCATTAAGAGCTGATACACCATTTATAGAAGACAATTTTGTTTTTAAATTTGGTCTAATTTTATTTAGTTACAATAGCCATTTTTTAAAACCTTGATGAGGTGTATTGCTAGCTCTCCGTAGAACCAACACAATGACAGGTAGTTTCTTGTTTTTTGGTTTTTTTTTTTGGGGGGGGGGGGGGATGTGGGTTTTTTGGGTTTTTTTAATCCATGGAAATGAGCAGTATGTATCTGACAGCAGGATCCTGTCTTCAGAGTTGGTTTTATAACTTGAAGTCATTGCTATAGAAACACAGCAGGATTTCTCAGGACTAAATTCTCAAACTGCAATGTGATTCAACAAAGTACCAGCAGTAACTTCAGTTGATTTTTAGAATAATAGTGAAAATTAAGATGTTAGTTTGTTGTGATTTTAGTGGAAGTTTCTTGGAAAATTCTAATATACTATGGTAGAAAATACTTTTATCATAGAGTGGAGATTGCTTGCTCATTAAGATCAGATAGCCAGTTAAAATTTGAGAAGTATGATTTTAAATATGGTATATGTTTTTCAATAAGACAGTATTTCATAATACCATTGCCACTATTCAAAATACTTTAATAACAATGAATACTTCTTTTTAAAGGGTATTCTTCTTTAGTTCTAGAAGAAGTTTAGTTCTTCTTTAGTTCTAAAGAGCTAAAGAGGGCTTCCAAAGGCATTGACCTCAGGAAGCAATGTTAATAAATGAGAAATAATTCTAAGATTTTTCAGAGGAGAAAGAAGTAGCCAGCCATTTGCTTTGTGAAAAGCTCTGCAGTCCTTATTTTGTCTCATTTAAATGATTCTTGGTGAGTGTTGAAATTTTATTCCAGGTGAGAGAAGAACCTACTTTCAAAAAATAAAATACATTCTGAAAACACAAGTGGTAAATTGTATTAGTTGTACTCACAGCATACCAAAAGTACATTTACTTTGCTATTTAGGTCCAGCCTTTGGCTGAGCAGCTTCCTGATCTACTAATTCACTTGGAATTGTTTGCATATATTTTTACAAAGCAAAATTTTAAAACTCCATTGCAGTAGCATGACATTGAAAAAGATAAGCTGTACAGAAGAGAGGAATGTGGTTAAGAGATGTCAAAATTATAAAATGTCTGGAGACTTCATGCAGGCAATATAACCATATTCAGATTACTATATCAATGAAAAGATTTTTAAGAGGCTTGGAAGAAGTTTGTGTACTTAAACAACAGAATAAAGAAAAGTGTTAGAAATAAAGGACACTTTTAAATGAAGATTCTGTCCAAAGGATCAAACAAAAGAGGTAAGTTCTGGCATTCATTTTAAAGCTTAAAAAAAAAAATCCCATACTAAACTTGAAGGAACAACTTCCTAGACCTAAAAAAAAAAAAACAAAACAAAACTCAAAAAAACCCGAATAATTAAGCTTCCCCCATCCATCCACCAGAAGTAAATTCAGAAAACCATGGAAAGCAAGACAGAATACAATATTAAGGAAAAAATACCCAAACAATTTTTATGAACTAATTACTAGAGCCTTCTTTAATGCATGTTTCTAAAACCTCACAAGCAGATAGAAAGCTGGTAGTGTGCTAGTAGTGCTGGTAGATAGCAGAGCAGCAAAAGAATCTTTCACAGATCCTTTAGATCTTCAATAACACTGTAGTAGAGAAGTTTAAAGTGTCTTGTATCTCTGTTTATTACAGAAGAGGTTAGAGATTTTATATTTGATCCAGTATCCATTGGTAATTAATCAAGAAACATCCTATGTTGAAATGTCATACAAGTGGTCTTGTGACTGGATCAATAAAACAAACAGCAATAAATCACCCTGTCTCAATAGTACTCATGCAGGGGTTTTCAGAGATGTGTATACTTTGTTGTTTAAGTTAACAGGCACATGAAGGAAAGGGGATAAATGTGGTACCAATTTTAAAAAGACTTCTAGGAGGGATGCTTGGAACTGTAAACAAGTCTGAAATCCATCCTTGGTTTAAAAAAAAAAAATTTAAAAATAGACACCTAAGATACGGCAATATCCATGTAGTTTTCCAAAGCAAAGTCATGCACCAAAAATCCATTATACTTTTGAAATTGTAATTAGAAATGTGGTCAAAGGCAATAAAGCTTTCAGCAAAATACTTGGCCTTCACACACTTGGCCTCTACTTTTATGCAAGTAGAGGAAAGAATTTTTCAGTACATCACTTGCCATTAAAAGTTAAGAAACAGATAATAGAAATATTAAATTTTCATAGCAACAGGCAGATACTTGTTAGGTCCCAAAGACATCTCTTGTGGCATTTGTGCTGTTCAGAAAGTTATTTAGAAATATATGCACTAGTGCTAATCAGTTTCTAAATATAATCAAAATTAAAAACCTAATTATGTAATAGTAACAAATTGGGTGATAAAAGAACTGGAAAAACATAGTATGATGTGCATGTATAGTATCAGGACATATACATACACAAAGCTGTACCCTGTTTTAGTGGTCTACTTAAAATTCATTTGGCTGTCTATTTGGTTACTACTATAAAAAAATTAAGCTCAAAGATAATAACAAATATATTATTAGGAAGGACAATTAAAAATATCACTACACCATTGTATAAATCTGTGTAATACTTGTGTCTGGAATACTGGTTATCTACTTAAAAAAAAAAAAAAAACAACAAAAAAACCAAAACAACCAAAAAATCTAAAAAGATACCTGGAAAGATTACAGAAATAAGAATAAGAGAGATTTGAACCAAGGAAAATGTACATTAAAAATACTCAGCTTCAAGAAAAATTGTTCCTCAGAATGTGCCAGTGGATCATGGAAGGGCATAAAGAAAATTAATAGAGAACAGTAACATTTTCTGTTCTTTATGCCAAAGAAAGGTCATCTAATTAAATTTTCAGATACTGTATTGAAACAGAATAAGAAGTGGGATTTTGTTCACTCAATACAGTAAAATTATCAAATGTACTGCTGCAGGATATTGTAGAAATTGAAAGTATAATAGGTACAAAGTCACAATAGCATTGATCAGACTTCATAAGCAAGGCGGTCCAGATGCAACTTTTTCCTCAAAACATCTCTAAATAACTGATTATCAGAAAGCAAGAGAAAGTATTTTTGGAAATAAATGAGTTCTATTTCGTGTAATGCTTTAGGTATTTTGCAAGACATTTTGACTTACATGTGAAAATCAAAAATGTCATCTGTTTCTGAAATTAAGAGGGATATTCATATTGGAAAGCAAGAAACTGGTTTAGTGGCAACTAACTATTTTTTAGTTTTCTGCTTTCTATAAGGTTGAACATCGTTGCCTTTAAAGTCTGGACCATCACAGGAGTAACCACTCAAGCTATGCTGAACTAATGCCATTTATTATCAAAGATATTAAAAGATTGTGGTGTTGCTGCTTATGTGTCATGAAGACTAAACGCCAGAGGGTCTGGAGGTATACCTTGCATGTTGCAGAAAAGTTCAGGCTACCTTTGTGTAGCTTCTTCAGGCTGGTGCTAGAGATGTTCAGTCTGATTGCAGCAAATTTTGGAGTTTAGCAGAGACACTCCATGGCATCAGGGGCCTTTGAATATAGGTGTAAAGGAGAGAACTAGAACATTAATGGTAGGGCTTCCAGGGGATCCAGCACAGAAGACTGTAATTTGATAAATATGTAATTTATGATAAATAGGTATTTTTTGATAAATATGTAGTATATATAACCCCAAAATTTTCAGCTTAGCAGTGGGGAGCTTTGTACAAGTTAATGACTCTTTTTTGTTTTACACCCATTAATGTTTATATATTGAATTTCACCTGGAACTTTATTTCATGATAAAATTAAGTTTTATTAAGTATTTTCTTCAGAATTCATGGAATTCTGCAAATTAGCCTGTGATTAATCCTAATTCTTGAAAAGAGTAAATAAATTCTTTAATCATTATGTCAAAACTTAGGATAAAGCTAGGTAAGGGACTGTGGAATCACTTCTAGAAGATTTTAGTGTAAAATAAAACAGCTTAAACGATCTTCAGCTACATCTGAGGAAGAACTGGATTAAATTAGTTCAGTGGGAATAGAAATATGTTAAGTCTTCACTGGAACACAACATTGCACAAGCGATGTGAGATTATTTATGTGTTGTGAAGTAGTCAGTTCTTAAAGTAGAATGTTTTCAACTGTATTTCTTATTCATCCAAAGGCATTTTGAATTAATCTACAAGACTTAATGATTAGGCTATCAATTTTAGGAACTTATTATTTAGCAAGTGTGTTCTCCTGAGTTAAAATACTTCTTTGTTCGTTATGGGGATCTCTATTGCTTCTTTTATTTGTATCACAAACAAAAGAAGGATTGCACATCCCATAGATGCATCTTGAAAATGTGTAATATGTAAGAGTATAGGTGAGATACAAAGGGCTTGTTGATAATTTTACATAGGTAAATTCCTACTTTTATCTTTCTGAAAATGCAATGCTTAAACAAATTTTCTCGACAGTTATATACTACTAAATATTGTACAACCAAATCTGTTCAGTAGATACATAAACAATTCATGATACCAAAAAAATGTACTCTTTTTAATTATATTCATGTTGTCCTCTAAATTTTTTTCCAAATTATATGATTCTATGTTCACAGGTACTTAGTCTCTTTCTGTAATTTGGAATCTTAAGTATATTTCTGTGCCAAGTCTGTATTGATGAAAAAGTACATAAAAATTTAAAATTCTAAGATTATTTGAAATATATAAAAACTTATTAGACCTAGCTTGCAAATTTTTAATAGTTAACATGATTATAAAAGTTATTTACTTTGCCAGTATTCAGCCTTCAATGGAAATTACAACAAGAAAGTGAACAAGTAGAGAATGCAAAATATGGGGGTTTTGTTCTTTTTTTTTTTCTGCCAGTACTTGAAACCTTCAAGGTAAGAATATCATATGATACAGAATTCATTCACTCAGTTCTATGCACTCAGTATTTTCTTTAGCTGAGATTTCGTAAAATTTTAATCTGTAGCATGTACAGAATATTAGAATTTTAGGGCTTATTTTTGATTTTTTGAGCTTTGGTTTAAGCTCTAAAAAGATTTACCAAAATCTATTGAAATAATAGAGAAGCCAGAATATGCGTGATAAGAATACTTAACATGTTGTGTACATAAAAACATGACAGCAACAGCTAAAAAGCATTTTAAATTAGAACAAATATAAATTGAACATACAGTGTCAATAATGTCAATATGTAATGTGAATCTAATTCTACCAGAGATATGTTAGTGTAAGATATGTGGAAAATTTTGAGTGTAGTTCTGAAATGCTGGGGGTTTTTTTAATTATTAACCCCAAATCATGACATTATAGAAATGTTATGCTATTCATAAATGATTCTCATAAGCCCTTCCCCCTCTCTCTCCATCTTCACAGCTGCATAGTTTATTGCACCACAGAGGCAGAAAAATAGCTATGTAATATCTTTGGCTGAGATTCTTAGAAGAAGGGTATTTTTGGTTTTTTATTTGCACGAGACTCAAGATATATGATTCAGTTCCCAGTTGTGTTACAATAGCTTGCTGGCCTCAGGCAATTGCCTTAGTCCCCAGTGTGTAAAACAGAAGTAATATTCCATATCTATTATGATCTGGCTGTCTGATTTATTCAGTTGTCAAAAGTAGTTTTTTCAGACAAAGACAGTTGCTTACAACAATTTGTGTGCAAAGCACAGGGGGTATCCTGTCACTGTCACATGCTTATCTATATGGTGCTAAAACGAGCTATCTTCAGAAGCTAAAATCTCAGCCAGAGCTTTCTCCTGGAGGTTTCTGTTTTCTAAGCAGAGCAGTTAAAGCTTAGCTTTAGATTCAGCTGCACAAGAATTGGTGTTCTAACCAATACCATTTTTTCTCTAAAGCAGGAGAAAAAAGATATTATCAGAAGAATTCTTTTCTCCTCAGATACTATAATTATACCATCTGGGCTGTTGAGAGGATGGCATGTAAATATTGCAGTTCCCTTAGACAAGAAAGAAATGAGGGACCCTGAGGTCCTCTGGGAATGCTGCAAATTGCATGTGCTGAGTATGTGAGGAAAAGGTTCCCAGAATCTCTTCTTCTAGAACTGCGGCAACTATTTGAGGTGACTGAAGAACTTGCCTTTTTCTTACTTTTCTTGTTCATGCCCTTCTATGATTCACAGGGTTTATGACATCTATTCTTCCTGCAGTTGGCATTCCTCTCACTGCCCTGTGCCAACTCCCACACTTGCTGCCTCCTGCTTACTTCACAGTTACCCCTCACTTAAGATTTTCTAAGTTTTCTAATAGCTAAGATTGATTTAGTGAGAAGCAAAAGGGAGGGACTGCTGGAGTGAAAGAGATTATTTTTGAGAAAAACTCAAAATAATATCTTTCATTTTCTTTGGTGGAAAAGGGGCATTCAGCAGTGTACTGGCATAGAGTGTAACCTCAGCACCGAACTGTAACATGGCATCCAAGTGTTTATTAACAAAACTAAATCCTGTGCATCCAATATGTAAAGTAAGAGGTTGTACTCTTAACACTTTGCTGACTGACAAATCCAATTTCAAGTGCAAGATGAAAAAATTACCTTGAACTGTGAGTACCTTAAAACCAAAGTATTGCTTGCCAGTTTTAAATTTCTGAATAGATATTAACCTGCCAGTAAGAGCAAAGTTCTGAGCATGAATGCTTTCTGCATCCTCAGATGTCATTTGTTGCATGAGCAAAACTTGCTCACAAGATAGCAAATCAGATAAATATATTAGACAAGAAATTGCACAGTGAAATTCAGAAAGTCTGTCAGAGTATGGGTGGCAAGGATCTAAGGAAGCAGATTAAGAGAAGTATAATGTTGAGACATGAACTGTCAGAAAAGTGACAGAACAGCAAATATAGTAAGAAGTACTGCCACTACCTATCTAGGTGTTCCCTTCATGAAAATAACAATGGCTGGGTGACTTGTTGAGTGCACACACTCAGGAATCCAGAGTTAGCTGGGTTCAGGCTGGACTTGTACCATGGAAAGTAAAGAAAAAACATGATAAAAACTGGGAAAACCTCCTTAGAAGTTTGTGGTTGACAGACTTTGGAAAGAACATGATTTTCTGTGACTTCCATTTCCTTTTATGTTTTTTTTTGCTTGAATTGCTAAATGGATGAGTCACTGTGGATTGCTCATTACTGTCAGAACTACTACACAAGAACAGGAAGAGTTTGTATGAAATGGGGAGCTTTCTTGCAGTTTCAAGTATGTTTCTTCTTTCCTAGCATAGATTATGAATGGCTTGGTTGTTGAGTACTGTGTTTTTAGACAGCCTTAGCACATTTCTCTCTTTTCCACAACATGAGCAGACATTCGTTGGTTGTATGTGGAATTGATTTCCTCATAGAGTTCTTAAATTAATGAGTTTTTAATATGTAACTATAGAGTAGCTTTATGGACACATAGATACTTATTCCCATAGGCTTTTTATGTAGGTGTAGAGATGCATTTAATTCTTTGCAACCCTTAGAGCCCTTTATTCACCTCCTAATGATAACCAAGTTCTTCAGTTCTCTTTTGTTTTAAATGGTTTTAAAAAATTTTGAAGGGTTAACAAGCACTGGAGGTTTTGTTACTGAGTCCAGATGAAACTTAATCTGGAGCTGTGGCTCATTTTTTAATCTCCCAGTGTCACAGAGGAGAGAACTGTAATACTGCAGGTTATCTTGTTCCATATGATAAGTCCACTGCACCTGCGCAGCGCAGCTGTGGCTTTATAACAATAAATCATGGTGTAAATGGCACACTCAGGAGGCAATGGACTTTTACACAAGCAAGAATTTGGTCACCTGTTGAAAGCATCACTGCTGGTCAGCAGAGGAGCAAGAAATCAGGTGGGAACCCCAGAAGCACCAAGTGCAGTGAATGTGTGCAGGGCTGAGCTATTGCACTGCACTGGGTGAATGGCGTGCAGGGGAACAGCCAGACTTCAGCAGCACCAAGCAGCCCAGCAAATTCAGCAGCTCCAGAGCTCCCAGGACATGCCAGTTCTCTGCTGGTCCAAGGGTGCAAGAGGAGAAAGGCCTGAGACTCGTCCTAAAAGGCAGCTAGGTTCTCTTATGTCCACTTCCAAAACAGTTCCTGCAGGTGCCCACAGGCAGAATGGGGCCAGCACCGCCAATGGCTGCCTCACTGACGTAGGCCAGGAAGGTACAGAACAGGACTAGAAACCAGTGCAAACTGAAAAGCAGCTGTGATCAAGAGAAAATGCTCCAACACCATTCTTATGGTGACTGCAATAACATTTTTATTTGTTAATTCATTTCTTCTGGCAATCAATGTCTTAAATTATAGTCTGTACAAATCTCAGCAATCTATTTAAGACTAAACATAGATATATTGTATTAAATTGCCCTTGTTAAGTGGAATTCCAGCAGTATTAATTACAAAATTATGCCATACCTAGAGCATTTTGTGTAACGTTTTGCTAATACTCCATTAATTTATAATATTTTTCCCTCATAATTTAGAACATTTGGCCTAAATTATTTCTATTCCTCTTTCCCTATTAATTTATATAACAATAATTTTAAAAAGCATAGCTAGTCTATAACTTTTTATCCAAATAAGTAAGAGTACCCATGATATAAATTACAGGAGCTATAAGTAGTTCAATCAACACTTGGACCATTAAAATTATTTGAGAACCTTAGTTAATATAATTTTACAGGCAAAATATACTGATTTTTTTTTAACAAATTAAATATTTCAAGAGTTGTCTTAGTGGTTTTCATTTAACAGAATGCAGAGAAGGGAATAAATTTAGTTTAGCAGAATCTCTCAAAATAATGTGTCATTGAAAATGATAAAATCTGAAAATCAGCAAAAAGGCAAATAAACCTTCAAAACAAGTATAACCTATTCCAGAAATAAACTGTATTTATTTCTTTTTAAGTGTATCATCAGTAATATTTAATTGAATGGTCCAGGACAGTCAAAAATAGAAGGTTGTACAAATAAATACTGTTCCAGCTTTTCTACCAGCTTTTCCTGAAGCAATGTTTGGATTTGGAGGGAGAGCTGAGAGAGGATTAGAGAAATGGTGATGTCTCACTGTGAAATGCATATATTCAGTACAAAGTAGCATTACAGAAAGGGTGATGTTTCACTGTAATGCTGCCTTTGTGTAATGCATGTACTCAGTATCTCATACCTATGAGATGCTGAAATTTCTCATTACTTGGCTGTAACCTGTGTTCCCAATGTAAGGTATTTCCTGATCTGTCATCTCCTTTCATCTGGAATACTCAAAATACTTGGGAAAGAGAGTAATACATAGTAATAAATAATACACAACACATACTTGTATGTGTATATGTTTGCTGCCACATTCTTCATTTTTTTAAATGCTTTGAGGAGATAAAACTCATATTAAGCCTTTCTGCCAAGCAAGTAGCACTTTTGTCAGGAGAGGCTATTTCATACAGGACATGAGGAATTAGCCTGATTATTTAGTCAAGTACCTTGTTCCTGACCCTTTCACCAGTGTTCAGCATGGCTTTTGAAAAGCCATGTTCCCACTTTGTTCTTCCAGCTTTGACCTGGTGTTTGAGACTAATAATATTGATTGTTCCTTTTACAACACTGTGAGATCTACAGGTAACCAATGCTTTGTGAATCCTTTGTTGGTCATATTTTGTCTTGTTTGGAAATCTTCTTGTCTTTATGTCCCAGCTCAGCTGATAAATAATGAAGGAATATTCATGTAATATTCATTTTACTTATCTAAAAATGGTGTTATGAAGAAACTAGAAAACCTTGTTGCCCTGATGGTTTGCGTGATTACTGGTGAAAGCAGACAGCTTTAGGAGAAGGTTTAGAACAAAGTACATTCTGTGAATAAGTCATTCCCTATATATTGCATTTTCCTGGGCCAGAAAAGCCTGGCTGAAGCTGAGGAGTAGAGAAATAAGAATGGAATAAGGAGAATGAAGGCAAAGGAAAATACACAGAAAATAGAACAAGAACAACAGAAAAGAAAAAACCAAAAAAGAGGTTTATATTTTAAACTAAGTGTTAAGCTTTTCCTTTCTAATCTGCTGGCTCATTTTTGCAAGTCTTTTTAATGTCTTTGAAATTGATTATTTAATTAAAATTTCATCCTAGTAATAGGTTGAGGTTGCTTCTTGATAATTTGCCACTACTAATCCTATCCTTCTCTAATATACTCTGAGGCTTTTGGCCTCAAAATTAGCCTGAAAATTATTATTATTCTTATTATCTAATAAATGGGAAACTTCCTCAAGCTATCATTATATTATTTATAAATCTTCAGATTACACTAATAGCTGTCCTGCCTTGTGAAGGGAATAAAAACATAATTGTATGAGATCTTGCTATGTAGATCACTCTCTGTCAGTCAGAGGGAAATTTCTGGGTGAATCTTGCAATGCAGCCTTGTGGTACCTAAAGGGAGCTTGCAGGAAGGCTGGAGAGGGACCTTTTACAAGCTGGAAAGGGCTTGCAGTGATAGGACAAGAGGGAATGGCCCTAAGCTGAAGGGGGGTAGATTTTGATTAGACATTAGGAAGAAAATCTGTAATATGAGGGTGGTGAGGCACTGGAATAATTTGTCCAAAGAGTTTGTGGACTCCCCATCCCTGGAGGTGTTCAAGACCTGACAGTGTGGCTCTGAGGAAAATCATCTATCTATAATTAACAAAATGCTCGTAACTTAGTCAATATGAGCTACAGATTTGTCCTTCCCATGTGTGATCTTTCTGACAGAAATGAATGTCAAGACAAGGTGTCTAATTTTCTCTCATATTTTGTAATGGATTGTATTTTCTCTGTCACACTTTTAGAAGATATATATGTGCAGTAGAATTTTCATAATGTCATGGGTCTTGCTTTGTTTATATTCAATTCACATCCGTGCTAATCCTTTAGGACATAGTACTGCAAGGTGCTGAGCAAAACTGGGGAGTTACTGAGCAATGTCTGTTCTCATAGAAACCGGTGAAGTTGAGGGCAATTTGCTACCCAAGTAGACCTTTAGTACTTCAGAGTTAGTTAATCCATTTGTCAAGTAAAATAAATGGATGTGACTGGGGAGGAAAGCGTCTTACCTGTGGCTCCCCTGAGGTGTATCTCCACTGCCGTCACAGGACTGCAGGCTGGCTGCTTTGGCACAAAACTCTGCATAGGCTGCAAAATCTGTCCTGGAGGGAAAACAGCACCTGCCAGCAGGGTTGATATGCTGGGCATGTGACAGAGTTTCAGAAAACACCTGCCAAATCCAATCACTGGTAGAAGGTAGTTTCTGAATCTGACAAAGCACAGTCATGAGATGAATCCAAGTGTGTGATGTGCTTGGGCCAGTTGTGACTTGGGTCACTCTAAGTATAAGCAGAAGTAAACAATCTTCAGTCTAGATCCGCAAAATTTCTTTGGTATTTCATCTTAAGAAGCCCCATGTGTGCTGTAATGTCCTTTTCTGCTGCCCCCTGTCCCAAAATAGTCAGCCAAGTCTGGATCCATAATTCTTTATAACAGGCAAATCACTAAGCCTTGTTTTCCTGCACCTCTCTACAGACAATAAATAAATACTAAAATCTCTCATTTCCAAATTGCCCTTGAAGGCTTTGCTCTGTAAGTAAAATAAATTATATTAGGTAACATTTCTAGGTGCTGCTGCTGCTAACCTATGCTGTTGATGTCTTAGGATGGACCTGGCACAGTTTTAGCCAGTGCTAATGGCCATATCCTGTCTTCAACAGCTTCTGGGTATAGTTCAAGCTCCAGCACCATCAATAGATAATTTCCAAATGGAAGTCTGGATGTGCCCCTGTTATCGATGGTGAGAGTGTTCGGCAGTGTGGCTGCAGGATGTTCTCTGTCAGCAACAGATGAAGACAGTATAATTTATTTGCTGGTGGAGAGAGCTTTTCTAATACAAAGCACAGGTGGAAGAAGTGATACCAGCTGTTGTTTAAATGTGTTGTAATTTCAGCATTCATACATGAAGCCTCTAGATTCTTCTAAACATTTGGTTTCCAAACACATTCTTGCGTTTCCTTGGAAGATCTTCTGATTGTCAAATTATTGGCATGGATGGGGTTGAGACCAAAGCTATTTGTCACTTAACTTAATTTTAAGTTTTATGAATTCAAGCAATGCTAGTGGCTAGTGGTGCCCTGTGTTTGGATCCTGACTGTCGAGGTTACATTTGGATGGTCTGAAGAATTTCTTTAACCAAGGAAATCTTCATTTCTCAAACCAGAGAATCACTTTTCACTGAGAAGTAAGAAGTTGAGCTCAAATTAAGGAGATCCACAATCCCTTTGAAAGTGTATTGACCACTGAATTCATGGCCAAGTGTGGCCACAAATACTTTCAGTTGCAAGTGCTGTACAAGAGATCTTGGCCTTCTGAATTGTAATTAGATGGAAACAGCAAATGGCACTACCAAGACAAACACCTTATGTTCAGCATTTCCTAAGCACATCTGCAATGATGCAGAATTTGTTTGCTTAATACATTGTTTCTGAGAGTAACCCTTTTCTTTGCAAGAAATCTGAGTTATCTCCAGAGATTACTAATAAATGTTTTAATATTCAGATAGCAATTTGAATCCTTCTATGCTCTTTTACATCAAAGAAGGTTAACTCTTCTATGTATAACCTCATTAGTTTTGTTAGTTTTAAGTATATGCCTAGCCTTGTTCTTGGCTTTGATAAAAGCTGAGCAACATTTGCAGAATCATGTTTAATGAAGCTTTGGCATTTAAGGGTATTGCAAATGCAAATATCATGGTATGAAAGTAATATTTGTGTGTTATAGGAGTTGAATCCTGAAATATATTTAAATAGAATAGTATGATACTTGGGCTTTTCCCTGAAGTTTAACAATATCTGCCAAACATTTGAGAAAGGGGGGAGGGGAGAAGAAAAAGGAAGGAAAAGGAAGAGAAAAGAGAAAGAAAATTTTGGTATGCAGGAATCAATGAAAATGGTCTACTTTTGCACCAAAAGTTTAGAAGCTAGTGGTTTTATTTGTTTACTCATTTTCTACTGATGGTTTTTACTTGTCTTGTATACAGGCAAATGCAGAACTAATGCAGGAAAAGACAAATGTATTCATGTGAGTAGCATATCCAGTCTGTCCTAGATGCTAAGGGTACATGTATAGCTTCCTTGTAATATAATAATTTTTAATCCCAATATAACGTATAATTGTAAGAGTATAATACTCTAATATGACAATAGTACATAATATATGTAGGGGAGCATCTTTTTAA
Organism: Chloebia gouldiae; assembly: GCA_003676055.1. Classification (NCBI taxonomy): domain Eukaryota; kingdom Metazoa; phylum Chordata; class Aves; order Passeriformes; family Passeridae; genus Chloebia; species Chloebia gouldiae. Next base: position 34,284,375 of record QUSF01000002.1, read on the forward strand.
ACCCAGGAGTGAGTGATATATAAAGCATAAAGGAGCATAAAGGTTTGAATTGCTCAGACATTTTAGGCTGGCTCCTGAGTTATTTTATGCTTTTTTTAGTCTTACAATAGCATTTGAAATACCATTGTGCTCTGCTTCAAAGTCGAGTTAGTGCTACTGTATATAAGCACATTGCTTTCACCATTTTTGAATATGGGGGTCAGCCAATTTAGTTGGGGGCAAACTCTGAGGAAGGATAAGCAGGAGGGCTCTCATGACCTTGTCTATACATGCATACATTCTCTAGAGCATGTCACTTCTCATTTGTCCCATTCTTACTGCTCAAATGCAGTGTCTTCTTTCCCCACTGTAGCATGAGAGAATGCAGATGTCAGGACTGCTGGTCATGATCATTGTTCCAATCACAGAAATTCACCATTTGTACCTCTTCTTGGACAGCTGTAGGATTTAGGATGATCTTGCAGTTTCCAGTTCCCTGTTATGAATTATTTTCCTGTTCACTGTCAAGCATGTGTTTGTGCAGGTGTCTGGCTGTTAAAATGGGACAGCCAATGGATCACTGTTTGGAAATTACTGCTCAGGCTTAGCTTGCACAGCCATCCTAGCTAAAGATAACATTTAGTTCTCCTCACACTGCCTGCATGGCCTGAATACATTTTCAAAGTGTCAGTCTCGATTTCTATCTTTCTCTCTGCCCTTCCTAATCTCTGATGCATGTAGCGGACACCATGAAATGGATTTTTCTTGCATTTCAATTTCACTGATTTCCTAAATCCTGTTTGCCTGGAGGGAGAATGACAATGTGATTTTCTCCTTTTCCACTTGGCTATCAGAGGTAGTGCTCAGGACAATGCTACATGTCATCACTTAAGCATGACCAGAAGCACTCCCCGCTATATCTGGTTTTTCCCTTCATCTTATTTTTATTTCATATTCTTATAAAAACTTCACTGTGGTTTCTTGTGCCCATTCAGTTCTTGCTGCTTTGTGTCCTGAGCTACTGCTCAGATCATCTTGCCTACTGAGAGCAGAAAGGGAGTCTGTACAACAGAGCTGCTGCCAGCCCAGACAGCTGTATTGACTGAGGGTGTGGAAAGCTCATCCCACCAAACTGACATCATGCTGTTCCCACAGCTCCTGTGAACTTCTGTTTGTTTATTTTCTTAGTTTATGTCAGAGGCATAAAAAGGCAGAAGAGCTTTTGCTGCATTCAGATCAGAGCTGGAGATGGAGCCTGGTTTCTTTGTATGTCATTGTGGTTGCAGGGTCTTCACCCCTGAAATTTGTCATGTGGACAGAAGTTTTGAATAAAATCTAGAAACAGAACACATGCTTTTACATCAAAAGTAAGCACCAGATTCAAAACTGCAGTTTGACCTCCTTTCTTCTTCCTCCACTCAAAGGACAGCTGCTTACTCTTCAATCAATAAACACATTTTATTTCATTTTAGTAACTCCTAGTCTCTCTGGTGCATAGAGCTTTCCCTTTTTTATGTGACCAGGTTAAGACAACCTTTGCACAGTTAAGTAATTCAGTGCCTTGATTGACTTGGTGTCCAACAAAGTCCTGATCTATTAAAGGAGAGGTCAGTCTTCTCAGAGAATTCCTATGACACAGAAAAGGGATTGTCTTTCTTCAAAAACATGGTTATGGCAGCTGCTTTCTTTTGAGGGCAAGTCTAGAGTGAAAATTGCTCTCCCTTTCAGAAAAGAGCCTACTAAACATCTGGCAAGAAATCAGGAGAATCAGATCTGCTGTCCTGTAACATACATCTTTCTGGAAAAGTTTTCTTAGTATTGTGCTACAAGTTATTTAAATTAAGGAAGGACACTTTCTACTTTTCCTCTTAATGTTATATCATGGTGAAAAAAAAAGGCATAAAGATTCAATGACTTAAGAGAGGGAGAGGAAGAATATTGACAAGGGAGCATCTTAGCCATACCATTTACTGGTCCTTGCTTCTATAACTGGTTATTTTGTCAAAGACAGATTGGAGGGTAAATGTTACAGACAATCTGATGAAGCAGAGGAAGTGGGTGATGCCTTTGATCAGGAAATTGAACTTTAAAGTTAAATTAATAAAATGTCAGAGGCCTATTAAATTATTCCAGGTGCAAAGCAGAGTTTTAAGGAGAGTAATTTTGGCCTTAGGTACAAATCTTCACCCAAATACAATTAAATGGACTGATATGTGGTTTGTTGGCTTTGTTTTTTGTTTCTTTTTTTTTACCCTGATTCTTGTCCTGAAGCAGTCAAGGAAAATACATGGAACAGCTGGATTTTTTAGTACTTTTTCAGTAACATGAAGTGCTTTTTGTCTGTGATTGTTTTGGTACTGTGGGGATTTCCAGTGCTGCCTTTATGCTTAGTCAGAGTTCATTCTTAGGAGGCCTTCAAACTGTCTAGTGCTTCAGGGCTGCTGTCGCATGAATTAATTTTTAGTGAACCCTTCCTCTAATTACAGCACAGCCACACAGCAGTTCTGTGAACTCTGTAATAAACTTTGTGTAAAATTCTCATTGTCTCTGTGGGAACATAGCTACCAGGAAACTCAGGGGACAACCATGTTAGACATTTGAACATTTCAAAGATTGAAAAACAGTGTGCTCCAAGGAGCCTGCATAAAATCTTGTACCTCGATTCAGCTGATGTTACTATGTCAGCATGAGTTGCTTGAGGGAGGGGAGAACAGCAATGCTTTTCTATTTCTAAACACTCTTTTTTACATTTGTTTAGTTTATGCAGCATAGTTTCATTTTAATCTATGCAGTGTTATACTGTTGGCATGTTGCTTTCACTATTCACTTAAAATAGAGAATATAAAACAAGGAAAGTAAACTGCAGCAAGGGGGGCAGATGGAATTTTTTCCTCTTATGTAAAAAAAATACAAAGTAATGAATATGTATGCAATCACTTTTTTACATGTGGCATGCAATGAATAGGTCTTTGTGTCTCTGTCATAGCCCCCTAAGATGCTACAACCTCACAGAGATTCTTCTATAAATCAAATTGCAGAATATAGTGTCTTCTCATTAGCAAAAGGGAAAGATGCCCCTTCTTGCAGGGAGTGGCAAAAAAAAGAAAAAAAACAAAAAACAAACCACAGGTTTTTCATTAGAAATATTAATGCTGTATTTTTTCAGACTGAAAAAAAAAAAGAATGCCATAATAAAAACAAGTAGCCTAGGAAGGAAACAAAGCACACTTTCAACAACTACTCTCTTCTACCCTCTACCCAGTTCTTCTGCAGCAGCCAGCATCCAAATAGCTGAAGGGTTTCTTCTAAGCCTCTGCATGCATCTCTTTTTTGTCTGATTTCTGTATTAATTTACAAAACCTGTGAAAGGAAATTTAATCACACCAACTAACAGTAGGATTCATATTCTGCAATATTTACCAAGGAAGTTAGGGTCTTATTTTGTAATCAGCTGGCAGAAATTATGTGCAGTAATGTATTTGATCAAGTAGTTTGAACAGTCAAATATAGTGAAAAGTTCATTAAATATATCTTAATAAAAACATATGTTGTCAGAGCAGAGCCTTCAAGTCAGTGCATATCTTTGAATACCTCTGAAGCTCCATTGCACATAGCAACTATTCAAAATAAGAAGTAAAATATGCAGAAGTGAATTTTCAGTTGAGTCTAGTGAGACAAGCATCAATCCCTTTTTTGGTCTCTACATGTGGGTGATCTGAACATGAAGGATTTTTATTTTCTCTTTAAAAATGTGTTCAGAAGAAGGCAATTCCAAGACTTGATTCAAATGAAACTTAGTAATTGAGTAAACAGTGGCTCATACTATATCCCCTGCGATATCCAAGTACGGCTCAAGAGTGCTGTTGGAAAAGCTAAACTCCAGATGATCTCTGGACTGAATTCTTCCTCCTTGCTTATCTTGTACTGCCTGTGAACCTACAAACCTAATGCCCAATAGGGTACTTGAAAGTAGGTGTGACAGGCTCTTATCTAACATTGAAATCGTGAGACTCTGACTAAATGGAGCATAGTTCTTACACTTTATGTTCCCTGGCCATTTTCCATTTGCCACGTTACTGTATATGTGCATTTATTTTAAAACCTATTGTTCACTGTTTGGTTAAGTCATAATTAAGTAAATACATCCTTTCATTTACCATAACACTGAGCTATTGTTTTGAAAATTTGTGCCGCTTAATTTACAAATCCAAGATTATTTCATCTGCTGTCTTTTCCAGCAATACAATCGACTTTGCCAATCATTGCACTGAATTTGCTTAAGAGATCAGAGTTAATATGAGCTCATTCAGCTCTGCCATCTATCATGCAGCCGCATCGAGTGGCCTCTTTAGTATCCAATATAATTAAATGGTATCCTTGAGGAGTTTACATATTGCTTATTTTCATTCTCCTGTTATAATGGGAAAATTGCTTTGCTTTATAAGCTTGATCTCTATAGTCCCATATGAGAGATGTGTTTATTTACTGTATTTTTAAAATAGAAGAGATATATTCCAGGAGGTAAAGACAATGTAAATATATTTGCTTTTAAGTGAACAGAAGAGGTGGTATCATCTTACGTACCTGAGAGGCCAAATGCTGGGAGAGCCCAGTGGGTTGGACCACCCCTGGAGAACTGGCTCTACACAGCACTGGTCCTGCCCAGTGTGCTGAGGCACCTCCGGGGCTAAGCCAAATAATGCAGCATCAGCAAGGTCCATGGCCAGGCACAATCCTTGGTTTATCCTCAGTGCAGCTAGAGTCACAGGCTCCAACTCCAGTGGAGCACAGCTCCCAAATGGAGGGACCTTGGCTTCCCACTGCTCTTGCTTACACAGCCCAGCCTCATCAACTCAGAGCTGATCTGAGCACCCACAGCCAGAGCTCCAGGGAGGGCAGAGACAGAGTCTGCTGATGCTCTCAGGGCCCCAGCAAAGAGTAGAAAAAAAGACTGCTGAGGCTCCCATAAAGTGCTGCAGTGGTCCTCTATTTTGTAGCATCTCAGAATAATTCCTGCAGTGTTTCCATAGGAAAGTAGAGTGGGTGCTAAAGTATCATACGTTTCAGCTTCTCCTTAATAAGGCTGTAAAGACAATGACAATATTAAACTCTACCTGTATGTAGAGCAAAGAATGTCTATAATTACTTCCAAGACCACATTTCATAGAATCATGGAATCAGAGAATCATGGAATCGTAGCATGACGTGCGTTGTAAAGGATTTTAAATGTCATCTAGTTTGAATCCCTCTGCTGTGGCAGGGATACCTTGCACTGGACCAGATTACTCAAAGCTCCTCCAACCTGGCCTTGAACACTTTCAGGGATAGAGTATCCACAGCTTCTCTGTCAAACCTGTACCAGTGCCTCACCACCCTCACAGAAAAGAATTCCTAATATCTAATCCACACCTGCTCTCTTTCAGTTTCAAGCCAGTTCAGTTTGAAGGAAACCTAGTACTTACACCTATAACTACATGCCCTTGTAAATAGTCCCTCTCCAGCTTTCTTGTAAAACTCCTTTGAGTATTGGAATATTTCCATAAGTTCTCCCTGGCATGTATATTGGAATATTTCCATGAGTTCTCCTCTCTTCTCCAGGCTGAACAGCCCCAGCTCTCTCAGCCTGTCTCCATAGGAGAGGTGCTCTAGCCCTGATCATGGTTGTGGCCCTCCTCTGTACTCAGTGCAGTAGCTGCACATCTTTCCTCTGCTGGGGACATCAGAACTGGATGTGATTGTTGGTTTAAAAGTTCATTGACTATTTGAGTTTCTTTGCTTTTAAAAAAACAGAATTTAAATATACACTGTACTTTGTTGTTTTTGCAAGCACAACACATGTAGGACTCATACATTGTGCAAATACTAATTACTTACAACCTGATTCTAAAGTATTCTTCATCTTGTGTCAATACTAAGGTCTGTCCATATTTTTTACACAGGCAGATTTGTATAAATATATATAATTTACTGTAGTTTCATACAACATGAATTTGTTGATTAAAAGCAGGGGGAAAATGAGCAGAGAATTGCACAATCATTAGTTTATTGAATGCTTTTAAAAAAATTACTATTATAGGGAATGATGTAGAAATACAAGGAAGTGTTTGCAGGAAAAACAAAAAACAAAAACACACAAACAAAAAATCTGAAAAGCAGCAATAGAATCAATATGAAGTCAGAAATACATGATATATGAAAACTTCTGGTTCTCCAAATGATGAGAGAAAGACCAAAAAGGGCAGAGCTTGCATACATTAAGACCATTCAATTGCAATGCCCTATTCAAAACTGTTTTCAGCTTCTTAAGAGAGAATTTGGCCTCTTCAAAAAGGTGTTCATTGAGCATCACCCTCTATTATAAGAAATATGTATAATGTACCATGAAATAGCAGGAACATAAAAATTAAAGAAAAAAAAAACTGCATTCTTAATTTTAATAGATTTTCTTCCTCCTTTGTACTTCTTGATAAACTAGGTAGAGAATTTTAAGTGTCATGAAATAGTTAGGGTCAATTTTTCTGTTAATATTTGCTAAGTTGACAAGCAGATGCCCTGGTCTACAATGATTAGAGGTTGTTAGTGGAATTTAGCCCCTGACACACCTCTGTCAAACTAGTATGACAAAAAGCATGAAAATGTAAGTGCAGAAGCAATCTACAAGGATGTGCCATAGTCTTCTGGTCATTCTCAGATAATATTCAAGTCACGTGCCTTTAAGTAATAAGGGCAATAATAAAAGTAATTTCTAGAACTTTATATGCTAATCACAGCCCCAATTCAGGGTCAAAGTCTAGCAGTAGTTTAATTTTTATGTCCTTTTTAAGAAAATTTCTAATCATATCTTTGAATTAAAGGCTGCAGACTTACTGACTTGAAATTGTAAGATTTGCATGGGGTTTGTTTGGGTTTTTCCTCTTTTTTTTTCTTTATTCCTTCAATACCTTCTTGCTGACAGCTTTAATAATTTCTTCAGGTGAATTTTTTAGGTCCCAATTCTGTGAGAACTAATTAAATAATTATTTCTTGTATATCAGGAATTTAATGGAGGGTTGCTATCAACTTTGCTATATTGTTTTGCTGTTTTATTTCATGGGCAAATTGAAGCTCTAATTGATGGAAGGTTGTCATCAATTGCGGGTTAGACAGAAACTGTCTAACCCACAAGCAGCTTCTTTAAAAAAACAAAATAAACAAAAACAAAACAAAACAAAAAAACCACTAGTGGGGTTGAGCCAATAGTTAATTTTCTTTCTCAAGGATGATAGATATATTATATGAACCAGAATCACAGCTGGCAATTGCACCTGTCTAATTCTGTAGGTATCTATTTTTTCAGGTGTATTGACAGCACTGTTTCTCCGAGTTTACAACAGCACTGAGAAACAATGGTAGTGTCTGCATGAGAGAGGAAATGTCAGCTCAAACTGGGGTTGACACTGAGTCAAGTAAAATTTTTTTGTGACTAAGATTATGAAAAACGGGGATTTCTTTCTCCTGACAGATGAAATGAAGTCATCACTAATATCTTCTGTCAAGGAATATTGTTATTACAAGACAGTATCTGCACACCATTTTAAAGAATAACTTTAATTTTAGATTGGATTGGTCATTTCTTTCTGAATCCTGTGTCCTAGTCTGTACATAATTAAATCGAGGACAATTTAAATGTGTCTGTGGTATAGGAATTTAGATTCAGTTGATCTAATGATCATAACTATATACCTATGCATAATGCTAAGCACAGAAAATTCATAAAGGCTTCTTCAGATTGGAGAACCTAAATTTCATCTATTTCCACAAGGCCCAAGGGTAAATCTCAAGCCCATAAAACAAACTGGGAACCATAAGACCAAGGGGATTTATAAAACTATCAAGGTGAAATGATCATTAATGGTAGTTTTTTGTAAAATAAAGATACTATCTGAATGTAATTTATAGACAATATGTCATATGAAAAGTTATATTAATGCAATTGAAATCTATTTAATTATTTTTCAGGTTCATTACACTATAATTACTCAAATAGATTAACATAACTGGGACCTGAAATAAATGATGGAGGATTGGTTTTGTCATGTATTTGCTAGCCTCTGCTGAAGCTACTTCAGCTGCAAGAGGAAGGCATCTGAGATTTCAGGATATTGTGGAGACTCTGGCACCCATCCCCTGAGCTGGAGACACCCAGGAAGCTCTCCTCAAAAAGCTGTTAAGACTCCATTGGCTCCTTCTCCTGTTCCCATGTCCCTGAGCCCTCCCTATTCCCTGATTGGCCCTTATCTGTGTACTGCCCCAAGACCAGGGTCACCCCGGGTCTTTTGGGAGAGAGAAACCTGGACCCTCCATGTGTGTGCTTGGGAACTCTGAACATCTCACTGCGTGGCTGAATTAAATATCTGTGGATACCATGCAAAGGTCCTTTCTGCTTCTTTGCCCTTTACTTGTAGCAGTTCAGGCTGCTACAGGTTATGTTCTCAAAATATTCACCTCCATGAGAATTATTGCTATAACTTCCTTATATTTGTAAAGTTATTTCTCAGAGATATCTGTCTATTTCTGTGTGGTTAATGTGATCTCATCAGCAGTCAGATCTCATTTGTGCATTTTTCCATGTTTACAAAGCTAAAATTCCATTTTCTCTCCTTCCTGTGAATTATTCTAAACTTATGTATACACTTTTGAAAGTGCTTAGGCAGTAGCAGCCATTATAGAAATAATTTTGACATTGCTGGATATTCAACACTACCAAGCTATTTCATCTAGGTGCTTAAAACAGAAGGGAAGCTTTGGTAGTTGTGCCCTCTATTTCACAGCCTGGCCAGTGGCAATGACATTCCCTTGCCAGAAACACAGGAATGGTACATCTTCTGTCAATGGGTGTTTGTATTTAAAATCTTCAACTGTTTTATGTAAACAAATCTTATTGGTTTCTTTAATTTCAATAGAAATAAAAACAAGACCAAAGAGGTTTCTTTGAACATATTTGTCAAATTTTACCAAATTCCATTCACATGGAGATACTTATAGAGCAGTTTATAGCTAGGTGCTAAATCATTACTCATTAGCCACCTAGGCTGGATTAGTCACCTTTTTAGTCTCAGGTACATTTTTTCCAGTGGCATAGGACTCAGAAGAAATCTAAGTATTAGCAACTTCACTTTGCTCCATCTTTGCATAAGTGGGCAAAACTGTAAGGATTATGAGTTGAGATTTTTTTAGTTTCATGGTTGATTCCTGTGATAACAGGGATTATGAACTCAGCCATGAAACTAAAAGAATCTAAAACTAAAATTTATTCTCCTCAATAAATTTGAGAAGGCAGAACCAGTTACAGGGTTTTCATTGTGTCTTCCACCTCCACAGCTGGGAGCATCCACAGTCACTCTCAGCAGGGCTGTAAGTGTACCCTACCTAGCTACAATCTTTGCCTTCCAACAGTACAGAAGCTGGACAAAACACTGATAAGAGTATTATACACACAATTCTGCCTTAGGCACAGATGCAACCTACACATTCAAGCACTCTTTTCTATCTCTAATATTCATTAACAGATAATATTTAAAAGCATCAGCTAATAAATTAGGAACCCAGTATCTTGCCTTACCTTACTAATTTTTTACACCTTATGCCTGCATGTATTGGCTAGTACAGGTTAATTTAGGATATAAATTTCAAACAAGAGAAAGCACTGTCTCTTAATATACTTCCAGTACAGACTTCAAAATAAAGTTTTAGCATGGAAAGAGAATATAGAAAGCATAGATCTGAGCTGGGCATCATTAACTTAAAGCAGGACACCTTCCCTTGACCAGGGTGCTAAGGAAAAGCTTTCTCTTATATACTTTGCTCTTGAGCTTACTATTAATTTTCTTGGACCTTATATATGCCAGGGAAATTTTCCCCAAGCTTTCTGCTAGCAGTTTTCCATCAAAGCACATGGGAATCAGCAGACCAGGCTCTTCCAATATGTTTGATATGAAACAAGGGTACTTCACCTTTCTGAGAATAACTATTCTCCCTGCTTAAAACCAAGTAACACTATTCTGGCTCATTCTCCTTGGAGATCTCCAGAAGAGGACCAGCCTTACAAATACTAAGAGTAATTGTTGGTGGATCCATTGAATCATACAAATTAGGTAGATATTGCACCCCTAAACACCTTGTTCTCTTGTAGAATGTTATGTGTCAGGTTTCATTTCATCACTTTCTGTTTGTTCTTGACATTATGTCTTCATCCTAGACAGAGAAAGTAAAGTCCATTGCTGAAAAGATTGTTTGCAATCTTGGGTTGTTGAAACTTCACTATCTCAAATAACCATTTTGTATAATAGAAAAATTCTGCTTTCAGAGAATGCTTCCTCATAGCCCACTCCCAGTGTTGCATTGGCTATGTTTCCAGAGCCTTTCAGCTACCTAAATTTTTAATGCACTTACAACAGAACTTACTCTCTACAGAAGGTTCATGTCCAATGAGTAGCATTGGAGACAATCTGCTGAAATAACTTCCCTTACTCTGGCAAGCTGAGAGAACCTCTGACCATTTCTGTAAGATGCATTCTCCATGGGAAAGTGCTTAGAGAGCAGAGGAATCTGGCTGGCATTCACTGTCCTTGCTTTAAAAAGTTCAAAAACACCAGTAGTAGAAAGATATTCATCTAACAAATGGATAGAGCTAATATTGGGACAGAAACAACATTTTGTAAAATATCTTTCCATTTCAATGTATTGGACTAGTTAATTGTGATTAAATATTTAATATTTATTGTGGTTATTAAATAACCACATTAAATAAATTAAATAAATTAAATAAATTAATTAAATAAATTAAATAAATTAATTAATTAAATAAATTAACTGTAACTCCTGTTTTTTATTCCCTACCCTGTGTGTGTTTGCACACAGGCCCCCGGTGAAGCTGAATTACTGGCTGCAGTGGTTGGAATGACCCTGAGATTATCTCACTTGGTTAGAGTATTGTGCTAGTAATTCAAAGGGCCTGGATTTGATTTATCTGTGGGCATTCACTTAGGAGCTGGACTTGATCCTTGTGGGTCTTTTATAACTCAGAATATTTTCTGATTCTGTGAATTCCTGTGCTACTCTTCAGGTGCTCTCCTGCTGATGTGTGAGGTCTCTCCAGGCTCTAGGAATCTATTGCTGGTCCTGGCATCAAACTGTTGGGCTGGGGATGAATTGAGGTTCTGCTTCCTTGGTAACATTAGTTTTAAGCCCTCTCGACCAGCTTGGCAAGTCTGTGACTGAAGATGACACTTTGTCTTCTCTGACAGATGGACCCCATCAGCCCCACAGAGAACAGGTTTCTCAAAATGAGTCCCATAATCTAAGCATCCAAACTCCTGGCTGTGGCACCAGTTCTGTAACCGTTTGTTGATCTGCCAGATTCAACTGGTCCTCAAACCCATTTGCTTTGACTGGGAGGATTGATGGAAAACCTACTCGTGTTCTGGAGTCCCTTACTGCCGCTCTCAGGGCTCTGTGATCCTTTATACTTGTCAGGGTGCTCCTGGCAGTATTCCTGGTGCCCACATAAAACAACAGCAGCAGCACATGATAATCAGCAGACTATATGACACCTCAGTCTTAGTGACACAAGCCCCTGATAAGCAGCACTCCTCTCTAGGGGCACGCCAGGTCAGTGAATGGGCTCCTCTGCACCTCTGGGAATTGAGTTGCCTACTACTATTACCCATTACCTTTTCTTTGTTGTGCTCATTGTTACACAGGGAGCAGATCAGGTTGCTTTCCCAGCTCCAGCATTTCTCTCTGAATTATGACAAGAAAGTCTGTGTTATATCCTCGCCCAATGTCTCGACATAACGCTGTTTGTATTTCACAATTCAGAGTGAGTTATGTAACAGTTACCATCATTAGGTAAAGCCCTAGTATATGTGAGATTTAGTAGAAGGACCTTCCGTGTTCTATGCATACAGAAGGAATCAACTTTCAGCGCACTTACTGCACAGAAATCCCCTTGATTAAATGTGTAGTCATAATTGCATACAGATCAAAGTGGTAATCATGATGGCTGACAGCACCAGTGATGCAAAGCACTAATATTCTATCCAATATTCCCTTTGAAAAATGCCCTCTGACTATGAAATACAGGCATGCTCTGCATTTGCTGCCTTAATGTTTTTGGAGGTTCATAGAGCTCTGTTTCTATATTACAAGCTTTTCTTGGCAGATGTTTATCAATCAGCATCTTTTCATTAAGCTGGCAGCCACTGTAAAAACCATTAAATCTTTGAGCACTTCTGTCCTAGGCAATTTGTCCTTCAGTGCAGGTCTTAGCAGAGGTGCTCATACTAAAAGGTCCTTGTAAAACTCATGGCCCAAAGCTCTAATTCTATAATGATCTCTCTGTCTAAAGATTCCTGAACCAGTGAAGAATTTATTATTTTGGCCTCACCCCATAAAGAGGTATCAGGAAAATAGGAACTAATGATAAATTAAGTTATCTGGCATTCAGAGTCACAGTCAAGGAAGGAAAGATACTAATACATTTTTTCATGTTTAGAGTGAAAAAAGAGGGCTCTAGCTACTCTGAGGTATGTTCATGTCAGTGATAAGGTGGCAGGCATGCTGGTGCTGCATTTTTTGGTACTCCATGCAAAAATTTAGTTTCTAAACAAATGTAAAAGGCACAGCACTAAATCAGATATTAGCAAAGCTCAGAGCTTCTGGAGGACACTGTCAAGACCAGGCTCATGGGCTTAAATTATTGTTACAGTTATTTTATTATAAGTTGAAAGGTGTTTCCAGAGCAAGGATCAAGCCAGGAGAAAATAAAAATATGAAAATATTAGAATATTTTAAGGATGAGAAAAAGGAATAATATATTTTCTTAGACCAGCTGACAGAGCTTTTAAAAAGCCTGAGCCTTTCCTCCAGATGGGAAGCAAGAACTTCCATTGTCTAATAAGCACAGGTGGAGCAGAGCATGCAGCTTGCAAGAAAATAGGTGACAGGATCATTAGATAGTCTAGGAAAAGAGCAAGAAATAGCATCTAAATCATAAGAAACATTGAGATATTACTTCAGGACCAGAAGAGAAGGAAGAAATTTTATTTCTTTTATTGACAAAACAATATTCCTTTGGGTCTGTGTTGGATCTATGACTTTATGTATCTGGTAGAATTATGAGTCTTAGTTCCCAAGTTTGTCTTTTGAAAGTATTTTACAAGTTTCGTCTGAATATTGGGCTGAATTGTTCAAAGATGAAGTAGCTGGCCTGTGGAAATTTTTTTCCCAGTGGTAGCTGTATTTTTACATCCTGCATTGATTGCATGTGTGAATTCTTTTTAGTACACAGTGGGTATGTTGTTTTATCCAAGGAATTTCAAGGATGTTGTTTTATGCACTGCATGAAAGTGTAGAGTTGTTTAGGTGTTCATTGTGAGCACGAACACTGTGGTCTGTGTTGCTATGCATTATTAAATAGGATAAACAAAGGTTAGCACACTTGCCTCAGGAAAACTCGCTCCCCAAAAATAATGATTTACAGATACTCCAGTGTATTTGCTCTGCAAAGAGCACTGACAAAACCACCTTCATCATTCTTAAGATGATACCAAAAATTGGTACTCTTCTAAGCAAATAAATCAGACCTGAATATTCTCATGACTTGCTACAATATAAACTAAACAAAATACAACATACCCCACTGATCATACACTTCTGCATTTAGTAGACATTCTTGCATAAACCAAACATTTAGCTAAGTAAATTTCAATGTAGATTGGGTTTAAAATTGAAGTATGCACTAGAGTTGAGCTTTTTCCATGCTGCACTCTGTGTAATCAAATCATTAAATATATACAGCCTATTCTAGAAGACAACTCATCCAGAATATTCTCTACCTCTGTCTCCCTCGCTACTCTCCTGAGCTTTCAAGTACTCTTCCACAGCATATCAAACTTCTCATGAAAGACAAGCTTTCCATAAACCAGCATACATCATTCAAGTGAAAAAATTTACAACACATATCCACGAGCACTATAATAAATGTCCCACTAGACTGAATCTAGATCTCTTTACTCAGATAGCCCTGACTCCAAGTTCTCTTCCTTTTCCATGCTATTCTCCTTCCAGATAGTTCATCCATGTTTACCCTTTCCCCAAAGTCCCCATTTTTATTGACTCTTATTCAGTATACATATGATCATTCTCAAAATTCTTACTTTTGTCAGCATCCCTATCAAACTAGTGTCATCCTTGTGTTCTCTATACTTTTCACATCAGTGTCTTGTTCACAGCATCCCATGCAAGAACAATGGAGCAAGAGTCAGTAGTTCTGGCTACAGGCTTAGCAGATCAGTGAGGATGTGATTAGGTTAATTATGTTTTATGCTACAATGCATAAATACTCATTGGAAGAAGTAGTCCTGGGCCATCTAACATGATCCAATGTTTGAGTGATCTTTTACCATGTATGGTTTACCTTTAATCTCACACAACACTTACAACATAGCTTCTTTAGTATTGACCTTTCTTATTATAATCATTTTAACTGGAATGCTGCAGAGCACATTGTGCCTCATAATGAAATAAGACAAAGAAGATTTTGAGCTTCAATTCCATGAGAAACATTGGAAGAATAATAAAAAACCTTGCAGAATCAGAGTGAAGAGAAAAATATAACAAAGTTTTTACTGGAATTGTATTCAGATACAATTTGGTAGATCAAAATCATGGAAGTTGACTGTTCAAAACATTGGAGCAAGGGGGGACATTGTCTCTAGTTGTTATTGCAATGCACAGAAGACATTGAACAGGTAGGTTACCTACAGGCAACTTTATTAAACAACACAGAGGAGAATGTTCCAGCAGGACATGTCCATCTCAAGTCCTACCATTGTCATACCATCTATCCTGTATTATATAAATATGCCCACAGAAGAGCAGGAGAGCTGTGAGAGGTCTAGAGAACAAGTGCTATGAGGATCAGCTGAGGGACCTGGGGTTGTTTGAAGAAGAGGAAAGGAGGCTCAAGAAGGACTTCATATCTCTCTACAACTACGTGAAAGGGCATGGGTAGTGAGGTCAGAGTTGTTCTCTTTTCCCAGGTCACTGCAGATGACATAAGAAAGAACAGCTTCATGTGGTATCAGGAGAGGTCTAGGTTGAATATTAGAAAAAATATCTTCACCAAAATGGTTGTAAAGAACTGTAACAGACTGCCTGTCACAGCATATGTCACAGTCTAGACAGCCACAATACACAGAGTATCATCATACAATTTCAGAAGGCATCAACAAATGCAGAATAACATCACTTGAGAAGGCTGCAAGCATCTAGACTTCTTATTTTTTTATTCCAACCTTTTATACCCCTCCTCGTTCATGCATTGCACCTGTGTTCCCTCTGTTCCCTTTGGTGATGGTCAGTGCACCTGGGCACTCCAGGTCTCATTGCCTTCAATGCTGCTCACCTGTTTTTCACAGCTGTAGCCCATTGGGGATGAGGCTTGGCCACATCCCCACTCCCAATTACCACACACTCTGTGCCTACAGCTGCCCAGGAAAATGATCTCTGGAAGTATTTAAGGAATGCAAAGGGCCATGTTCTTGACAGTCCTAGATTAATGGCTGGATTTGATAATCTTTTCCAGCCTAAATGAATTTTTGAGTCTACTGATATTAATATATCAATGCTTAAAATCCTCCCATCACACATGATGGAGAATAAAAAGATCTCTTTATTACACTAGCTGCAATAACCTGTTTCCTACTTATTCACTTCTTCAAATACTCTCTGGTGCAGACTAGGAGAGCATGGCCCGCTGCCCTGCCCATGCAGAGGAACCCACGTTCTCATGTTCACTTTGCATGGTGCACCTTGCAATTTAGGAGTAAATTGAGTGAAAGGACAATAACAAGAATGAAAGCTTGAAAAAGGAAAATATTTTCCTTGCCTTGTTTGTCCATGCAACTGTTGCCTAATCCTGAGGCTTCTCCTGGGGGAAATTTTCAGCAGAAATTTTTAGCTTCACAATGCATTGAAGCTAAATTAGGACGTTGCTGAGATTTATAGTGAAGAGGCCAGTAAGAATGTGAGCTTTCTGGACAGTTAGTGGCATTTATTGTTCCAGCAGCACAGTTTGTCTCCCCACAGACATAAAACTAATACAGAGAATGTACTGCAATTGTGCTGTTGCATAAGCTTCTGTAGAAGGTGTGATTGAGATATCTTCATATCAAGGTTAGTAACCAGCTTAGAAAGATGAGCTCCACTCTGCTTTCTCCCCAGCTCAAAAAAGACAAAATTAGGTATTTTGGAAAATTGTTCATTCTTAGTGTTTCTTGCTTGTAAGTGGATAAATGCAAAAACTACCACAGAACTACTAAATTCTAATACTCGCTGTATTTCAATCTGTCTTCCTTCTGCAGCTCTCTTTTGTGCTGGATTGGAAATCTAAGAGTCACAGCTTCAACTTACACTCCAGTTACAAAGAGCAGAACATTTATACTATTAATTATTTTTCTCATTCCAGTGTTCTTAGGAGTTTAGGTTGAGTCCTCTGACATTTGCTTGTACATGTCTATCAGAAACCATAAATAAATTCTGAGACCTGCATTATTTCTGACTGCTCTGGATTTGCAATAACAACAATCCAATACATGACATATTGACTAGGGAAGAATTGTCACCATTTCTGACCTCCACAAAGTTATTTCACACAAATTCATTTTTGCATCAATTTATAGGAAATTCTGTATACTGGTACATAGACCAGCGTGAAAGAAATTCTGAGGGCAGGACCAACCTTATTGAGAAATTCTCAAATTCTGGGGATTCTTTTAAAACTGAACTTTCAGTGGAGAGCAGTATTTCTTGGGGACAAAGAAACCTGATCAAATTATTATATACTGGATGACATTTAGGCTTATTTTGCCTAAAGAGTTACTTCAAATTCCACATGGAGATGTCAAGGCCAGGTCTTTTTTTTTTTTTGGCCAGGAAAATGTGATTCAAAGGATTTAGTTCTCTATGTTTATTTCCTGATTAAACGCTTGACTTGACTCTATGTCATCAGGCTTTGTTTTTCCACATAATTTTGGACTTCTAAATTTCAAAGATCCATCAGAACCAGAGTACTATAAAATGGAAATGAAGATAAATAACTATGTGTATATAATCTTGGTCTGTGTTCCTAATACACCTTTAAAATTGTATCTGTTGGATTTTAAAATGAAAATTATTTTTAGACGAGAACAAATGGGACACAACTTTGTATTTCTTCCCATTTTTGGTGTAGAATTGATGACCCATTATGATATATTGTACACAGGTTTTGAAATTTCAGCTGATGCACACATTTTTCCCTAGTTCACAATCTGCTCTCTTTTGACTTTTGTCTATCATAAAGGTCAACTAAGTCATTTAGTCCACAAGCTAAGGAAATGAATTGTACCATTAGAAGTGGTAAAATGTGAATGATAGCAGTTTACCTGTATGTCTACTATGTTTTATGCAATGACCTTTCCACATAAGCATCATTTTCATTTTCATATCTGCCACCACTTCTCTCATTCACATGGAGCTGGTGGGTATTTTTACTTTTTTTTTCTTGGTGTTCTTTACAATATCTTTATTTTTTATTTCAGGCTTAGAGTATTAAATATTAGATTTATCAGGCTAAAGAATGAATGTCATTGGTAACTATGTGTGAGATGCTATAGATCCAGTAACACTGGAAATGTTATAGAATGTTTATAATAGGAGCTGTTGGATGGTTTTATGTCAAAGATGCGAAACAGCAATGACACTGAGAAGAAAAACAACTTTTAGAAATTCACTGAGAGATTCTAAGCAGATCTATAACAAATGAGGCAGAAAGCGTCATCTGTCATAAGAAAAAAGTACTGGATAGGACAAGGGTCTTGCCAAGTGCTGATTAAATGTAATATGCTACGTGACAATGCACAAATGGGAAACGCTTCAGTGAAGAAGATGAACAACAGGTCCTTCACTGCATCAAAAAAGCAGATCATTCTTGCTGAGGTCCATTATCGTAAGAGTTGTTAGCTTTTGTGTAACAAAACATTAAGAAGAAAAAAGTAGGCAAATAATACCATTAGACAGATGATCCATATTCCAAATGTTCTAAAAGACTAAAAGCTCTGAATTACTTGCATTCACTGAAAACAATCTCTTTTTTAGTCCCACTTAATAACATGTCAGCAAGCCTAACCATGTCTAGGAAGTGTCATGAAAGACGCTAAATAAAAGGCTCAACCATGAACCATATCCATCACGAACTGAAGGTAAATTTGAAGTAATGTTTCATTTTATCCATTCCTACTGAGGAAAATTTCTTTTCTACCCAGGATAAATTTGACATTGATTATCTAGTGCTACAAAAGAAAGAGTTGAAAGAAGCCAAACCAAAAGAAATATCCACACAGTTTTACAAGGAGCTGCTTTACAGACAGGAGTTGATATTAAAGTACAGATAAGTTTTGTTATTCTCTACCTTCAGTTCTGAATCAGCACTCAATAAACTTTCTTGCTGAAGGATTAATCAAGTTCATTAGCTAGGACTGGAAAATTGATAATATTATTTTGTCATGACAGCTTCTACAGTCACTTATGAATAAAGTCATCTACGAAAGCATCTGACATTTATCCAGAAGTTAATAACTACCACTGTGAAATTCATTGAATACTAAAAGAGATGGAAGTGAGTGCTATTCATTGTACTGCAGCCTGAAATACCATTACTTAATTTTATTAAGTTTAAACAGAGATTAAGAAGCATCATAGTGTTGTTTTTCCCAAACTAGTCTCCAGTGTTGTAGACAGCCTGTAATGCTTGCAATACAGATCTAGAAAGGTCTAGAATCACAGAATATCTCTAATTAGAAGGGATCCATATAAATCATCAAGTCCAACTCCCTGTTTCTCACCTAAAACTAAACCTTATGACTAAGAGCACTGTCCAGACAATCAGTTCCTTTACCTCTTGTCCTATCTCTGATCACCAGAGCGAGGAGCTCAGCACACTTCTGCTCCACTTGCCGGTTTGACAAAGTTAGTAACTGCAATCAGGTCCACCCTCAAACTTCTCTTTCTCAGGCTGAATAAACCAAATTATCTCTGTCACTCCTCTTAAATCTTGTCCTCAAGATCTTTCATTATCTTTGTTGCCCTTCTTTGGAAACACTCAAATAATTTGGTGTTCTCCTTATACTGAAGAACCCAAAATTACACACAGTATCTGAGGTAGAGCTGCACCAGAGGAATGTAGAGTGTGGAGAAAGTGCAGGGAGACAATACCCCAACTATGGTTCATGTATCAAAGAAGAAATATCTGTTCAGATATTTCCTTGCTTCTATCAAAAATAATCCAGGCTGGATTATATTTTACATTTTGATCTATGGTGTTGTCTCAGTTAGACAAGATAGAACGGACTACCTGCCTGCTTTCAGTATCCCAGCACCAAAGATGTCTTTTATCCTTCCCCACTATGAACCAAAGCTACACAATGCAACTGTATGTTTGACATAGACAACAATGAAGGAATAAATAGCATGAGACTTCTAGAATACATCTTCATTCTCCACATTTCATTCTCAGAATTAATAGCTTGTACAACATCTGTAGTTTCATATCTGAGATGTTACTTTTTGAAAACTGCTAAGAATCTAGTTGAATTATCTACTCAAGGACAGTGGGTAGATGTATCAATGCTGAAGTTAGGCTTCATAAATCCATACATGGGGCACATGTCTAGATGTATGGAAATAATTTTTTCCTTGGTTACAAGATTATTACCTTGCTGATGGATTTCACTTGGAAAAGGCATTTCAATTCATCAGCAGTGATGATATCTGAAAAACAAATGTCAGTGTTGTAATTTAAAATTGTTTATTTTCATGAATCATAAGAATTTCTGTGATTATATGAACTACCAACAAGACAAAACATTCCAGTCTTCTTACATTTGTTTCAGGCTGGGGTTAGGTTAGCCTTGAGAGAGCAAGGTTGATTACCCTATTGCATCTCTCAACTGCACTGGATTTTGCATGCAAGTAAAACTAACCATAACACATATCCAGTGATAATGTAATAGTTCCTTATACCTGCTGTTCAATTTCCTAAATATAGGTGTGTCTCAATTTAGCTGGGATATTCAAGCTTTTTGTGAGAATCTCAATGTTTCTATGAAACAGTTAATGCTGATGCTCAGATTCTGGGAGACATAAGAATATTCATTTCACAGCTATTGATGGCTAGACAGTATCAACATGCCACCTTATATGTGATTCTCCATATAAATCAAGAGAGAAAGGTGATAAAATATTTTTATTTTAATTCAGGTCTTCAGATGCTTAGTGTTTAAAAAACAAGACAGATATTGAAGCCTTGCTTGGAATGCTTTAGGGTAACTTGCTGATGTTAAGAGGTGTGTATTCTGAACAGAGCTATCAGGGCTGTGCATTTCTCTATGTGTTTCTGAGAACTACTGACAGAAAGGTGGAAATGTTCCCTGCTGTAGACTTCTACCTCACAGTGATTCCTGATTCATAAATGACAGCTGAGTATTAAAGTTAAAACACAAAGGAAAGCAAACTACTTGTATCTTCTATGTAGAGAGGGCAAAACTTTAAAGGGTAGCCTCAAAGTTTTCTAAACCTTTTGGACTCTGGTTTGTTTCTAACCTTTATGTCCAGTACACATTCCTAATTATCTGTCCATTGACTTTTGGCCTTCAATAACGTCTCCAGTCAAGCAAATTTTGCTAAGCCTTTTGCTATGTGATACCACAACAGTAAGACTGAGAAAATAAAATATACATTTGGACTTTTTGCTTATAACAGAGTTTTTAGATTCTAATGTAGTTATAAAATGGGAAAAAATCAGTGATAAATCATGCCTTATAAATTTTGGTACTACCATGAAGCCTAAAGCAAGACAAAAAACCAATGCATTACTGTAGTTTTTTTTGAGGGGGATAGACATTAGAGATTAAATTACTGTATTAAATAAAAAGTGTTCAGGCTGTGGACAGATTCAGTCAGGGAAGAATATTGACATATGAAGCAGCTGCAGCAGAAATAGTAAAAGAAAATCTGAACAAGGAAATGCTACTGGGAATCACTCTGTCTTAATTAATAAGAGAATCAATCCCTTTCCCCTGTAATTCTGTGGAATATCAGTTTTAGAAGAGTTGTTTGAAATCTTCAGGAAAAAAGATGGAAGTAATCGATACACAAAAAATGGTTTTTTCTTCTTTAATATTATGTAAAATGGAAATACTAGTATTTTCATTCTAGTATTAGACATTGATCTACTGACACAAAG
Source organism: Chloebia gouldiae (assembly GCA_003676055.1). Taxonomy (NCBI): domain Eukaryota; kingdom Metazoa; phylum Chordata; class Aves; order Passeriformes; family Passeridae; genus Chloebia; species Chloebia gouldiae. The sequence continues at coordinate 34,305,679 of QUSF01000002.1, forward strand.
GGAGCCTGCAGAGAAATATGTCTGTAGTTTCTAAAGGTTCAGATATAGCCAATACATGGTCGTGTCTGAGGGACTATCAAACCAACATTGCTGCCAGAGCTACAAGTGATCTGAGCAGAGGTTCCAGAGAACTTGAACTAAGAGAATGCTGTAACCTGAGCAAACTGCTAGTGTACAGAGCCAGACAAAATATATGGGGTAAAAAGAACAAATGCACTTACTTATTTTCCCTGGATTTCTTTACACAGAATCACAGACTGGTTTAAGCTGGAAGGATGCTCTGGAGACACCCATGTCCAGCTCCTCTGCACAGGCAGGGACACATTGAATCAGTTGCTCACAACCACACCCGGAGAGTTTTTCAGTATCTCCAAGAATGGAGACTCCACAACTTCTCCAGCCAACCTCTACCAGTTCTCAGTCATCCTAATAGTGGCAAGAGTGTTTCCTGATGTTCAGAGGGAACCTCTTGAGTTTCCATTTGCGCCTGCTGCCTTTGGCCCTGTCACTGGGTACTGCTGGAAAGGACCTGTCCTTCATGCTCCTTCCCTTCAGATGGTTGTGTGTATGGATGGGATCCTCCTGCATTTTCTCTTCTCCATACTGAGCAGTTCCAGCTCTCAGCCTTTACTCACAGGTGAGATGCTCCAGTGCCATCATAGTATAACTGGCCTTTCACTGGACTAAGTCCAGTAAGACTGTATGTCTTTTGTACTGGGGAGCCAGGACTGGATGCTGAAATGTATATTTCATATAAATTGAAAACTTTTGATCTGAGCATACTTGATAAAATTAGTAATAGGATTCTCCAGATAGGGCATTCCTTCAATGCATTTCCTTTGTTAAGTTTGGACTACAATACAAAACAGATAAACAGGTTTCCCAGACTTTGGGTTCCATGGTTTTAATAATGCCATCCGAGTAGCAGGAGAGATTTCTGAAATTTTTCGTGCAGCTGGGGAAAGTACATAGCTTGATAAATAAATAAAGTTTTGTGTTGTTGTTTTCCTTGATGTGCAAAGTTCACAGGTGTTCATTTCAAACAGAAATCTGGCATCATGATTAAAGCACAATGTGTGCTCTTTTATTTGGCTAGAGATAGAAATGCAGGGGAATGGTGTCACACAATGATATAAATATTGCAGAATTAGTTATCTGCAAATTCTTTAGAAGGCTGGCATTATGTGTGTATTGGGGATTTTCAAAAGGAATACAAGCTGGAGGAAACATTTGTTGATGCTCTCATTCTGCTGCCATTATTGCCTCAGTAAAACTCTCACTGGCTGATGAACAAGTGCATAAAGCAATCAATGCTTTTGGAAGTCACAACTACAGGCATGTACTACTGCAAATACTTTGTGGACTGTGAATTTCAAATAAAAATAAAGTGTCTTATTTTATCAGAGCAAAACAAGAGAATAATTTTCATTTCCAAAGCATTCAGGATGTACCCTCAGACCCTAGTTGTTCCACATGAGATCAGAATTTTTGAGACAGAAATTGTCAAATGACAAGTTTTGTGTGGGAGGTTGGAGCAGAGCACTGAGTGGCTATTAAGGTGTTCTAAGATATTTTAATAGAGATAAAGTATAACTTTTACAGAATTTAATTTTTGTTCCCAGTAGATATATATTTGCCAAAGACAGAACACCTTCTAAAGATCAAAGAATTCAAAGAAAATACAGAAAATTGGCTTCATTAGCTAAAAAAAGTCCTAAAATATTTCCTAGAAACTCTTGTTTGTGGATAAATGACAATGGCAGGGATTACTCTTCACTTCAAGCTAAAAACAAATTTAAGATAAAGATGCCTAATGTGTTATGATGCTCCTGAACATGATTCAAAAACCATGTATTCATCATCTGGATGGGTTTGTTGAAATATGATTGCAATATTTTGCAGAACCAACATATCAGTTTTTCTGGTAATATAATACCTGCATTGCAGACTACATAATTTTGTAGTCTTTCCTTTGATCAGTAAGGCATGGTAACATTGCTGCACAGAAACACAAGCATCACCTTACACTACACAGTTCATCTAATCTGCAGATGAGGCTCAGAGACTCACAGAAGTTCAGGCACATAAGGTGGGAGTGAGTCTACCTGAATTTTGTGTCCCCCACTGTGTTTGAGTTTTGCATAATCATGTTATCAGAATCATAGAACAGCTTGGGTTGGAAGGGACTGAAAGATCATCCTGGAAGTCTATCCTTCTTCCTCCTGTGTATCACTAGATCACCTCTCTGACTGACCTTTTCTCTCAGGGTAGTTTGTAGTCAGTCATGGGCCTGGGATTTCAAAGGCTTCTTTAACTAACTTATTTACTCTGTCAAGGTATTTAAACATGAAAGTGTCAGTGACACTTCTATTCTGGATTCCTTTCAGCATTCTTTTTGATTCCTGTCATATTCATTGGGGTTTCAAATATGAAAATGAAATCTCAAGAGATCTTGTTAATAATTTTGCCAGCTGTAGCTGGCAATACATACTCAGTTAGCTAACCCAGGAGAAATTATTTGGTTTATAATCCATGAATAAAAGTCTCCTTTTAGAAATATTTATGTTTTATTTTCTCAGGCATTAGATGCAAGACTTACCTATGATATCATAATGACAGTGAATTAACATGAAAATAAGACTGCTGTGGTATTTCTATACTGTCTGGTCACTGCCTCTCCAAGAAGAAATATAAACAGCACACAACACCCTGACTGCCTCAGCAGACACTCACTGAAGCTGCTCAAACTCTGAGAGGGCAGGAAAACTGTTGAAGTATTGTTTGTGTTTACTTTGAAATTACTTACAATACGGTGCATCTTTAGAAACAGTTATATAGTTGGCAACTTGGAAAAGGCTTTGAAAATGGGTATCTTTATTAAAATCAGGCCTTTTTTAAATTCTCTTTTTCTGCTGTTTCAGTCAAGGTTTAGATGGCTCATATGTACTGCTGTCTTTGAGAAACAGTATAGAGAGCTTCAACATCCTGCTGCTAGTTTTTCATTAAAAAGCACTAAAGCTTCTTCCTGATGTTATTTAGCTTCTGTGGTTGTAGTGCATTCACCTAGATGATCTTTTCAGATCACCTCTTTCCATCAGAGAATGAAAGTAACCTTTTCTATAATTGTGTTTTCAAGGAAAAGTGAGGCCCATTTCTCAGTGGATAATAAATGATGGTAATCATCAGATTCCTCCCATAATGCATAGCAGCCTCTTTTCAAACAAGAAAAAATAATAATCCAGGAAAAATAATTAGAAATTAAATTGCTCCTGAGCATTTCTCTTTCAATGAAAACTTCTCTCACCCTTAGTTTTCCACTGGACATATCTAATCTAATCATCAGCTGTCACTAAGTAATTGAATATCCTTGAGTTTGAACTGTTGCAAGGACAATGATATATGTCTGTTCCTGTTACTTTTGACTTCTCAAAGAGATGGCTTATCTGTAATTGCCCCAAATACCCAGGTGGTTCAGCATTCAAGATCACTTTTGCCTGCCATCTATATATATGCATATAAACACACACATTAACACAGTGAAATCAATGAGAGCAGAAAATACTCTATATTATGATATTTTAATATATGTATGTTAATGTATGTAGTATTTTCTATTCTGTTTTGACATATATTCACCTCTTTTGGATAACTCATTGTGATGGTTTGACCCTGGTTGGATGAAAAGTGCCTACCAAATCTGCTCTATCACTCCTCTCCTGAGCTGGACAGGGAACAAAACATGTAACAAAAGGCTCATGGAGCAAGATAAAGACAGGGAGTGATCAGTGAACAATTTCTGTCCTGGGCAAAAGACAGCTCACTTGGGAAAAAAATAATTTAACTTATTATCAAGCAAATCAGAGTAGGGTAATGAGAAACAACAGTCCTCATGAGGCTGTTCTTAACTAGTTAGTTCCTGGCAGAGATGCATTCAGTATATTGGTAGGTTGGAGGTGGTCATCTATCCCTAAACAGTTTTTGTTTTTTTTAATTCTGAAATTCTGATACACAAATAAAATGTGATGAATTTCTCACTGGCAGAATTAGTAGTTATAGGGTTGAGAAAATATTCTTCCTAGGATCTACTTCTTAGTGCTAAAATACATCATGGCATTTAATTGACCTAATGCCCTAAGACACAAATTTAATATGCTTCTACATGTAAATTTCATGTGCCAAAACTCATGCTATTACAGTTCCTGTATTACAAGGACAAAAATTAGCATGATGATTAATGAGACAAACCAGATATGCAAATTTAAGTAGTTCAGTGATAGCATGACAGTATGGGTACAATTTTTGTCCAACAGTATATCAGAGAGAAGTGTCCCTCTGCATGGTACATATGGTTGTATAGGGAAAATGCAGACACATTGCTGAGAGGGGAGGAGGAAACTAGTCAGGTGAAAGTGAAACACAGGCTATGGAAGAAAACTGCTGTGATACAAGAAAACTTTTGTTCATCTAGTTAGTCTAATCACTGCACTGTTATCACTAGCAACCTGGATCTTCTATTTCCAAATTCTAACTCCTAATGTTTAAATTCTCTAAGCTACTAAAAAAAAAAAAATCTGAACACAGTGAGTTACAGATAAAGGGAAAAAATTGGCAGATTATTTAAAGACAGACAAATAATAAATTGCTTAATAGAGTTCTGACTCTCTTCTTTGACAGACATAACATTTTAGGCACCTAGGGACAAGCCAGACTAGTCATTACTTCACTCATGAGCAATGTTATCCTCTGATGTTGCTGCTCACATTTTATATAATATCTTGATGACTCATCGGTGAGCCAAAAAAAAATTACTATCTTCTGCAGCCTGGAATTTAGGCACAAATGTTCCATCTACACCTTATGTGCATAAATCTGTCCTCTATGGGATATGTCCCCTGCACAGGTAGGGAATTTTCTATCTTATGAGTGTTTTTTCAGGCATTTTTATTTTAACAGAAACATAGTAGACCTTATTTTCTTTATTCTCACTGCCTGTTTAACTTTGCAATGTTACTTTCACCAGCTTGTGCTGACAGTCTTTAAATCATTGGCGCTTTCCATTAAATCAGATTTCCATGATGCAAGGCAAGATCCTGGATCAAGATGCCACCTGATATGCCTTTCAGCATTCCAACAAATTATTGAGGCCACTTGCATGCTGAAAGTGCTCTAAATGAGCAACTGTAGAAACAAAGTTAAAATTTTACCCAAGGTTCAACAAACAGCAAATAGGAGAATGCTATTAAGGGATGTATGTAACATTAATTACATTCACATTGTGAGGTCAAATGAATCCTTCTACGCATTTTTTTTGACTCCTTTCCATCTATGAATTTAGTTGTCCAATAAACACATGCACATTGTGACTGCTTGTGCAATGCCTGAAATAAGAAATCTGATCTTTAGATATATTTGTATTGAAAGAAACATATTTTTAAAGTCATGTATGCTGTATGCTGACCCAGAGAGGAATGACAAAACAATTTTACACATTTTGTGTTGAAGGCAGGAAGGTTAATTTGTGCAAGTGTGCAAAGTTTAGCCAGTAAGTTTATTCCAGGAAATTCCCTGAAAATTAGAATTGGAAAATATCTTTTTGGTTATGTTAAATTTAAAATAGGCCCTTTATAATTTTTGAAAAATATATGATTACACTAATTTTTTTTGCTAACTAAAGTGAAAGTTTTATTTATAAGTATGTTTAGTCACACTGCAGTATATGCCTTAAGGATATGGAACAAAATACTGGAGTTATTATTATCTTATTTAGTCTGTAGTACAATATACAATTACTTGTTTGAAAATTGTTGCAAGAAAGAAAAAGGTAAATCTTAGAGCAATTACTTTGGCCTCATTTTCAGAGAACTGTAGAGCAGCTGTCTTATGGTGCATAGAATTTGGTAAGGAGATGCTTCAACTTTATTTTTATTTATGACTGCAATCATCACTCAACAGTGATATAAATTTTTGGGATTTCTTTTCAAACCATTGGAGTAAATTCCCTTTCTATTGTTTTTCAGAGGGTGTATTTTATTCCAAGATCAGCATAGCTTAGTGTTGAAAGTCAAGAGATGAATTTGCCCTGAAGGTTTTGCTTTCATCCACAGAGGCAAAAAGGGAATATCAACTCTATCTCTGTAAGGCCAAAATCTGCACGTAATATCTTGCACATGATGGAAGTAGCCTGCAAGAATAACAAGTTGAAGCCTTCTTCCAGCTTTACCAGGAAAGAAGAATTGCAGTAAGTCAAACCCTGTTTCCTGTACTGAAGACAGGCATTTATCAGCTGAAGACAGCATTGACATTCCATGCCAGGTGGAAGACAGACTTATTGAAGATAATATTAATCACTGAGCATCAGACTGGGCACTTGTTTATGCATCTGCAAAATACTTCTCATAGGGAGGCTCTGTTTATTCTACCAAGCTCTACTTGGTAGAATAGATGCATTGCGTCCAAGGAATCAGTTTAGTGTTTACTAAGTATCCACTCTTCAGTGGCAACAGGTTTATTTTATAATATTTCTAAATGTCTTTCTTCATGCTATAGAAACATCAACTACCAGTACATGTTATGGTTCTGGATCTCACCTAAAACTGTGATCTGTAGTACTAACTCCGTACAAATAAAAATACATAACTGTGTTTTAATTTTAAAAAAACCCAAAAAGGTACTTTGAACTGAATTTTGGTGGCAACTCAGCACTAAATTCTCATCTATATATTAAAAAGATTATGTTATGAATATTTAATGGAAATTTAATATTATATCTCCTACTATTTTGATGTTTCTGCTCAGGGCTGGACTGCAACAAAAGTGCTGAAGAATGGAGTGACTGATATATATGAAAAGTGACACATGCTGGAAGGCCTAAAAAAAAATATCTAGCACAGAGTCCAGCTTTGACTTTGATGATTTTTGACCATCCTCATCTGAATCAGTATTTGCTCAACAATCTCTAATTCTGGCTGAATCTTTCAAAAATCCCCTGAATATTGAAGAGTTAACTGAGAAAGTTAATCAGTACAAAGATTTATTGCACTAATGATGTAGGTTATCAACTGATATCCTAATTGCCTGAAATATTTATCTACCCCAGAACCACGTAAAAGTTTTTTCATTCCCACAATTATTCTTTTTTTTTTCTAATGCTTAGACAGAGTAATGATTCATTTGGAAGAAATCCAAGACAAACATTATTTAAATCACTTGATCCGTTTACTAATTTGTTGAAAAATTAACAAGAGCATTGTTTAATACATTTTTTTAAGTAGCATGAGTTGAGTTAGGGAACTTTTTTTAAAGCGTGACTACATAAGAATGCCAAGAAATAAATTTTACAGTAGAAGGAGCAAAAACAGTAAGGAATGTGGTCTGTGTGAAAATTATTTTTTCTAGGGAGTTGACTGAAAGAAAAGATCTGATCACACAAGCATTTTTTCCCTTTAAAATAAAAACTAAAGAAAAAAATGACTGTGTACAAATTCTGTGTACAAATTTAAAACTGGAATATTTCTTCAAGTGATTCTAAGACCAAATATTTCAATTTAGTTTCAGGTAAGTTTAGCAAAGGAAAGAAATGGAAATGAAGAGATACATTTGGCAAACCCTCCCAAAACCAGACATAATAAGAGACAATCCCTCACTTTTTACTCAAGAGCACTCACCTGCAGCAGATATAGCTCAAATTTGTTTCTCTCCTTTGCCTCAGGGAATATAACTTTCCATGCAGGGTGCCTCAGCTGCTAAGGCACTGAGCTGAGTAGACTACTCTCCATCTTTTACTCTCAGGCTGGTCATTTTATTCTAAAGTATTTACAATTTATTTTGATCAGTGACTGGAAACTAAGTGTTCTCACTTGCTATCTCTTTACTTAAATCCCTTGAGTAGCATTCCAGACAGTTCTTCTGATTATTTTTCTCTCTAACTGAATTAATCTTCAATTATTCCATGCAAGGAACAGTACAAGAATAAGAAATGAACTTGCCATGGCTCAGTCACTAATATGTGATAATTTAGTTCAAATGTGTCTCAGCTGTAAACGTAGAAGGACTTTGGCTCAAGGGTGGTCAGTTTTTAGGAGAACCTTTTATCACTGGTTTAGGAGATGTGCAAAGGAGTAGAGATTCCCTCAGTCTCTCTTGTTGGAGGCCCTATAACATGAAAGAGGTAGGTTCATATTCCTTTTGTCAGAATAAAAATATGAGGCAGAATTTCTCATAGGTATTCAAATGATCCAACAACCAGAGGGAGTGAGAAAGCCCAACACACTCCAGGTAGGTCATAGAAATGTAATCTTGAAAATAAGAAACTATCTAGATAGTGACCATGCAAACAGATTGAGGAGGCCAGACAAGACAACTCACATTTTTCAAGGAATAGTCTGCTTGCAATACAGACTTGAAATAAAGTATCTTCTTTCAGTCTATATTTTCCTCAATAATTACATACAAGACTTGTTCTAAGTTTTTATTTTCAAGGTCAATAACTTATTTGTCTAAACATTTTAGAAATTACCATTTGACACTCAAACAGGTATTTTGAAAATAAAATGTCACATTAAAAACATCTTAATGGTATAGACACTCACAACCAAGGGATGTGGAACCAAAGGGAAACTCCCACAACTGTCAGGAGATTTTTGAGGGAGGTCATATCCATTTCAGGGTGAGAAAATTGATAAAAATGAATACATTTTAAAGTGATTTTGATATCAATATTTATTAAGTCTCCTATAGTATACCTCAGGAGTACATAATTAAAGAGGCTTCACTCAGGAAAAAAAAAATCAGATGTCTTTAGTGTTTCTATACATTATCCCTAATGCTGGGTAACAATATACTTTTTACAAAACTAATCAATGAAAACTGCTATTAGTTTCTATTAATCTGACAGTGGACAGCTAGAACCCTATTCCCTGCAGAATTGCCTCAGAATAAAAGTAATTGCATTAACTTTCCTGCACTAGCAGCCTGATACCTATTCTAGGCCCCATTGTTTATTTCTATCTACTCTTGCAGAGAATCAACATATAATTTTCAATTCCACCCACAAAGAAAAAAAAAAAAAAAAAGAACTGGAAAATGCTGTATCAGAAAATGTCATTCCCATTAAAAAAAAAAAAAAAGGTCAGGTTTACTTCATATAACAGGACAGTAGAAAATTTCCAAATTTTCCAATGTTTCCAAGTTGTCAAAGGTAGACTTTAGTTGCGAGATAATTTACCATTGGATCTTGATTTGATTTTTTTTTCCCAAAGGGTTTACAACTTTCTTGTTATTTAAAACATACAAAGAAGACAGATTTTATAAATCTGTCCATAGACAGAAGTACAAATATGGTGCAGATGGAAGATAGATTTTCTCTCTGGCAGGCAACCTTTTATTATTTATTTGAAATAAGCTGGACAAAGAACATTTCCATATCTATATTAACACATTTCCATATTTTAGGTTTTGTGTTTTCTGAGCACCTATACCTGAAAACAAAATTACTAGATTCAGTGAAAGACCGAACAGTCTAGAGCACAGTTTTTCTACTTAAAACCAAGCCACATCTTATTTACAGTGAGAATATATCTCATAAAATAATGTCAGTTTTAGGAAATGACAGCTGTATCAGTCATGGCTTGTCTCTCTCTCTCTCACATTAAAAGTAGGGTAACCAGAACATCTCTCATTGTGGTAATTCATTCATATATGACTCTAATAATTAAGTGATTCTTTCTTTGACTCTTAGTGACACTGTATTAATTCCATCAAATAGTGCCTCCATTTTCAAAGCCACTTGTGATTTTCTGAAAATTTAGGACAGAAGACAGACTGTAAACAGCTGACTCTGAGCTGAAATGTCATCTTGGCATATACACAGCTTAAAAAACCCTGTTTGAAGAAATTACATTATGGAAAAGCAAGTTCTTTAGGCCAGCAACAAATCCAGAAAACTGTTGTTTCCACATATGCTTAATGTAGCACATCCTTCATGATGTGACAGATCACTGTAACTGCAGGGATTGGGTTTTGTTTGTGGGGAGGTTTTTTGGAGAGCATGGAGCCCAGCTTATCAGATCTATAACAACAATACAATTGCTGGCTCTCAATTGGGGATTTCAGGCTGAAATTACTCAGGGTCTTCAGAAAAAAAAAATTAAAAAAAAAAAAAGAATAATTAAAGGATAGTAGCTCTGTATCTCTATTTCTCTATCCCCTAGACTCTCAGCAAACTACCCTGGGAAACTATATGTTGTCAAAAACAGGGTTGGGAAACAATAAGCTTCCCTCTTTATTTGTAACTTCAGCTTGCACTGCTGGAACAGTAACTTTCTCTCCCTTCCAAGGCAATCACAAGGGCAGATTAATTATTCTAGCTCCGGGCTTCAGATTTTTAACATTTAATAGTGCCGCATAATTAATGCAGGTGGTATTTACACATCATTAGATTTTATAAAGGTTTTACCTTTCTCTTGAAGCTACCATCCAGCTTATTTGTATGAATTATACCCCATGCACACCCCCCCCCCCCCCTTCACTTCTGGGTTTCCTTATCCTGTTTAGCCTTGTAAAACCATTCTCTGCAGAACACTTAGCATTATTTATTAATTCATGCTTTTCTTTCTCCCTCACTAAGAGTTTAACTTTCAGATCTCACATAGGGCTTGGTAGCCTCCTCACAAATTCCTTTCTTGTATTTTCACACTCCAACCCTCCCACATTCCCTGCCCCTGCCCCCTCCACATATTTTCCAGAGAAACTTTGAAACTTTGAAATTTTGAGTCACAGAATCTGCTGAGACCTCAAGCAATCCCCTGGTCCTTGTACTACCCTCTTGTTAAGAAAGATCCAAATAGCTCAGATAAATGCTTTTGTCAAACATTGAACTGTCAAAACAAGTAAGGCTGCAAGCATCCATGACAGAAAAAAAGGATATTTCAGTGAAGACATTTTGAGCTGAAAAAAGCTCACGCAGGCATTTTCTGTACTTGACAAGGTTTGCAGAAACAAACTGATTATTCTGAACCTTTTGCTAGGATTTGTTCCAGCTATCTTGGATGTTTGTTAGGAACTAGTGGTAGTAAAAGCGAATCTAAATATGTCAAAATTCTTCACAGGGCTTGGATGCACTGGTAAAAAGACCAATAAAATTTTCTATCTCCCAGAAGATGCCTAGAAGGAACTGCTCCTTTCCCACATTATTTGGCCTTCTGAGGGATAGGATATTTTCTGAGTCCTTCACAGCAGCTCTGTGACCCCTCCTGAGACATCATTCTTTTTCTAACAAAGATAAGCTGAAGGTGTTCACCATCAAAACCCTTTGCAGATATCTTCACTTTATGTATGAAGTCTTGACTCATTGCTGTAATGTTAGGTGTCACTTCCAGACAGTTTGAGAAGTAAGCTTCAGTAACATTTGGTTTAAAAAGAACCCAAACCAACAAAACCCTTACAAATTTTTATTATTTTATTCAAACTCATACCTCAGATTACTTCTCATAACATCAGCAAAGCTGTTTATTATCCTTTTTTGTCACAGTGACTGCAAGTTTAACAATACAGAAATTGCTATCCTTGACTTTGAGAGCAAAACTTGTATCCTGAGATATTTATTTTTTTAACTCCTCTTTTTTAGTGCCTAGTTCATCTGTTGCCCTGACCTTACACATACTTAGAAAACTGTTCTAAGGTAGGGACTGTACCTTTTTTTTTCTACAGTATCTAGACATAATAAATGTCATGATCCATGACTACTTCTGGCTTATCAAGCTCTCCTAGAGTCTAGATAAAAATCTAGCTCTAGATCCACTTATTCATATCTATCTAGGTATCTGTTTATATGCCTCTATTACACATCTAATGAGTCCATGTTAACATTAATATGAATACTTAAAATTATTAGGAAAGACAAGCAAGGTGACAGGGCTTTCAAATTCCACAGAAAACCAGTAATTTTGATCAGGACTATTACTGAAGGAAAAGGCAGATGACTCAGCTTCTTAATATCTCAACTAGAGCAATGAAAATACAAGTAAAAAAGAAAAATGACGGCCTCGTCTTGATTCATTTGATAATGCTATGTCTATATTCATACCATAAATGCCAGAGGGTAGAAACTTCTGCAGCAGAAGCTTAACTAATTTCTTTTATTCAGCACAGCACTGACTAATGAAAACTTTTATATCTAGTCTCCACAGAGTTTCCAGTACTTTAACAGTACTGCTTGCATGAGTCCTAAAATGCTCAAATGGATCTACAGAACTGGACATCTTTTCCAGTGTAAGAGGTGTTGTAGATAGTCAAATAAAACCAGTTCTGGGAAATACAGACATACTGGAAGCATTGTCTTCAGGTGGAAAGCTGGCATGACAAAGGAAACCTAGCTAGTCCTGACCCAGCCTAGTCAAACAGCGACATTGAGGCCTTTGAGAAAATGACATAATATCTTCTTGAGCATTGACTTACAAGATCAGAAATAGAAAAATTATTCACCTTATCCAAAAAAAAAATATATATATAAATTGATAAATTGTTGTGCAACTCTTAACCTAAGAGAGGAATAGCAATCATGCCCCAGGAGATACCAGGAAATCACAGTTCACCTCAAGCAATAACCTGAAAGGGTAATTGATCACAGCATCACAGAAATGGGTCATGTTGAAAGGGATTGCCATGGGTCATCTGGTCCCACTTCCCCACTCCAGCAGGGTCATCCTACAGCACACAGCACAGGATTGTGTCCAGACAGTTCTGGAATATCTTCAGTGAGGGGTCCTGGAAGTGCAGCCTAGCTGCAAGCAGCGATTGGGTGTGGCAGACGCTGGACCCATACAGAGTGTTCTTCTTCATGTATCAGCACGTGTATTGTACACTACATATTTTGTTTAAAATCTGGTGAGGACAGAAAGTTGAGAAGAAGACTGTGTATTTTTACATAGGTCCTGGCCTCTGAGCCACACAGCTTTTTGCAGCCTGTTGTTCTGGAATGACTCAGCTTGAAAAATATGTTGTGGAGGAGCCGTTTGTTGTTTTTTTTTCCTCCAGGATGTTCTTTAAATTGTTTCCTAGACTGGTTTTAAACCATTCCCCTGCTTGAAAGAGTTATTATGTACAATAATATATTATTTTGTGGCCTAATACAATGTAGCATAAGGGATTGAAAGCCTTTGGGTTCTTTTGATAATTTCACTAACAAGAAATGTCTGTGGAGGCCTTCTCCCTCTCTTAGCTCTGGTTAATTTAAGACCTTCCACATAAATGCTTTCTAAATTCTTGGTTTCAGTTCAAATGTATCTCATGTACAAATCATTCATTTTTTACATATAGCTGGCTTGTATCTTCAATGTGAAGGCGAAATCACTACTGAAGTCACTGAGAAGTTCAGCCTAAAACAAAAATCAATCACATGCAATTAGTTTAAAATATTAATGTGTAAAAACTAAAGTTTTCTTTAGAGCTAAAAATATCTTTGATTCTTAAGTGTAGGAGAAAGAAAAAAAAATCAATGGAAATTAAATATGGATTTAACAAAAATAGGCAGTTAATTCTTTATGTACAGTTTCCTATTCATAGATCCACTGTCATTGTACAAGCAAAGTAATTAACACAAAACATGATTTTACAGGCAAATTTCTCCTCTTGAATCTTGTAAGGAGGATTCAGGACTGCACCAAAGCCAGCTCTCCATCCAGAGCCTGGTCTCACAGCCAGACCAACATGCTCTGTTGGCAAGGGGAGAGGAACACTCTGCGCCTCTGTCCCTCCTGGCTGCAGCTGAGCATCAGCACTAATCAATCTTCCCTGCAGCCTGTCCTGCTAAGTCAGGCACTGGCATGGCTGAAGTATTGGCATACTTTGTGATAGGCTTTGTTGCAGGGCTGGAGACAGCCAGCTGAAGCTGGTGGCTTCTTTAATCACCCCATCAAAATTCAGTGGAAGTCATTTGCCTGAGTCCTGAAACACTGAAATGAGATTATTTGGCTGTCGTCCCATTACAGATCATTTCAGAAGCTTAGAAGAAAATTATGGTCTCCTCTCTTGCAGTCTTACATTCTGCAGTGTAAGATACTCTCTTTAAAGTGAATGCTTGTTTCATTAGATTCAGCTGAGAAAATCCACATCCCCCACACCCCCAAACCCCTCATCTTCCATCAATTAAACAAATTGAAGCAGTAGATTTAGTCTAGTTCCCCATTCAGGACTGCAGAGCAATTTTTGAAAAAAATCAGCCCTCAAGCTTGAGAAACCTTTCTTCATTAAAAAAGAAAAAAAAAAAAAGAAAGGAAGTTAAGAAGTTAAGAAAGGTGTTAGAGACATTTAAAGGTAAATCCCTGCTACAGTTGCAGAGTCACCATGCTCTCAGGCAGACTAAATAACCTAACGGAAGAAATTTACAGGAGGGCCAGGAGTCCTTTGTGATAAATTCTATCACCTAATTGAAGACAGATTTGGGATGGTTTTCTTGTCTCTGAAGGAATTCAGCCTAATCTGTTTATTATTACATTTTCTCTGCCTGAGATGGCTGATAGTCAAGGTGAAGATTAGTACTATAAGTATTATATATATGTATTAGTACTGTAAGGGGTATTATTTAAAGGTATTCCCCCTTTGGAGCAAAGGGTAGCCCGTCAAGTGGCAGGAGTGCAGGTTTCTAGGTGAAGTATACCTATTAACTACTTAAAATGTACAAATCTTCTGTATGAATTTAATATGTACCTTAAAAATTATCCAGATTATTTTTATATGAAACTCTAATGTTGTTTTATTTTTTAGGAAACTGACTATGTATGCAACACAACTGCACTGCTCTTCACTGTGTCTGAATTAGTTTGGAGGAAAGTCTCCCTTTCTCAAGGATACCACAAATTGATGCAGTATTCTGCTTTTCTATTTTCTAATTTGGATGTTCTGCCACATGATATGTGTGCCGATGTGTGGAGCTTTTAGGAGCTCTCTTTGAGATAACCAGAAGAGGTTTCAGGACAGGATCCTAAAGCAGAGAAGCAACTGTATTTCTTTGGCACACAGGCCTGTTTCTTTGACTCAGTTAACATATTAATTGATTTGTCTTTCAGATTTAATAAAGACTTTTATAATCTATCCCACCAAATTATTTAAAAATTCTTTTCCATTTTAGCAGAGTTTTTACTTTTACACTGTTCATTTGATCATTTCAGCGGGGTACAAAACTGTGCCTTCAGGCACAGCCTGTGGTGAGAAGCTGTGTGAAGATGCACTGCCTCATGGGGCTGGAAAAGATGCTTCCTTCATTACTGGGTTATCTCTCAAAGCAGCCTGCTTGCACTATAGGAAAATAATTGATACTCACTTTTAGATGGCTGCAGTATATTCTCATTTACTGCTAAGCCAATTCACTTGGAATTGAGAGGTAGAGATAGTGGGTTTTTTTCTGACCCTTAACTGGCATCTTTCTCACAGGATAGCAATCAAATGCTCTTTCACAAGAACATGGGTTTCTGCTCCGCTTGGCCCTGATATGATCTCTGCCAGGTCTTTACCTGCAGAAGTATCACTGAGTCCTCATGGAAGACTAAAAAATAAACTGTCACTAGTTTTCCAGATTTCAGACAGTTAATTTACTTTGGGCTTTGCTTGAACAAATCATAGTAGTTGCTCTTTTGGTTTTCAGGTTTAAAAAAAGGCTAAGTAGTGATTCTTAAAAAATGTCTCCCTCAGACAAGACCATATTATTTTCAGCTCAATTAATTATCCAATATTAGGCCCTGCATCTTGCTATCATTAGAAAGGAGTATCAGAAAGCCTACCTTTGATCATAGTGAAGATCAACCAGCAACTACCTTTCCTGAGCCTTCAAGGTTTCTTCCTTTCCAGCACTTTACACCAAAAATGCCCTTTGCCTTCCCTCTTCCTACTTTCCAGTTCCATTCTTCTCTGCTGTCTGTGGACTCTAGATCAAATAAAGGTGTTTGGTTTTTTTTCTTTTTTTAATATGAGAACCAATCATATCAATGCAGCAACAACTCTCATTAGCCTCTGAACCTTTATGTTTTGACAGTGAATAGAGATGTTTGACAAGGCCATTCAGTTAGTATTCGCTATGTTTGATAAATTCACTGAAGACAATTTATTGTAAAATCAAAACAGTAATGTTTAAATGATTCAATATTGTTATTCACTGAGGTAGAACGTATCTTCTGGCCCTACAAAGGTCGCCTTGAAATTACAGAAGCAGTTGCATGGCCAGCTGAAATTGGCAATTAGAAAATTAACTCCACAGTCAGATACCAAACAGAATTAGCATGCTACTGAAGATCCATTTAAGATTACATTTACTACTCTGAGAAATGATTTGTCATTTCAATTGCTAACTATCCCAGAGAGTTTATTCCTAACACAGCAAAACTCTTTCTGCTCCTCACCAGTCATATAAGCTGTAACAATCCTGCTTCCACTGAGTCTTTACCTCAAAGATACCTCATGTTAAGAGCTTCCTTAAATAAGTTCTTGAATCGGGTACCAGATCTTACCCACTGATCTTGCTCAGTAATATAATTGCAGCTTTGTGGATTTTGATGGAGTTGTGTGAGCAAAATGTAACCTTGCTAGAGATTTTGAATTCCAGTCCAGTTGGACTATATGTATTTCCCTTAGGTCCAACTGAAATAAATACTTCTAAAGAGGTGCAATATTAAAATCCTATCTTTTTCTATTCTAATTACCTAACAAAGTCTTAATGTACAAGCTAGGAATGATAAAGTTTCATTTAATTAGCAGATAGATAACCTGGCCTGCTGAAGGAATTATTTGCTTCATATTGAGATTTCTAGGGAAAGAGAGACTTTCTGAAATACAGGTTAAAAACTGACACTGCAATAACTGAAAAGAAACTCAGAGCGTTTTCATCAGTTTCACTGGAAGTGAGCAGGATATCATTATGAACATATAGGTACTTTCTGCAGACTTTTTAGTGTGACAGAAGACGATCTTTAAATTCAAGTCGGTTGTTTTCCCTTTTATTATCATTATTATTTTGCATCCTATATTGTAGTTCTATATTCCTAAATGTATTCTTCTTGAATTCTCTGTTTGTATTTATTCAAAATGCATATTGTCCAAGCATATACTCATGCTAACTAACATTTGCACATACCAAATGGTGGGACTGAGATTTCTGTTTACTTAGTTCCTTTTCCAATTTGTGAATATTGCATAAATGAAAACTTTTCAAAAGCAGCTATTTGGCTTAGGAATTAAATTCCATTTTCAAGAAATATTTATACACTTTAGAACACTCAGGCTCAGTGACCTCTAAGTCCATTTGGAAAAATTATTTGAAAAGCACAGAATAAAGCCAATTATTTCAGCACAAACTGTGATTCAGGCAGGAAGAAAAAGAAAGTATGAAGAGATCATTGAAAACATTGCAGCACATAAAAGAAAACATATAAATTAAAAATTAGGTATAAAAAGCATCTCATACAATTTGAGAAACTAAATGCAGTGTAGCTGAAGGGAGGAGAAAAGGTTGTGTTGCAGCTACTGATTGAAACTCATTGCATTTTTTGCTTCTCTATTTTTTTTCTATTTTTTTTCCTATTTTTTCCTTCACACTAACAAAATAATCTTGCATATGCTGGGTCAGATATTTGTTCCATAGCTGTTGACCTGGCTAGTAGCCCTCTTTAGAAATGTAATATGTGCATGTTCTTCACTTGCTAGGCCTATTCAGAGAAGTGGCTGTTCTTGAAGACCCATTTCAAAGGACAGGCTGGACTAGATGATCTCCAGAAGTTTCTTCAAACCAAAGTTAACATGGAGAACACTCCATTTCCCATAATGTACCTAAATTTCACCCAAAGACCTTTGGGTGAAAAGGATAAAGCACTATATATCTGTAACTGTTGTGTGTATCTGCAGCTGCAGTGAAGTTGTGATCATTTGAAAATTCATTGACTCCATTTAACACAATTAAGAGAATAGTAAGAGATTAGGCACACCATGCTGGAGGTGTTTAAACCAGGGAACTTACATCCTCTTTTAGGGAAAAAGAAAAAAACAAACCCAACAAAAATTAAAGACCTTGAAGGAAACCACTTGACAGAATGATGAATAATAGCTGTCTCATACACCACGTGAGGGGAAAGGAAAGCAGCCTCTCTGTCACTCAGAACTAGAAAGAAAGGAAAAGGAAATGGCACATACTATCTCCAAAAATACCCAGTACTTCTGAAATGTACAATACTGACTGTAAACTTTGTTATGTTGGTTTTGGTTGGCATAGCATGGTACTTGCAAAGAAAGGTAAAGCCAAAAAGGCAGTGTGTGTGAATTGATGAGAGCAAAATGACAACAATTTCCAGGTAAAAAGTACAGCAAATCAATTGTTCATGCATGTCAGCATGAAATTAAGACAACTGCATGCAGAATCAAAGCCATCTCTGTCATATTTCTATGGAACTGTTACCAGATATTACACCAGGGATTGACACAGTTTCCTAAACTAGTTCAGAAAAATAACTTTACTTGGGTAACATCCATTTATGCAACTCAGCTTGTACTTTGTACATCTGAAAGCTCTTAAGTCTTACATTTAAAATGAACTATATACAAACAAGGAAGCAGGCTAGAATTTGTGGAATTTTTCCCCTGGTTTGTGTAAAAAAGCATTTGTGTCTTGGAAGCCCACTATTCTGCAGCTATTACACATACTGTTTGTTTATCTTTCATTTAGCCCAGACCTGTAACCAAGCCATGTAGCATTGAGATCACACGTCAGAGATTACCCAGTTTGAATGAAGATACTTAGTGCTGCCTAACACATTCACAGAAAATCAGATGAGTTCCACCTTGCTGGTGTTGGCTTTCCTGTAGTTAATTGGTGATGACTATTCACTGGTGGCACATCAATTTATTCCTTACCCCCCTTTCTCAAACCATCATCTCCCTTTTAATTTAATCAGAAAAATGTTCAGTAAAACTGATTTTATCCTGTTAATTGTTTCATTTTTCTTTAATATCTGTAGAGCAAGAGAGGTATAAAGGCTGATTGTTTCCCAGTTAGCATAGCCTGTAAAATAGTGGGGAGGTAAGGATCCTTCCTGTGTTTGTAGGTTTGGCAGAAAAAGGAAATATTCATTTAAAAAGAAAATGTACTTAACTAACAAGACTGAACTCTTTTAAGTGCTATTAACTGTTTATATCCCTGTCAGTCCTATTACAAGTTATAAAAATTCTTTCTGTTCCAAAATCCAGAAGGAGAATAATTCAACCATAAGCCTGTGTGGATGCTGGGATGCATATATGTGTGTAGAGGTCTGTACTAATGTTTTCCCTGGAGGTTAGTCTGTGGTTTTGGGGATGACAGTGTGCTTCCCCCTTGACTGACAAAAAGGAGGGAACTGCATTGGCAGGAGCCCATGCCCTGACAGTGACACCTGCAGGGACATACTCAGGTCAGTGACAGTGCTTGTGATCCATGGGCCCGGGGCAGACTGGGGATAACTGGGGACTTGGGGATTGAGGGAAGGAGGAGGCAGGGGAGGAGATGTTCCTGGAGATTAAATTCTGTGGCTGGGAAATAAATTGTTTATTAATGCTCTGGTATTATCATTTGTTCGATTGACAATATTGACCCTGAATATATAGTACACTGATTGTCCTGGATATACAACACACTGATTGTCAGTTAATTAGGTGTCATTAATAAGTCAATAAACAACTTTGAATGGGTTGAATTAAGCCCCATGAATGGAGATGTTTTTCTCCCTGCAGCAATAGCAATTGTAAGAGCTGCATTGCTCAGACAACAACTAGAGGGGAAACTCTGGAGCGTCACCAGCAGAATGCCCTGGCCCTGCTCTGGCAGGCTGCAGGAGCCAGGTCATTCATTTACCCCCAGGACAGGAGCAGCCCAGGCCCTGCAGTAATGTGGCTTCTTAAAAACTGCCAAATTGTCCTTTTCCCCCACATTTGCATCCGACTCCTCTTGCACAAGGGGCTTAGAGGTGTGTGTGTTTCTTAATTTCACTCTGCTGAACTCATTTGTACCATTCCAAGCCTGTATATAGTGGAGATGCTCTTCTCCATCCAGAAGTGTCTTTGATGAGTGATGTGGGTAGGGAGAGATTTCAGTAGTCAGTCTGAATTTTATTAGCTCAACAAATATGAATTTAAAACTTGTTTGATGTGTAGATCATAGGAAATAGCCTAAACTGAACCCCAAGAGCAGCTGCTGTTCAACCAAGATTTGGGTTTCAGATCAGTCTGAGTCCCTTAAAGATTCTCTAGTATACAAAGATTTTTGATCATAGCAGAGGATTTTCAGTTTGTAAAGACACCAGATATCAATTTTCACTTTGATCACAGGTAAACCAAGAAGTCATTGATGGAAATTAAGCCTATAGTCTTTTATCCAGCTTGAGTGGAACCTTCCTTGAGTGGAACTTTTCTAAACCCAACACTTATTCAACCATACTTGGAACCCTTGTCTTTGTGAGAAAGAGTGTAAAATCTTAACTGTCTGATTCTTTCATTCCAATATATGTTGATATCCCTTTGCCCCCAAGGTATAAAGCAAATCCCCAGCATCCTATGGAGTAACTCCTGCATTGCACATAAATACATAGTCAGAAAACTAAAGAACAGACTTTTAAAGCCTCAAATGGGAAGTCAAAAGACTAGAAGAAAGAATAAGTCCTTCCTTAGGTCTCCCTGCTCTTAAACCAAACAATGTTAAAAACACCTTTAAAAAAGATGGTGTAGTTTACTCCTGCATTAATCAATGTGTGCTCTTCTGTTCCTCAGAGCCAGCTCAGGGTATTTCAGCCTGATCAGGTCTGTCTCTCCAAGAATTAGACTAGTTCTTGCCATTATCTTCATTGACTCAGTTCCTAAAAAAGTCAATAAATTGAATATTAATGTAAAGGGTATTCACAGTTCCAAGTAAAATAAACCAATGCCACTAAAGTACAGAAGAGTTGATATTGTTGATGAAGACTTGGTTTTGAAGAATGTTGTTTCAATTTATTATGCTACTACAAATTACTGTTCATGAATATTTGACTGATGACTGAGCAGTAAAGGTTTATCACTAAATATTGACACAAAATTGTAACAGTAGCATACTATTCTCTTTTCTTTTTATTTAAAATAAAATCAGTTACTTCTTTGGGGACTGGAAAGGAAATTATGCTAGTTTCTAAATTGGTAGGAATTCTCTTGAATGGAGAATAATATCAGATAATAGTTTGTCAGACATATAAAGAACATCAGCAGATTGCTAGGAATGTTGTGAAAGTATAGAATATTTGCCAATTTTACAATTTCAGGATGAACAATAAAAGAGAATATTTAAAGTCAAATTTTCAATTTCCAGACAATGCTTTTGGACTAGCAATGTTTTAATAGTTTGCCTGGCAGATGTTCCTGCTTGGTCCATAGTAATTTCCAGTTCCTCCATTTCCCTCTGTGAAATCACCCTGCAAAGTATTTCCACTGAAAGATGCAAATTGGGCTCAAAAAATTCCACTGAAGAATTAGCACAGTTAAAACTTCATACTGCCTCAAGCTCAGCAGTCTGACTTGCATACCCTTCTTTATAAAGTAAAAAAAAAAGCTAT
Organism: Chloebia gouldiae; assembly: GCA_003676055.1. NCBI lineage: Eukaryota > Metazoa > Chordata > Aves > Passeriformes > Passeridae > Chloebia > Chloebia gouldiae. Next base: position 34,327,266 of record QUSF01000002.1, read on the forward strand.
TAACCTCCACCCACATCCAGAGTAATGAACAGTTTTAGCATAAATTTTAATTATAGAAAATCCCATTTCTTTTGAATCTTTGTGTTTCAGTAGTTTTAGCAATGATGTTTTAAAATGTTTCTTTCTTCCCATATAGGTTTCCTGCCAATATTTCTTATAAATGGAGACATTTTATATACTAAAAATGATGGATATAAACTATATAGTTTTACAAGTGTTCTCAACAATGTGTCAGGGGAAAAATGCAAGCGTGACGGAAAATGCAAACTTCAAAAAGTAAAAATGTTCAGAGATAATAAATATGATTCAGTACATAAGGATAAAAATATTTCATTTTAGAATAAATTGACCTTTCATATTAAGATTGTCCTTATTTCAAAATCACCATTAAAATACTCTAAGAATTAGCTATTGCTTTCAATATATTCATCACTGCTTAAAGTCAGGACTTCTAGACACAACCAATATTAATTACGTAGGAAAGAAATGGTGTAGGAGACTCAAGGGGCTGTGACTTCTTCCTCCACAAAGAAGGAGCTGTGAGGTCATTTGCAGTCTCGGTATGCAGAATATTTTTACATTTGTGTATGGTCAGAGAATAGGACATGTCACATAGGGACATCAAGAGCTGCCAAATACAGTGAAGACTAAGACATTGCAGTGAGCACTCAGGTCTGGAATTTGGCCTTTTCTCTTTGAATGCATCTTTTAAAGATGTATGCAGTCATATTTGACAGAATTCTGTCTAGCAATGCCCTTGTTCCTTAGATTCAGCCATTCTCAAAAATTCATGGTGTGACCAAGGAGGTGTGAACTTAAATAGGGTGATACATAAAGTAAAAATTATCCCTCATAAAATAAACAGATTGTGCTGCTTTCATCAGATCAGAGACAAAACTACACAGGAATCTGTTCTTAAAAGCAGCAAAGCATTACATTGAATGCCTGTTGTTCACCTGTACTGAGGTGAAGCTCAGTAACACTTTGGTAAGCTAGAGGAAGAAAGACTGAGTGTTGTCCTTGGAAAATGACAGCTCCTGGGACGTTTAAATCAACTAATATAGCAGGCAAGGGGACAATTTTAACAGTCTCCTGCTTTTGTCAATTCTTACTGAAAAAGCAAAGTAAAATCTTAGCCATAAGTTTCAGCTTGATGGAGAGGAGGAAAAGTTACTCTGTGGGTACAGAAAAGGGAAAAAGTTTTGATTTAACAAATAAATACTGAAATAATTTCCCCTGTCTTTCAGCATATATTATATCCTGTGCATCTACATATTCTGTTATCAGTGGGGTTGTTACTGGCTGAATCACAAGGTAAAAATCAGAGAGTTTTATGCTTTTGGTATCTCATTTTTATGATTCTTCTGCTGTATCCAAACATTTCAGCCATTCTTGTTTTTGTGGATAAAGATTTCAAGAGTGATAGTAACTCACAGTGGAATGGAATTTTTCCCCCTTCACTGAAAATTAAAAAAACCACAGTGTGATCCTGGCATTGTCTTCTTCATTGCTCTGGGAGACAGCCAAACGTTACCTTCAGATACTATTCACGAGATTCATATATCATGTTCAAAAGGGGGAAAAACTCTCTATGTTCCCAGTAATACATTGTAAAATACCAGGATAAACAACAGCTTAAAAGACCTATTAAATCATTTGTACCACCAGGAGAGAGCAAAGCACCATTACCCATTCTTTGTCACAGAAAGCTTTTCTGTCTGTTCTCTTTGGTGGATGGTTACTATGGGGAGCAAACTAGGCAAAATGCTGGTCCACATTCTCCGAAGCAGTTTTATAATCGTATCTCTGTCAGAAATGTTATTTTCCTTTTAGATGCAAATTTCTCACAGATGAAGGGTATAGGCTACATTCAAAAAAGACCAGAGCATTTCTGTGTATTGCAGGCACTGGAATCTAAAATAACAGACTTTTTTTCCCTCACTGACCAGAAAAATCCTCTTTTATTTTGTCTCAATTTCCTGCAGCTGCTCCTTATGTTACTTATGCCCACCCTCATGGCTAGGAACAAGGCATTACATTAGGTGAGTCAATGAATCAAAGCAGCCCTGCATTCTCTCTTTTTAGGAAGAAATCCTACTCCTTAAATGTAAGAGGTAATAGGTATACAGCAAGTTATTGCCACAACGGCTGATGTTCTTTGCCTTCTGTAGCCTGAAGGGCCTTATATAAAGCCTATGTACATCCCAAAGCACAATCTGGTTAGGACACACCAAGCCCATGCCCTGAGCCTCTCCAGATTTTAACAGCACAGAAGTAGTAACATTTTGGGCAACAAGCAATGCACGGAGAGGCTCCATTTGAGGCTGAGATTCTCAGCCTTAGCTGTCCATGTATAGAAGTCTGTAAACGTCAGATGCTGCTGTCAGTGGAGTTGGAGAGGACTTGAGCTGGTCTGTCTCTGGGTGCTTACCTTAGGGTGAACTTCCCTCTTGTAGGCTTCCTGAGCTTTTGGGAGCAGGTCTGACTGCATGGGAGCTTTGGCACCTTGGGCCTCAGGAAAATAAACAGACCACTGTAATCTCAGGGTTACATCATTTGCCTGGGAAGATGGAGCTCCCACCAATTTGGCTTTTCTGGTTTTGTAGCAAGCACTGTTCAGTATGAGAAACAGGACTCCCTGCACTTAGAACAGCTCCTCTCAGATGAAAGAAGCCAGGCTCCTTTTTTTTATCTTTTTTCATGACAGTTTTCTCCACTGTTGTGTCTCATCACTTTCTAGGTGGTTATTAGCTGATATGACTTGGGGTCTCCTTACAGAGTTCTTTTATTCTGCATTTCTTCCCTGGAACAGATTTATAAGCAATCAAATGTGTCCTGTCTGGTAAAAATAAAATGCTTTTCACTGCAAGTGAAAGTTACAGACAATCATGGTTCCCAAATCAATTCATTTCAGTACTGGAACAGCCTCTGAGAACAGCCTCTGTCTCCTGCAGACAGAACTGTAACTTCATAGTGGCAACTCCACTGTGAAAATAGAGTTTGCCAGAGTGAAATTGTTGAATTCAGTCTTTGTTTCAGACCACAAGGATCCTATTTCATGCATTAAGTGCCAAGGAGCTCAATTATTTATTACTTTATAGTTGAAACTGGAAAATTTCCCAGATTACTTATCTATTCTCAAATACTTGAACAAATGAGGAAAGCAGGGGAAATTTATTAGAATGAGTAAATAACCAGTGAATGGAGAGCCCTTTCTCAAAAAAATTGTGGTCAATATCCTAGATGACTCTGAGTGCTTGGCTGCTTCACATAGTATTTAATATCCTTGTTTCAGCTAGAAATACTGCAAGGATACTTCTCTGTTTTCTATTGTGTAGCTCACTGCTGTACTCCTGTTAATTTAGACTGGGGAAATGAAGGGAACAGAAAACCAGAGAGACATGGTAAAAAGAAGTTACTATTGTTAATTTACACATTTACTAGCTTTAGATGAGTGAATAAAAATTCAGTCCATATTATAGCTTAATCTTATCTACCCTTGCAAAATGGAATGGTTTTGCAGTTATTATCTATTTTTGCGTCAAGATAATTGTACTTTCTCTTTTCTTTTCCAAGAGAGTTGATAAAAAAGAAGAGCTTCTCTCCAGAAACAGTGGCACTAATGTCCATTAAGGAAATGATGTTTAAAAACACATTCAAATTACAGAAAGGAGAAGGTAACTTAGCTAACACAAAATGATGTAAAACATAGATCCTGTTGTGGGAGTGTTAGCTTATTTTGATCATAACTGATCCTGATCAGTTCGTGATTCAAAAGAACTTATTTTAATCCATAATGTGTGCCTACAAAACCCTGGCTGTGAGAGCAGAGCTGACTCATTGCACAGAGCTTACAGCTAACCGGGGCAGAAACATCAGCATTCTGAGGGGCAAAACTGTGAAATTTAGCAGAATCTAAATCTTATTGCTGGGGTTGCTTCCAACCACTAGCAATTCTTAATATCAGCAGGCTTTTTCTTTGCCTTTCATCCATAAGGCTTTTACTGTCTGGAAACCCACAACTGCTTGTCTCAGGACTGGTAAGCTAGAGGAAGGATTTTCTGCATCTAACTGCTCCTTTCCTCTGCTCTGATTACAAAGCAATTGTCTTTCAGACTTCGTCCAGATACCCAAATGGAAGCTCCTATTGAGCTTAAGTTTGAAAAATCCTTAAAGACCAAAGAACTTCCTTCTTTTACAGACAGACACTGCATATTAGGTGATGCAAATAGATTAAATCTCTTAAGCCTCTCTTTCACAATTCTTTTAGGTGTTACAAAATTTTGCTTCAATTGTAAGTACCTGTATATAGCAGTTTGATGAGACTTTTTATATCAAGACAAAATAAATAAAAGATAATGATTCAATAAATGATCATCATAGTTTTTGGAAATGTAAAAATCAATAGTGAAATCTGACAGATAGATTCACCATCATGATTGATTAGCCTCTTTCAGTGACCATATGTGGCAGAATTATCAATGATAATTGTAATTACCAGTGGTTTTCTGTATAATAGAGGAAGATTAGACAAAAATTTACTAATTTGGATGAATTCAAATAAATAATTTTTTCCTCTGTTCACTGAAAATTACACTAGGATCTTGGTGATCACAAATAGCTAACACAAAAAGATGTATAACACCTGTCACCTGCCTTTGAAGAACCAAGTCCCTGGAAGATTTGGTTCCCAAAAATGTGTTATTGTCTATTATTTAAAGTTTATTTCTCTTTCCCATAGACAGAACATAACAACTAGACAGCCAACAGGGATTTGCGAAATTGTTAGCAATATCATGAAGACTTCCTGACATATAAATGAGGAAGCAATTCTGTTTTCACTCACATACTAACAGTCTGAAGTATTATCAACACCTGCAAAGCTGGTCAAGCCTGTGTACATGCCTCTTGCTGATATTTCTTTTGACTCTCTCTCACCCTAGTATTTTATTTCCCTGCCAGCTTCCCTGCCAGCCCCATGACTTCTTTCTTTTAATTAAATTTACCTTCTACCTAAATTTTACCATTATCTTTTATCTCATGGGTTGATCCAAACTCTCTTTTCTGTCTTGATTCTAGAAAGACAATTTCCTTTACATCAGGTTTTATTGTCTTGTTATGTGACATAGTACTTTGTTGAGAGGAAAATCTCAGGAACACAAGAACAGCTAATAATGATAAGATGGAGCTCATCCAGCTGAGAGCTGCTGGCATATGGGCAGACAGGTCTGCACTCCTGACCTTTACACACCACCCAGAAGCTGATCTTTTGTGGTTCCATCATGAGCTGGTTCACCCACAAATTGGAAAAAAAAATGTAACAAAGACACTGAATATTTTTCTGAGCTTTAGCACTGTTTAGCCAGTTTGAATTGGCTCATTATAAGGCTGTACAAGAGCCAAGAAAAGGGAGCTGGTGGGAGTCTGCTGCCAGGGACAGGCTGGGGATGGGAGCACTTTGCCATCAGATGGGCTCAGCCAATTTTGCACTCAGAGCAAGATGCCCATCCCTTCATCCTTAGAATAACAAGACCTCATCTCTTAATAAAGAAAGTATAAACAGGAAGTTTACAACAGATTCAATACATAAACTATTTCACTGGACTATTGTGTTAAGCTATTTCACAATGCTCAGTTTTTATTTGGAATCATAATGTTTATTTACGTCTTATCTACGAAGTCTGTCAGATAATTTTCATTGTAGTTTCTATATAAATTGCTAGACTTTATGAGAAAAATCAGTTCCTCACAGAGATATGCCGGAATTTCCTGGATCAGATTCATAATGCTCATTTATTAATCAAAAGCATTAAAAATGCCATCCCCTTTCAAATATAAATTATGTCTTGTCCTCACTGCAAAATATCAAATTCTCAAAATGGAATAAGCATGTCAAGCACAAAATTAAGTTTTGATTTACACATTTCCCAGGGAACATCAGTCTTTATTAATGAAAACTAATATGGGTAAATCTTCTTTACTTTTCTTATATATGTAGCCTTATTACAGATTTGCTCTGACATTCCAGAAAAGATTTGTCATTATTTCCAATCAGTCTCAAAATTATTATTTTTTATTTTCTTCAGAGACAATCTACTTCAAGATCTTTTGAATTGAGCAAGTTATTGGACCTTTTAATTGCAAAGAATAACATATATATATTTTAAATGGCTTCATCACGTGATATTTATCCCTAAATCAAAACAACCCTCAGGAACAGGCTAGAGAACATAAGAGAGTATTTGTCAGTAAAAATATATGAATATTACTTTGCAACTTGCTTTATTATGAAAAATGCTGTGTGAGAGAGAGGAGCATTTTCTGTGATATGACATTAAGCTGGGATCGTGTGTCGATCTGTTGGAAGGCAGGATGGCTCTGCAGAGACACCTGGAATGGTTGGATGGATGGGCAGAGTTCAATAAGATGAAGTTTAAGAAGTCCAAGTGCTGAGTCCTGCATTTTGGCCACAATAAGCCCTGCAGCGTTAGAGGCTGGAGACGGTGTGGCTGGACAGTGCCCAGGCAGAAAGGGACCTGGGCATGCTGGTGACAGCAGCTGAACATGAGCCAGCTGTGCCCTGGTGGCCAAGAAGGCCAAGGGTGTCCTGGCCTGTATCAGGAATGGTGTGGCCAGCAGGAGCAGGGACATCATTCTCCCCCTGTACTCAGCACTGGTGAGGGCACACCTTGAGTGCTGTGTCCAGCTCTGGCCCCTCAGTTTGGGAAGGACGTTGAGACGCTGGAGCGCATCCAGAGTAGGCAACGAGGCTGGTGAGGGGCTTGGAACACAAACCCTGTGAGGAGCAGCTGAGGGAGCTGGGGGTGTTCACCCTGGAGAAAAGGAGACTCAGAGGTGACCTTATGACTCTCTACAACTTCCTGAAAGGTGGCTGTAGTCAGGTGGGGGTTGGTCTCTTTCTCCAGGCAGCAAGTGATAGAACCAGAGGTCACAGTCTCAAGCTGCCTCAAGGGAAATATAGGCTGGATATTAGGAAAAAGTTTTTCACTGAAAGAATAATAAAGTTCTGGAAAGGTCTGCCTGGGGAGGTGGTGGAGTCACCATCCCTGGATGTGTTTAAAAAAAGACTGGATGTGGCACTCAGTGCCATGGTTCAGTTGAGGTCTTAGGGAAGGGGTTGGACTCAATGATCTTGAAGGTCTCTTCCAACCTTGTGATTCTGTGATATTTCAATTGCTTCTGCTCCTAGGCTGGTCAGAAACTGAAAGAGGCATCTTTACATCCACAACCTTTTCAAACAGCAGCTTGAGAATTTAGGCTTATTCTACAGTTATTGATACTAAAATTACTCTAGATTTCCACATAAGTCAAAGAAAAATTTGCCTCACTGATTTTAGAACCTTTTTACCTGGCTTCTGCTTTTGTGACTTAAGAGGCAAACCAACGCAATCAATTTTATTGACTTTCTCTCTTCTTGCTTCATGCAGTCTATAATTTTTTCTTTCTTCTTGTCTACAGAAGTATGGAAAGCTATTCGATGACAGCAAATGTTTCCAGACAAGTCTGAGGCAGAGAAGCAAACAACAGACATCAAAAAATATACGTCAATATGATCATTTAACACTGCTACTCCAGTCTTCACTGCACTTCCAGACACTTTTGCAACTGTGCTGACTGACATTTCAACACACTTACAAAACATTTATTAGACCTCCAGCTGTTCTGTGACAGTGAAAGTGTGAAGACAGTGATAAAATTGTATCTAACTTGTTCTATATAAAATATTAATTCCTTTTTTTTTCAATTTTTTTTTTTTAAGATCTAATCTTACCAAGGGAGAAGTATGCTGTTCCCAAGGGAGCTACTCTGTGCAGAATGCAGCTGGTGAAACCCTTTTGTCTAAGTCATACAGTGGATGCACATTTGCATTGTGAGTATGACAAGATTTGGTAATAATTTGTCCTAAAACACTAGTCAGACACTTCTACCTTTTGCTGAATTGTTATACCCTGAAAGAAGTACTGGCAGCTACATAGGTTGTAGGCCCAAATCTAAAGGTCACTGATGTCAGCCAGATATTTAAGATTTTCATCCTCAATTGCAAATCATTGCATAACTGCCATTTGTGCCTTTGAAAATATGCCCTTAATCGTTTTGCTGAATCAGAGCCAACACGTGGTCTAGCTCACATCATCTCGTACAGGGTGAAGTCGATAGCTAAAGGCTTCACAAGATTAAGAAAACAACTCTTTTCTGATGCACAGCTCTTTTTCTTTGCTGTCTGTAACTTCAGTGAAGACAAAATCTTGCTTGGTCCCGACATAACAGAGATCAAAAATGAAATAAAGAAAACTTTTCAGGACAGCACAGGGATACCTGTGATCACACTGCTGGAAGAGAATCTCAGGGAACAGCGATAGCTTACCAGTGTCTTCCCAGTCTTGGTGGGGAAAGAAAACAGAGTTTGTATTAGTTAACGGTCAGTGACAGATCTTGGTCAATTACAAAATTGATGAGATGCAGAACTTCACTGCAATGAGAAGAGTTGATGTTATGACATCCCTACAGCCCATTACTTCTTCCTGTCATATCAGGTGCTGCAAGCTGGTGGGTCAAGAAGCCCTGGGGACTTTACAAGTTCAGATATTAAACAGATGTGAATAATTTATGCACAGATAAATGGTGATAATAATATTTCTATTAAAGAAATAGATTTGGTGGAGAAAGGGCACGACTGTAGCAATTAACAAAAATGTTCCTAGAGTTTGAAGGCAGCCTTTTAGATGTACTTTCACAGTGCTGAGTCCCTCTTCACTGATGCCTATTAGCACTTTCTTACCCATTGGTGCTCTCTTATCCATTTCTTATCCATTAGTGCTAATGTTCTTTTCCTGATCTCACAATGACAATCTCATCTCATCTCATTCTCTTTCTCCACATTCTACTTTGAGATCTATTTGGCAGTTTAGACCCCTTTCAGATATCAAGCCTATCAAACAATCACAAATGGCTTGTCTCTCTCTCATATTATCATACACAGTACTCGAAATTATCATTCCCATACTTGAAAATTTCATATTCTACTTATCTTTTGGTTTAATCAGTAGGGTAACTTCATAGAATCAGGACAAACCACATCTTTCTGTTCTGAATTGCAGATCAGAAGTTGTATATGTGTTGGTTTTTTGCCTTTTTCCCCCAGTAAAAAAAAAAAATCAAATCCAGTGGGTTTTTTTATAGGCTTTGTCATGTCTTGTCTAAATAATTATGAGCATCAAGTTTGGTTACTCAGCTACAGTTTGTAGAATTTCTGTAATTTGGGTTTAACAGGTGATTTATTTCTTGCAGTTGGTACATGAATCTTACATCATTCATTCAAATTTACCTGATCTTATTAAGATATTGTCCTGGTTTCAGCTGGAATAAAGCTGAATTTCTTCTCAGGAGCTGTTACAGTACTTTTGGATTCAAAATGAGAATAGTGTTGATAATATGCTGATGTTTTAGATTTTGCCAAGTCATGCTTATTTTAAGTTAGTGACATCTTTCCTGGTCTTGTGAGGTCTGCAAGTGAGGAAGGGCTCAAAAGAAAACTGAGAGGGAGGATGGCCAGGACAGATGTTCCAAACTGGCCAAAAGAATATTCCACACCATAGAGAATGCCCAGTATATAAATTGCCCAGTATATAAATTGGGGGAAGTTACTTGAAAATGGGCCTGAGCTGGACTGAGCAAGGAGAGTCTGGCATTGCTCAGTCACTTGTTGAGGCTTTTTTCCATCATATTATTACTACTAATAATAATTTTTATTACTGTTATTATCAATAAACATTTTTACTCTATTTTTAAACTGTTCTTATGTCAACCTAGAAGTTTTAATTTGATTCTCCTCCCCATTCTACCAGGGTGGCAGGGAGAGAAGGGTGCTCGGGGATCAGCTGCCTGAAGCTTAATTTTCGGCTGGGCTTAAACCAGGACAGATAACTAAAAAGTTTCTGAGTGGGACTGTATAGCAAATGTTCAAAGCAGTAAAACACTAGCCATGACTTCTCCACTTGTTACATTACTGGAAACCATAATAATATAAAATATTATCCCATCAGTGGTCAGCTTTGTGGACATTCCCAGTAGAAGCATAAAACACCATCTATTATAATTTTGATTGTTATTATACAAGCAAAATTGATGTTTAGTATAAATTACATTTACATTATAAAGTAAATACATTATTTTTAAAATAATTATATTAATGCTGAATGGGACATATGTCAGATGGAAAAAGGGATGGAACTATCCTGTGCTTATTAGTAGTAATTGTTAGTAGTTGTAGGCAGACAGATCTAGATTAGATTTTTCTAGTATTGTTTTTCACAGTATTCTACAACCTTATTTAAACACATATCATAAATGCAAACACAGAGAAACATATTTATTCAAATAGTATCTTTTCTTGAATGTATCTATATCCTTTATGTTGCCCTTCTGTTTCACTCTCAGGTATCCCAAGCATCACTGGAGAAGACTTTTTACAGGTTCACTCCACCTGAGTTTGGCCAACTCAGCCATTACAAAGGCCAGGCTAGAAAAGTACTAACAAATTTTGTGATTTGTCATCACACACTTTCTTTGGGAATGGACATTAGCTTCAGCTCCTTGAGAAAGATAGCAGTCAAAAGATGAATGTCAAACTTTCTGGAGTATAAATTTCCTTAAGAAATGTCTGCATCTTACAGATTTACAATGCAAAACTCTCTTTTTCCTCTAGCCAATATATCTCTTAAACACGAGAGGTAATGGAACTCTTCACTGTGTTTCTGCACCTGGCATATTCTCATTCAATTTTCCAGGCAGACAACCTGTGGAAACACCTGCCCACATGTTGCTGCCATGCCTGGCCTGCCTTTGGCAGATACTTCCCCATTCACACAGCAGAACCAGCTGCTACCAGAGTCCAGAGGATTTGGTGCACCAAATCCTCATTCCAGTGAAAATCAAGGTAAACACCCCTGTTTTGTAAATCTTGCTGGGATTTACACACAGGGATAACACCAATATCAAGTTATTCCCTACTGTTAACTCTGGACATACCTAAGGACACACCAAAGAAAGTCAAATTGCAAATAAACAGGAAATTTCCAGGCAAAGAATTAAGTATCCTCTGGATAATGCACTATTGTACTAAGGTGTACATTTTCTGCATTTTGGGTTTAGGCATACAACTTTTGCCTTCTTTTTGTATAGCAAAGTCAGTTGAAAATCTACTTCTTATATCCTTTTACAGCTTTAATACAGAAAATTTTCTATTTACAATGAAGCCAGCTCCCAAAGAAGCAAAAACTTCTCTTCCTGTAAAGCATTAAAGAAGGAGAGAAAAGTCAGTATCTTACCTTCCATTTTCTTTTCAATCTGGAGCTTGTGATATTAACACCTTGTGTGAAGGAAAATCTACGCTTTTATCTGAATCTCAGATATCCTATTTCTAGTCAAGGTCATAAGCTACTATGAAGAGTTCAGACAGGTTTCTATGCTATTACTTTTATTGTTTATCTCTAATGCTGTTGAAAAAAAATGCTTCAAAGTTTATAATGTTTTCATTATTGCACAGTATCCTCACCTGGTCTGCAGAGACATTGGCTCTTTCAGGAAAACACCTGCACAATTTAGTCTTAATTCCATACAAACAAGGGATAAAAGCCATAAAGAATGAGTAGCCAACAGCTGAACAGCATTTTGCACAATTATGCCCATGCTTTCACTTCAAAGTCTTTGTAATGATGTCTTTTCAAACTCAAGAAAGATGGGGAAAACAAAATAGGGAACTCTCACTGTAATTCCTCATTTTATAAGAATCAAGGACATAAAAAGAAAGATCAGGTAATTGCCCCAAATTGATTGTCTCATCAATGTCTAAAATATGAAAACTTACCGTTAAAGTGATGAAAATTATGCACATAAGAAGGTAATGGCATGTAACAAGGGAAAAAACACTCTTTCACAACCATAGCTATAAAAGCATCTTGCAGCAAAATTGCTATTTTATAGGTATGGTATTATTCAATAACAGTCAGAAAAATAATCTAAATGTCTGTCAGCATAAAACTGCATTGAAAACCACAGTACAGAAGGCAAGAATCTCTTTGGATCTCTTTGTCAGTGTCTTGAATGTGTGTGCCACTATCCTCATGGTAGCTTTGTGTGGGTATTTCTACACAAAATAAAAATTCAAGCCCCACCTGCTAACAGATTTCTAGTCAAAGGATTAAGAGTAATCCAACTCATGTTTCAGCGGACACCAGCATTTGATCAGCTGAACTGTTGCCTCAGCTGTATCTGACAGAGAAGTACATTTCATTGCCTAAATATAACAGTCTCATAGTGGTTTTGCTGCATTTCAACATTCCCCTGGTTTCTGCTTATCCCTCCAAAGGACACAGGGTTTTTCATATCCCATGCAGAAGGCTCAGCTACTACAGAGAGTTTCAAATGGCATGAGGTACACGTATTTAGAGAACTGCATTTGTTTATCCTACTTTATGCATTGAAATAGGAATTCTTTTATTAAGCTATCTTCACTACAATAAAAGAACAAATTATAAAGTCATAGAATTATGACTAGATTTTATAGTTATAAAGTTTATTTGAATGCAATGAACATCCAAATAAGAGTAATTTATTTTATACTACTTCTTGCTATTGCAAGTTCATGACTGCATACCAGATATATGACCAGTAGAGACATTCATTAAAGAAAAGCACAAAAGAAACAAAAATAATGAATCATATAGCAGAAGTACACTATGACTCCTCTGTGGGTGTATGGGCATTATATTAATTGTAAGAATTCACTTCCTTTAATTTGTTTTATTCATTTGTTTTGTTCAGAGAAAAATGGTAGAATACATCAAATCAGGGCTGACATCTTATCATTAAGGGGGTCTGCATCAGTAATAAAGGATGAATTCTCATCTCAGATAATTCCCTGAATGTATAGCAGAAATAATGAGTTGAACTTGATTTTAGATTTCAATATTAGTAACAGGTGTATTTGGTTCAGAACTTGATTGCCCCTAACCTGAGGATGGAGCCAAGGCCTCTCTAGGACTCTGACTCACTTTGATGGTACAGTTCCTGCCTGCAGTACAAGCCAAAAAAAAAAACAGATGGAATTTTTGATGGAGGAATAATGGTATTGTAAATTATTTACCTTGTGATAGCACTGATTCCCTGGACTGATTGCACTGATAATTAAGATACTTCTTGATTTTCCTTGAATTTTCTATGTGAGAATGCCCTCTCTATGCTCTTCCTTGGTGTGTCACACTCTGGACCAGCACAGTGGCCAGCCACTTAGTGTGCCTTGGACCTTTTTGGGAGTCAGTCTACTGATCTCTATCCCTTCTGAGTTATGTGCAAGGAAGGAATAAAAGTCAGGGTTGAAAAGGACTGTGGGACAGCTGTTAGCTGGCAGTTGCACAGTGTGATATATTTTGAGCAAAATATATCCTAAACATACCTGAAAAGTAAACAGATGCACAATAATTCCTGCATGTTTTGTCTGTTTGAATAATTACCTATAATAGTATTTTTATTGTTGAGTTGCTAGATTCAATTAGGTGTTTATTATATTTATTTGGATATTCACACATAGCATGGCTTTAAAAACATCAAGGGTTTTTCTCAGATTCTCTGTACTTCTTAATAAATAGAAATATTGCCATATAATAACATCTCTGTTATCAGTTGCATTATTAACCTTGACCATTAAAAAAAATCATATTTCTAATATCATGATGCCATATTCTACCAAGGCAAACAAATGAAATTTCAATTATGAAATCTCTGACAAAGCTATAACAAACATGTCATATTATGGAAATTGCTCTTCTCAAAAAATAGTCTGGAACTCCATTCCTTTTTCAAGAGCCTAGCAGACTCTTTCATAAAAAAATGTTCATACAATGACTCTCTTCTTTATTACATTTCCATATTATCACTGAATACTTTATCTTTCATAATTTCTTAACATTATTATAGCAGAAATGATTGATTGTATGGAAAAGTGACATTAAGAAAGTGATTTGTTTGTTTCTGAGATGTTTCAAGGAAATTAAAGTGTTGAAAAAATTAAAATGAGCTAACAGAAGGAAAACCCTGTTTTAAAGGCTCCAACAGCACTTAAATTTAATTGTTCTGACCAGTTGTGTACTCAGTAACCAATACTGAGCTGGAATTTTGTATTTTGATACTTAGACATTTCTGAAACAAAATGGTTAAGAGCATATATGCATATACTTGTATTTTTTTCAACTAAATAATAGGGTTTTTAAAAATATTTTTCCTACTCTGGAGCTTCAGTGCCAGAGATGTCCTCTTGATGCCCTCTCTAATCCTATTTTTTTTATTCATTTTAACAAGGGAAATTTTTTTTTTGCCCTATTTCATGTTGTCTGTCATTTCTCCATTACACAGCACCAGTTGCACAGTAACATTTTTTGATGCCAATATATTTTTCAGATGCAAATAGGCAGATTACAGATAAGGAGCAGAAATGATGCCTTTTGTGAAATGCACCAACTTCTCACTGTCTTTTCATCAAAGCTTTTCAGTCTTTTTAAAAGTCTTTCAATTAGTCCAAGAGTGACAATTCCTGAGCATCATACTAACTTTCTATTCTTTTGCATTTCTATTTTTCACTTTTATTTTGCTTCAATTCATTTGAAATATGAAGAGTTGGGTTTTTTTTTAATTCAGTGCATATGCTTCACTTCTTGGTTTTCTGAAACTATGCTAACTGTTTTGCAAGGAAAATAGGTAAAGATGTTGATGCTACCTTAGTTTTCTATGTCTGTGTATTTTCCAGAAATTTCACACCAGATTTCCAGAAATTTCACACCAGATTTTTTCATATTTCTCTCTGTACAATAATTGTGAAAACACATGCAGAATTTATTTTCCCATCTAAAAATGTGTAACATCTATGGGCCAACTCTACCAAACTGTAGAGATAAAAAATATAATAAGGAGAGGATACCTTGTTTTCAGTTCTTTTTACTTCAGTGTAGCAGATAAAAATAAGAAGGATGCAATGATTTATGGCCTCATACTGTAGCACTGCTCCTCTCTGCTGAATATTGACTATATTTAAAGTCTAGTTGGTAGTAGGAATGGAAAGCATCTCTTTGGGGAAAAAAAAGGTGGCTAGATTATTCACTCATGCATTTGTCTTGTTTCTTTTCCCTGGTTCTTGTCGTGTGTTGATCACCGTGTTATCTTGGTATACGTTAAGCCTGGAAATCACATAAGTGCCCCTTGCTCTTCAGTGTCTAGAAGAATTAGATGATCTGCTTGATCATCTTTTCTCTGGAAAAAAAAAAGTTACAATATGTACATTGGTATTTTAGAAAGATGGAAGTTCAAAAAGTGTGGTGTGCACTTTGAGTGGACTAAATCATGTTTGACATCTGTTAGTTCTCAGGTGAGGTCAGTAGTTTGTGAACAGGTTATGTGATTCATTTGTGAACAGGTTATCTGCAGGCAGGAGCATTGCATTCTCCAGGATTTATGTTGTGTCTTTTGCTTCATACAAGCAATGATGGACTTAGGGAATATTTCCTTCCTTATTTTGTCATATATCTTTATCTAGGAGACAGCGAGTAATGCTTTCAGGTCTATTAATAACATCACAAAAAAAATAATTCTCATGGTTTTGTGTGGCAATATTCTGAAGTCTTCAAAAGAATTTCCATTACCCTTAAATTTAGTGGGTGAAGCCTAAATGACTAAAATTGTTCTTTTGTGTCTACTTGTGCACAAGAGAATCAGTAATTAAGGAAAGTTAAATTATAGTGATGTAAATATAAATAGTGTTATCATAGGAATGAGAAGAATATTTCAGGGTAAGGAAATAAGAATCAGAGAGAAAGAGGAAGAAAACTTGAGGTAAGGTAGTGTAGGTGGTTCAAGAGAAAAGGTCAAGGGATGGAGGAATAATTTGAGATAGAAGATACTGCAGAGAAGGTCTGGAAAGACAAAGACAAAGAATGTTGAGACAAACCTGCAAGCAGTGGATAAGGTGTCTCTGTTGTTGAACATACAATCAAATTTGCAGGGAAAACTTCATATCAATACAATGTAATCAAAAGCAATGCTTCAAAACAAAGTTCATAGGAACATCCTCAGTTACTATACTTGGCCATCATTTTATTACCAGAGGACCTGGGATTGGAATAGTTAGACTCAAGACTACATCTGAAAAATATACTGTATAAAAAGTAAACAGAAAAAGAGCATCTTACCATTCCTTTATTATGCCAGGATCTGAAACATGAAATCAATTAGCTTGGTTATATTAATTTAAATTTATTTATTATGGCAATACTTAATTCAACAAACATCTAGACAGGGATGTTTTCTTGGTCAGACAAAATCCCAGTGTTCTCCCTCTTTTGAGCTAAATCTCCTAAGTTTGAGGAAAAATAAAATGAAAATGAGAAGAGTGAAAACAATTGAAAATGAAGATTGAAAGACATATAGGAAAGAGAATATAGCATTAGACAAGAACTCACATATTAAATACACATACTCTTTTATATGAGAATGGGTTTTTGACCAGTCACACTGTTGCAATTCTATATGGAGGAAAAATGGAGAATAGCAAACTGGGCACATCTATCTCTAAAGCTGGTAGATAGAAAGGCTGTAATGTCTGTGTAGATTCAGGAGTTCTCTAGGGTTAATTGCAAACATTTTCTTTTTGACAGATTATGGATAGTAAAAACAGTTAAATATTGCTGTGATATATATACCAGTTATGTATTGCTATTCTGTAAAAAAAAAAAAAGAGTGTGATTAACTTTTCAAGCGGCTTCAAATCCCTCAAAAACTTAACAGAGTTTCATGCTTTAAATCAGAAAATAAAGACTAAGAGTGATGGTCTATTTTCAACAAAACTATTCAGCCTTTTCCCATTATCTCTTTCAATTCCCAGGTAGCCTTTTTTCCGAAGGGTGAATAGAATTTTCGTATCAACTTTCATTGGTGACCCAAGTAATTGCCTTAGTCTTATGCTACATGAAAATCCATCTTTTGAGCTGTGTGATGACAGAAAGGCATCTTTGTTTCCCATCATTGCAAGCAACCTTTATTAGAAAGAAATCACTACCAACTATTCTGCTAGTGCTGATTTAATCAGCAAAAAAAAAAAAAAAAATAGGAATGAGAAACACCAATTTTAAACTGCCTCTTTTTCAATAAAACAGTTTTATTATCAGCTCTGAAATAGATGTGTCTTCACTAGTATTAAAGTTTGATAAAATACAGTCTTATTGACCTGAACAAAGCTTTTGCTGTTTTCCCTGTTCATCATTTATAGTGATATCTGTGGAGAGCATTAAGGCCTTTTTATATTTTTAAATGAAAGCTCTTCCTACAGATAACCTATCAGCACTCCAGTTATCTGCATGACTTGTCCATGTAGTCACATTATTTAAATATATTCAAGACATTTGCATATTGATTTATTTGCTGTGAAAGACAGGATCTTTATTCATTTGCTCTTTACAGGTAGGAAAGCATCCCCAAAGAGGAACATTCCTTGAGACCAACAACAGCATTAATTCAGTGCACCAGAGTCCTTGGAACTGGTATCCTAGAACACCATTGCCTATCAATTTTCTGAGGATTCTCTTGACACCAGGAGAGCTGTTATATTTAGATGCTTATCTGCTTTTGACTGCAGTGCAGTACTTGCGAAGATGTCTTTCATTTTGAGGCTTAACACATTAAATATCACCTGATCTGAAGATGTTTGAGGGTGTAGAGCCTCTGGCATAGAATAAATGTCTTGTCTAAAAATAGCATTACATTTCTGCATAGCCCTTCATTCTGTGTAGCTATACTTTGTACATAAATTAAGGCACAAAGAGAAACTAAAGGTCTGTCTTCACACTGACAGAGGGAAGAAATCTCAAAGCTTAAAAAGAAGATCCTCTGACATTCCTACTCAAAATCTCCCCAGTATGTCCAAATACTGCATTGAATAGCAGAAGCTACCCTTCAAAGGCTTCTAGATGGAAAAGAGAAAAAATAAAAGTTGTAGTGTCATGCTGAATCACAGATATAACAGCACAGATTAAAGCTGCAATAACTCACTGAATATTCACTTTGATTATGTGAGGTTTAAATAAGGCCTTTAAACCAAGATTCCTCTTTGACTAAATCGTAGTGTACACCCACTTAATCTCTTAAATTACTATTTCCTAACATTTTAGGAAATAATAGATCACTAGAATAAAATTACTAGTCTGGTAGATTAAAGGAGAAGAACCAAGTAACTGTCATGACCACGGCTCTGTTGAATAATACTGTGAGTTAGCAATGACAAAGCACTTGATAACAACAGCCTGTTTGCCTATGTCATATGAATATCCCCCAAATGAGGGAATGTGTCACTCGAATGTCTACCCACTGCAGTCCTTTTCAAATCACAAAAGCTTTCTCTTACTCATATCTGAAAATATCGTCAACATATGTTTTTAATACTAAAAGTTTGAGCTGGATCTTCACAAATAAAAAATACTTAGTGCTATGCTATGAAATCATCATCTACAAGTAGTCCACAGATAGCAGTCCAGTTCTCCTACAGCACTCTCTGGTAAGGACCCTATTCCCTGAATACCCACATAGAAATGCTTATCTTTATTTTATTTACCAATAATCGTATGAGTTCAAGTTGTGCTCATTCAGCAGTGGAAGAGGAGAAAATTTAGCAAGACCATAATGCACTGAAGTGGTAGGATAAGCTTCTGACTGGCTTGTCAAAGTTGACTTGGAAAAAATCTGGGCCATCACAGCAATACAGAAGCATAGGGTTAAGGTTAAGATTCTTCACAATATAGTCCTGATGTTTTACCATGACTATTAAAGAAATGAGGATTTTCTTCACTTCCAGTCTTCCATGGTGTTCTTTCCTTTGGTAACACTAGAGCTATGGACAATGCTAATCATATTTTTTTCATTCCACATTAAGGACAGAGAAGAAAGCATTAAAAATATTTAGGAGCTTTATTCCTATGGCTTCAGTGGTTTTCCTGTATTGAGGCCAGGCAGACTATGAGAGAGAAAATTAAAGAGGAACTGGAACAGAAAAGGGAATACAGGGAAATCACTCTACTACTGAAGAATTGGAAAGACAATTACTTCCCCCAGATGCTGTTTTTAAAGGTTCTGCTTATAACATATGGGACAAAATATTATCACAAAAATCTTACATATAGAACAACGCTGAGATTCCAGCCTTTGGGGTATTTCCAATCACCAATGCCTTGGTCAGTCATTAATTAATTGAAAACATAAAAATAGCAACACAGTCCTAAAAATTACAGTTATACCGCAGAAATTCCCAGCCTGGTTGCAAACAGATAATTTAATGAATTGCTGTAATCCTATCCTACTTTCCTTTCCAGTATTACTATTTGTAGTAATGGAAATCAAGGAATCAAGGGATCAAGGTGGAAATTACTTTTTCCAAATTACCCTCTTTTTTTTTTTTTTTTTCATTTTTTTTATTTTTTTTTTTTTTTTGTCATTCATAATGAAGACCATAAAAATACCCCTCTCCAGCATGTATTTTTTCTATTCATTTGTCATACCAGAATATACACATCAAGGAATGTTTCTAATAGAATTATTTTCACTCTATTTGGGGAAGGAGGCCTTTTTGTTGTTTTTGTTGGCTTTTTTACCCTTGAAGTCAGCTCTGATTTCTTCCAGATGTTTGTTATACTAATGGAGAAAAGTAAAAATGCAGTAAAGGAAAATAAAACTACTTTATATTTTATCTGCTTTAACTGCTTTAAAACAATTTTAACAATTACTACATACTCTGTAAATTCCAGTTTAGTGTCTTTATAATCACTAAAGCCACAGGCAATGTTTATGCAAAATGTGATGGAATTATGAGGTGGAAAAATCTGACGGAACTGCAAAGATAATGTGACTGCTCTGATGCTGTTTTTATATAATTTCTATCCCCTTTTCCATCCTCCATCCTTTATCTCAAAAGGTAAACTCAATAGATAATGTGTAATAAAAGAGAATGGTACCAATACTGGATAAAATCTTCAGGAAGGCATTACAAAATAAAAGTTGCTTACCAAGTAAGGAATAATAAACCCAACATGAATCGGTATTTCAGACATTATTTTACAATATGATGAAAAATGTGCTGATATGTATAGTTCTATGGAAAAAAAAAGAAAGAAGACAAATGTTGTAGGGAAGGAATAATTTTTAGCAACTCTGTAACTGTAACAAATAAATTCTTGACTCTCTAGGATAATGCCAAAATTGTATAATTGATTTGATTTGTGCTACTCATACTAGGAAGGGTGGTGTGTTTTTAAAGTGTATATAAAGTTAAGGATACTGCATATAAAGGTAAGAATGACATCCAGCAATACTTAGTCTCTTTATTTTGCATTGAATTTCAACAGTGTCTATGAGCCTCTGTAATTCTAAAGATTTATTTTAAAATGCTTGAACAATTCCAAGAGAGTGTTCGTGTGCGAAGGTTCTACATTTTCTGAAGTTTTCTAAATCTAGCCAAGACCTTACATTTACAGTGGTCATTGATTTATTTAATTAGGAAGCAAAGAAATCACATCTCTAATATGCAATGCTAAGTGGTTTTATGGACAAAAAGCTTTTAAGAATTAAAATAAAGATGAAAGGAATACTCACACATTAAAGCTTAGGGTACCTCAAGGCAAGTGAAATACATTAAGTGGGTACTTACAGCAATTAAGTTTAAAATTAACTTTTGATATAAATCAGCAGGGGTCTATCAGATCAAATTCTTGGATGAGCCTTTTGATAACTGGGATGTAATGTCTACAGTCTTGCAAATCATAATGGCAAGCACTGCAGAGCTATAATTAGCCTAACAGAGACAAACAGAAGTTTTATCAGTCAATATTTTGATGATTTAAGGAATATTACAGACATCCAAATTTCACACAACAAGCGAAATATGCTATATAATACTGGTAAGGCTATTTTAATACAAGCAATTTTACTGAACTCTTCAAGTTCAGTAAAACTCTGCAGTTGGTAGGACTGTGAGACCTCAATGTGTGCTTGACCAGAATCAGTAGTGTCATGCAAAACAAAATTAAAATATATGTAAATATATGGTAAACATCAAAACATGAGTTTATAGTCAAAACACTAGAAATTACAAATTCCAAGGTTTTGGAGGATTTTAGATTTTCACTTTAGAGACAGATGTTAATTTTCTTCATTCTGTAATGCACCTTACCTCACACAGAGGAGAAAATACAAACTGTCAGTAAGATGTACCTGGAGAGGTATCAAAACCCACCTCTCAAAACCCCACTTCTCAAACACATTTAGAGCTGGAGGCTAAAGGTGGACAGATGTGAACTAAGTGTACTGTGCCCTTAATGATAGCATTCTTTCTTGATGCAACAGACCGAATCTGGTTAGTTTTCCTACCCATTTGTGGATGAAATTGTTTGTGAGATGAAATGATTTTGGTGAATTAGTGTTTGGTACTAGACATCATGGGGAGAAAAGGAGATCAGACAAAATCTGTCCCAAGACTATCAAGTTTCCAACTCATGTAAGAGCCTTGTTTTCATACTGGATTTTAAAAATTATCCCTTCTGAGACATCAAGTACCCATTTGAAGCGCACCAATATATTAATCTGAGCCACTTTTTTCTATAACACAGGTAATAACACCTGAAGCCTGCCTTTCCATATCAGAATTTTGAACTGATTAGAAGCTGGCATTTTTTGTGTAATTCCTATCATTATGTAAAGTGAAATATGACTTCATCTGCAAAATTACTTAGAAATGTATCCAAAGATAAACAGAGACACTGGTCTTGTGTGGCAGTGGTTTCAAATACCTGATAGTGAAGTGCTGTCAGTGAAAAAACAACTACTTTGTGTATTTTTTAAAATCAAACCCAAATTTTATACTGGGATAACAGAAATTGCTAAACAAAATGGATAGCACAGTTACCAAAAAAAAAGTAATTACCAAACAGAAATGGTAGGGTCTCTTCATTAATATACTCACCCTTCAATACAATTTCAGCCTAATTAAAAAATACAACAAACTAAAGTACGTAGTTAATTACAGGACTTAGTTTTACAAACTTCATGCTGTTAATTTTTTTCTTGGAAAAAAAATAGTGCACTGAAAAGATAGTTCCTAATGTTATTGTGCTTTTGCAGAACTGGCCAAAAGCCAAATTTGAATGGATATGCTTTATATGTAAAACTTATCATGCAGTTCTAATTAAAATCTACTGAAGCCTTCAGCTTCATTTAAGAGTTTGTCTTCTGAATACTTTTTATTTTCTTTTGGTTGCATTAAGTCTCAGGAGAAACTACCACACTTTCTTAAATAAGATGGACTAACTTTTAAAACATTGGGAAGCAAAACCCCAGATTTTGTTTCTTATGGACAAAAATCTATACATATCTTACAAGAGTTTTAGTGACAGAAGTTCTGCCTTCAGTAAATATTCAATATCAGCACGTGGAGAAATAAAAAAATATTAAAAAAAAACCACCAGTATTTAATTATTTATTTTCATTGATAGAATACATGTTTTTACATATAAGTACATCTCACTGGGATTTATACTGAATGTAGCTGATTTGACCACATGTACAAAGCACTTAAGTCTGTTTCTGTCTTTTAGTGTATTAACTTAAAATGCTATTTAAGCCACTGATGAAGTAGTTAACTCTGGGCAGTTTTTCTAAGAAATCTCTTCATTCTAGTAGGTAAACATCAATTGGCAAGATATCAGATATTTACAGGTATAGACCATTTCCATTGTCTTCAGTCTTTATTATATGTATTGAGCATGTGCATCTATGATATATAATTTATATTAAGATAATAATTAGCAATATATGGCAATGAAGAATAGAATTTAAAAAAATAATAATGCTACAAAAATTTTAACAATGGAGATTGATATAGATATAGATTATATAGAATTATATAGATAGACATACTAGGGAAACAGTTATTTTATAGTCACAATTGGCAATCCAGTGCATAGTTTGCAAGTATTTTAGGATTTACCATGTAAAAAATCCCCCAAAATAGCTTTATTTCACCTGTAGGACTTCCTGATTTATCCTGACCTCAAGAGATCACAAGGCACTGGTTACACTTATTAAAGCTGGAATCTCTCAGGCTATACCCATGCAAGCACCTCTGTATGGCACCTGCACCTACAAACCCTGAAGTACCTCTGCAGGCTGTAGTGCACCTCAGCACCAGTAATGTCACCAGGGGTACAAAGCACAGGATACAAAATAGTCACTATACTGGATTTCTAGAGAATTACTAGAAGAAATATAAGGGTTAATTCTTAAATTTGTTTCACTGCCTGAGAACGTAAAGAGATCTAAGGAATGAGCTAAAGTAGTCATGGCATTGGTAGTGTCAAAAGACGTTCTGCCAGCCTGAATCTCAGTGCAACTTCTCCTTGAAGCTGATCTTGTTTAAATATGTATTAATGATGCAATTAGGTTTTAATAGTGGTAAGTAGGAGCAGACTGTGAAGTTTGCTAATGATATAAGACTGAGAGTGTTCTAATAAAAGAAAATTTTGGGACACCATGCAGAAAGGGCTGAGTGATCTTTCATAATGGAGAAGTAGGAAAGGGAATAAACATGAGAACTGATAATATAAACACTTCTACTATAGGTTAAGAAATGGAAATGACTGAAAAGTCATGACTGTTGACATATTTATATAGTATAACACTAAAATATGCAAATGTGGTCTTTAAAGGAGTCAGAAAGGTCTTTCCAGGAGGTATGATGTAAATGTTTGACCCTTTCTACTCCCACCACTTTACTCTGGTCTTCCATATTTAAAACAGATGGATTCAAACAGAAAGAAGTCCAAGAGGGCTATATGAAAAGACTATAATTCAAAGAGAGAAGAGTCATTACACTTTTTTACTATAGCAAACCTCTGGCTGCAAGGGAGTATGATAATATTGATTAGTAAAGCCTACATATAGTCTAGAAATCAGAAGAATGTGTCTTAAAGAAGAAACTTTTGAATCAGTTTTTATTAACAAGCAGTGGAAACAGAAACCTATTCACTTCTGAAATCTATAAAGAAGATTACCACTTTTGATTGATTGTCATACAAAGAGATTGGACTCAATGACATGGGAAGAGCCTTCTTACCCCACTATATTTGTACCACATTTAAACTACAACCTTAAACTTTAGGGTTAAATTTGTAATGATCAACTTTATTCTTCTAGTATAAATGCACACTGAAATCAGAGTAAAGGTCAGATTTTCCAGAGTAAGGATTCCCTTGGCATCAGCAGTATATGAATAATGAATTTCTCCAATATCGACAAACTGAATCAATTCTCCTCAATTCTTATCCATTGGGTATTTTGTGTAAGATTGTCCCACATGATCAAAAAAAAAAAAGAAAAAATAATCTCAGAGGCTTTAGTGTCTACACTATAGACTCATTGGACTTCAACGAAGTCCTAGTCCTGCACTGTGAAGGCAAAAGTCAGAACACAGTTCCAGGGGATGGTGTTTCATCTTAGCAGAAACAGCAGAAATAAAATTTCTGCAATACTCTTTTAGCTGAAACAGGAGAAGCTTTTGTTTGCTCAATATCTTTGGATAAAACTGGCTCTGCTTACAATTAAACATGTTTCCTTCTTCCCTCTAGCTAATGATTTTTCATCTTTGCTGTTGAAAATTAAACTCAAATGTTTATTTCAACTGAGCTGTTACTGATATGACTCTATTTTAGAGAAAATCCTTCTTGATTTACATCTAGATTCCCAAGGGAATTTTGCCTTTTAATACAAAGAGGGAAGATTATATTTCAAAGATATTCATCCATTTTACTCCAGCTGAAGCCAATTGAGGGTGTGGGAGTTTGGAGGCTTTGGCAAATTAAGCCCTTACACAGCAGCCATGTTAATGATGGTGAGTCAGAAGGGAACCCGTACCACACTCCCACAACTGCATCAGCTCCCTGCTTCTATCATCCGGATGTAGAACACATTTACTTTTTGTCACTGAATTCAAATGTGACTGAATATAGAGCAGATCTGCTGAATATGAAGGTACAATTTTCCATAATGCCTTTTCAAAACTGAATAAAGGTCAAAATCTGTTTGACTTGCGTTGCATGAAATTAATTCAAATGAGATAATTTAGGACAGAATTCAGCCCCAAGCTCCTGCAAGACCACAATTACAGATGGCCTTTTCAGAAACAAAAGAACACACTAGTGTTTCTCACATATGTCTTTTAAAACTTTTCCAAATGAAATTAATGTTAGACACTAAATAGTTATTGCAGAGGATCACAAAAATAATAATTCTACCATAATGGGGCTAAAATAAATGAAATAACTTGAGACCAGATTTAAAGCTTAGGTACCTTTCATGGACTACTCCAGTTAGAGAGAGCTTCATTAATACAGTTGATGAGGCATTGCATAAAAGTCATCCTGGAGAGATATGATGGTCAACAAATATCTAGCATAAACCTAAGGATTTCCTCATTAGAACTGATTTGTTTCAGACTGAATGGGCCATTCTAAAACCTGCTGATTACTTAAACATAGAGGGCTGGTATGCCCCTCATTTCCTGAGAATTCTCTCTGCTCCCAGCACACTCAGAGTAACATATTGTGATGGCTTAAATCCAGACTGTGAATGATGTATAACAGAAGGAGCAATCAAATTCCTCTAAAACCATTAAAGTCATATTTACATTGTTAGTATGTGGCACAATACTCCTGTGACCAATAATTCTACCTGCTAGGAACACATAACAGTAATACTGTGAGATTGGCTAAAAATTAATTTATACTGGGCTACTTCAACTAGTCAGCACAACTCTAGAACAAACAGATGTTCCATACTGTAAAGCAGCATCATGGAACAAGAGTATGACACAGCTACATTGATCTTCTCTTTACTACCTTTCCAATTTAGTTTCAGACTACAGGCAGGATATAAGGTCAAATGCAATTATGAGTCTTTAGAGTTAGCAGCTGGACATGGCAGAAAATATTAGTAAGCTCTCTTGCTCTCATAAGACCACCATGCGGAAGAAAATCAATTATTATAAAGTTTTGGATGGTTTCCCAGATATACTGCAAAAATTGATAAACACTTGAAAATTTTTCAACCAAGAGAGGACAGGTGTCAGAGGAAAGAGGAGACTTATTGAAGCACTTATACCGTACTTTACAGCAGTGTATCATCACAGCAATGGCTGACCTAAAACCATGGCACTGTTCAATGTCCATCACTATATATAAATTCATCAATTCTAAGGCCAGAAGCAGCTTCTGCAAACACAAAATCTTACCCTATTGAAAACAGGACATAGGATGCCCAGGATGCAATGATGCAATAAACCCAGCTATAGAGAACCTTTTCAACTTTTTCCTTTTTGGAAAACACACACAGGTTTCTTTTGATGTGAATTTGCCTCATTTTAACATCTTGCCCTCAGACCATATCAATAATTTTTAGTTTCAAAGATCTGCTTCCCATGTAAATGCTTTAGCTTGCAAACATTTCATTCTTTGAATATTAATAATTAGTTACTTGATAAATTTAACTAGATTAAAAGAGATTAAGCTGCTAGAGTTATGTACTGTAGGGTTTATTTCCCAATAGGATAATCCCAAGGATTATAATGTAACCTCTCTAAACTATTTGCGTGTCTGTAGCAGTAGATGTGAACATATTACTGCTCTGAAATAGTAATATTCAAAGTTGACATAACTTCCTTCCTTTTGTACAAATACTGAGAGCAATAACATCATAGCTCATGCTCATCTGAACTTTGGCTTCTTGGAATTGAAAACTTTTCCTGCTTTTTTAGAAATAATATTCTTTCATGCTAGGCCTATGACTTTAGGCTTAGCTGTATATAAATTCAGCTGTTTGTTTGCATCTAACTTGTCAGACAGTCTTGATCAATTTGCATCAAAGACTTCCCTTTTTATTATTCACTACACTCTCAACATTTTTCATCTGCAATTCTATCAGTATCATTGTGTATTTTCTTCCAAGCATTGAAAAGAATATTAAATACAATAGAGTCAAATACTGATGCTGATGGCACTTGTAGACAAACATCTGAAAAATGATTCTTCATTTACAGTAATATTTTAAAACCTTTCACTTGCCCAGGTTTTAATCTCTTCAGTATGTGCCATGTTGATTTTCTTTCTTAATCAACATGTCATGTGCTACCATATGAAACCCCTTATAGAAGACAGTGTGTTCTATCAGTTTTATTACCTTTATAAACAAAACAGGATTGCAGCATCATCTGTTTCCTTATTCTGCCTGAGATCATGATCAGCCTGACAAATCTATAATTATACTTTTTTCTTGTTTACATTGGAACAGGATAGGATCTTCTATTTACATCTGGCACTATGAAAATACTTAGAGGTTTGAAAATTCGCAATGAAAATCAAACCTAATAGTTCAAGGACCTCATTAGACAGCTCTGTTAAAGGTCTTGGATGAAGATTGCCTGGATTTGCTTATTTAAAATGTTTGGTTTTATTAGTCCTGGTTTAATATATACCTCTGTTTCTTAAACTGAAATATTTTTACCCTTATGCTATACTTGATTCAACAACTGTAATATTGATATGGGACTGCACAATATCTCTTCCTTATGACAAGACAGAGGATATGTCTCAGACGTGGTCTTGAAGGGCAAACGTCCCTTCTCATAGTCATCACTGGGCTCTTATATTCCATATCATCTGGCTTTTTTGTAAAGTAGGAGCTGTAAGGTTTTATTTAATAAATATTTTCCCACTGATATGTTATTGTTGAAGTGTTCCTATTAAGATGTGGCTTTAAACCAGTGCTAGACCAAAATAACCTTATCATGATCTACATCAAAATATCCTTTGTGTTTTACTGACATTTCTCAGTACCTTTTTGTTCTCCACCTTCTCCCATTATTGCTCTGTATATCATAGTTTTCTTTGTAATCTATGGTTGGAGCTGACGAAATCGAATTTTTTAAATACAGCTTTGAAAGACAGTGATAAGAGAGATATGCTTCCATAGGTATGTTTAGTATAGAGTAATATAAAATTCAACAGAAAATATCATGTTGGCTGAGACACAAACTGTTTTTTCTTACAAAAATAACGATATAATCTCTATCTATGCCTGCATTAGATATGGGTAGTGATTTAATTGTCAACAATATGTAATACATTATTTTTTTCTTTAAAATGTAAGACAATATACCAGCACAACACTTAAAATATTTTTCACTTTTAAATGTTACTATTTACAATGAAAAGTTTCAATTTTCCCTTCTAAAAATTATACACATATTAAATTAAAAAAAAAAAACAGTTAAAAAGTCAAAATATGGTTAAAAGCTTTCAATTATGTTGAAAAAGAATTCTATATAAGCTGAAATTGATATTCCGAATGTTGTGACTTTGTATTTCATCCAAAATACTCATATATACACTCACACAAACAGGATCAAGCATAGAATCATTGAGAAAAATTAGTCTTGAATCCTTGAAATTGACTTGAAGATTTGGATTCTTGTGGCTCATTTTTCAATAAACTGGACTCTGTAAAAACAGAAAACTGCCAACAGAGAACTTGCTACAGAATTAAAACAGTCATTTGCAATCTTAAAACTCTATTATCTACTCATTTATTGATTAAAAATTCATCCTCATTTCTGCAGTAATTGTCTTCAAACTCTCTTCCTTGATAAAATACATGTTTTCATACAATTCTCAATCAGTTCTGTTTGCCAAAGGCAAACATTGAAGAAACAGGGAAGTTTCTGCAAACAGAGCTTTAAAACTTCATGATTACTTAGATATTGTAAAATAATCTAACTTGTCCAATATTAATATTTATCTTGTGCAGTTTGTAGTCTCTTTATCTCCTTTTCTCTGTGAACCAGGCATGAAACTGGATGTTGTTTACACTGTAACCTGACTATCAGCCAGATCTGCACCCATTTTATGTAAGCATGAATTTTGCTCCATATCCCAATGTTGTGGTTTAATATATCTTGGCTTTTAGTTAATGAGAAAATCCATTAGTTGCGAAAGTGATTCTCTGTGAGAACTGCTAACAGCTTCCTCTGGACTCAACAGAACCAATCAGGTGTCTACTTTTGAATATTGACACCCTTTTAAACCAGTAAAGAAAGCTGAACACGCCTCTAAATGTGGTGAAATCACATTTAAAAATGAACAAAGCCCAGGAAGAACTCTCTTGCTTTTGAACAGGTGACTGGACGCTGGCTGGGCCAGGCCCTGCTCCACCACGCAGCCTATCCAGCTGAGCCCGGCTGCGATTCCGCCACCACGGAGTTCCAACCATGGCTGGCGGGCCAGGCAGCTCCGGCTCGCCTTTGGTGCTCCGCTCTGGCCTCGAGCTGCCGAGCCACCCTGCCAGCCCAGCGGAAAAAATCATGCAGCTCCAAACAGAGACAGCCCCGAGCAGAAAGCAGCCCCGTGGATGGCAGTGAACACAGCAGAGGCCGGAAAACAGCCACGCAGCCAGAGCGGCAGAGATCACATCACCATCCGCAGGCCTGGGCAAGATACTCTTTCTGTGCACAGATGAAACTTGCAGATATTAATCCTCTGTTGAGTGACAGAAAAGGAAAGGGTGAAGACACATAAAGAAAGCAACACAGAGACACCGAGGTCAATGAGGAAGGATTCAAATCCTGTTGAAGCAAGCAGATGTTGAAGTAGCTGTGATCCAATGAGAAGCTTGAACAGAGAGAGATGAGAAACCTTTCCCCAGGGATGGAAGAAGAAAACCTCTGTTCCCAGAGATAAAAGAAGAGAACTTTCATGTCTATACTAGAACAGCTCATCTTTAAAATTGCCAATTCACCTCAATAAAGTGAAATGACCCATGGTGGTAGCTGTGGGAAGACTACCAAACTGTGGGAGGGACTTCACGATTGCAGATTTCCAGGCGGCTGCTCTTTGTGAAAATTAAAATCAAGAGAGAACAGTTTATTATGGAAAAGTCTCCATGGCATGGCAGGACAGGCTCCTCTCCCTAAGTGAACTGAAGAAAGATTATTTTAGAAGTGGTAAACTGACTGAAAGTATTTTGTCTCTACATTGTCAGTTGGAAAGGAAAGTAGAGTTGAGGGGAAGAGAAGTGTTCTGAAGGTTTATTCTGATTCTTATTTATTCTTCTTTTAGTTCTGCTAATAAAGTTTTTCTTTATACTCTTTAAAGTTTTGAGCCTGCTTTTGCCCTTCTCCTAATCCTTATCTCACAGCAGAAAATGAGTAATTGTAGTGAGTGCACTGGCATTGGGTCAGTGCACCCACTTCATTAATTGATGTGTTGGCCAGGAAATTGAATTAGAGAACCAAAATCACTACACTTCTTTGTGTTTCTACCTGGTTGAACCAAAACTGCTACACCCACTATGCCAAGATCCCAGGGCTTCGTGGTTGGGGCAGGGAAAAAGCAGAATAGGGAAAAGGCCTGTTGTTGTACTACTTATCTTATACACTCAGGAGAGGCAACTTTATTGCTGCTGTTGCTCAAATATGCTACACCTCTCCAGCTCTGAATTACTGTCCAATGTATTTGATTTATAATAGGAAACAATGCTCATTTTTCAAGTCACCTAGGAACAGATATAGCAGAGCACAGTTGAGTGAAAAAAAATAGCACAGGGTTCCCTTCAAGTGGCTAAGAAGGCCATCTGTGAAATCACAGCCATAGGACTGTATTTTGCTCATGAGAACCTAACTGTAATGAAGATCAGTGTAACCCTGACATGCACGGGTAAGGCAGCACTGCCAACAATAATCCTAAAATCCCAAAGCTGATATTCTTTATATATCATGTATTTATTGGTAAGAGTAGAAATCTTCAACTCAACTACAACTCAAAATGTATTTCTCACTATGACTACACCATGTCTAGCCTGCTGGAAAGCAGCACTGCAGAGAAGGACCCGGGAGTCCTGGTGGACAGCAAGCTATCCATGACCAGCAGTGGGTCCTTGAAGAAGGCCAACAGTGTCCTGGGATGCATTAGGAAGAGCACTACAAGCAGGCCAGGGGAGGTGATCCTACCCATTTACTCAGCCCTGGTGAGGCCATATCTGGAGTGCTGTATCCAGTTCTGGCCTCTCCAGATGAGGACAGAGCTCCTGGAGTGGGTCCAATGGAGGGCAACAAAGAGGATTAAAAGCCTGAAGCATCTCTCTTACAAGGAAAGGCTGAGGGAGCTGGGCCTCTTCAGCCTCAAGAAGAGATGACTGAGAGGGGATCTAATCTATATCTGTAAGTATCTGTAAGGGACAGTGCTAAGGGGATGAAACCAGGCTCTCCTTGGTGGTTACAAGCAATAGGACAAGAGGCAATGGGCAGAAACGGATACACAGGAAGTTCTACCTGAACAGGAGGAGAAATTTCTTTACTGTGCAGGTGACTGGGCACTGGATCAGATTGCCCAGAGAGGCTGTAGAGTCTCCCACACAGCTGTGAGCCTGTAGCTCATCCTACCACACCTGATATAGCACTATACCTCCATGTAAATTCACACAGCTGCAGAACTTCCCCATGCACTCCAAGCAGTTGCTGTAAGACCAGATTGTTGCTTTTTGCACAGCTGAGTAAATAAAGTCATCTTTGCACCTTCCCCCAGATTACATGGTAACAAACAGCTCTGTGAGAAGCTGCCCCTCTGAGCAGCACTGTTCCCACTCTTCTGATCTGCATCTGTGCCACCATGCTCACCCACCAACCCCAGGAGAGTGCAAAGCGATTCACCTCAGTTTTGCAAACCTGTAGAAAAATCTCCTCTGCTTTGCTGCCAGTGTTCAAAGGCCCTCAAAGGTCCAGAAAATAAAGGATGAGGAGGGATTAGTGTAACCAGGTTATATGCAAATCCTGCTTCTACCTGTTCATTCTTGCTCAAGGATAATTCCATGTCTGCCTTCAAGGCTGTGATGTTCTGCAGCTGAAGTAACATTGTATATACCTGTATATACCAATGTATACCTAATTTTTTGTTTTAATTTAATTCATTGGCTGACTATACCTCTCTAAAAGAACATGAGAAAATAATCTGTTCAAATATGTAAGTAACATTTACTGAGGAATTAGTAATGGTAAATGCAACTCAAGCAGTATAGACATTATCACAATCAATTACCACAATCAGTATGATAAATGTAACAGTATAAGAGAACAACAGAGAAATGAACAGCAGCTTCTGCAAAATTTTAATAGAAAATAAACGTTCCTGAAATTTTATTCAAATCTCTATTAGATATCTATGTTTTAGAGGAGCATTTAAAAACATACTAAAGGTATATTTCACATTCCTAACTTGTAATCACCTACTTATCATAAAAGTAGAGAGAATTACATTTTAAATTTGGTATGCCAATGTGTAACAAAATTACTTTCTGAATCCTTTATTAAAAATATATGTCTGAATAAATAAAAAGATATGTTTAGTATATATACATTACACCTGCATACATGCACCTTTACTGATTAAAGTTATGTCATAGATAGAGCTTCCTTAACCGAAAGAAACAAAATGAAGAAAATCTCAAAAGTGTGGAAAGCACAATATTACTTCTTTGTCTGAAATTAGAAAGCATGTTGATACTGGCAGCTATCTTTGAAACTATTACTCTTGGCAAGTTATTTTATCTATTTATTTTCTTTGTGACTGGAGATAAAAACACTAAATCATCATCCATAGTTTAGTTGCAATCTGCTTCTTTACACCTCTTTATTTGTTGTAACTCATTCAGAGCTCTTTAAAACTCGTATCTTTCAAACAAATAATATTTTTACTTGGGGTTCAGTGTATTGGGCTTTTTTTCCCTAAGGGATTTTCGCTATGCAGTTCTGAACAGAAATACAGTATTAATGTTTAAGTGAAAAAAAACTTTCTCCTCCCTTATCATTATTTTTGCCATTTTGAAAAAAAAATGCAAACAAAAAAACCCAGCAGAATAACTCTGTTTTTTGAGACAAAAATGAGTATGTTAAAATTCAAATTATTCACTGGAAATATACTCAGTGAATAACAGTCTACCTTTTTTCTCTGAAGTAATTGGTTTTGACTGGGTAGGGTTATTTGTACTTGAAAATTTCATAGCAGGCAGAGTCTTTTAAAAACATTACTTACAGCTGTATACGAAAGGAAAACTTGCAGCAACAGAAAAAATTCAAAGTGATTTTTCTGAGAGTCACTATTTTAAGGAACTAAAATCTGGGTCTAGCATGAGTTATTTGCACATGAATTATTCTGTGACTCCTGCCATCCTTTCTTTCAGCATATATTCCCATACCCTTTTTCATTATAAGCACTATATTTTCAAGCAGTAGTCAATATAACTTGGAAACTTTGAAATATAACTATATTTACATGTCAGGCACATATCTAACTACCAAAACCATTGATGACTAATGCCATGCATCTCCCTCATTAACAGTTGCCCTAGAATGTCTGAAAGTTAAATGGGAAAACAGTTGAATGTGCAATCACAAATTTCTCTTAATTCTTCCCCAAAGATCCAGAAGTCACATTCTGGCTAATCACATCATTTTGAAATAGAAATCTGAGGCATTTTTACTGAAAGCATTTTGATATAAGTTCACTGCAAGATGAGAGAATGAAATAGCCCTCTTTCCACCTCAGGATGGAAAACAGAAATAATGAACTTCAAAGAGAATAATGGAAGGAAGCAATAGTTTCCCCTTATATATTCTTCCCTTCTTCCATGTGTCCTTCACAACCAGACCCAACATTTCAGCCAGGTACTTTATTCATAATCTGGCTCTATCACTCCAGAATTTCATCCTTTCTTTTCGCCCTTTTATCTCACATTTAATCTGCCTTATTGATTAGAAATCTTACCATCTCCTTTTTCAGAATGGAAAATTTCTCTTTGCATTTATCCCATCAGAGATCATGTTCAACCTGCTAAAACTCTGAATCTCTTCTGGCTTAGAGAGAGAGATGATTAGAACCAAAGATCCTTCTTTTTATGGATCTGTTTTTCTCCACATCCTTAAAACAATGTTTTCTTTCTACTCAACATTTTAAAGTATCCCTCTACATTTGTTTGGGAGCATGGGCATGTGCAATTGTGCAGATGGTGTTTTATTACTACCATGGTGTATTTTTCATTAACCTTTTACCTTTGAGAAAAGATCTTTTCACCTCAAAAACCATTTAAGAGATACAGGTCGTAGACTCATAGGTCCAACAAAAGGAATTGAAGGTAGAATGGACTTGAATGTTTTCAGTGTCTTTGGAGAAGTTTCAGTGTCATCATTAATCACCACCTGAAGGATTTGGTCCCCTGCTGGTAGGACAGGAATGTTTCAGGCTGAAAGTCTTGAACACTTCAGTCTGTACATTTAAATACCTAACCTGGTATTAAACCTGGAGCAGATTCAGTACTAGGGTTCATGAGCACACCAACCACCACCACCAATTCCAACCATATTACCCTTTACTCTATACTAATTCGACTTTTCTTTTGAGAACATTGTATGAATACAAAGAAATTAAAATCCATGCATGACACAGGCTCAAGCAGCTGATTTGTTGAACAGAAGTGAGCTGGCACACCCACCCCCTCTGCTGTTCATGTTTGTCATGCTATTTAAATTGGATAACCATGCTGTACAAATGGTGCCAAATCAGGTTCCCCACCTGGCAAAACATGGAAGGAGAAAGCTTCTGCCAGTAACATGGTTCTGGTCAGTGGGAGACAGCTACGTCCAGTGCTGCCAAAACTAAGGCTGATTTTATGTCCATCCTCTCTAGGCAGCCATTTGTGTGGGGTGTTTGAGGATTACAATTTTTAGGTCTATTTTGAATTATGTTTGAGTTTGTACATCTAATATTTCTGTGTCTCTATTTAATCTCAACCAAGCTGTCAGGCTGTTCCAGCCTCCTCAGAGTGTTGATGTTTTCAACATTCTTTCCTACTTCTTCATAATTCTATTAAATGTCTGTAAAAAAAAAATTGAGGTTTGGAATATGGATTTGGTTTAAAAAAATCATTCTTATTTCTCTCAGAGTAGGAGGTTACACCACAAGCTGACAGTGAAGATGAAAAAGGAAGCAGAGTGTCTGGTTAGAAACAAGCAGTTTGCAGAGTTGCAATATTGTGTCTTGCCAAACTCCGTTCCTAACACCAGAGGGAGCTGAGCAAAGGTATAAATTCCGAAAACTCCCTCCTTGAGAAGTCCAGACATTGCTGGCCAAACGGGACCCTGAGGCTAATACTGCCATCCATACAGATTCAGAATAGGAAAAAAAAAAATTATTACAAATATTGCCATAAGGAGACCATCCATTTTCTCCTGATTGAGGGGGAGTAAAAGATAGATTCACAATGTTTGCCCAAAAGTTTTCTTCCTTTCTATCATGTCACCAAGAACTTCATAATATTCTTTTTTTTTTTTTTTTGACATAGCATCCATTTTTAAAACCTAAACTTTCATACATCTACTTCTTGGGTAGCATTGGTAGTCTGTAACTTATATTTATTTCATACACAGTTACATTTTGTAAACTTATCTTACATAATCTTAAATACTGCTTTTATACTAAGCTTTTCACAGTTTTGTTATATGGATATCTTCATAGGTTTAATATCATAATCTTATTTATCAACAGAGATCTTACCTCTTCTGCAGTAAATGGTGTTTGGCTTTTTGTTTTTGTCTGGTTGATTTGGTTGGCCATTCATTTTTATGTTTCACCCACAGTTTTAAACATATACTGTAATATAAAAACTGTATGATCAGTATTCAAATGTCTTGAACTAAAAAATGTCTTAAAATATTTTAAAAAGCCACAAACTACCACATTGTCTTTAGTTTTGCTATAATTCTTAAATAAAAACAAAGGATCTGCTGATCTACCAAGCTTGCATATACACAGTCTGTAATTATTTCAGTACTTGGCATAAATGATGACATGGGGTATGTGTACTGTAGATGAAAAACCTCAGCCCTTTCCAGGCACCTAACTGCAAAAAATGTAGACTCCCACTGTATTCAGAACAAGTTCAAACATGTAGTTTGAGCCAGTAGTTGGGTACTAGCCTATAAACTGAACTTTAATATCCAATAGTTCACTTTTGTGGGACTTTTTTATTTATTCAGAACTCTCCTTTTTTATTTTTCAGTGTTTTCTACTGACCTGAGCACTCTGTCATTGCTCATTGTGGTAACCTGCTACATGGAGGACTTTCCATTTTTGGCTTCACTTGCAATAACTGTGCTGCAATAACTTTCCTTGAATATTTACCTTTTGTTTTCTACTCTGACCTTTATGTACATCACACCTCATTTGCTGCCCAGGAGTCCAATTAATTTTAAAAATTACATTTTTGTCTGCATTCATCTGCCACTGATCATTTCTGTGCAACAAGTTCAGGTCTGTATGAAACACCACCTACTTGATTTTAAGCAAGATAAGCCTGCAGTTATAATTACTGATGTGTATGCTGTATTTCTGAATGTGAAAATGGTCATCATCCATTTGCATGTGCAATTATCCATTCCTCATATACCTTCTGCAGGTGAAGGTTTCAGAGGCCACAGTGGTCATTTCCCATCCAAAATAGATGCTGCACATTTTACATGAAATTACTCACTTAGGACACCTAAAAATCAAGAGATAAAATTATTTTTTACAATAAAGGCAATGATAAAATTCATCAGCCTGATGAAGTTCTAATAAAGTGTAACAGTATGAAATCTTACGTCATATTATGATTGTGTTTAACAGTTATGCCAAAGCTACTGCTACTGGACAAGTGAATAATGCAATACTTTGTAGCAAATCTGTGGATGGATTAGGGCATTTGAAGAAATAGTAGCTGATGAATGGAAGAATAAACTTTGATCCAAAGTTTGGCTTTATGAAAGAAGTTGAAGTTCTGTCATGAAAAATGCAAAATGAGATCATAGGTTCAGTTTTAGGGGAGGGAAATGTAACCTATTGGTGAGTTGTAGAATATAAAGTCTTATGAAAATCTTATGAAAGTTAAATGAATTGCAGAAAATGTTGATCAGCTAGTCTTGAACATGTGGCTATTAGATCACTGACATTTCACTGTTCAAGCTGCCTATATGTCAAGTTTAAGTCTCACACATATTTCAGTGCTAAAATCCATCAGTGAGTGAGGTGAAATAAAGGGTTTTATCCTCACTGAGAATTACTTAATTTTCTATTCATAAAAGAATGTCTTCATCAGGACCTGCAAAAACAGCAAGTGAGAAAAGAAAGGATTAACATAGATGCCCTTGTGCATTGCTGAAGGAATGGGATTTTCTCCTAGATGAACCCAGTAAAGAACTAACTTCTTCCATTAAAATCCAAGGCTAATTTGGATTTGTTTGGTTCCATTCGTTTGAAACACTCTCATTAAACTGTTATCCCATTTGTGACTGTGAGGATTCCTGTCTTAAAGATAAGTCTCTTGTAAAACATTTGATATTGAGCATTTTTATTTCAGTCAAATTATAATGTACATTTCAACATCCTCTTTTCCATAATAATAGTCACTGACTTTCCAGAATTTCTTGACCCTTCTTTTGTTAAAGGAAACTATGGCGCATGTTTTTGCTGACACCAAATTTATCCTTTTCAGACTGTTTAAATTTTTTCTGTGGCAAAAGAAATTAAGTTTTTCTGTGGTCACAGATAGCCTCTGAGCTACCCAGCAAGCTTCACTGGCACAAACATAACCTAAGCAGATGGGTTTCCTGAAAATTGAATTATGCTCCTAATTTATTGAGTAGTAGTGCTTTTATAGCAATCTAAGGTCACAAAAGAGACAAGGTTTATAAGGAGAAGCAGTATTTTCTATCAAAAGAATTAATGCAATGGTGTAAAGAAGTGATACATTTGGGGTTCAGAATGCCTTCAAATAAGCATCTTTGAATGACTGATTAAAAAATAAAAAAGAAGAAAAAAAATAGAAAACTCTGTGAGAATGGATTGGATTGTAAGAGAATAGAGATGATGCCACAAGTAACCCCGCCCCCGATGAGTTGCAGCTCAGCTAATTACCAAAAAGTGGAAGCAGCCTTGCCCTTAATAGGTCAGAGCTATGACCAATAAAGATGGGTGTTTTGAGTGGGTTGGATGAGTGGTGAAGAGCTGGCTGGTCATGGAAGAAGAAAAAAGAGAGAGCAGGAGAAGGAGCCAGTGTTGCATGGTGCTACCCGTGGGAAATTCACAGAGAAAAGGAATTAAAGTTTTAGTGTAGGATAATAAAGGGCTGACACCTGCCACCATATCTGCTGTCAGTTATTGGAGTCCACTGTCAGAAAACTATAAAAAATAATAACTGTTATTAAAAAGAAATATTTTTGTAAAAAATAGGACTAAAATAGCTTATCTATGTATAGACTGCCCTTGTATATTCTCCTCCCTTACTCAGTACTCATTTTTGTGATGCCTTGGAACTGGTGTTTAGTTTGTTAAAAAATATGACTACAAAATAGAGGTAGGGAACTTGTTCTGTCCAGGTCACCAGGTCCAGTCATTATTTTGTCAGGTAAACCCTTTCTTAAATGTATTCTGTTTAAAATTGATTATGTTCCTTGCTTCCCCTTTTCCAATCACAGAAGTGTGGTTTAAAAATGCACTGCCCCAAATCTTAGAAATTTGCTCCTAAATTCTACCTCAAGCTAGTTGATGGGTCATTTGTCTTGTGGCACAACAGCTGGAAAAGCTTTTAGCTTTCCCAGGTTTGTAGTTGACCTTCTTATGTACTTGTCCAGAGTAATCATATCTGGTAGGATTTTGCTCACCTAAATAATCCAGATTTTTGTATTTGTCCTCTTGGAAGAAATAAATTAATTTCCCTCGTTGTCTCAGAGCCTGTGTTGGCTGCACTTTAACATAACCTTTGTTAAACATGGGGACCAGAACTGGGTATGCTGCTGCTGCCTCTATTGGTATATTACCTATCTGCCCTGAATTGCTGCATCTTTCAACTTTGGTTGTCTTTTTTTTTTCCTGACCACATCACATCAAGGGCTCACAGTCATCTTGTGATTACTAATGCACTCAATATATTACACATTTGTCATGTTGTGTTTGTTCATTCTATTCATTCTCTGAGTCTTTTCCCAGGAGGAGAACCATGTCCAGGGATGTGTCAGTCTTTAGTAGCAATTTTTTTTTTCACCCTTATCTCTGTGGTATGTGTCGCTGCATATTTTTTATTTGCTGTCTTAATTTTTCCATTTGAATGAAAGGGTGAGGACATTGGTGATTGTTAATAGTCCCTGAGCAACAAAATTCAGCACCTCAGACCAACCACACAGATTTTTGTCCTTCACAGAGAAAAATTTTGTTCCTAGAGCAAAATGTTGAAGATACACACTTATTGACCATGGTCTTATCCTGATAGTCTGTGATGGCCATTTAGGTAATTTGGCAACAAAAGAACTTGTCACCAACATCTTGAAACTTAGACAGAGATCAAGCATGAAATAAATACTGTTACAGCTGATGTGACAGCTCTGAGCTGCTCACAGAAGCCTTTAATGGTACAGAAGACAATCTGCAGTATTTCATACCACCCATGAAGGCTTCATACCTTGTACCCCCATACAGCTATACTGCCTGGATACTGTCAAGAGGAAAGGAGTACATAACAAACTACAGTTAAATAATTCTGAAACCTTTTAAGACCATCTGCAGTCTCTTCAGTGAGAGCTAATATAGTTGGCCATGCTTAGAGAGGTAGATCATTGATTTTAGCATGAGTGAGGGATACAGAAAGAGGACCCTGCTACCCACAGAGAGCAATGGCTGACAGAAGAGCCAAATGGTCTTAGCTCCTGGAAATTTAACTGAAAAGGAAAAAAAAGATTAGTCCCACTTTTTTTTTTTTTTTTCAAATTGAAACCTTTCTTTTCAAGAAACATAAAAGCAACTAAGATTTTCAGGTTATTATCAATTCTGGGAACTTGAATTTTGATACTGGTAATGAGGATATCTATGCATAGAATTCTTAATATATTTTTATCCAATGATTTTAATTTGTTTCTTGGCAGAAAGAAGGAATTCACTCAGAACCTCAAAACAAGCTAAAATATGCAAAAGAGTAAAAAATACAATGATATGCAAAACTTATATGAGATTATTTTAAATATAATGAGTGAGGGGGGAAAAAGATCACTTTAAAATGCCTTGATAGGTTTATTTTAAATATTGGGTGAATTATGCAGCCTGTTTTCTTGTTTTGTTAATGAAGCATCAGGACCTAAAATATATTTAGTGTTTCATGAATATGCAATGAATTGCTAAATATTTGCAGAGTTTTGGCAGTGTGAACTTCACTGAAAACTTACCAACCTGAACACTTAAAAATACTTTGAATCAGCAAGAAGTCAAACACAGGAGCAGATCAACTGCTCTCTTTCCTCAAGGAAATTTCTATTGGCTTTTGGTTTTTAGGTCAGGGAATGCAGAAGAGCAGGCACTATGGATGAAATCTTGACCTCATTCAAATAATGTCTTGATCAAATTAGAGATAGAGCTGTTCAAAGGTTCCCCATGTAAGCTGATAGAACTGAATTGGAGTAATTATTATAATAAGACACAGTTGCTTGTTTTCCAGCTGTCACCAAAACAGAACCTTTAGTACACTTGGAGAGTTTGAAAGCATTTTTCAGCTCTGGTAAACACCAATTTATTTATAAAAGACCAGTAATAAGTACAACTAGACTAACTACAAAACACTGTAAAATGGAAGAAGTTTTGCCAGACTGAAATAAGTAAAAGAAATCAGCTTGGAGCTCTCACTTTACTTGGAGTTATGATTGTAGAATCAAACAATGGCTTGAGTTGGACTGGATCTTAAAGATAACCTAGTTCCAACTGCACTGCCACGGGCAGGAAACCTCTGGGATTTGTGATTTCTGAACCCTAACCCTAGGTGGAGCAGTAAAAGCTGCATGGGGATGAGGCTGATGCCATGCAGAAAGGTGTGGAGCGAGCCATGTTGTGGCTGACCTGTGTTCCCCTTGGCATGCCTTTCTTATCTGCAGCTCCAGTTCCTGGAGCTCTGGGCTTTGTGGGTTTTTGAGCCCTTATCTTGTTTTTAACCCTAACCCTAGGCAGAGCAGTAAAAGCACGTTTGGACTGAGGCTGGTGTCAAGCAGAATGGTGTTTTCTCACTTGATTTCAAAAACGGGGAGAAAATTATCCGACCTCCCCCTCCCTCCTTAGTAAAACTGTAATCAAATACTTTCAACAGTACATATTTTTAATTCATGCCACCTATATTTCATTTCTGCTGCTGGTAGCAGAGTTTTAAATAGGGCTCTGAGTCATATCAGGCCTCTGTGTGGCTGCTTTCCTTGAAAGAAACAGGCATAGCTGCATTAGGTGCCCTTCTGCTGCTGAAGTGTGCAGGCTGCCTTTTTACTGCACACTCCTCACAGTAGCTGCTCATGCTGAAATCATAGGCTGCAAATTGCAAGAGCTAAAAGGCAGATATTCTTCCTATTTAGTTATACTGTCGGCAGCACTCTTCAAGGAGAGCTGGGGTGGAGAAAAATAATCTCATCATCCATTCCAGCCAAATTCCTCTGGACAGTGCAGCAGGGCTGGAGATGTGATGCCACCTAGGATAGTGGGATTGCTTAAATGACTTGGTTACAATTAGAAAGCTGCCAAAATATGCTGCTCAAATGACTTCAGACTGTGCACTACAGATCCGAGACCAGTGTCCACCATTAGAGAAGAGGTAACTTATATGCTTTATTTTTCTTGCGCTGATGTCAAGTGCTTCATCTCACTTGGGAGATCTCAGGGTTTTTGCTCTTGTGGCCAAGGGAGAAAGAAAGAATTGCAATGCTTACTGCAAATTTCTAATTTAACTTCTCTTTTTTTTTTTTTAAGATTTTAAGAT
This sequence comes from Chloebia gouldiae, assembly GCA_003676055.1. NCBI lineage: Eukaryota > Metazoa > Chordata > Aves > Passeriformes > Passeridae > Chloebia > Chloebia gouldiae. The sequence goes on from QUSF01000002.1 coordinate 34,369,272, forward strand.
TCTGTGGCTTAGCAAGTGTGAAGATATTGGGAGTAAACAAAAAAGTTGGAGTCAGCAAGTCTAAGTCCAAATCTGTTAAAACATACACTTGTCATTCCCCTCGTTCAAAATTAAAAAGGACATACAACTTAAGATAAGAAGCCAGGCTGAAGTCACAGGTACCCTCTCTATCACAAAAATAGAAACCTAACTAATGTTTTGAAGCACATATTAAAAGTACAGAGATGAGTCCTTAGCAAGTCCAAGGGATTAATGCAAAACCTGCTGAGTGTCACTGTTCACACCTGAACCTGATCTTTGGTAGCCCACTGAGGTTTGTGCTGCTAAATTGGAGCATTTTTTATAGAAAATAGCAAACCTATGGTGAAAAATTCAGCATACAGTGACTGGTAGTTAATTAAAACTTTATTTATTCTCAAATTTGCTGTGCTGACTCTAGAGCTGTCAGCCAAGCTTTTAGGGTACTTACATTCAAGCAGCTGTACAATCTATAATCTAAGAATACTGACTGGAAAGGTTAGAAAATTGTGAGGATGGTATTCTAAGCTATGGTTACAGCCTTTTGCAGGTTGTATTACATCTTATCAGACAAGCATAATTTCTAATAGCAAAAAATGTATTGCATGTGAATCCCCCTAGAAAATAATAGATGAAAGATAGCTGGTTTCTCTTACATGCAAAGAAGATTTCAGGTTTTTCCTGTTTGAGTTACTAAAAGAGGTTTCTTGACACACAGGAAATTCTGACAGAAGCCAATATTAAAGGCATTCAAGTGAAACTTTTAGTGCTTTCTTCTTCTGAACAGCCAGGGCAAACGGTTCTTTTTGCATTTTCTGAGACCATTTTAATTGTATTTAGAGCCAGCTCAGGTTTCCTGAATTCAGAAGATCCAGTGGAGGAGAAAATACCAAATGCTTTCAGACTGAATGAATTATCAGCATAGACCCTGATCCCTTAAAATGTTCAGTGACATTGATTCCTGTTTTAAATCACAGTAAGCTGTGATTGTTCAGTGTAATTGGCCCCAGGTGTCCAAGGCACAAGGCTGCCCTTTAGTATGAAGTATTTCCATCTTGTTAGCAGTAGAGCAATGCTGGAAAGCTGTGTAATTCTGTAATAGCTTGATTGTATATACAATGGGACAAAGAGAATGCTAAATCATAGGAACTTACAGACATTCAGGAACTGTGGGAGTGACTTTGGAAAAGAATATATTTCAGGATGATAATATTTGCAGGAAATATCTGTTTTCAATCTTCTTTTCCTTAGGACAGTCTATCAGCATAAATTGCTGTGTCACAAGATTCATCCAGTTTATGTGCTCATCATCTAGAGGAATCCAGGAAAGATTGTGCCTGCTGTCCCCAAAACTATGAACGAGAAGGAAATATTAGACCTCTGTTTTTAATAGTGTGATTCAAAATGTTTTGCAAATTCTGAAATGCCTAGTGTAACTTTAAAATATTGTCATGTATGAAACCATAAGCACTGTAAATATTACAAGTAACATTCCATGTACAACAAACCACCATAATTTCCTCAGGTTTCTTTATTTATAAGGTTTATTTGCAGCTCTTAGGGCCAGTGGTTGACAGACAAAGTATCAAAGGATTAACTTGAAAAAATAGCATTTGAATATTCACAGATTTCCCCAAATAATAGGAATAAATACAGTCACTTTACCATATGAATATTCCCTTCTTGTTTTCAGCTATGTCATAAATCTTTCTATGGTTCAGAAGCTCATTAATCAAAAAAAAACCTCAATAATCTCTGAGCATAACCACTCCCTCTTGAATAGCTGAGTTCAGATGTGATCAACAGTAAAATGAATGGTCTTCCTCTAGAAATGGTGATGCACTAAAACAGTCAATAAAACATCAGGGTGGTATGATGATGACATGCTTGTAAGATGTTGTTTGTATCAATCACACCTGAGATTTAATTGCATCAATTTAAAGGTATGAGGAATCTCACTGTCACTAAGGATGAGAAACGTGCTAATCACTGGCTGACAGCAGATCCACACCAGATGTCTGCTGTCACAGTGCTGCAGCACTCATTGAGCCAAGTATTCACTTAGAAAATCTTCCATTTGTTGTTCTGGTTCACCGTTTCTGATTATGCTCTCCCTTAAAACGTGCTTTGGGGTAAAGCAGGTGTTACAAGCAATGCAGCTGGACTGCATTCTCCACTGATCTGACCTGTGTCTTTAGTATTGTGCCAGGGTAATGCAATCCAGTCTCTGAGGCTGCTTGGCTTGTGATAACTGCCCAATGCACTGCGCTCTACTGTGCCAGACTGGCAGAGCTCCCACCTGGGAAGAGATGCAATGCCTAGGACTGGTAATTTTGGAAACTCCTTCTACACCAAAGACAGATGTAGCTTCAGACTCTGAACCATATGATGAACTGCTGCAGGTTTTTTTTCCAGGATCCTGATGTCTCCTGGTGCCTTTCATCAACTTTCCCCTTGTCTTTTGACAACAGAGTCTGTGTGTTTCACTCTAAGGTAAAGTAGCACTTCCATAGGGTTCCATCTACAGAAAAAAATATTCCTCCTTGTGGTGTGGTATATTATAGTAGTCAATTACATTGTAGCATTCAGGCACCATTAGGAAAGATGTATGTCCCTCTTATATCTAATTCAATGCTTTGATTTCCAAAAGGTGACAAACCCCTGCTTCACACAGGGAATTTAAAAGAACTATGACTTACAGGGAAAAAAAAAAGAAAAAAAAATGAGATTACAGAAATTTAGGGGAAACAGAAAACAAAAAAAAAAAACCAAGCTAAACATGAAAAGGAAATTGTATATTAGCTTTTTACATACATTTTAAGCAGGGACGATATGCATAATGGATTGGGTTTTTTTTTTCATTAGAGGCATCTCATAAGAATGATGTGCATCAAACAAAGTAAGAAAAATACATGCAAATATGGCTAAAAATTAAAGTGCTAGACTGAGTGAATTAGTGAGGAACAATAACCCAGAATAATAGGCATTGTGCTTGGGTCTGAAGATCATACAGAGTATTTTGTCAAGCATAAAGAATGCATCTTAAAAATGTGCAGATTAGTAAGATTTATGTACAAGCAGGAATAATTATCTGACAAGAGCGAAATACTTATAACTATTTAATATTATCCATCAACAAAACCAATAAAAATGACTGCTTCCCAGCAGGTGGCACTGAAGCTAATGAGTTCTGAGTCACCTCAGCATCTTTCTCCAATCTTTATAAAAATTGGTATATTTTCATATTGGAAGGTTTCCGCATTCTCTTTCTAGGAGATCTCCCTATTGGACACCTTAAGGAGTCAGAGAACAAAATAGGGGCCAACAGAAAAATTTCAAATATCACAAAATGCTGTCATTAAAAACTGTCTGGCTAAAAAGAAGGAGCCTTTTTCTCTCATAAATACTGGGGAAGAAAATTGTACAACACCACGGAAACTTGGCTGTATCATCTTTGCTTTGGAAGTCATAGCTCATGTTTTGCTGCCTAAACTTCTAGTCCCTTCAATCTACTTTTCTTGCAAAGCTTTGCAATTCATATTCTAATATTCACTCTTTATATTTTAAAAATTATAGGCAAAATACTAACATGACAGCTGACAAAGCCCCATGAATGTGGTTAGTGTGAGATATATGGTGCAGCCCTGTGGAAGCACAGTGTGATAGATGGATGCTGTGCAGGCTTACCAGCCATCCTGATTTGTATGCAGTGATTCTGTCCTCATTCTGAGACTCCCACATTATGCCAGGGATTATGATTGTTCTGAGACTCCTGATCCCTAGGAGACACATGCAGAAAAATATCTAAAACTGCTACAGTGAGGCAAAGTTGTAAAGGAACAGCTGGAGGGACCAGTCATTGACAACAAAACAGGGAAAAGACAATACCATAAGCCTTAGAGAGAAAATTGAATGACATCATCTGTCCCTAGCATTCCTGATATCTTACCATTCTTTTGCCTTGTCTATTATTATGTCACTGCAAATAATAACCCTGTATTTAATAATATAGAAAATATGTGTACCATTAATATTTTTAAGTTTTATAAATCATTCTACCTTCATCCTTTGTCCACTGCATCCTTGAAAGTCTACTGAAGAGTGAAAATTCCTGTGAGCTGACATGTTCTGTTGTAAAAAAATCTTAGTTTTTCCTTTTTGGTTGTTTAAATTTTAAAGTATTTGTTTTAACAAGTTATCTGTATGGCTGTCCCATTATAAGAAAATATTTAAATATTAAAATCAATTTACAAATTACTCTTCTGTACTCTATGCATTTGTTCATTAATAATGGATTTCCATGTGATGCTTCCTTATTGCTTTTTTTAATGGAAGAAATTTAGCAAGTCACTCGCCTAATTGTGACTTGATTATATTCCAGTTTTTACAATAGACTTTCCTAAGAGCAACTTAAACACAATTAGCTCTGTTCAATGTCAGTTCCCCTGAAAATGTATATCTAACTGGTAGGACTGACAGGACTGCTGCTAGTGCATTCACACAAGAAGCTGAAGGCAGTCCAGCAGAGAAATTGTGAATTTGGGAGGCTATGTTTATTAGAAGTGAATGCAACAGTGTAGCCAAGCATGCCTGCAAAGAATAATATTTCCATCACAAAAGAGGTCCGTGAAAAACGTTTTTTTCAAGGTACTTTGATAGAGAAACAAAAATCTCAAAAGAGCACAAATTAATTCAATTAAGAGAGGAGCCTAAAATTCATATCTCTGTAAAAATGAGCTAAGGCTAACTTCAAGGAGAATACAGTTGCACAGATACACATATATCCTGACCAAAATTGTTGCTGAAAGTATTAAAATTGCAAGTCAGAGTTTCTTAAAAGCCAGGAAGTGATGGAAATAAGGTTTCATATGGAAACCTGTGCATATATTATTCAAAGTGTTTTCCTGAAGGAACCTGACTCATGAGCCTCCTCTCCACAGGATCAAGGAGGGATTCAGATATACAGCAAGTGCAATCTAATGCTTAAAAGGAAAGATTAGGCCATCCCTGCAGAAAGTTGTTCCATTCTGTATGAGTCATCATGCAGAAAGGGACAGAACCATGTAGCTGGCAGCTTGGCAGAGTTTGTTATATGGCAAGGGAATGTAGAGCAGTGTGATTAAAGAACTGCTCATCTTCTGAAGGAGATGGGTTTGAACTATTCTCAGCTCTTCTTCTCTTTAGCTTATCTTTATTCCCCTCTCATGTTTCTTCTATCTCTTCCTTTCCCCCTCCTTGTCTAATCTCCACCTTTCACTTTTTATTAATCTATCCTATCCCTTCCTACCTTCCCTGTGTCCAGTCAGTTAAACCTCTTTTCTAGAATTTTTCCTCATTAGTCAGAGCTGACTGGAAACATGGGAACTCAGCTGCAGAGTCTGAAGCAATAACACCCCTAAAAAGGAAATATAGACAAAGGAATATTCTTGTAGTCTAGAATATCCTCCAAATGTCCAGGATGGACATTTGGGGAGGAAGGGATGGGGCTATAGTTTAGGAGGCAGCTATGAAGCAGAAACAACAGCATCTTCAGAGGGCAGAAAAAATTATTTTTATCAAGTCATACATAAGAAAGTTAATAACACTTCAAAATCTTGATAATTTATTCAAATCTGGAGAAATGTTCATAAAATCAGCAACAAAAAATTAATCTCATTCTTTTTTACCTCAGAAATCAACCTGACAAATGTCAAGTTCTTGCTCAGTAGAACAGAGACCTAATAGCTACCTTTAAGAAGACGTTTAAAATGTGTAAAACAATATTAGTCCTGTCCCCTGAAAATGTCTGGATTATTTCAGATAAAACTCTCCCTAATAAAAAAGCATACAAACCAGCCAACATATAACATGAACACAAATATTTCAAAAGTTTGATGATATTTTCAGCAACTAGAAAGAAGTCATAAACTAGAAATTACTGGGAAACTTTTAACATTATCAGATGTATTACCTTGTCAATAGTGTTGAAGAGAGAAATGACCCATTACTAAAACATGCAAAAATTACGAAAAACTCTGTAATATCTGCCTGTCCAGCAGGAAATTGCCTAACCTGCACCTCTTGCAAGTAGCAAATAGCATTTTTTGTAAGCTAAGCTGTTTTTAAATATTGATTGATAAAGACCTTTCTGCTATTGATGAATCAATATTCTACTATTCTGCTAAAGATGAATCATCTTTACTCTGATGATTCCCAGGCTCTAGCACAAAAAAAAAAACAAAAACATAAACATTTGCAATAGGGCTTTGTTTGGTACAAATTACAAAAAATTACAAATAATAAAATATCAATGTATCTTTAAATTGTGTAAAATATTTGCCAGCAATACTTTATTCTTTAATAAGTGTCATAAGGATGATAATTTTTTTCTGCAGATTTTCTTCATAACAGCAGAGCTATTAATGTAACTCGCCACAAGAAAAATACACTTTGTTTCCTCCAAACCACTGGAAGAGCCCAGCAGAGGTTGGTAGCACATACTTTATGAGTTTGATTGGCTGTGGTTTCATAGCTCTGATCAATAAACTAATTGAGCTGTGTCAAATTGCTCTTCTGGGCTTTTACTCTTATTAGAAGTAATTCATACTCAGTTTTGGAATAAACACATAGAGGAGACAGGCACAGTGATGAGTCCTCTGTGAACAGCCTAGATGTATTGCACATTTTTTTCTGTTTTCTCCTCATAGCTCATTCTGTTAGAATAAATACAATTTCCACAAACCTGAAGTTTCTTTAACTTTTACTTGATTGTAGTAAAACTTCTTTTTAACCCCACAACAGCTTTAAACATGCTGTTCTGCTCTGTTAGTGTTCATCACCTATTTTTCTGATCTGAGTCTTTCACTGTCTTGCTGAAGTTGTGCCATATTTTTGACTTTCATTTATCAGGCCTTGCAGTATCTTAGTCCTGTGTTGTTTTCACTGTATGTTATTTTTGCTATACTGTGCATATGAAGTCCAAATGGGAGGATCAATAATCTTTGCATTTTGATTAAAAGCTCAAGGGGACATAATCAGGTACACGACTTTTATTTATTTACTTATTTATATATTTTCCTGGTGACTTGCAGTTGCATTGAGATATCTCTGAACTGCATTTTGAAGATTTACAAGAGTCTCTGCTTCAGGACTACTGGGACCATTCAGCTTCACTATTGACTTAGTAATGTCTCCAGAGCTTTATTTCAAAACAAATTCCAGCAGGCATGCACAGATTGTCAACTTCCAGAAGCATTAAGAGTAAATGCAACAATGTCAGGGAGGGAATTGCTATGTACAGTGCTGTACTTACAGTTACTCCAGCATCTCTTTAGTCTTAACAGGTCCTTTTTTATCCCACCTACAGATCCTTCTCACATTGCCACTTATAAACGCACAGGTAAGTTTCTCTGGAGATTTGCAGTCCTAAGCATAGTAGTGAGGAATTTCCTTGAGAACCATGTTTTCCAGAGGGCTCAGAACCTGGATTTGTACTTCCTTTCCTCTGGTCTTCTGCTGTTTTGCATGAGATGTAGACAGAGATGTGGCCACCAGGCAGGTGTCAGCGGGGTGGCCGCCTTCCCGAGAGGGATTTCTTTGGTCAAGGAGGAGAGCTCCCACCAACCACCAGAGCCTCTAAGGTGTAGTAATTACAGCCGACCAGTGAATGCCAGAGAGGCGTGCTGCTTGAGAATCCAACTCTGTTTATTGGAGGGTCCAGAAGTGGGATGAAGGGGTCAGGAAGCAGGGTAGCGGGTAGGAGGATGGCAGGTTGAAGGAGCAGAGGCAGCAAGCCCAGAATGAGGGAGAGTCCAGGATATACAGCCGGGAGAGGGTAGGCAGGGTAGGTGTGGAGAGGAACCAGCTGGAGAAGGGGCAAGAGGAGGAGCAGGGATAGGGTGATGAGAAAACAACTAATGGGGAGGTAGAGGATAAGTAACAAGTAACAGGAACCAATGAGGGAATACAGAACACTGAACTTTCTGGAACGGAGGATTGAACTACAACTTGATGGACATAACAATATTTGCATTTCAAACAAAGAATCATGGGAAAAAGGTTCAGTCTCTCACTCTAATCTAAACAGTTGTGTCCTCCCAAGGCATTTCTGCCTCATCATTTCCCATCTGATATCTTACACAGATATTTTCATGCTGTTATGTGTAGTAGATATAATTCGCACCATTTCTAGTATGATATATGGGATATTGAATATTTGTTGGAGTATACACGTTTGTATTAGGAGTCCCCCCCCCCCACCCTCGCAGGCGAAACCTGGGGTGTGTTGAAACCTGATTTACAAGCAAAAGGATGTGGCTTGGCCAGGAGATGGGCCATGTCTGGAGAGATGCTGGGACCCCAGGCACTGATCACCACCTGAACGACCTGAGATGGATATCATGGAAATCCTTGGGCAGATACATGTGAATGCAGCATTCCCACAAATTTCATCAAGGGATTCAACAACTGAATTGTTCTTCTTCATCACCAAAAAAGAAAATCTTATTAACCTATGGCCTCGGAATAGAAGAAAAGACTGCCAAAATCCTGGCCTCAGGCAGAATTTTTCCTATCAAAGCAACTTGTGCCAGGATGGAGGTGTGTGAGCATAGAGGAAAACCTCTGCTGAGGCTGACTTCTTTGTTGCGCACCCGGTGCCGACCCCGGGCTCAGCCCTGCTCTTTCCTTGTGGCTGGCTAGATAGAATTTTATTGCAAAAATAAATATTTTATTTTTCAATTTTAATTTACTGGACAAATTTTCACTTATAACAATGCAAAAGAACCTTGTTCAGCAGTGCAACAAAGCGGTATGGGCCGATCCCCCTTAAGTAATCAAAATAACATCAAGACGAAACTTAACTTTAGGAAATGTTCCACTAGGATTTAATCTATTAACAGAAAAAGTTTTATCCTTCTGATCAGCTAAGGCTTTAAAACATTTTGATTTTAATAACTACATTAAACTTTTTATACTGTCATAATTAAATTATCTGTATATTCTACTGCTGCAAGTTGTACAAACCTTAGACTATAATTTCATGATTCTTTCTTAGAGATAAGGGTATTAATGAAAGGAATTTTATTTGTGTTTGCAAAGTTCCCTAGGATTTGGTGGTTGAAAGAAGTATGAAATGTGACTTTCCTGGCAGCAAGAACAGTTTTTCAAATTGTTTTCTTTGGGTTTTGCGAGGTATTTTTTGAGAACAGAGACAATCTTTTGCACTTTGCACACTTAAGAAATGAATTTTCTAGTAGTTCTTTTTCAGGTCAGAGGTAGGAGGTAAAACTACTTTTGTGACTACTTTTTTATTTCTCAACTGCACTTTTTTGGAGAGATAAATGTAACATTTAGCAAATTCACCCTGACACTTTTACTGTTCTGCCTACACTTGGTGATTCCTCCACTAAAGAGTTAACTGGAGCTTTTGCCCATCAGTACAACTACCTTTCCTATCAACAAATAATAACCTTTAATCTGCTTTTAGAAGTGATTTAAACCTTCACTAACTGCAACACCGATTACCTAGGAAGGTTGTGATGGGAAGACTCCTAAGTTACGCTCTGACAGATACACATTTACAATGAACAGAGGACATGGAGAAAATCAATCAGCTGTCATTACTTCTCTAGAAACATCCCATAATTCTTGCAAAAAGCAGATATGTTGTCCTGTGATTGACCCAATTGATTGGAAAGATTTCATAGGACATTTAACAAAAAAAGCCTTACCCTTGACCATCAAGGTATGTAAGCAGAAGCAAAGAGAATATGGAAACAATTTCCTGAGGAAAAATTCAAACTTAGAATAAACTGAACCCTGTGGGTGCCGCTCACCCAGATTACTCAACATAGGAGATGGTCTTGTGGACTGGCTGGCTGTGCTACACTTCCTGGTGTGTCAGCATCTTAGCAAATATTTGTCAACACTTACCAGACTTTTCTCTTTGAGAAACCAGTGGTAGGGAAGACCAGCATCTTAAAATCAAAGTAGCATGTACTTCCCAAAGAGGGCATCCAGACAATTTAGGAATATATTAGCACAATAAAAAGACCAATGCATCTTTTTCTGTATGAGCTCAGAGGGTTTATCTATTCCTCTAGTATGGTCCAGCCTGTTTTTTCCCCTGGATTGAGAGAGATAGAAGGCTTGATGGGGATAGCTAAGATTCAGTTGTGAATGTTTTGTTATCTATTAAATACTCAAGTCATCTAATAACTAATGCATCAAAAAAAAATTAAACTAGTAAAACATATATAGAATAATTCTTGGAAGAATAAAATAAAATTATGAGGTAAAAATAGATTGCTATATGTTTTGCATCTAAAAAAATCATATTTGTTTTCCCAAAGAACATGGTATTGCAACATTAATTTACACGGCAATGTCTCCTATAAATTTAGGATTAGAGCCAGTCTCCACTCTCCAGCCCAATAAATCTGTAGTGAAAACCAGTGTAATGCCCAAAGTATTAGTAAAGCCATACTTCTATCCCTTCTACATGCCTTCATTCTTTATTAATGCATGAAAACCTTTCCCCTACAAATTGGTAGAAGACCAATAATGAATAAATCATTCAAATAAGCCTTTTAGCAGAGCTGTATGTTAATGATAATCGTCAATATCTGATATTCCCCCAGGAAAAAAAACTCGGGATTTAAAGTTATTTGCTTTGGGAAATGTTTGGGCAACAGGCATTTTTGTTGCTTCAAAACGACAGCAGGGAGTCTGAAGCATACTGTTAACACCCTCTTGAGTAGATGTGACTACATTTTCAACCTATTGAAATTCCTGCTGCGTTGCTTTGTATTTAATCACAGTCTTTATTGGCACTTATTCATTGTAACTGTACTTTATTCATTTATTCACTTAAATGTTTATACAAAATTGAATATCTAAAATTGTGACAACATCTTTCATGAGCAACAAATAAAAATTAATCCTCCTTGCATTGCATGTGCACGTCTATTCAACAGATGCCCTGTTATTGTTTGATAGATGCCTGTGCCAGAAAAAGAGCTAGAAGCATATTCTGTTTAGTTTAGAAATAATTGGTTCTTAAAAGATTTTCAGTTTTCTATTTATCAGCTACACGAATGTATGTTTATACATACACTCATTTTATAGTAAGACTGTCATTTGTACTTTCTACGCTAATTCTGATTATTTGCCACAGTCAGAACTCTGGTTTAAAGGAAGCATGACAGATCAGTCTTCACTGCTAAAAGTCACTCTATTTTCAGTTTTCATAGTTGAGGCCAGTATGGGCTGACTGAAAGTATGGCCAATGTTTCTCAGAATTACATTTTTAAAAGAGCCAGTCCTTAATATTAAATTTCTTTTGTTTTCCTTGTAATATTTTTTCCTTTTTTTTTGCCAAGAAATAAAACCAGAAAAGTTTACAACCTTTGACCATCACCATGCAACTAAACCACAGCAGTAAGTGCCACGTCCAGTCGTCTCTTTAGCAGCTGCAAGGGTAGTAACTCTGTGCTGCCTACTCCAATGTTTAATCACGCTTTCAGGATAAAAAATCTTCCTTATGTCCAGCCTGAATCTCACCTGGTCTAGCTTGAGGCCATTTCCTCTTGTCCTGTTATTCATTGTCTTTGAGAAGAAGTCGATTTCCATAAGCAGTTAGAATCATATTTGTCTTCAGATGAGGGAGATTTGGTCCAATATTAGCAGGACTGAAAATTCCCAAAAGGCATGTCTCACAGCAGAAAGCCTTTTGTTCTGTGAGTCAGTGTCTCAAACTGGGCATTGTAAAGAGAGAACATGTTACATCTTCAAGAACTAGACCCATGAATAATTTCTCTGCATGTAACCTGCAAAGCTTTTCCTTTTAACTTCTTTCATCTGGAAGGATGAGTCTGGGAATTGTTTCTAGTGGAATTACTTCCTCTTTGTACTTGCAGCTCTCTGGGCCCTCATCAAAACTGAGCTGCTACAGGTACAGTGTTTATCTCACCTTTTAAATACTGATCCTAAAAGAGAATTTCTGGGGGAAAAAATAAATTCAGAAATCAAGAACAGATGTTTTGGGCAAACAACTGCTTCTTCAGGCACTTAATTTTTAAATTGCCTCATGATAATCACATAAAGACCCTTCTTTTTGTCAGCAAAACCCCTATGGCACTTAGTTACTTGATTCTTGGCCACAGTGAACAATTCTGGGTCTCTTTTGTGCCTAAACCACAGTGTGACTCTCAAGTATCTTCACTCTTCCTTAGCTGTGGCATTCTACTCTAGAGCATGTACTCTAACCACATGGCATAAACCCACAGAAGACACCCCTGACCACACAAAAGTTAACATATTCCCTTTGCACTGACCTTGAGCCAGAAAGACTGGGCTTAAATTAGTAGACCATAAGCTTGAGCATTGGCTTGGAGTAAATATTTAAAGTACCTACAGAAATAATGACACAATCACGAGTTTAATATTAATGTTTCACATCATATCCTGCAGCTTGATAGCAAAGATGGGATTGCAAATGAACTTCTGCCTGCTTTGTGGGTGGTTTAGCTCTTTACATAAACTTCAGTATATAAACCTGGGAAAGAATTAATGAGTACACAAAGGTGTGTCTATCCAGATTGGATTTAGGTTTCTTTGTATCATAGAGAGGGCTTGAAGCCAAGTTCTTCACTTCAGCAACTCCTCCTAATTACCTTAGAAGTTTTGTACGCCAAGTTTTGTGAATCCTGTTTTGAACTACCTTTCTGGTCACTTAATCATTGTGTGGAAATTGTACTTACCTAACTTGTGGCTGGGGATGCTGGTAAGTAGAACTAAAGAAGCAGCTTGCCTCACTGCTGCATTGAACAAAAATTCCCTGTGTGAGTCTAACATTAAGCAGGAAAAAAAAAATCCTTTTGATAAGCTTGAATAAGTATTTTTCAAATTAAAATAGATAGATTTTTAAACAAACAAATAAACAAAAGTGTTCACATTGCTACTAATTGGAAAGCAAAGAAACAAGAAGAACAGTAGTTTTCTGAATTAATACAAATTTTGAGTTGCACAAGAGGCTGTATGAATGTGGTATCAGCCCAAGACATATTTATTTGTTTATTTCCTTTATTCTTCTATATATCACTGAGATTTTAAATTAAGTTATTTCTGGAGGTTGAAAGGATTTTCCTGGTGATTCCTAACAACATAACTTTGGACATATTCCAAAACCATAGCAACTAATAGATATTTTTCACTATCTTAGTCATGCTTTGAGTTAACTCAATGTCTAAAACATGCTCTAAAATACTGACCCAAAAATGCAGTATAAGGTGAATCTTTTGTGACTAGTATTACATTTGCCAATAACTACATAGTAAAGGTAAGTAACATCTCGAAATTCAATTTATATCCTATGAAAAACAAAGGAAAAAACCTTCACCTTAGTACATGGTGCATAACTTTGTCAAAATAAGTTTTATTCTGCTGACACTTACACTAAAATAAATAAGAAAATACTAAGGTAATCAAAGACTTATCATTAAATGGATCAAAATCATATTGTGAATATAGATATACACAATACATACAGTAGCTGAATATGAAATAATAATGGAGTGAATTTTATCTTAGCTCTTCAGTGTCTCTCAGAAGATCCAGCACATAGGTCTCTGTCACAAAGAGACAGTCCAGAGATTGCTTCAGATGAGAATCTGGTCTATCACACTAATGTGATGTGAGCTTACATGTCCAAAGGAACAAAAATAACTGTCACAGAAAGTTGCCAAGGTCATTGGACTCCCTCCTGGAATTTGTTTCAATAAGTTGAGAATAAATGGAGTATGAAAAACTTAGAGATGACTTAAGAAAATCTAATTACACTTGAGAAACTGTTGACCCATCTGTTACCAAAGCGTAAGGATAAATTCGCAGCTGCTCTGTGCAACCTCCCTCATCAATATTCTGAGGTAGGATAGAAGGAAGCTCCTATTGAGTAACTCCTCTGTCACTCTTGCTTCTGTCCAGCACAAATAATTTAATACAGAAGAAAAACTAACTGATGCTAGTCATAGAGTCACTTACCTTTGATTATCCTGTCTGTGGAGAGGTTTAGTGTTTGAACTACAAATGTTTGAATCTCAAATTTATCTCTGGTCTCCCTGATCAGCAATGCTGCCACCCTTCCCCCATTACCATTCTTGGCTTTTGACATATCATTATTAACAACAGTAGCTCAAAAGCTGTCGTTGAGTATAATTCCAGTAATTTCAAACAAAGTGAAAAGGCCTTTCTATGGCTGTGTCCTGAGTAAAGGAATATCTGATCAGCTAGTAGAAAATGTAAAGGAAGAAATGCCAAATTTTAGACAAGCTTTAAAAAATTTTAACCTGATGATATTTTTGTATAAATCAGCCTCCTGATTTGGCTGTCAATCAGAGTAAAGCAGAGCTTAATTGTTTCACTGTGAAGTAGTGCAGTTCTGAGTAGAACCTTCATTTAGTGCATCATTGTTCTGGGGTAAAATGATGATCTTTTGTCAAGTAAAGGGATTTGATTGGTAACAGAGAACAGTAAAATGAGCAGAAGATCCAGAGGAAAGCTCAAAAAGAACAGACAATTCTCAATGAATGTGGATAACAGCATTCTTTCTTTAACCAAAACACCAGTTTGCATTTCTGAAGTGTGCCAGAAAGCATTCTTCAACTATCGGCAGCCTGGAACCTAAGCTATTTTAATTAAGGCTTCATTTGTGATATGAATGTTTTTTGTTAAAATACGTTAAATGAGGAGAAGCAAGTGTTATTTTCAATCCTCAAAAAACCCCAAGAAATTGCAAAGCTATGCCTCCAGTACCTCCTGTGAACAGATTTAAGAGATGCCTGATGAATAGCTGTCCTCAGACTTCCAAGTTTCTACACATATTGACAACCTCTTCATAAGGATTTATGATATGTTTATTTCTCAATAATCACTGCTTCCTTTAAACCATGTTTTATTACTATCATACATACCAAAAGATTAATTTACAGAATATATCCTTCGGCTGTTCATGTGAAGTGTATAAAATGTACTTAATGTTCCTGTGTGCCTTCTGCAATACCCATTCAGTACACAAGAACAGCAAATGTTGCATATGTTGTATATTGTTACAGTATAAGATGGTGTGCAGTTAGTGCCATCAGATGGAAAGTGTTTGATCCCTGCTCAAAGGTTTGCTAGGGATTGTGCAATCCTTAGGGATTTTACAGGCTTGCCAGATTTGAAATACAGAGACATTTTACACTGTGCTTTGTGGTGCCTGCTGAGTGGTTTTCTTCAGGCTGCATCAATTCACTGCACTAATCAACAGATGACAGTAAACAAGAGTCATTTAATTACTATTAAAGACCACTTTCTCCCTCTGGATATGAGTGAGCAACTGCCAGTGACTTTAAAAAGAGATACTAATCTGAACCTAAGATCTAATTCTATGTAGTTTTCTTTTACTCTATCGCTTAGCGGTTTCACTGCTAGTCCAAGGACCTAGATCATGTTTTCATGTGTCTATCTATAGCTCCAGCAAAACTACTGTATTAAAACTCTCTGTCAGCATCCTCATAGCCTTATCCCCCAAATGGAGAGATTTTCACATCCTGAAATACCCTCAGCATACTGGAAGGTCAACATCAAAAAAGCAAACTACTACATTCCACATGCAGCCTGGACCAGGCTACAAGTGGGAAGATTGCTGCTGCCAATCCTCCAAATCCAAGCCTTGCAGGGATAACACACCAGAACACTGCACATGTTGCTCAGTTTTCCTCTTCTAAAATGTTGCAGTGCTGGTGGAAGTCACTATAAACTCTTAAACACTGTGGTTTACATGGAAAGGTGGAGCCAGAGTCTGCCCACACCCTGACAAGCAGGAAGCCATACAGATGTACCAGCATGGCTTACACTTCTTCCTGCAAGTGGCCCAGCAAAGATCCTCCTTGTCTTGGTCTCATGGTCCAACCTGCATTTATCTAATAATTTATAGCAAAACTTTGGCCAACATTATCCAATTAACCGAATCATTCCTTAGATTCACTAATTTAGGCAAAAAAAAAATTAAAAAGCCAGTCTAGTTGGTGAGATGTAAATTCCACTTTGCAACTACTTACTGAAGTAGGAGTTTCATTCTTGCAAATTCATAGGAAATTATGCAACATTAGAAATTGAACAGAAGTGTTGGAGAGCTCATTATACTTTTAAGATTACCATCTATATTTTATTTCATGATTGGTACAACCCAAAGAACTCTGAAACTGTATCTTTACCATGATTAGTATGTCAGGCTCAGAAACACGCATTTTGCTCCTCACCATTGGTAGTAGCCTAATCCTAGCCTAGTTGTAGCCTGGTCTCCAAAGACTAGATTCACATAATCTAATTTTAGATTCTCAAATGAGATAAATAGTAGTCAAGAACATGCAGTATCCCCATGGCTAGTGACAGGTTACAGGTTTTTAATAACTGCAAGGACTCAGGATGGGATTTTTTCTGACTTTTCCTGTCTGCTCTTGCTTTGCCAGTGAAAAGGTTTATTCCAGCTTATGCAGTTGAAACTGCAATTGCCTAATGACCAAGTAGACATCACCTCATTTATTTTAGCCTTTCTTAGCTTTGCATAATTTCATGCTACTGCACTTATTGCTGTTATAATGTTAAAATATGTCCTGTAAATAATAGATATTGGTTAGAGGTAGCTATTCTGGTAGTTAGTCTGAGTAGAATAAAGCATCTATGGTTCCAGAAAAACAGTGTGGTGTAGGGCAATACAAGTGCAGGAGTGGCCACAGAAATGTGGCCCAGGCACAGCCTGCCTGTTATCCACTTCTGAGCACTAAAGGAATGAAGCTCCTGAAGCTCAACAAAACTGGTTTCAGTAGTCACCAAGAGCACAAGCAGTGTCTGGCATATACAATATACACCATATAGAATTAAATTTGGAAGTAATTTGAAATTGCAAATTAAAGAAGAAAGACCTAAGTGTAGGATTTCTTGGAAAGCCATAGTAGGCCCAAATTTACACTTGGTTGAGGAGGAGTAAATTATCAACATCCCTCTTGTCATGGCAAAAGACTTGAGATGCTGAGTAGTCAAGTAATCTGACGATTGAAATAAAGAGGAAAAACAATGGCATACAGTGACTGGGTTGGGGGAGAGGGAAGAGTTAATGAGTAAAAGATAACTTAAAAGAAAGAATTTTTGTAAATATTCAACCCAAGACATATGGAGACTGATTTATAACAGTGCTAAGTGCTCACATCTAAAAGCAAAATATGCTTGACCAATGTTGTATATATACCAAGCTCTCTAATAAACCTAAGTATTGTCACACTACGGCTACAAGGTTGATATTTGAAAATATATTCAGGCACCAAAAATCATGCCTATAGGGATTTTCTCAGAAGACATGAGAAATTACATCCCTAACACCCATGAGTCAGGGTTAGCATATCCTCAGACTAATGATATCCTCAAATTAATTTGCTTACCTACACTTTAAAAATTTCAGAAAAATCTGTCTCCAAGTACATGAAAATTGGGAACTTCAATTAATATTTTTGACAGGTCTGTCAGGAAGAAACATCAAACTAAAGGCTTTGAAACATTTAGAAAAAGAGTGGGAAAGCTATCAAAACATCTTAGCACCTGACCATGGGCAGGTGTACTCCAGAATAGATAATGCAGAAAAAACACAGCTCAAGCTATAGCTAGTCAGGAAAATCAAGCCTGTGAAGAGAATTTTGAGGGACAGGATATGTGTTTTTCTTCTTTGTCTATTTGCTTCAGAACCTGTAAGTACAACTAAAAAAAATATGAACAAATTTATTATATGCTTAAGAAATTCTTCCAAATGTCACACGATTTTCTCAGACAGAGTGACTTCAACACCTTGAAAGACTTATTGTCAGGTTTTCTATCCTGATTCAAAACCTACTTAGGTATATCAAACAGAAGTTTAAAAGGCAACTTGAACACAATTCATAAGAACCCAGAGGAAAAGACTTCATATATTTGAGACACTTTAATCTGACAGACAACATCATAAAAAGATTCAGATTCTGGGTAAGTTGAACATAGAAAAGTAAAAATTAGGAAGAAGAGACAGATTTTAGGAAAAGAAGCTATTTTAGGAAAAGAAGCAATTGATCATTGTTGCAGCTTGCCAAGGTAAGTGGAAAAATTATCATAACTGAGTCTTTAATTCAAGATTGAATGAATTTCTGAAGGATGGGAAGCAAACAATAAATATTGGAGCTAGATAGCAAAAAGGAAAAAAAACTTCCTGAGGGAGAATATTTTCTGTCCTGTGTGTGCACACATCTAGGCTAAGTCCATGGAATCCAAGGCTGCCATTCATGATGAACAAGAGATGGACTCATACCACAGAACGTACAGCATGCATTCATTGAACTCAGCATGGAGCGCTTATCTTTTGGCCTTGCTGTGTGCCTTTGTGTTTTGTTTTGGTGTTTTGTTTTTTGTTTTGTTTTTTTCTCAAAAAAATTAATCAGGTAATTATTATGAAATGTTTTTTTAGCATTATATATCTGTGGTGTTTCTTAATACGTATAAACTCAAACACTGTCCTTGACTTCTGTTCTATCATGAATTGAATAAAAAACTGATCAAAGATGAAGGAAAATTACTGTATACTGTGAAAATTGTTTACATTCAAGAATATACAATGACATTCCTGTTTCTTGCTTCTGCTGACATTTGCTTGCATTTGCTTTCTATGACTTTATTTCCAAATATATGAAGGTTTTAGATGTTCCAAACACTATATTCCTTATCAAGGGTAATATAAATAATAAGAATAGATTTTATAATGAGCTTTTCTCTCCCAGAAGTAAACATAAATATATTTATACGCATGTAGAAGTAAATAATGTGAGCCACTTGTTTTGAAAGATTTGTATTATTTCGTATCAACCATAAATTTACATCTGAATTGTATGTTCCTAAAATTCAGTGAAGCTCAAAAGATAATTAGGAAACCTTGACAGAGACCAAGTCACTCTATATTGCACACTCCTTGAGGGATATTTTAGTCAATTAAGAGTGGTCATAATTGAAATGGTAGCAACCAAAGAAAGGGGAAGAGGAAGTGGTATAGGAGTGCCACTTCTCTTCCAAATCTATCAGTTAGTTTTGCAAGAGACATTTCCTTTCTCCAAAGAGCTTGCCTCTCTTACAACCCTAGATTATCATAACAGTAATTTTGCAAATTAATACTTTTTTTTTTTTAATATTTTGATTCATCCTGAGGTTTTATGTTTAATAGGACCTCCTAGGTTTTTGGAACATGTTTTCTCAGAAGAGTGAGTTAAGCTGAAATATTGACCACCAGTGTGACTGATCATGTTTTGAAAGCACAAATGAAGTTCTGGAGTTTTTCAATGCTCAAAATACATTAATTACTGTATGGATGTTATTGAAGTGGATCTTGGTGGAAAAAAATTTAATGGCTGTCCAACTTGTTCTTCAATTTTACACACTCAAAAAAGTGGAAACTTTTCCAAATGTGCTTTCTTAAAAGTTTCAATCGTTATATGGCAAGCAGATTTTTTCCTATTGTTTCTCTAATGATACATAAAGTGTACAAGTGATATTATGTACATCAAACAACATAAGTCAAAATATCACCTTACTTTCTTTGCAAATTTGCAAACTATATTTAAACTATAATTTACCATTATCTGTCATGAAAACCTTTGACCTTATGTGTACTTGAAGTGGAAGTTTCCTTAGCTCCAAGTGTTCTTTTTCACCACATCTCCTGCATCTCCTGTGGTCAGCACAAAGGCAGCCTTTCAAATCCCTCTGTGAGCTACTAACTTTGGCTTGTCTACATACACAAACTTTTCACCACTGCTTCCCACTCCATTGCATATTTTGCCAACATCAAAGGAATCTGAGGCTTTCCATATGTCCCAGCTGTCTAGCCCATGTGATTACAGGATTTGGAGCTGATTCATTGTTGTTGTTATTACTAGCTACTAGCTGGAACCACGCTGATGGGCCACAATCCCATTGTCCTAAATACTTCAGAAAGTGAGAACAAATGATGGGTTGTGATTCCAAGAGCCTTATAGTCCTTCCAGACAAATGAGAGAAGCAAGGAATCTAAGAGAACAGTGCAAAAGAAAGAGTGAGGTCTATAATTAATATTTAAGAATTGTAACTGATACTGAAAAAAAACACTGAGAGAACAGAGGATAAACTCTCACATGGGCAAGAAGACTTTTAAAGTTTAATATGTCCCTTCAAGGACACAGCAAAATGAGTTACTGTGGAGTTAAATGTTTGTACTTCTCTCTGCAATTTGGTCACATATATACATATCAGACTTTTCTAGTGGAAAATGTCCCTGCCCAGCACAGGGAGGGTTGCAACTGATCTGTAAGGTCCCTCCCAGCCCAAACCATTCCATAAATGACTTTATGTTTCAAGTAGAAAACATGTCCATTTTTCCAACCGTAGGCTCTGCCCAAACAGACTGGCCTCTCACATGAAAAGGCTGTATTTCTATTCCCCTCAGTGTTAGCAGTAAAAATGGCCAGACCAGCTGGGTCCTTATTTTCTTCAAGTAATGCACTCAATAACAGTTTCTATATTCTGCTGCCAGTTCCAACTTGAAACTCAGCTATGTCTACATTACAGACTTCTGTGGGTATAGCCCAGTGATCCACTGATATGAAAATGTCTTACAGAAGCTCCTGTTATAAGCATATTCACATCTAAAAAAGAAAAGCTAAACAAAACAACCCACAAAGAAACAGAGCTTTTAACTGTTAAGTTTGTTCAGCTGCTTAGCTTGTTTGATTCAGAGGTGATCAAATAAAGTATGGAATACATAACTTTCACAAAAGAAGCTGCATCCTTATTTAGAAAGAGTTACTGCTAAGGCACATTACTGTAGGAATAACTTTAAATCATTCCTAGTGAAGACGTGGCCCTTAATGAACAATTCTGTTGATGATACACAGAACAGGCAGAGTTTGCAGCATAGTTGTATTCACTTGGTAGCACTGTGTAGTTTTCAAAGAAATTGGTAGATTCTTTTTTTCCAAAACCACCAGATTTAACACTCAACTAACTTAGAAACAAATCCATTGAAGTTTTTGTGCTCCCTTTTTCCTGTATTAAGCTTCCATTTAGTGTACCACTACTGAAATATATATATATATATATGAAGTATCAACAATATAATACTGGTGCACAAGATAAGAGTCAAGGCAGGAAAGAGGCAGGAGAAATCTATAATTAGATTTTTCTCAGTGCATCCATCTTCATTTATCCAAGGGGCCAAAGTCATTATTATTTACTCAAGAATCTCCTTGGAGAGCAGAACTGTAAAGATTTACTGCATATTATGAGAATCTATAAATATATTGAAGTTTCTTAGTTCAATTATTTGCCCCTTTTGCACTTGATTAAAATGGAAAGAAAGTTATGCCAGTGTTATACCATATGTTTGGTTTCTGATTCTATCTTTCCTCTCCTAAGTTGTTCTTGTAATAGAAAAGGGGTAACTGTATTCAATTCTTCTCTCACACTTTTTTTCACCACCTGATATAAGATTTCCTGTAAAGTTCTTTATGTTTGGTAAGAGGAGAGGACCAAATTTGTTAAGAAATTTGTGACAGAAATTCTTAACTAGAATAGTTGTCATTTTCACAGCCATCCTTTGAGCTCAGGGGAGTTTGAGGCTTAGATGCAGCATGGTCCCTTTAAAGAGAGTGGTACCCCAGACCATTCTGGATTCAAGAATTAAGTCCTTTCTTTGTCTTGGCCTGTTAGAGCAAAAATGCTTTTTCAGGATCAGTCCTATGAGTCACAGAGCAGAGGCATTTAATTTTAAATTTTAAATCTGATTATCCTGTATAATGTGGAACTGCTGCTTAGCAAACAGCTTTACTTAACAAAAATGGTACTATGCACATGCATAAAAAAAAGCCAAACCCAAGGCCAAACCCAAACCCAAACCCCAAAGCACCCTATTTCACAAAAGATTACTTAATCTTTGTTTATCCTTGAAAAAAACTTATAGGGAAAACAAAATTTTCTGTCAATAAAAGAAAGCAGTAATGTAACCTATTATCTACCTTTTCATATAGAAAATATTTTAATAAGTGATTCATTTTATTTTCTCTAAAATAAATACATTTACAGACAGTATAAATGTGCCTAAAAAGAGACACTTAAACCACTCTGCTATCAGAGTGGGCTCTGACAGCATACAGTTCTTTCTCAGATTCAAATATTAACAGTATTTTGTGTTATTTGTTAAACTTAATCAAACCCCAAGCCTCAGCCTGGGTTCAGTTCTCACTGTACAACACAGTTTTGGTCCCAGTCTAGAATCCTACACCTTGTCCACAACTGCATCAAGTCCCTGTGCTCATCAAGGTCATCGAGGCCGATTGCATAGCTCCAGGTACTGGCGTTAGGCAATCCAGCTACAGAAACAGGGCCAAGTCTAAGGCAAGCTATAACTAATGAATGTCATGAACAGCAAGCCATAGGATGATAGATTTTTAAATGATGCACTTAACCCCCAAGCCAACAATCAATTACAAATAGTTAAATGCACACGGGACTCCCACAAGCATGGGTTCTGGGTCCTTTAAAATAAATGTGGGCAAAAAGAGAGTCTTATCCTTGCAAACACTGATGGGATTAACTTTATGGAAACACCCATGTGTGCGAAAGAGCACACATTTATGTACAGCATGTAAGAATTTCAGTAAGCTCTTAAATATTTCTTTAAAATCATCTCATATAAATATTCAGATCATGTTAGATACAAAATATTTTTTCTTATTTTCAATGATTTTGATTTATATCTACTTTTGCAGCTGGGAAACTGAGAATGGAATTGTTGTTTCTTTTGTTTTATTTTTGTAATATTGTTCTGTTTCTTTTGACCCTGACAATATCATGCTTTTTTACTTTTAAAATATCTATTAATATCCACATTTTCCATTATGTGGATAAAACCTATTACTGTGCTCTCAGAAAATATTTTGGAACCTTCACACAGAAGACAAAATAAGCTGTATTTCCAGTCTAAGGTGGAAGCTCAGCAGCCAGCGTTTGCAAAGGCAATTTATACAGCAACAGTATAATCACAAAGGGCTTACATTTTATCTTCAATGAGAAAAAAATATTTACTGCAATTACAAAGGTTTTATACAAGAGGTGAAACCTAATATCTAAGAATAAAGCAGTTCACTAAAATGACTTTGAAATGTAAAGGTTAATATTTGCATTCTTCATAAGCTAAATTCTGCTATAATTTAAAGACTGTTAAATCATTGTACATAAACACAAATCCTTACACAAATATATAAATGCAAAAATCTGAAGTAAGCCCTGTAATTTCCTGAAGAACTGACCAATTGTCAACAAAATAATTTTGGTGAAAAAAAAAATTCTGTGGGCATATACAAGCTTGTTTTAATGAAAGCTAAATTTGTAGTCAACAGTAGGAGAGCTAAAGCCATTCATCTGAGGAAAGACAGAACCTCAACGGTTCATTTCCTATTCTGAATCTCAGTGAAAAAAATGTTTACACTCAGTTTCTCATTTCTCAGGAATGACTCTAACTACCAGACTACTATTGTATTGTCCCTACTGAAGTTATTCATCAGCAACTAGAGAGCAAGTGAGAAACAACAAAAAAAAAATTAACTATATTAAAAACTACATGAAATATACTAAACTCCTATCTTAACTATATTAAAAAATATAAGCAAATTTCTTTGCCTCTCAGGCTAAATAAGATGATGTCATTATCTATAGAGAACCCAAATCTTTCCCATTGCCCTATTTACCTTCTCTGACTACCTCCATTTCTCTTAATAGCCTAGATCCGCTGCTGGAGAAGGCAAGGAGAAGGGGGGAGGACAGAAAAACCTAGGCAAAATAGTAAAAATCTGAAAGTTAGAATGGTGCTTGGATCTAATCCCAGGACTGAGACCAGAAAAGAAAAAAAAAAAAAACACTGAAAATTTAATTTGTTGAGTTTCTTCACAGGCCACACTGGTTCAAAATGAAGCATTAAGTTCTTCTCCTACTGACTTTAGTGATGCCCAGAGCTGGACCTGTAATTTCCCTTCCCTTTCATTTCTGTATTTGGTAGCTTGGTTGAGCCTACAGCGACACAAGATGTCCTCTAGCCAGGGGCTGTAACCTGCCTTCTAATACATATTTTTTTGCCAACAGCTGCAGGGAAACACAGACAGGTCCCTGACCTTCTCTCAGTAATCTTATGAAAAGATGCATATTTTAGTACCTTTTCCTGTTCCCTGGGAGTAATTTTTCTTGTTCTCGGGGAGTTCTCACTAGAATAGCTGCACTCAAAAATACCTTCACGCCAACAGCAAGCTCACAGGGGTTTAAACCAATTCCCACCATGGTTATAGAAATATTTGTATTGTCTACAGTGAATTCTGGGTCAGGCCTCTCTTTCTGAATTAACCTGCTAGAAGACCAGACCTACTCTCTAAGTGACTCTAGCCCTTACAGCAAATCAGCAGTTTGTGGAGCTACGAAGAAATCTACCCAATCTCTCTCTTTCCTGGCTTCACAAGTGGGAGCTGTTGATACCTGCACAGCTCCTGGTACAAGGCAGAGCAGAAGAGCACAGTAAGTTAATCCACAAGCCATTCAGAAACGTCTAGGACAGAGACAGTGACACCAGGGAATCATATGTCTGCACTGAGCATCGAGCAAATTGTTTACTTGGAGGGTTGATGAGAAACGTGCAAATGAACCTCTGAAGCAACTACTTGTCAGGTAAGGATACTAATGTGCTCTAATAAAAAGCAGTGTGTTCTCATCATTGCAGTATCTTTTCCCCAAATGTACTTGCAGCAGTTTATCAGCATTATATAATGCAGGGAGGGTTCAGGACAAGGATAAAGAGTTGATAGCCAGCTTTTGGTGTGCTTGTTTTTTTTACTCACTTGATTCATAGGTCTCATCTTTACACAATGTACTTTGAGCTGTTTTTTTCTTTTTTATTTTTAATGATCAGTATTATTCTTGATCCTAAATAAACATCCAAGAAATCCTTTAGGTTTCAGGAGCAGGCTTGAAAGACTGCTTTTAAGAACTAATCCAGTGTATGGTTTGTTTCTCATTCAGTCAATGATTATTGCATTCTATGTTTTCCTCTTGTTTACCCCCTTTTTACCTGCCACAGGGTTTTTTCCTCCTCCCGCGCGGGGAAAAAAAAAAAAAAAAAAAAAAACCAAACAAAACAAAAAAAAAAGGCAGAAGAAAGGAAGAGCAGGAGAGCAGGATAGGAAAGCTCTAGCAGTGCTTTTTCTTTAGGGGTTGTGGCGGGAGTGAGGGAGTGAGGCTGGGGACCTCCTGTCCTTCAGAGGAGCAGGTTGCCCTTCCCAGGGGCAGGGACGGGGGGGAAGAGGGAAGGGGGAGTCGTCTGAATGCCCCGCGGGGGCAGCATCACGCCTGCCGCGGCCCCGGGGAGCTCCGGGGACACCCTGCGGCGGAGAGCGCGGGGAGGGGAGCGCGGGAGGACGGCGGCTCCGCGGCCGGGGAAGCGGAGGGGCTGGAGAATGGCGGGATGGACGGATGGATGAGGGATGAGGGGTAACGGGTGGCGTGATGGAGGAGTGAAGGACGGATGGATCGGAGGATGCGGGATGCAGGGAGGAGGGATGCAAGGAGGAAGGGTAGAAAAATGAGAAAATAAAGGCTGAGAGACGAAGGGATGGAAGCGCGGAAGGACAGGGGGCTGCCAGAGCGAGCGCCCGAGCTTCCCAGCTTTTGCGCGCCCCCGCGCCTCTCCCGGTCCCCCCCTCCCCGCTCCGCCGCTGCGCGTGCCCGCGCCCGGGGCTGACTCTCCCTCGCATCCTCCTCCGGCGGCGGCGACGGCGGCAGCGCCGGGGATGGGCAGCGAGAGCGCGCCCAGGAGCAGCCCGGGCCCCGCCGCTCGCCCCCGCTCCCGCGCCCGCTGCTGCTCCTGCCCCGCAGCCCCCCGCGCACCGGGGGCAGCGCCGCCGCCGCGCCATCCGCAGCCCCCGCCTCGGACGGGTGAGTGACCGGGCCCTGCGCCCTCGCCCCGAAAAGCACCTGCCCGGCATCCCCCCCCTTCCCGCTCCCGCGCCTCCCGTGCCGGGGCGGCCCCGGGGACGAGTGCTGGGGCAGCGGGGGCCCGCGGGGGAGGCTCCGCGCTCCCCCCCTGCCCCCGCCCCGCGGGAACGGAGGGTCCCGGCCCGCGCCCCCTCCGCCCGTGCGGAAGGTGCGCGGGGCAGCGGGGATGTCCCCGCGGCTCCGCCGGGATGTGAGCAACGGGGCTGCCGCCCTGCTGCCCCTCCCGGGCACCGCCGCCCGTTCCCACGGGGATCTCCCACCGGCGTGCACCGACACCCCGGCAGCGCCGCTCCCCAGCCGCGGCCGGGAGCCCCCCGAGCCCGCACCCCCGGGCGCCCGGGGCGGCTCGGAGCGGGGGCAGCGCCTTAACTTTGCAAGGGACCCTTTGGAGGTGGGGAGGGAGGACCCAGCTCAGCAGAATTGGCAGCTTCCCCGGAGGGAAGTGGCGGAGGGTCCCCGTCCCCCTCCCGGAGCCGCCGGGTGACGCCGAGCGCGGCCCTTCCCGCGGGGCTCGGGGGCGGCTTCGGGCAGGGCTCGGAGCTCGATGGACTTTTCTAACACTCCCTCCACTAGCATAATTGAATAAATAAAGTGACGGGGGGATGGGGGGGCTAGAAGTCTCTGCTTGCTCTTCTTTCGCTGCCCAGAGCCGCGAGTGCAAACGACGGGATGCTGTCTCTGAAAAGGGTTTTCTGTTTTTTTATGTGTCATGATGCACACGGCTGGTGGTACACTAGTATAGTAACTCTCTGTAGCCCAGTAGTTCCCTGTCGAAGGGTTGTTATGGCAGCAGCGGTCCCCGCTTCTTTTATTTTTTTTTTTTTTTTATCTCTGGCACAGGGTAATGTTAAAGACCTGGAAATTGCCTTAATTAAAAAGAAAAAAAATAGAGAAAGGACAAAAAAGATAATAAAGCATCCTCGTGCCTCTTTGCCAAATTGAGAACAAATACAAATACAAGATTCACAATCAATCTTCACTCCTTTCTCCAGAAGCTGGTGCTGTGATAAAGCTAATGACTGGACGAGGCTGGAGTGAAATGTCTTTCCCCTCACACCTAATTCCTGCTTTTTGCTAAATTTTGTCAGAATTTTATCTTGATTTTGACTTGTGCTTTTTAATGTGTTTTACGGACACTTTTTCATAGTCTTGTTTCTTACTTGCAGAGAATGTCTTTAGTCCTGCATTACACTGGGTAAATGGATTCAAGTGCTCTGACACACAAGTAAAGCATAGCATTTGCAAAATCTTGTAATTCTGTAGATTTTGCTTTTCTGTACAAGTCACAGGATGATGGTTTTCTCCTTGTAATGCAGAGAGGAATCTCTATGAGACTCCTCTGAATGGTTTCAGCACGTCTTACCTGCCGCAGCTAGTGGCAGTCTGAAACAATAAGATTTAAATGTTACAATAGAAGTAAGTTTCTCTATCACCTTTAATGGTCAACCTATTCTCAGCCAAAAAAACATATAGTTCTAAGGGAAACAATCTGATTCTGATTTCAGTTTAGTCAGTTTTTTGGACAGTGTTTAAACCCTGAAACCATTGAGGAGGATGGATGCTAAAACTCATAAAATTGGTAGCAGTCTGTACTACTTTGACATTTTTACTCTGCACTTTTGTAGACACCATTTGTTGTCTTCCACTACAGTTTGCTTAGGTAGAGATTGAGCAGTACATGATAAGGACATAGGATTTTTGTCCTGGTAGCTCCTGCATTTTTATTTCCATCAGAATTTTTGAAGACTGATATTGATATTTCAGAATGAAATGTTATTTAATTGTGATATCTTGTTTCCAACTGTACATTTTGAAATGTTCGGCTTATCAGTAGGAAAGTAACACAAACGTGTAAATGTTGATTTAAGTTTTAAAAAATGCTGTCCCAGGGTGATTCATATCTAGAAACAGGCTGGATTCAGGTTAAATAAGTGAACTAAAACAATGTAGTGTAAGTGATCCATCAATAATTTTCACTGCTTATAATGAAAACAGGTACTCTTATTTTGCGTTGGAATTTAGAGATGCTGGAAGAGAGATGAACAACAGCAAAACACATATATTTAATGACAGACAGAACTCTTGAATAAACATCAAGTATTTCTGAGGGAATGTAAGCCCATTTTATAGTATAACTTTCATCATGATTCTGATCCCAGCTAAATCAGTATGAGGTTCTCCCTCAGCACTGTTGTGAGCAGAACCAAAGACAAGCCTGATATCCATTTTTGAGGAATGGGGACATGAAAAGATCATTTGTATTTTTCCCCATTATCATAGCTGGAAGGGTTTATTTTTTATCTCTTATGGACTATTCCACACTTTACCCTCCTAAGCAGTAGTCAGGCCTACAGTTCTTACTTGCCCAGACAGCTCAGCAGAGATAACTCTTGTGAGAAAGAATAATGCATGTTTTTAGGGGCACCTTTATTATGACCAAATAATAGTCATATTTACTGGAAAAAGGTTTGACTTTGTATGATATTTTCATATCTGATACCACAAAAACATCATATTAGGGAGTGGGAATAACACATTTCTTAAAATGTGGGGTTTTTTTTGCTTTATTTGCTTTAAGGTTCTAATACGAAAGGACTAGATTAATTTAATCAAGATGGAGGGTAGATGTTTCTATCTTTAGTGATTAAAAATATCCTTAGAGATTTAAAAATAACCTTAAGTCGTAATGAAGAAAAGACAAATTTGGACACTCTGAAAAGGGTTACAAATAAAGTTATTTGATATAAATGAACCAATAGATTGCACTTATTTAACACTAGACAGTAGTAAAATGGAACAAAAAAAGAAAGCTGGCAAAAACAAGACATCTTGGGAAAAGCACAGTATAAATCCTGAAAGAGTTGCAAAAATTGCCCAAGAGACTCCAATGTTAACTGTTTGACTCCCTTACGGGAATCAAATGGGAAAAGCCCCATTGACTTCAGTAAATATTAATAGTGTGGAGTATATGCTAAGAGACAAGCTGAGTAATTAATTAAGTACCACAAGAATTCAGAGTGATAGTTACTGAAATCAGATTAGAAATGTAGGGTCTTTCTTCAGTTGGAAGGAAGTCCCTTCTTCACTGAAAATGAATTGGAGGCTTGCTATCTATTTCTCAGGGCCAAAATGTCAACCTGAGAATAATGTTTCAAATGACTTTTAAAAAACATGACACGTTATAGTTAATCTGGTTTTAATTTGTGTGATGTTCTATTAAAATAATGTTACCTTTGCCAAGCTCAAGTAATTACTTAGTTATTGGTAACAATTTTCCCTTTCTTTTTACATTTTTTTAAATGTCAGTTTTTCAGAAATGGCAAGAAATACAAAACAGTCTTCCTGCAAGACTGCACTTATAAACTGAATAATTCAAAGCCTGTACTGTCATAGTGCAATCAAATTTTTAATATGATGCTGTCAAAGTCATAAAAAAAGAAAATCAAATGTGACATCATAGAAAACAACATATATAGCTGACATGGCATCCAAATGTTTTAATTTCCCCACATTATATTTAGTAGTTAATGAAGATAGACTTTTCTTTCTTCCCTCTGAGGAAACTCCTAATACAAGATATTAAGTGTTTAGAAAAAAACCTACTTTATTTTCATAAAAACATATGCAAGTTTTGTGAAGTCATGAGCATAAAGGAGATGAAATCATTTAAGAGATAAAGCCTTCACTGGGAAATAGAACTGAGATAATTTGTGGATGATGAGAAAAAAAAATATTGTCAGACAAATTTTCTAGAATATGGTATGTATTATCTCAATAAAGGACATTTTATTAACTGTTCATAACTAGGGATGAACCTCTGTCTAAAGAAAGAGACGAAGTCACCTATTCTGTGACTTTCTGCAGAAATAAACAGAAATAAAGATTTTCCTGCTGTTTTTCTCCCCAGATTCAGTATAACTAATGCCAATTGAAAGTACAAAGTACCAGATTATCAGAAGTGAAAAATGAAATTGTTTTCACCCAGCCTTTGTGGAGCACAGGAAGCAACAGTGCAGTGTGATGACCCCAGAATGATCTGCCATTTCAGCCTGGTTTCACTAGCTTCTTGACATGGGAAAAAAGTTTGCCCACTGAGGTCTTCCAGGTGGCTAAGGACCAATTTGCTACAAGTGATCAATGTACTGAGGAAATTTGTCTGGAATGGGATTTTAGTTGATAATCTCAGCCCTGGTCGTGCCTCCATGGGGACCCGGCTGGATCCTGCAAGGAGCTCAGCATCAGTGCTTTCAGAAGTGCCAAGTGCCTGCTCGAGATCCTCTAAAAAATGGAGTGAAATACCTGTTCATTTCACACAGGCCACAAACCAGCTTTCAAATCTCAATGATTTTCCATCACTATTGTATGTTGGCTGTATTTGAATTAGTGAACTAGAGGTGAAAGGCTCCAAAAATGTGATTATCCAGTCCCATGAGACATTTAGTCCTTCAAAAATATCTTATTGGAAATGCTTATTTGTATTTCAGAAACTGGGGTAGAGAGAAATGAATTAACAACACACAAATATTTTTATTTTGTTTTAAAAAGTGCTTTCACAGATTTTTTTTTGGTTTGTTTTGGTTTGTTTTGGTTTTTTTTTTAATTTGTAGAGAGACTGTAAATGCCAGATATTTGATTCTGGAATACTTATATAATCTCTGAGCAAACAGCCTCATAGATTTGTATTTCTTTACCAAATAATGCTGCATTTTTGATCTGACAGTAGAAAATTATTTAACCATACACTCCCATACGTGGCTAAATTGAAACATTTTAATACTAATGTTTGTAGTTTTGGGTTTTCCCCCCATATCTACCACTAAAAGATCAAATAAATACTTAAATGTAAAAACAAGTGCAGACTAAATAAACATGCTTTATTTATCATGGATCTTTATGTAAAATGGCTTATTTTGTCTAACTTAAGCCTAGTAGTCTTTTGGGGAAAAAATCAGCTTAAAACTATTGTAATAATTCTATGCTACAATCCAAACCTACTATGTAAATAATGCTACTGAATGAAGGAAAGCCACCAACACTGAAAATGAATATTTAATTAATAATCCATCTGTTCAAAGATCTCTTGTCTTTTCTACAGATGTCTTCTTCCTCTTAGTTTAACCAGGACAGCTACTACTGGAATTTCAAACTGAGAAAGTGTGTAAGAGCTGAAATTACAGGAAAGCCTGTTTTCCCATTCCAGTGTTAGAACAGAGGTGAGAGGCAGACACCCATAAGGTCTAAGCTTTGAAGGTTAGCTTTGTCACAATAATATAAAACAAATGCCTCCTTCAAAATTATTTTTCTCATTGAGGCAATGAGTATGGGCTTTTAAAAATATGGAATATTGGCGGGAGTGGGAGGGGGAGGGGGAAATTGTATTTGTCAAGAATATTTTTAATATTCTTGGCAAATAGAATATTATTTTTAAAATTAAGCAGCATTAACTGTCTGTATATTCAAAGACTTTCTTCAAATGAGTCACCACGTCTTGTGAAGTCAGGTACCAACAGCAGTACCCAGAGCAGATTATTAACCAAAGACAGATGGACGCAGGTGGTAAGGAGACCATGCCAGATACCACGGGGTGAAGCAGGCTCACAAAGCAACAAAACCAGTTTTCTCTGTTTATCAGAATGACATTTCAAATTTCAAGTATCTCCTTTTGAAATAAAAGACACAGATTTAGAAGTCCTCAAAAAACAATTTATTCACACAAACACTTTGGATAGAATAAAAGGTATTGTATGTATATTGTAATACACATACCAGCATATCAGAGACAATTAAAATATTTTTTTTAATCTTTTTTTTCTTTCAAACTAAACCCAGCAAAGTTATTTCAGTTTTGGAAAACAAAATGAATGGCTGTCATATTCTGACACAATAGGATTTCAGCAAAGTTTCTTCCATGGCTTAAACTAGAAAAGAAACACCTTCCTTAAAATTAGGGTTGTGGTGAATGAAGGCATCAATCTGAAAATTATTTGTGTAGATGCAGAGTGCAGGGAGTGTGTGCATTCCAATAAATTAACTGATTGTTTATATCAAGTTACTCATGTGGCAATTATTTTGAATTTATCAGAGTTGAGTCTTTGGCAAAGCAGTGAAATTCTTGAGTTAGAGGGAGAGGATAGAACTTTTGCTAGAAATTGATCTGGAATTCTCCATCAAGATTATTTTTCAATGGAAATAGTTAATGCTTTGAAATTAGTAGTGAGGGTCAGAAATAGAAGACCACTAATTTATCTTGAAAGACAGAAAAACATAAATTGCAATTTATAGTTTGAAATTGTAAATATTTTAGAGCCACTACTGATGAGTATTGCATTTAAATGGAATGAGAGGACACCTAACTACACTTAAAGCAATCAAATTATTGCCTATATGTTATGTTTGGAATAAAATTTATCAGCCAAGGCTATCAACCTAGGCTATACAGATTTTATTATTTATTTAAGCTGACAATAGAAGATTTTCACAAACTAGCTGCTTAAGACTGTTGTTCAGCAGTTCTAAATACCCATAGTTTAAAGGCCAATGTTTAAGCATAATGAAGTGAGATTGCTCTGACACAAATGGTAATTAGTTTCTTGCAACTACCAGACTTAAAAAAGAGTTTTTAAGCAACCTGATTTAGATGAACCGAGAAAGAAAATGCAGTAGTATCCAACAAATGGCTTTTTGGGACCATAACAAGCTTGCTAATTCTAGAACTTGCAATAATTAGGGGACTTTCCAATGAGAATGTTTGCCACAAACAACATTCACCTCAACCAGCTACACCGAGACAGCTGATGTCCTATGTTCAGTATTAGGACTGGTATTGGAGTTGGAAGGTAGGAGCTCAGGGAAGGGATTGAGCTTCAGTGCTTGGATGGTCTCCATGGCTTCCCTACAGATGCTTACCAGCCACCCTTTCTGGGCAGCATGCCTGGTGAGCAAAGGAAGGACCAGCTGCCTCCCCAGCAGAGCTTCCTGGGGAACACAGACAAAAGTTCCAATTATTTGACCTCACTGAGCCTCAGTACTGTGTCCAGCAGCTTCCTGACCTGCTGGACCTCCAACACTGGCCTGCGTGCCCACCTGCCACAAACTGACAGAATTTGAGATTCAAACTAAAGAATATTTAGGGAGAAAGCTATGAGAAATTTTAAAATGACATTTAAAATATTTTGGCTGTTAAAATGCAAATAGGTAGAAGTATGTTTCCTTAAGGCCCAATTGAGATAAAAAGTCTTCTTTCAACAGACATCCTAGGGAAGGCAAGCACAAGTAGATGAGAGCATCTGTATTTTTAAAGCAATCATAACAAAAAAAAAAAACCAACAAAAAACCAACAATTACATCTGGTTTATAGATCTTTCCAGACAATAGACGTTTAAGTCTTGCATGGCAAGTGGCACCAATATTCAACTCCACGCTGCTTGCACTGGAGTGAAACACAACAGCACTCCTATGAAACTCAAGGCTGAGAATTTTTATGCAGTCGATAAAATCCAGCATGAGCTTGAAAATAATTTAATTTGATTCAATCAATGAAATAAATAGGAAGGTGGCTGCTATGTGTGTGCACATGCAAACTACAGTATGAATGAATCAATTCTATAAAAGGACAGAAGTAGAGTCTGTTACATTATCAATGAAGCGCTCGGCCATTTGAAAACATATTTCATTTATGGAAATTTTACAGTTTAACCAGTTTTCCAAAAGAACAAAAACATAAATTGAATGTTTAAGAAGTGGAACTTTTTTTTCAGTCAGCAATTTTCTTGTAGGTCAACTTAGTGGTAGATAAATTTAAAAGACTGATTATGATAAAACCAAACCAATTGGTTACTTCTTTAAAATGGAAAAAGACACTGCAGTGGAAAGGCATTTTGGAAGAGAAACCTTACAAATATACCTCTTTCAAAATAATTCTTTCTTGAAATTTGCAGAGTTCCAGCTTTTTTCTTTTTTTTTGTGTAAAAATACCAGGCTGTCTTTCATTCTTCCCAGATAAATTTCATGCAGCTGTAGATGTACAGGAATTATATCATGTCCTACCAGAAGTTACTGGAAGACCTGCAGCTTTCTGTGTTAAGGTGTATAACAGCAGTAGTTTAATCTGATGAACAGTATCACTGTGCCTTAACCATATAATTAGTCTATATATATATAGATTCTCTGTGTGTGTGTGTGTGTGTGTATACACATACATATGCATATAATTCTTTAGTGTATATATACATATATACACACATATATACACACTTACAAAGGAATATGCATGTATATAAAAGTATATATATATGTACATACACACAAATATATACTTCTTTCTGGTCTGCAATCGCAGTTGATCTCTTCAGTCACCCAACCTGGTTAAATCTTCCTCCCTGAAACTCAGCAGTTTTGAGTTTACTCAGCAGTTTTGGGTTTTTTGTTTCCCAATAGAGCAATCTGCTGTGGTGGATTTATGAAGTGATTTTTTTCTTCTTGAACTTTTTTTGGTTAGCCTAATTTATAATTCTTTTTGCTCACATTACTATGCAGATATTTATTCCTTTCACTGGCAGAATAAGTAATTTTGATGTTTGTGTCCTGTTTTTGTAAGTGCTTAATGCCATGTAATTGTTATGGATTATCCATGGTTTTCAGGTAAGTAGAAAAAAATGAATCCAGAATTATCCCTCCCTGGAGATCAGAGAAGCACGGATACAAATGGAAGCCAAGGTTCTAAGTTCCCAATCCCCAGCTCCAGCCATGGGTCCTCATTAGTTTAATTAGATTTTCCCCAAAATATGGGCAACAATTTTGATGCCATGAAGGGGAGGTAATGTGTGATAATCATAGACTATTTCACCAGCAATGAGTAAATGCTGGTATAGACTTGGGAAGATAGTCTCTGATCAGTCTAGATAACTTATCTACTGATATGTATACATTTGAATGTACAAAAAATTATCTCTCTTTCTATATATGGTATGTATATTTTTTAAGCTTTCTACAAACTGTTGCTTCAATATAACATTTTCCTGCTGATTAATTACCACCTGTTTTCCTTTCTAGTTTGTTCTCTCTTAGTCATTACTTAACAACATTTTCTTAACTTCTGCGAAACTTTCTTCCTGCATATTGTTCCTCAATATAAAAAATAATAAAACAAAAAATATTTGTTTCATTTCAGTTCTTAATTTCCATCTTGTCCTTTGTATCATTTCCCCAATTATTCCTTCTTACTTAATTATTGAAAAGTTATTTTATTTGCCCTAGAGAAAAAAAAATGGGGGAAATTTGAGGTTTTCACTAGCAATTATCTGTGATGAATGAGAGCAAAATCCATACAGAGACTTACAGCTCTGTAGAGGTTTTTAGGCAGCAGAAAATGTGACTTGGATGTTTTTGCCTGTATTAGCAACCAATTCAGCACAACAGGACCAGAGCAGTAGATCAAAGCATCTGGTGTGGAGGTCCTTATATTTAAGCATGATCAATATGTTTTACCACAGACTAGATCTAGTTTGTTGTCTCAGACAAAATGCTATTATACTGATGGTAGTTTGAGACTATTCGAAGGACTAATTAGTTCAGATCCTTTTGTCCCCACTGCAGGTTACAGTGCATTTGATACAGATTTTAATCAGAGTTTCCAGTTTACTTCTCTTCAAGAGAAATCTAATCCATGCACACCATGGCTGCTTCCAAATCTAACCAATGTATGGCAATAGGGATTCATTCACTGCAAACCAACACCGTGTCTCCCAGCCAAGTGGCAGTCTCCTAGGCTCCCAACAACAAACTCCACCACCTTGTCCTGAAATTGCACATTCCTAACTCAGTTCTTAGCCTTGAAATTTTTATTTGTTTCTGTCCCTAGAAGAGCCCTAAAATCTTCTGAAAAGTGAACAAGTCTGAGAACTGTAAATATTTCATTGTTCTGGCTCATGGACCAAGTACTGCAATCAGTTACTCATTTCTTGGGCAGCTGTGTCAGGCTAAAGAGTCATTCCCCACTACTGTGTGGCCAAATAAACATTTATTTCCTTCATTCTGATCATGGTTCCTGCAGGTGTGGCTAAAAATGTGGGTGCTGGAGTAATGGTTGCTGCTGCCTATTATCTGTCCCCAACAAGCCTCTCCTGTGGAAAAACAAGCTGAGTTAACCTACAGGCAACAGAGTCAGACCCTCACTCAACACTCACCGCAGCTGGCTCAGCGATAGTGGCAAGAAAGGCTCTTTTTGCCAGGTTTTATTCCAGTGAAGGATATCACATGTGACGGACGGGAACCCAGCCAGGTAAAAGAGAACAACCGGGTGGAGAAGGCAGCTTAAGAAGGGGAAGGGATGGGGGGCAGAGCTAAGGTCTGGGCAGAGGAGTTTGGTCTCCATGGAAAGGGAGGTGGCCACCAGGGATACCAATCCAGTGAGGGGACAGGGAAAGGAGAAGCCAGGGGAAGTTACACAGGGGAAGCTGACACAGAAGTCCAAATGGGCTTTTCCCCCCAGGAGAACTGACTCTGCAGTGAGTAGTTACTGCTGTTGCCGGGGCCGATGACTTGGGAATTGACCAAGGTGGGAGAGTTCATGGGATACTACGTGTGGCCAACATTTTATCTCAGTACAGTCTCTGCGAGTAGTAGGTTTCAGTGCCAAAACTACAGCACGGAATCAGCAAAATTTAACTCGGACTGTCAATATTTTGGCTAGCAAATCAAATCACAATTTCATTAGGAGAACACCAGAACATCTCTTATCCTTTTATTTTAAGAGAAAGCTTGATTCCACTTCTTTTTCCACTCCCTCCTGTTTCTAAAAATAAGTTTAGTTTGCTAAGAAAATCTGAAGCCTGAACAGATAGATGCATCTCTTTTTAATCTTATGTAGGCACTTAACTTCTGGCTGGGTAAATTTTAAAACACACTTAGTGATTAAGGCTCTCCTCTGTATCAAAGTTCTTTTCAGTGCCATGGCATTACAAAGCTCTCTGGGTCTCCCCCTACCCAGTGTGCACTGCTTACCTTCCTAGGGGATGCTCATACACTTCATAAACACTAAAATATGGATGATTCATCCATATTTTAGTCCATGGGGACATGCTTCATCCAACATGGGGACAAGACACCAAAAGTGATGTAGTGGATTGGCCTGCTTTTAGCTCCCTAACACTTCTTTGAATGCAACCATCAAGCATTGCAATGTTGAACTGACATTATAAAGACTTTCTCTACTCTGAGTTAGGCTTCCTGGACAAAGCGTAGGAGATAGATGGCTAAGAGGAGCAACCAGAGAAATCATTGAGCAGAAGGAAGAATGGCTTCAAGAAAATATGGTGGGAGAGTAATATACATAAAATCTACACTTTTAAGGTATCTCCTTTCAGCACTGGGGAGGTCTCTACTGTACCCTGAAAATAAATATGAAAGACCAATTTTCCTTTTCTCCAAAATTACTAGAACATGCTGCTAATTGATGCCCAAATATCCAGTAATTAGAGCACTTACTACTGAGGTGGATGACCTTTTAAACACATAAAGACACTCCTGAGCTGAGAAAAAATTTCTCTCATAGGCACTTTCAGGTCAGAAATGTGCCCTAGCTACTCACTGAATGGTTATTTTAGGATGAAGTTAGTGACTTTCTCGTCTTGAAACCTTGCCAGTTTGGATAATTGATTAAATAGCTAATGGAGCAGGAACTTAAACCTGACCCCCTTTCTTCACAGAAGAGCAGACCAACATTGGTCTGTGGAGTGAGTTGCTTGCTATTTGGCTGAATAAATATTTAAAAGCAAACTGAATAGTTCTAAGAGGGGGAAATTAAAAAGTCGCCTTGTCAAATAACAAATATTTTCTGGTTAATAGGAACCTCCTGGGAGGCAGAAAATCTTAATTCTTATACTCTCTGTAGATCAGATAAAGTGGGCTTGTCAGTTTCCCGAGAGGGAATTTAATTTTCTGCAGTTTCAGAAAGTCTTGCTTCTATCTTTTTTTTTCTTTTTTCTTTTGGGATTTTTTTTTCCTCCCATTCATGTGGCATCTGCTCTGGCAAGTGTGTTCTTAGAAAATATAGTGGTTCTCTCTGTGGGGTGAGACTATGAGACTGCTACCTCTTGAAAACAGGTTTGGGGTCCAAGAACCTTGGCAGTGTCAGTGCTTGAGGGAGCTGGTGCCTGAGCACCATGAGTTTGGACTGTGCTGCAGTTTTCTGGAGGCTGGAAAGTGTTGGTGGTGTCTGAATGCTCAACTTGGTATTGAGCAAAGTGGCAACTGAATCCCTTGATAGAGTTGGTATCCATTTTAGGGCGTTAAAAAGCAACACTTAGGAAATACAGGAAGGTACTTATAATGGAAACATTTCATAATTTTAACATTTTAGAGCAAGATCTTAGTATCCAGTTTGGGGAACTAAAGATCTCTCTCCTTTCAAGTAGGAGATACAGTGTAGTGAGTGATAGTATAGCTTTCTATTATTACTTCACCACTTTTTCTCCATTTATTATCAGAAGGTATTCAAGTGACAAAAGCATAAAATAAGTTAATGTTCAAAGGAGTAGAAAAATGGTTTAGTTCAGGGAATTAGGCTTCAGATGAAACTTCATATCACTTCCCATAAATAGTACATTTTGACAGACTATTTACTCAAAAAAGATCTTTACTTAACCAGTCCTTTACCAGTTGCTCTTCCTGTTGAAGACTTTTAAGTCTTCATGGGTCCTGTGTCCCAGAAATCATCTCTGGATTAATTTGATAGTTCAACTTAATCTGATATAGTTTTTACATTTTTATTTTACATAGGTTTCTGTAGCATTAAAACTGATTTGCTGATGTCCTTAAAAATATAATTTATTCAAGTTCTGCTAGGCATTCATAGTTCCTAATGCTCTTTGAGGAATTTTCAAATCATAGATATAATTCCAGAGAAAACTCTAATGTATGTGGTAAGTCTTCCCTCATACAGAAAATGGAAGAAAACAAATACTTGACATTTATTATTCCCTGTTTAGAAGGAAATCTTTCTGAAGCAAGATTAAATTGACAAGAGCACTGGAATTTCCCAAATATTTATTTTGTCAATGTTTGCAGAAATATCTGAAATCTGTTGCTGGTAGGCAGGCAGTAAACTGCCTTCACCTATTAACCTTTTACAGCTTCCTCTAACCCAAACCAATGTGATTTCATGAAAAAAAAAAAAGCTATATAAGTTTTAACAAGTTGGAAAATGTTATTTTTCTGATTAAAATGTGTAGCTTCATTGTTACATGTATAATTCCTTTTGGATGAGTACCCTGCAATTCTTGGATAGATCAATTATGACTTGCATTACTCCTGGACTTAAAATCCAGTGACTACAATATATCTATTCCACAATATATTAATCTTTCAAATTATTTTTGGGTTTATGTCTCTCTGAGTTCTGCAAAGTCTATCTTTTCTTTCTGAAGCACAGATATGCCAGCATAATCATTGTTTCCTGCTAGAGTCAAATCCTCAGCTATGGATTGAGTGCACATTAATATGTGTGGGAAAGCCAACTTTAAATATTTGCATTTTGAAATCCCTGAGTTTTTCTTTAAAGTCAGTGAGTTAAGATAGAGGTGTGCCTCTGACAGTTAAGTATTTAATTAATTTGAAAGATAGCCTAACCTTCCATGTGAAGCCACCTAAATTTTAGGTTTAAGTATTTTAATCCCCGTATTTTTTTCTACTTTTTGTTGCTAGTAATGTGCACCTTTCTTTCTCATCTTCTGTACCTTCCTATCTTTTTTTTTTAGCAGTATTCTTTCACTCAGGGTCATGATCTTACTTGTAATATTATATATAATTATCCAAAGTTGTCAGCCTGGAGAAGTTCAAAATGCACTCATGAGTGGTTTTTCCCTCAGGTAACTTTAGCCACCAAGAAGTCAGCTAACCTTCAAGAGTTCTGTAGTTAGGAGAGAGAAAGCCATCCCAAGAGGACAATTCACTTCACTTTCTGGACCTGTCTCTCAGAGTCTCTCCCTCTATAAAGGAGAGAGTCTATATAGCACTACAGAGGGGCTTCAGTGATTACCATAGAGAATATATACTAAGGAGACTTCTTCCTAAAATATAGTGGCATTATTTAAGACTATAAATTATACTTCTACGAGACTTTCAGTTTCCAGTGTGGTTGATGTGGGTTATGTGTAGAGAGCAGGAAAGGAGCCAGATGAGCTTGCTGTGCTGCCCTGCAGTTGGGAAAGCAGAGGACTGTGGCACACAGATATTTGAGCTGCCAGCACAGAAGCCATTGTGGAGCAGCACAGCTGTGTTCATGCAGCACTGCACACTGTGTAAAGAAACACTGCTGAAACCAGCCTAATTCACTGGAGAATAAAAAATTCATGTGAAATTTTTTAATAGCAAGCACACTAGAAAAGCCCCATATTTAGCAAGTTTCTTCCAGATTACCACATTCTTTCAGTTTCTAACTTGGTTTTGGACAGATTATCCCAAACCTTCAGAGACATCTTAGAGACATCTCATGCAAGCCACTTGCTGCTACAGAGTACATGTTCTCCTGAGAAAAAATGCAATCATTCCTTCACCCTCCAATTTCTACATGAATGCACATCTATATTAAAGAACATGTTAAGCAGGAAAAAAAAGTGAGAACATCCAAATATTCAGTTCTGGAGGAGTAATTCAACTTAACTAAATTACAGAAATGTCCTTTTGTCATTTTTTTGTTAATGAATTCAAGCTGAATGCTGTAGACAAGTGCATGTCATTAATTACTCCCAAACCAAAAGTATAGACCACAAATATTTTGCAATAAATGCTCACAGTGCCCTTCCAAATAAGATTTTCTGAAGCTTTTCATGATATGTCAATACTTCTTTTAGCACTGCAAGACTATGGAGGATAAAACTGCAATTTTTCTGA
The DNA here is from genome assembly GCA_003676055.1 of Chloebia gouldiae. Lineage (NCBI taxonomy): Eukaryota > Metazoa > Chordata > Aves > Passeriformes > Passeridae > Chloebia > Chloebia gouldiae. The sequence continues at coordinate 34,410,273 of QUSF01000002.1, forward strand.
AAGCCTGAGAAGCAAGTCTGGCTTTCTTACAGTGATTATCATTTTACTAGCTGAATAGATTTCATTTAAGTTAGACCCTGTAGTATTAGTGCTTCATAGGGTTTTGCAACAGGAAGTATTTTGACTGGATAGAATCAAATCTGTGTTTGCCAAGAAAAATGTCTTTACATTGGAATAGACTGGTCTCTGTTTTGGTTTACTACTCTTTGTCACAAGCATAACTGTGTTGTTCCACCTAAAAGTACTTCTAGGTTGGGAAATGATCATCTGTATATAAGGAGATCCTAAACCAATAAAAACTGGGCTCAGGTAAATTTATGACTGTCCTTCTCAGCAGAGATGAGCAGGGAGCTGACCTGCTCTGAGGGAATTTCTCGTGCCCCTTTCTAAGAACTGTCAGGACAGCATGAACATTTGAATTTGTTCTACTTTGCTAAGCTGCCTTTGCAGCAGGAGGAAAGCATGGAGACAGCAGGTTTGAGATCCAGCTCTGTCTTCTTGGAGCAGAAAGTTGGCTTTAATTCTTTCACATACACTTTGGTTTCTAAATGGACTTTTGATTAAAAGTAACAAGGCACACAAAATAAGGAAACTAAAACTGCTTTAATAGCAGCAATATCTTTGCATTGACTCTTGTCCTAAAAATTCACTGCATAGTTTTCCTACCACTTACGGGCACATGAGAGGGCTGGTTATGCCTAATCTCATTATCCTATGATATGCTATGATTTTTTTTTTCTTAATACTCCAACCTAGAAAGTTATAGCACTGCATAAAAATCTCAAATGCCATAAGACAGGAAAAAATAGAAAAGAGAGAAAGCTGGAAATATACACACAGTAATAGTACAGTTTTTATACAAAATCCTTTCCAGCTGCTAAGCATTTTGTCTTCTCAGTTCTGTTAGCAAACAGATACTATTAAAATTATTTATGTTACACTAGATATTTTAGCCTCAATGACAGAACAAATTGTGAGCATGTACTAATGTGAGAAATTTACCTTCTGGATCAGAGAAATTATAATTTTCAGGTGACAGGATGAGGGCAGGTAGAAGTTAATCAAGGTAATCATATCTGTAACCAGAAGATGAAGGATGATGTGCTTCTGAATCCTATTTTCTAGATATCATGAATGTAGACAATATATTCAAAAGGCATCCCATAAAAAAAATGGATACAAAACAAAAAAGTAAAACATATTTTAAAAGCATTCATGTGTCTTTCTTTTTGATTCACATAATTTGGAGAACACCTCATAGTATCTTTTGAGCTACCATTGTTGAGCTCTTTTTTTCAATTCTACAAAAAAAATCTATGCTACTGGGATAATTCAGATGGAGCCTGAGAGTTTGAGTGAGTCGACTGAAGTTGGATAAAACTGTGCTACTGTGCTTCAAAAATGCGACAGATTTTTTTTTTTCTACTTTACATAAACTCTTTATATAATTTGACACTTTTTAGTAATTTTATTTTTCTTGACCCTTTTCAGAACCATGAAGTTGTGCAGAAATAAATGCAATTTTTTGGCTTATAGAAGTCTTACTTCTTGTAATAAAAAGGACAGTAGGAATAAAATCAGTCCACTTCTATACAGAATAGTTTTCATAAGCAACCTATTAAGAAATTATCTTTCTGATATACAATTCGAACTATCTTAACTTAATCCAAATTTATCTCCTATACTTGGATGATCATATACCTAAGCAGGTAGTACTATTGACACCAGTGTGCCTACTCACCAGTAGGAATTTAAATCAGGGTGAGTAATCAGCATGGAAATGTCTAATGCTATGATTATAATCTTTCACAAAGTAGTAGTCCTCTTGACTGTTCATCTTGCTTCATAACTGAAGATAAGCCTTATGCTTGAACCTTTGGTTAGTCTGTGTTTTTTGGTTATGGGGTAGGGCGTGGGAAATTGGAGATGATGACTCATTATGATTTGATGCTGTGAGCTGCAGGTTTTCCAGAGCAGCTGCTTTTTCTGATAAACATAATGCTCTGCACTAGGCCTTTGATTTTCTGCATATTTTACTTGCTCATTAGGTCTTGCTCTTTATATATTACTGCTTCATTCATCTCATATACTGTACTGTATATTCCAAAATGGTCAAGTATTTTCATCGGTGTTTTTTTATTTTTCTCTAGCAGAAATTGGTGAAGGTTTTATAAGCATGAGTGAATGAAGATTGAAATTATTCTTCAAGAAAACAGTGGGAGAAAGGTGTGACTGTAACAAAAATATCTGGGTGGAGAGCAGAATACTGGGGTTGTACACTTTTCTACTGCAGTTTTGAGGGCTAAATCAGTTGTACGAAGAGCTAAAGGTCTGCTGCACCATGAGCACATGCCACTTCTTGGAAACTGTTCCTCTGACTATCACTTTCCCTTGGAAAATACTCAGGTCCTTGGCTGCATGCTGCCAACATTCATTCTGAGCCCTCCATATGGACAGAGGAGGCATTGTTTAATATATTCTGTATCTGATGCTTATCCACTTTCACGGGAGAGGCTCTTGTTTGAGTTTTGCCAAAGAAAAAAGGCAGTAGTAATTCTACCACTTAATGTTTCATGTTTACTAAGTAATTTCTTGTATCATTAATCACAATAGATTGTATCTGAAATTTAGCTTTTTGTGTTATTTATGTTGTAGAAATTGATAACTCCATAAGCATCTGGATTTTCTTCATGTATTATCAACATGGTTCTGTAACAGATAATATGTATTATCTACCTCATAATTTTAGAAAATAATGCATTTTGCTATTTTCTTTGTTAATACTCACAAAACATAATTTTCATTTTGAATTTTAATCCCAGACTGTATTCTAAAGAATTATAACATCAGCAATTTAATGGCCATATGAAATACAGCATTTTGTTTCTAAAATTTTCAGGAAAACTTTTGGTTTGCTTTAGGTTATTGAATTTTAGGCCACACTGTGGATTTTGGTTTGGGTTTTCTTCTTACGGTCTTATTTTAAAGGGGTCTAGTTCACAGACTTTTTTCTTTTTTTTTTCTTCTTTTTAACAAATGTATTTTGGAAATGGAAACCCTCGATTCAATTCATTTAATGAGATACATAATGTGTAGACCAACAATGTGTCTTCTACTTGACTTAGGCATCACAGTCCTCTTGTCCTAGGCATAAAAATATCGATTTTTAGATAGATTTCACTCTCTTACTTTTGGTAGAAAGAGTGAAGAAAGTTCTTGAAGAATTTTGAGCATTGGGTTACCACTGTTAAGAACCACTACTTATGTCACTGGATGAGATTGAAAAGACTAATACTGGAGCACAGACTTCAGAGAATATTCATTTTAGATATATTTTGGAATGTTTTATCATCTGGATTGGGAGTTGAGGTGTGCAGTTAGCATAATTTTGCTCTAGACACTGGCATGTAGTATTAAAGGAAACGTTATTTTGCTTCATGCTCTTCCTGTTGTTTCAGATTAGAAGTTTCCCATTTAGGGAGCCTCACAAACACGTAGAATCAGTATCAGGCCTCCAGGGAACACCTTCACACTGTTCTGTATGACCCAGTTGCCTTGTGCAAGGTCAGAACATCACAGATATGTTAGAGAGATAAACAAGCCATGGTGTTGTAAGGATTTGCTCCTCCCCGCTGCTGTGGAGTTGGAAATGCCGGGCTGCACAGCCAGCACAGCTCCCTGGGTACCCTCCAGGCTTGTCTGCAAACTCTCATCAGCTGGGGAGCTGTCACAGGGAACTTACCACAAGGATAAAGAGAAACAACCTTACAGTCCTTCACAACACTGTAGAAGGCTTCCAAAATAATTTTGGAAGATCTGGAAAAACAGATCTTCTTCACAGAGACCACAGAACAAACCCTGCTTTCAAAGGAAATTAAAGGAGCTCTGTAACACCTGTCCTCTGAGAAATCCTGAACATACACTGTCCACACCTGCTGAATAAAATTGTTTTTGAAACTCTTTCCTAATTAAGGAAGTGTAATTTTTTCCCCCCATATAAAAGGAAACCTCATATCACAGCATTCCACCATTAGCATTTATCATACTAGTTTAAAAGGATGTTTAAAAGACCTCTAGTGTTGCATTCAATGTAATTTGATTTCTGTCTATTATGGTCACTGTAGTGCTATCAGTCCATTCTCCAGAACTTGCTAGTTCTTGGTAAACGCAATAAATTTCAGTCTTTGGAAATTAGCTTAATTTTTAAAAATGTGTCAAGATGAGTAAATTTGATTAAAAAAAATAGGTTTTCCTTATGTAGATTCATAGTGATGCTAAATGAAACTGAATTATGCTGATTATACATATATTTATTTTAAATAATGTGAAACTGCATGCATATAATTAGATCTTTAATGCTAATTTTACAAAATTGCTTCAGTAGGGTCAGCATAATCTATTTTTTTATCGGCACTTCTAATTTATTCTGGTTTTGAATCTTACTATCTCTTTACAGCATCAATCATTTTTATTTATTTAAGAAACTAATTAAACACATTTCAGCATATATTTTTGGAGGCAGTATAAAAAGCTCTTGCTATGATACTAAATGTGAGACATCTTTCTGGGTGAAATTATTGCACTAGTGATTAAGAATCTATTTTTTTTATTCCACATTTAAAACTTTATTATCTATACAAATGACATCATTAAAAAAACTAACAGAGTTTCTTAACAAGTTCCTTTGGAGTGGAGGAAACTTATTCTGCTGTTCACACAGACTGTTTTCCTAAAGATATTTAAACTCCATTGATTGATACAGAAAAAGAATAAATAGTTTCAATGCTTAAAAGAATGAACATTTTCTTACTCTTTATCTGAGATTTGGGGGAGTAAATATGTGTTACCTCAGCTTTATTTCAAGGCACAGAATTTGTAGTGAATAAAACCAAGTTTAAGATGTGGCTTTTCAAATCTCTGTAGTTGACCCTGGACTCTGCAAATTTTACTGTAGTTGAACGATTATGAAGATGCCTGCAGTGCCATTTCCTCAAGGAGGGAGCATTTCCTTGTGAATCCAGCCTCATGAAGTTTTGGGTCGGTTTGTGTGTTTTTTAACAAGATTAAGAGAAACTTTTTTAATGAATGCTAACTTTATGTCCAAGAGGATTTTTCTCTTTATGATTAAAGATTTTTATCTTTAGAAAGTAATCATCGTGAACCTATCATTCAGGGTGGATAATTTAATGATCTTCCCAAGTTGTGCTAAGATGTAGGGAATAAAGTTTTTTTTTTAAAGACTAGATATAACAGCAGCATGTAACAAAGTGAAAATGTTCATCCAGAGAAGGGTCTTAAAGGAAATAGTTAAAGACAGCAAAATTAAATTAAACACTTTTATGCTGAACAAAGACAGAGAAGGAAAAAGAAATGTTGAGGACTGGAACAGCCACTGCAGATACATTCTTGAAAACACAATGTCTGCAATACATAAATTATTTCTGAATGTATTTCCAGTTAGAGAAATAGAAATTACCTTTAAAATTAGCAAGAAAGGGAAGCATATCTGTAAAAATTAAAGATTTTAATATAAATTCTAAGGGACCAGTGATTTACTAAGACAGGTGCAAAAAGCATGGTTTATGCAGCCTGATTTTTGAATTATCAAGGTGCAATTTTTCCCCAGATTCCATCCAAAGCCTCTTTATGAGGGTAGTCACATATTAAGTACTTGAAAAGACTGAGCTGGACTTTGCTAAAAATAAAAATAAGACTGGTGTGACTGGCAGAAAAAGTGGTCATGTCCAAATCCATGACATTTATGACAGTATCACCCAGGCTGCCTCGTTGTACAGAGAAAATCACTTTGCCCTTTCCACTTCTGAGAACAGGATCATAACCTCCATGATAATGCCATTTTTTCCTCCCAGACATGAATGACAGGACTCTTATTTCAAATATTAGAAAATGATTGCTTGCTAGCTACCTTGCTTTGTATATATTCCTGATTTCTCTTTTTCAAAGGGAATAGTTGAATTGGTTTTATGCTAAAAGTGGGTTGTTCATCTTTAAGAAAAAATGGAAGTGGACACTGTCTGGCAATAGGGCTATATATAATTCCTACTTAGATACCCCTCTTTCATGTGTGTAGGTATGGACTACTGCCAGTTGAAAATTGAGTCTGTTCTCTTGGCATGCATAAAGCTTGATTAGCTAAATATTCTACACCAAACCTGTAGGGACCTGCGGTGTATGGAGTCCAATCATGGCCTTCAAAAGACCTTCTAAATTCAGGAGTCCCAACAATTTTTATTGCTCCAGAAAAATTTATAAATATTGCCTCTTCAAATATATTTAAAGAAATCTGTTTATGATCTGGTGTAGGGATTATCACCTTCAGGCAGCAGGAATACTGAAGACTGTAATTCTTGTGTCCTCCTCATGAGCATGAGGAAAATGTTAGAGTGGCTGAAGAAAGCAGAACCAGAGTGAAATATCCAAACAAGGGATGGTATTTGGCCCCATGAATTTTTATCCTTGAGCTCTTTATTACAACACATAACTCTGTATGACTAAATATGTCCAAAATTAATAAAATAGCTCTATTTAAAGCCAGGTATGACAGGTGGACAATTGTTTCTTTTAAATCCTAAGTAAGCAGCCAGATTAGCTCGAAGTGAGGGCTGTATTTGGGTACTGAATTAAGCAAAATAATGAATTGGTCTTCTTACTATCAGAACTGTCTGCATAATGTCTCTTCTGCAGTTATGACATTTCCAGTCTTCCTTGCTCTGTATCTTTTTTAATGACATGATTTTAAAAACAGAGGAAATATCACATCATCTTTCTGGACCCACCTTCTTTTTATTGTTTGATATTCAGCTTCATTATCTCCTACCTTTAAAGGGTCAATGCTGCAGCCTGCAACCAGTCTTTCAACTTGGGAATCTGAGGCGCTGTTAGAGCGTTCAGTTTTGTTCTGTTTTGCTGCCCTTAGTTGTCACTAGGTAAAGCTTTTCCCATTCCTGAGAAGCACAGAGCCTCCTGTGAATAGTTCCCTTATAAAAGCACCCTTTGTCTAAGGTCTTCTCACTCAGCAGAATCAGCAGTATAATAAAAATGTCAGTTTAAGTTTTAGTAGGAAATGCTTGACTTTTTTAACATGAGAAGAGCACTCGATGTTGAAGCAGTCGAGAAAGAAAATGTCTTTTCATGACCACTGAAAATAGGGGGCAGGGACAGTGAGGGAGAGAGCAAAGGGTGGAAAACTGGCTTTGTTCCCAAATGAGAAAAAGCTACATTTAAGGACAAAATTGAATTATTTGGCATTACTTTGAAGAAGTAATACAGCATATCCTTTTTAAATTAATAAAATCTAAGTGTATAATAATCCTATGTGAAAAATGCATAAATGTTTGAAGTATCAAGGGATGAATTTACAAATATTTTAAATGGAGAAAACAAGAGACAACACAATTGCCATCTGAGTTAAAAACTACAAGGCCAATTATCTTCAATGAAGTTGCATTAGAAAAAATAAATGAGGAAACTTTAAAAAAAATAACATCTTGTCAGCACACTGACTTCACTGCTTGCTTAATAGAAAAATCTGTTATCACTTTTATTTCCTTTGAGGATAGCAAAGAAGCTATTACAGTATAAAATCCCTCGTGCCTATGAGAAAAGAGCTGAAAATAGATTGAAAAATGTGGGGGCAAAGCAGGCATAATCAAAACTAGTTACTCTGCAGGAACATTTCAGTTTTCTATATCCCAGCTAATGATATATTTTGCACATTTTTCTATTTACCTAAAGGAGATGCTTATAGTATTTTATGTAAGCACAGAAAGGAAAGAAACTGAATTATAGGTGTCTTGAAGAGAACACCAATAAATGCTGCAAAGGGCATACTTAAGCAAAGATATTCAAACCCAATAAAAAGGGGCATAAATAAATACTGGTAGTGTCTAATTAACAGAGAATCATAGTTGAATCTGTGACATACCGCAAAGGCTAAATATTGTTTTGTGTGCCTAGAAACATGTGTGGGAGGAAAGAAAAATAAGAGCTGTTCATCACAGAGGCACAGTGAAACTTGTCAATAACAAGCTCGCAAAGAGCACAACTTTCATCACCTTTGTACCCAATGGCTGCATAATGTAGGATGATTAATGTAAGTCCTGTCTCCTGGGGACAGGGTTTGTGCTTACGATAGGTAGAAGTGACTGTCAGGTGACTGGTAACATTTATCTTGTTCTAAGAAATGTTTTCTCTTTCCCTTTTAGTGAGCAGGCCTGGCATAGCTGAGTGCTCCCAAATATTGAAAGCCTGTGTGATGGCTAGATTTGAGAACAACAAAATCAAAACACATTTCAAGTGGTGGTCAACACCAAAATGGGAATTTGCATCTATGTTGCCTGAGAGGCAGAGATGTCTCTGCTACTTATTAGGGCTTTTTACAGCAAGAATAATACTGGAGTGTTGAGGGGTTATTTAGAAGGGAATGGTAAGGAGTAAGATTTTGGATGTCATGGAAAGGCACATATACCAAGAATGCCAAACTCACTGTTCCCAACTAAGGCTTCTCACTTCTTCCTCCAGGGCTTTCTACATGAGGAAGTCAAACATAACAGCTGGCTTAATATTGATCTTTTGTATTATTGCCATGGCTGCTTCCTTTGGCTGCTTTCTCCATCTCTTCTATTATAATGTATTTTCACTGCAAAGTTCACAATACAGAAGGAAACAAAGCGCAGAGGAATGTACAGCATAAAAATTGATTGAAAAGATGTTGGCAGTGAAAAATGGAACAAGTCAAACTAGCATAAATACAACAATAAGCAGAGAAAATTAGCCAGAGAGCTGGTATCTGTCTTATCAACTGCTATTGAATAAAAAACTTATTTTGATTGGAAGTGGCCAAGAAATCACCACTATCCCCCAGGGAAATTCCACTTTGTTTGCTCTGTTCCAAAGATGAAAAATACCACAAATTATTTCCACTTATTAACTTTTAATATCGCTTTGCAAGTGCTCATAAGTTTCAAGTTAACACATGGTGAAGTTCTACTTTAGTCTGTTATAGCAGTATGGCAGCACACTCTTTTGGTTACCAAGTACAGTGAGCTGAATACACCATCTTTGACCCAAATTACAATTGCACAATTTCTCTGAGCAAATGGAAACACTGCTGTATGCAATAGAATCATAGAATTGTACAGGTTGGAAAACCTCTAGGATCATCAAGTCCAGCCATGAACCCAGCACTTCGAAGCCCAACATTAAATCATCTCCCTAAACTCCACATTTGCATCTCTTTCAGATACCTCCAGAGACTGACTCTACTATGGCTGTTCTAATGCATAACAACCCTCTCTGTGACTGAATTTTTTATGATACCCAGACTAAGTTTGCTCTGGCACAACATACTGCTTGGACCTGATACCCTGGTCGTCCCCCAAATGCCACGTGATGGCAGTGAAGATCATCTTTTTGTGAATAGAAGCTCCTCAAATAAATCAACAAAAATACATAGTTAGTCTAACACATGTAAACAGACAGAAAAAACTTTTAACAGGCAAACATCTACTACAAAGTGTCCTGAAATGTTTAGGTTTTTTTCCCATACTTTATGGAAGTTATCCCCAATTCACTTGAAATGAAAACAATCACATCTTATACAGAATATTATAAGTTATATTCCCATTCATAAATATCTCTGTTCTACATTGTCAAACTTTTGGTGATTAGCACATATTTTTATATTAATAATTTATAGTCTTGTTTTATTACAGTGTAAAGATAAAAACTAAGACAAAAATGTAATCTTTATTACTTAGTTTTCAGTGCCTTCTCCAGCAGAATGTTCCCAAAGATCCTGTTTTACTACTGCAAGGACAGGGAGCAAGCATGGTAGCTTCCATGTATTTTAATATCTTAACATTTCAGTTTTAGAAGAACCTGAACTTCATGTTAGATATGTGACAAAAGGAAGGATATGTACTCTTCAAAACCTGGAGAAGTTATTGTTTGAGACAGAATGAAAAAAACTAACCCTAACCAACAATCTTTTTCTCCTTCCTTTTGCAAGATGAATTTTCTGAGAGATTCGTCTGCACTCCTTGCCTAATAATAGCAATTGTCTGTGTAATTGGGAGCATAAAAAGAGGTGGGTAAGCCTTTGAGGAAAGCCAGCTAAGCATGCAAATACTGCTTGTAATTGGTACAGAAATTTAGATGGTCTAGTTGCATATGTATTTCCTACTTAATGGTAATATTTAGAAACTTGATACTTGTTCTGCTTCCCAACTTTCCAGGCCCTAATCAGTGATCCTTCAATGCATTTGATTTTGCATAACTTTTACAAGACCCTACACCCAAAACGGGTTGTTAGAAATGATACATATTTTATCCACCTGCCTTTTGCACAAAAATAATAATGAAAAAGCAGGAATAATATGTATGTATGGAATGATAGTTGGCAGATAATTCACTGTTTTGTGTTGTTTTAAATTTAGGTTCGAGCTGTTCAGATTGAGCTTTGTCTGAACTGTCTTTTACACAAAGTGGTTTTGAGGATAGACTTGACCACTTATAGCCAGTATATCATTATTCGTTTTCAAAATACAGGTTCAGGGTTACTTCCTTCCATAGTTTTCCTTTATCCATAGCACAAAACAGGCCTAAGTGGTTCACGTACTCTGAAGTTTCTTCACGATTGTATTTTCATCCATAAAATATATTTCATTAGTCTCCATCAAACTCACCAGCATCTTCCAAAACCAGCTAATTTTTATTCTGATGCTAACTTCACTTTGTCCTTACTGTCTGGAATCCCATATCCTTCCATCCCATCCCATCCCTCCATTAAATTAAATAATTCATTCTTTTCTGTCCTTTTTTATCTGTATCTTCCCTCATCTTTCATATTTCTTCTAACTTCCCAGATTGTCTTCATATTGACTTCCTATTTCTGTCAATACTATTTCCAGTTTATGCAGGTCATTGAACTCTGGTAAGTCCCAAGCCAGGAGTGACAGTGAATCCTAGAACATGACTAGTAACATCCTCACAAGGTAAAAGATGGCAGCACTATTTCTGAGACAGGGACTGCAGGTTCTGGCTCCATTTCAGGGCTGCACAGGTAAAGCACTTTCTGTAGAATTTCTCAAGGAAAAGCATTTCCTTGGTGAAGATATATCTGTCTGCTAGCCAGCAATCTAAAATTGTGTTCACGCCTTTTCTTACTGAAACCAAAGCCCACAGATACAATTGGAGATTTGCAGAAAAAATACTAAATTGGGATGCAGTAAATTGGTGACAGTGCTGATGACCATCTTTATCACTATTTTTTACAGGTAGCAGCAGTTACATATTTAGTCCCCATTGTTATATTTCTTGACAGTGATTGTCCCACTCCATTTGTGTGCAAGTTTTAAATTGAGACATTATCAGTTGATGGGTACATGTTCCACTAACATCTCAATTATATCCACTGTCTCCACATAAAATTGTGAATATAATTGTATGCATGAATACTGGCATTGACATTCAATTGTGTAAAAACTGGATAGCTTAGAAAAATAACAGACTGCCTGTTGTTTTATTTTACTACTTTTCACAGCTATTGTCATTCTAGGATTCTGGACTCTGCTAGGGTTCACAGGAGTTTTATTTTTTGTAGCATACTATGTGGTTTCCACCTGATTTAAAAAATACTTCCATGTTACTCGATTGCAACATAGATTTTAATTTTCTGAATAAATAATATAAATCTATGATGTCTTTTGGAAAGATAGAATCTCATTTTAATGTTGAGAAATGTGTAGGAGAAAGGAAGAAGACATATAGGACTGATAAGACAACTCTTTATTCATAAACTTAATTGAAAAATACCAAAATATGTTATCATCAGTAATAATTGACTGCGTCCTTGCAAGGGCTTTTATGTAGCACAAGGTCATGACTCAGGTCCAAAGCTAAAGCCCAGTTCTCCGCTGCACTGAGAAGAAACCTGGAACCTCAATTAACAGAAAAGTTTTTTATTATTTAATTAAATATATGCTAGCTTCTTAAAGGAATTCATTGATTAAATTACTAAAAGCTGTCACCTTTCATCTCCCATTTTTACTATGATATATTTGTAAAAATTCACAACAAGCCCTCTTATTCTCATCTTTATTAGGCCTCTTAAATTTTCCTAAAAATGAGATAATCTCCTTCAGATCATTGTAGTAGGTCTTTGTACATCATTTTTCTGAATGAATAAATTTTAACTAAATGGGAGGAATTAAATTTTCTGTTTATGAAAACTTACCAGGGAGAATTAAATTTCCTGAGATATAAATATTTTCTGATAATAACAGGAAAAAAATCATTAATTGCTTTTTAAACTGGGACAAATAGATAGCAAATTTTCTGATGAAAGAATCTAATCCAAAGATGATAAATAAACATGGAAGATTTAGATGGTATCAGATGTTATACAGACATTGCAAAAGATGCTATCACAGGAAGATTTTGAATGTGCCGGTTATAAAACACATCCCAGTACAGAGAGATTTTCCTGGGATTAGTCCTCTGAGACTCGTCTTGTTACAACTGGTATAAATCAGCTGAGAAACAGGAGAAAAGTGAAACAAACTTGTTTTAATTCATTCAACTGAGAACGCAGTTAAGTATAAAGGAAGACCAAAGAGGATAGCCAGGTCAGAAGACCAGTAGATTTCCAATATATATATATATATATATTTTGAGGGTAGAGTACTTGTGACTATTCTGCTTACATATTTTCTCAAGTAGCCATTTTTGCATTTGCTCTTTGGCAGCGAATTCTGCAGCACTGAAGTTTTCAACACTTCTGTTCAATCTTAGTGCCCACAGCAACATTATTTAATTAAACCATGGGACCCATCTGCTATACTGTAGGAAATGATAGGTCCTTCACTTCATAATTTGATTTACTTGTAGCTTGCTGATGAGATGAGAAAAACTTCAGTCTCAGGGAAAAACATTTGCCAACATAAAAATGTATTTCATGGTACAAGGAGGTGTGCAAAGGAGTTTCAATTTACCTTTATATATCTATCTCATTGATTATATTTTTATAAACACAGGACATAAAAAGAGAGCACTTTTTTTTCTGTAGTGCAGTAAGACTCACAAAGGTTTATTTTTATATTCTTTCAGAAAAGCAGGTATTTTGGATGCAGTTTTGGTAATCTATAATAAATATCTATTAAAATATAAAGGGAGAGCAGAGAAGAAAAGAAGTGCTAATGTCTTAGGGTAGTCATAACTTTTCCTGAAAAATAGTTGTAAAAACCTGGTTGATCCATTACCTTCTCCTTTGTGTTTTAAAGATAAATGCAAGTTGCAAAGGAAAAAAAAAACAAAAAACAAAAAACACACAACAGAAAACCATGAGAAGCTGTTTGCCATCTGAAAAAAAAGACAAGAGCAAATGTATTATCAGTGATCCACCCATTGCTGCCTGTAGGTAGTCTTTTCACTGAATTTGCTAACATCTGTTGAAACCTTTCAAACCTTTCATTTTCAGTTTCACTAATATGCAAATATTGAGCCTTATGGCCATTCCAGATGTTTTAGCCTGGGTACATGGTCCTGATTGCTGTAAAGCTCATCTCCAGAAGTTATCCCGTACCTTCAGGACTCTATGATACTGACTGTCACCAGGAAAGATGTTGTTACTGCTATGAGAAACATTATGTGCTATGAAATATAAAATACACAGTAATGGCACTAATACAGCTTAAGTATAAAAATGCCATTAAGCGTGAAGTATGAAGTAAGAATTTTATGATGAAATTTTACAATTTATAGACTACAAATAAAATAAAGATAAAACCGAAATCAATATCTCTTTTATACTTCCCTTTTACAAATTGCTTGCAGCTCACTACAGATATCATTAATTACTAAAAAATTCTGCGTTGTATTGAAAACTTAGCAAAGGTATTTCTTTCAGTAGTTTGCTTTAATATCAAAATAAATCAGATAATAAATCCCTTCTTTTCCCTTCCACTATTTTTTTTTTTCACCATCAATCTGATTTTCCTGTTGGGACCTATGTGCTGCCAATCCTTGTATTTTTCCTATTTGGAAGCTTCCTGTGCAAGAAAGCATTTCTCCCAAAACACAGGCCACAGAAAGCCCTTTTGCTAAAAGTAAATCCTGGTCACCTTTGCAGGTCACAGCCACAGTATGTGGCAAGAGAAACAATCCTTGTGGTAGCAGCCTAGTGAGCTGTGGGGGATTTCAAACTCTTCCAGCTGACAAACAACTGCTGTGGTTTACAGAGGGTTATTTCCAGTCTCACCAGCTACTGAATTGGATTCTAAAGTTGCACTGCATTTTTTTGTGACCAGGACCCAGGGTATCTAAACTGAAGTCCCAGAATGAAAGGAGTGATTGACGATTTTGTTCTACTAGCAAAGGGAAACCTTTCCAAGGACGGTAAATCTTATTAAATAGCAAATAGTGCTTTTGCTGGGGCCAGTCTGAGGTTGAGAAATCGACTCGAGCAGGAGGCAAGGTCTAGAACAAGTTGAGCGCCATCCTCCTTTCCAAGTGCGAATTAGATTTTCTTAACCTTTCCTTCTGCAACATAAACATTTAGACAAACAGTCAGACAAGCATTATATGTTGTTTACACAGTAGACACATCTTCCCCTGGGGAGAGGAATGAAAGAATAAACATGTAACAAGCATTAGTCACATTGCTTAATGCACTACTGGAAAGCACTCAAATATTTCTTGTGAGTATGCTATAAAGAGATATATGAAGTATAATAAGTGTGCTATACAACTTGTCAGATAATTTACTGCACTCTGGATGAGCCTGAGGTAGAATAAATTTTAAGAGTTGTTCCATGTACTGTTGAGAAAAGCATCAAAATCTTGTAAAAAAAAAATTTACATTTCTCTAAGTGCAGGTATGAAAAGCATTCCTGATTTTTTTAATGGAATTCTTTAGCAGTATCTATCACTGATAAATTGTCACAGGCCATCTATATTGACAAACTGTAGAGAAATATCCTGAATAACAGGATACTGTCCTCCTCATCACCATCATCTGACTGTTTCCTAGCAACCTTTCAGTATCATCTCCATTTATTTCCATTTCCATAGGGACTGAGACAGCAGCAGTTAACAACTACAGCATGTAGATACAGCCTAGGAACAGAGAGCAGCCAGTGGAAGTCGAACAGAAGGAAATCGAAGTTACTGCTCTGCTCAGCAGAAAGTTTTTGGAAATACTTGGCAATCCCTTTTAACTTTAAATATTCTATTATTCTATTATTTTATACATAAGTAAGGCTTCCATCTCTGATTGAAAGTTTATATTTACAGTCAGTCACTTGCAGTCTATGATTTATAAGCACTATTTTTTAGAACAGAACAGACATTTCAGTTGGAATTAGGAATTAATTCTTCACACATATGGAGACAGTAAAAAAAAAATCCCACTCTCCTGAGTTGTGCACACCAAGACAGGTATGGAATAGTCAAGACAAGCATATTGAAAATTTATCAGCAGTCAGAGATACACTCTGTGGTCTGCTCTGCTACCAGAATTCAATTATATGACATAATGTTAAATGTCTTGATGAAAATAGCATGTTTGCAGTATATCCTAAATAGAAACAGTTTTCTAAATATTTTTATTTTTGTTGTGGGGGGGGGGGGGTGTTATTTATTTGTTTGCCTATTTATTTTGCTTACATGGAATATTTCTCTATTTCTCATCATGTCTTACCCCCTGGCATGGTATTTTCAAACTGCATTAGATGGAAGTCAGCTCTGTCACAATTCCTTCTTTAGACCAGCCAGTGGTGAAAGGTGAAGCATATCACATCTTACCAGGAGTGAATCAAAACTGTCCCAGTTTTCTACTTTTCCTGTCACTTGCTCACATGTTGTCATCTTGAATAGAATTTAACTTCTAATATGGGTTCCACTGCAGTCACTGCAAGTTGTTCAGTATCTCATTGTGTAGGAGTAGCTTAGACCATGAGCTGTGGCCAGAACTGGACAGCAGTTCCATGTGGACAGGTCCAAAGCGTGCCTCTAAGCGTGCTTCTCTGAGCATTTCTGCACACTCTGCAGCATGCTGGGAATACAGACTTACTCTTTTGATTGCAGAGTTTAGGGACCCACTTCTGTTTCCTAGGTCAGAATTGCAGAATTTTATGTGGGGTCTCCAGTGCCCATTTGATTCAGTTGATGCAGTGATTCTTTTCCCTTCTGAGTTCTGTAAGCTGTGTGTTCAGTTAATTACTCAATATTGTGGTGCTAATGGTGCATTAGAGGTGACCCAGGAGTTTGTAAAGACTGGGCCTGACACTTTTCTGAGGCTATGGAAAAGAAAGAGTAGATCAGATAAGATGCACACACTAATAAGACAACTTGAAAGCTGATGGGAATGGGAGGAATCAATTCATTACGTTTGCAGATGCACTATAGGAATTCCAAGAGATATGTGCAATGACTCTTAGCGAGTAAATTATTTACTCTCTTGCAGAGAGTAAATTATGCAAAACTCTGCCAGTGGCTAAAACAAACAAAAACAAGTCAGCAGTGACACTTCTATAGAGTGGGCTCACTAACACCACCTTTTACATTTTAGTGTGGGTAACAGGAGACACTGGGATTGCTGCCCTAAATAAAAATATTTTGAAGATAAGAGTACAAAACTGCAAAGCATATTAGCAAACTGTGGGGGTTTTGTCATTTTTTACTCTACTTTTATCTCCCTTATCAAGATTATACATTACAACAGCCATGGCAGGAAAACAGGATTCAACAAGTATTATAATTTATTGGGAATACATAAAAAACCAAGACTTTCTGCAAAGATATGAAGAGCTTCCCCCAAACTACAGACCAGCTGTAATGAAAATACATCTTACTTCTTTCTTTCCAGCTTACTTTGCAAGCTGCTAGAGTTTCCTTATCCTTTGTCATTCCAGAAGAACCACTCCTAAAAAATTATTTCTTCTGGACAAACCTATGGAAAATGGAATAGTACCAGAAGGATCCTGGTTTCTGGTGACTTATTTTAAGTGGTAATCCCTTTTTATTTGCTCCAGAATTTTTCTGCCTTAGTAGAAGAAGTATATGTATATTATCTTCTGGGTCATGAAACCCTGTGGTTCTGTATCTCATTTGAAAATGAAATATGTGGCTTCTGTGGGAGTGTCATACGTTGTGGACAGTGGCAGCTCAGAGGGCAATACCCTTACACTTTTGTTATC
This sequence comes from Chloebia gouldiae, assembly GCA_003676055.1. NCBI lineage: Eukaryota > Metazoa > Chordata > Aves > Passeriformes > Passeridae > Chloebia > Chloebia gouldiae. Next base: position 34,427,489 of record QUSF01000002.1, read on the forward strand.
AGTTACCAGTAGGCCAGTACCTATAGGAAGACAGTAAGATCTTAAAAAAACACTGTTGGTCAGTTAAAACCTTGGCTCCATAATGGTAAAATGAAATAAAGATAAGGCTTACTCACCTGTTGCAATGGCTCATTATTAATACAGAGAAGTCAGCATGAGCAGCAAAGCAGTAAAAGACCCTCCCCATGAATGATAAGCAAAAACTATTGGGCATCTAAGAGGAAAATTACCTAGAAAAGGAGAAGTTTGTATGTCTCATTTGCACAAAATCATAAAACAGACAACTCAAGTAGTAAGACTAACAGAGAAATGTGGAGAAAGAGGCAGCTTTCAGACAGACATCCTTTGTCACCAGTGGGTTTCCTGTATCCTTGAGCATCTCAGCTGAACTGCTATTTTAGAGGGTACAGTTGCCAACTGCTTCTATGAGCTATCATAACACATATGTATATTAATTGCCAAAGGTGTTAAATCTTTCTGCATCTTGGCTTTTTTTACACATGACAGCCTACACAGAATGGCTTTTTGCTTTGTTACAGCCTGCTATACTTCAAGTGAAATAATATACTGGATTTGTGCCATTGACTTACACTCTGTGCATCCTACTTATTCCAGTAGATTTATGCATTGCTGACAGTAGGGACAGACCATAATCATATATTTCCCCCTTCCATTTTAGTGGAAAAAAATTAATGTATCTGATTAAAATATCTTCACAGACTGACAGGGACAGCAGTATCCGTATGAGGGAGATTCTCATTGTGTTTGAAAATTACCTGAGGGGTTTCAGATGGTCTTTTAATTAATTTATAATAACTTCTGAGTATAAATTACAATACAAAATCAAATCATTGAAACAAAATGCCTGAATGACATTTGAATTTTATTCAGTAATTCAACAGGCCTGCTGAATTGGGATTGCATGATCAGATGGCGTAGATTCAAAGATATTTCCATTTATTCTATCCAAAAATAGAATATATTACCAGGGTGGCACTTTGCACATTAGAGCACTCAAGACTTTTTTTCTATTGGAACATATGTATTACTACAGGCCTAATTCTAAATAATGTGTTCTTGCACTTGTTTCATCATCACCTGTATATTGGAAAGATAATGCCCAAATTACCATCTTGAATACATTTGCTGGCAGGTCTTTATACCCGTTTTGGACACACTGAAGGTGTCTTCACAGTGGTACCACTATAATTATACACTTAAAGCAAATAGCAAAAATGTTACATGTGCAAATTTATTTTAAAATTAGATTTCTGGCAAGTACATGCGAAAGGATTCAAAGTATGTTAAAATATCTGAAAATAATTGCCACTAAGTTTAATCAGTTATGTGACATGTGAAGTCAAACCAAGGTCACCTTAAAAAGGGAAGGAATTATTTCAACAGCCATTGCACAGAACCAGATGGCATGACTGGGAGGTTAAAAACAAGAGAGGACAGAGTTCTTCAGAGCTATGTAAATTTGTTAAGGTATGCAACTAGAATCATGTAAATGAAATATTCACTGATTATTTACAAATTAAATTCACTAGCTTTATAATTGATGAATAATTAAATGGAGATAAGAATCTTAAGACACATACAATAATTTCCTATTCATATGAATAAAAGGTTCATATATTTTCTTTAAAGAATTTTATAATGTTCATAGACATATTCTGCTCTTCAGGCTCCTCCTCTCATTTCAGACTGTAAAGAAGATCAGGCAGACTGCGTGTCTGCTCCTACATTTAAATAGAGATAGTAAATTAAGCATCTAATAATTAGGCATGTATAATTTGTCCTAGACTATCAAGTTTACCCTTCAGACTATCAGTTCCCCTCTCGTATCTGTACTCCACATGATAACTTTACATACCTTTAAACTATTATTGACTTTGCTGTTGATTAAGACACTTGTTTTTCATGGTAGCAAAGGCCATTTCATTTGTAATTTAGCTACTATTGTATTAATAAATGAATAGGTCATAGCTGTAAGCAGCTAAAAGCCAAACATTCATCAGAGACATCTAAGAGGGTATTGGACCTAAAGACAAGTGCTGCTTTGGAAGCAAGTATAACCATGCTAGATAAAAAAGCACTGCTGGAATAAAACATGACCAGCAGAACCATGGTTCTTAGCTATTCCGTCTGATTATAATAAGATGTAGGAAGACAATTTTCAAGGAAGACTCTGTGATAAACATGAAGTCCAGTGGCTATAGAAAGGAGGACAGCAATGTCCTTCTGGATCTCACATCCTCAAGCATAAACAGGGACTTAGAGTAACCTTCTGCTCTTTGAAATAAGTAAAATTGCCAAAAATACAGCTCAGAAACTAGTTGGAATGAGGTTTCATGGTTAGTGTGTGTGTGAATGTGTGGGTGAAGGAGGAAAATATCTAAATACCTCTGACAGGAATTTACAGAAAATGGCTTCTCTAGTAGAACAGACTTGGTTACTTCTACAGGGTGAGATTTAAAAAGTGGCTTGTCATTTAAGAGTGCTGTGCTATGATTAGTATTATGACTCCATTTATTACACCATTTACATTCCCTCATAGGATGATATTCCTGTTTAAGACTGGCACCTTAAAAACCAGGCATCTTAACCCAAGAAAGGCTCTTTCCATAGCTGTTTAGGCACCCTATGGGGCAATTAGCTATTATGAAGAGTTAAAACTACAGGGTCAAGGATGGACAGGTCCTCAGAACATTTCTCATCCAACTCACTGTTTCCCAGGGCTTTACCCAGCTGGACCTGGAAAGCCTCCAAGGATGGAGACAGCACAACCTCTCCACACAACCTATTCCACTCTTTCTATTTACATCTAGTCTGAACATTTCATGTTTCATGTTTCAAGCTACGCTCACTGTCTCTCACCATTTCATTGTACACAACTGTGAGGGCCAGCTCTGCTTTCTCAATGACCACGAGTAGCTAACAGTGGGCTGCTGTTCAGTCTCCCCAAAGCTGCCTCTTCTCCTGCTAAACTCCCTCAGTCTCTCCTCAGAGGACAAGTACTCCAGCTCACTGAGCATCGTGGTTGCCTTTGCTGTGCTGTCTCCAAGTTACTGATGCCTTTCCTGGGCTTTGGGAGTTGAGAGATGAAAATTGCCTCCTCCAGGCCACGCAGAGAAGTGTTGAGGGGAGGGGGTACCCAGTTAGACCCTGTGATGATCACTTGTTACTCGCCTTCCTGTAGAGTATGACCAAGAAAATGCGAGCCTCTCAGTCTAACCCGCCATCTAACCCTTAGATTTTCTACTCAGTCATAAGTCCTTACTGGGATAAAATAGCATTATGAGAGATAGTCAAAAGCCTTGCTAAAACCCATGTCAATGGCATCCACTGCTCTATCCTTGCCCACAGATCCTTTCACTTTACTATAGAAGACAATAAGGTCAGTCATATCGTTTGCCACCTGCCTCCATGGACTAGAAGTTTACATGCACTACTGCCCAAATTAGATCCTTTATGCTGCAAAAATATGATTTAAAAAATCCTAAAATTAGTCTTTCATGGTTCTAGGAACTTTTCATTTATTATGTCCATTGCAAACACAGGACTGTTTCCATCACCAGTGGTTTGAACACCATCTATGAGTTCTTACAGCAAATTAAAGAGGTTTTGAGTGACAAAATCATGGCATGGATGTCAAAAAAGAAGGGCTTTTGACAGGCAGGATGGTAATTGCAGTATCAGGTATCCTGCTGTTTTAGGTTGGCTCCTCAGTGCAGCTCAACTTGGCAGAGTTAATATTGACACAGAAACATTATAGTTAGATGTTTTTGTCAAGTTTGCCATTTAATCTTCCATTATAACAATTGATAAATCTTCCATTGCCTTTTGTGGAAACTAGGTTATGCCGTGAGAACAATCCAGAAAATCCAGTTTGTCTTCTCTGGTTTTGAGATGCTGGAGAAGACTGGCTTATATTGGAAATTGGGTTGTTCTGAAAGAATAGAAAAAAATTTGCTTAGAAAAAGAATGTTCAGAGTCTAATTTCCATACCTGGAATACTTAATTGGCCCTAGTCAATAGGACTTCTACAGTACATTTGAGGAACATGAAAGGACATAAAATTAGCCAGTGTATTTATCTGTGGAGTTCCTAAGAATATTTCAAGCTCAGACCTAATTTGTAACACTTAATAATAAAAACACTGACAACCCCAAGAAACAAACTAATTAACCTTGCTAACCACACACTAACAAATCACACTTTTAAATTTAAAGTGTCTCTTAAATAAAAAAAAAAAAAACATATTTTTCATTTCTAGCAATGTTCCATACAGATATTGCCAGTGCAGTAGGTATTATGGTCAAGAAAGTATTATGTATTTTGGCACTCTCTTACCTCTTTCCTCCTAGGAACCTCTCTTTCTGCATGCCCGTTAGATAGTTCAGACTGGCAAGGAAGCCCCTTCAGACAATATAACTTTAATATAGTTTATTTTCTTCATATCCAGGTGTCTGTAAGTGCTGTCCCATTTGCCAATCTGCAGGGGCTGTTTCCATATTAAGACATAGAATTGCAAGATCCACCATCATCCTCATAAGATTGTTTGATACTCTTTTAAATACTTTGAAAATATACAGCTAAGTGGTTAGTAAGACTCAAAACCTTATATTGCCTCTATACATGAAAGGCTCCTAGTTCCCGGTTTCAAGCAGTAGTCTGAGAACACAATTTCTAGCTGTTACTCAGAATGAATCATGGGACTCAAAGGCCCCTCAGAGGCAAATACTCAAGGAGGCAATCTATCCATGGGGAGGAAATAAAGAGACTGACCTATAACATAATAATAAGCCAGAAGTATGCAGTAGGAGAGGGCTAATGGATGCCATGTTATTTATAGCTACGACAAAACTCATTGCCAACAGTTTATAGATAGAAAAATTCAGAGTGGAAATATGAGACATGTTTCTACCATTGAGAGAAAATAGCTATTGGGCCACTTTATGAAGGAATGTAGTAGATTTTCTGTCCATTATGCAACATTTTAAAATCAATAATGGGTTTCTTTCCAGAGATGTACTGTATTAAACCATAAACTATTGGATTTCATATGGATGTCATTGGGTGGGGTATTACTGCCTATGTCACATTATGTGTCAGACTAAATGAGTGTAGTGTTCTCTTCTGGCCTTAAAAGCTATGAAGTGATCAATGGCTGTTTCGGGGCCACAACCATGGATAAAAGCAATTATTACTTATGGCTGAAAGAAAAAAAGAGACACTATGTGACCTGATTGGCCTAGTTAGTCAATACCAACCTATAGAGACTCCAGGTACTCCTAAGACAGAAAGTAATCAAACTGAAACTAAGACAGAAAGTATATCAGAACTGTGCTTTCTGACTTTTAAACATTCAATAATTTATCATTTTTGCTCTCCTGCCTAGGATGCAATGGATTCTGTTAAGATGTTATTTCATTTCATGGAAAGATGCAAGTACTCAAATGAGAATGGCATTCTCACATATACAAACAATGGCTGTGCTTCCTGTAATTTTCATCATTGCTCAATTTTACCCCTTTTCTGACCTGAATACCTCCTTTCCATCTGAATAGCATTTCTCATGTTTACTCCCTGCTTCCCCTGGACAGCTTTGGACTAATTAATCATTTACAACTTTGCATTTATTTATGATTAAGGAAAAGGTGGCTGAAAAAACCTGATTGAATGATATAACTCAGCAGGAATGAAAGTGCATTAGAAATCCATTATTCTTTGCTTTCCTAAATATTTTGCATATATTGTGACACAGATAAGTACCTTTTTTTTTAAAGAACAAAATTAAGAACTAATGCCTTGTTCAGACAGAAAAATTCTGAAAAGACCACAGTCTGATATTGTGTATTATCACAGTGACAGAATTGCAGAATGGTTAGGGCTGGAAGGCACTTCTGGAGATCATCTGGTCGCATCCATCTGCTGCAGTAGGTTGCACTGGATCACAGACAGACAGATTTTGAATAACTCCAGAGAAGGAGACTCTGTAACTTCTTTTGGCAACACCATCAACTCCAAAAGAAAATTTTTTGCCATATTCAGATGGAGGTTCCTGTGTCTAAATTTGTGCCCACTGTCCCTTGTCCTGTCACTGTCTAAATTCTTTTGTGCTATTAATTATGTGCTATCTTAATTAATTTTCCTCTAAATTGACCTTCAGGATTCCTGTGCAGTCTGTCTAGAAGATCACTAGAATACTAATGAATTCTCTTGTCTTCTTTAGCTATTCTGTGTACACTAGGTTGTGTGTTCAGAAATGACTGAACTTTCTTTGAGACATTTACTACAAAACAATTTTTCTTGTCAAAAATATGTATTACACGGTGTTCAGGGAAAGTACATGGCTTAAAAATATGAATAAATTCCAAATACTACTTATGAGGAACCTTCATTTTGTTTTCATGATGAAAATCAATTTCTCCTATTGAGTGCAGAGGACTGTGACAAGATGCTAGTGGAAGATGGATTATGTATAGATAGATATGGATATATAAATAGTTCCATGATCCTGAGAGAAAAAGGAGGCAAGGGGATGGAAGGAATATCTCATAGCTGTCTGTGACATCATGTTTTTGGATGGGGAAGACTTTCTGTCCCAATCTCATTCAAATACTTTGTTTCAAAAATTGAGTCCCTGGGTGATGCCTCTATGTTGATGCCTTTTCATGTTTTGTACCTTACAAAAATATTTCTCAATCAGCTGGGTAAAAGGTTCTTCTATATTTATGGGATTTCTGTGAAAAGGATTAGTTTCTTATCATGATGTACAGCTATAACAATCCCATCAAAATCCTATCTTAAAAGAACTGACAATTCAGATTTATAGAAGTGCAGGTAAAATGCTACAGCCTTATTCTGTGTCACTGTATCGGCATGTGTAAATTAAATGATTCTTAATATGCTTAGCTATAGTATAAAATGACAGGTTTTCTTCTAAGGATTACAAAGCATTGTATCCCTCTGTGCTGTACCTGTCTATGTAGAGTGATATGCCTTTAAAGTGCTAGAGTAAGATATAGCTCATCCTTTGTATATGGAAAGAATGGATAAAGCTCCATGAAAGGTTGAATAGCATTGTTTTGCCTTCATTTAATTGTAAATTCCACAATACGTACTGGAGAAAAAAAAAGCTACAGAAAAATGTTTTCTTTGTTCTGGTTGATTTTGAACCCATATAGTTTAAATTCTGAAGGACTAAATTTACAAAAATAAGCTTGAGAATATTATCTGATTAATTATTCTGACTTTGGTCTAAGTTTCACTGGCAGTTGTAATGTTACTTAGCATCTGCAATAACGATTTGGGAAGAAAAATAGAATCAAAGAGAGAGCTTCTGAGAGCTGTTGCTCGCAAGTATGTTGAGAAACTTAAAGCCTGAAATTTGTTCAACTTACTGAATGTAAGTAAGTAAATTCATATTTACTGAATGTGTAAAAAAGATCAAAACAAATTCCTCTTAGAAGAAAAAAAAAAAGAAAAACTAAAAAAGAAAATATAATTATTTTATATAGAGATATAAAAGCTTAATATTTATAACTTAAGCATCACTTTAAACCTTAAAGGCCTTATAAGCTTAAAACTAAAAGTGCTTTCAGTCCTAAGTGCTTGGTTTTGAAGACACTGGTACTCAAAGAAGAAAACAGCATTTGCATCCCGGAGCTGTAGGGTAGCCATCTGTAGTGGTTCCCTGCTCCAGCAAGCAAGCTCTGGAATGGGAAGCATAAGAGAGGCAACATCCATGTTAGCCAAGTGCCTGAGTAACCATCACTGCAAATTAGGAAAGGAAAACCACCTTGGGGTATTCTCTGCTATTTAAAGCATGATAGTAAGACCACTAAATAAAGGAGAGGGGTGAGTCACACAGACGTTTGATGACTTGCCACAGATTTCTCTATAACTTCTGTGAAAAACTAAGCTGAGGCCTTTCTCAGTACTGACCTTACTGTGCTCAAAATGAACATAACAATTCTTCTCACCTGCTTCAGATGCTCTGTTGCCAGTACCTTTGTACTCAGGGATTCAGAGTGATTGTACTGAAAGGTTGAGCTGATCATCTCATGCCCTTTTCTATTGAGTGGAAATATTTACATTTTGCTGAACTTCTGAAAATTATAGCCCTGAAAATGAAGGGAAGACTGGAATGTAGGACAGTAAGGCTACCTCAGCATTAGCTAAACAAGCAAGTCATTATCATCATCTTACATTGATTCATTTTTAGCATGTTCCCTGCCTTAATTTTCTTTGGAACTAAGAAATGTTGAAACATGGAGACTGGCAAAATACACAGAGTCAATTCAGCCAGCAGTATCCATAAATCTGCCCCACTTCGGGAGAAAGAGGTTTGTCCATGGCCGTGTGGCATAAGTTATCCTCAGGCTCCAGCTTGGGTTTTGATCTATTAGTGTGACCCTAAATTCATTGCCATCAGCCAGCTTTCTTTAATCAAATACTTGAACTGGGCTTCAATATCTGACCTTAGCTCACTCCAATCCTGGATTAAAGGTCATTTACACAGGAAGAATCTGGTCATGCTCGTGGCTCTGACCAGAATTTTCATTACAGATTGCAGAGCACTTATTGAAAAACAAAAAAAAAAAATCATTGAATATGTTGTTTCACTAATTTTGCTTCTGAAGATTCATTTTCTTATATAAAAATTTTGAATCCAAATCTGCTCCAAAGAGCTTTCTGCTTTGTTTCAAGAGCAAAACATTTTTTACTTTTAAAATATAGGGGTTTTTTCTCCTCCCTTTACATATTTACACCAATTTTATTGTGAACAGGAAGTAAAAATTTATTTTACACTGTTTTGATTTTTCAATCACAGATTACAAAATTCTAAGTATTACTGATCAGTCATGGCTCATAATTTAAAAAAAAATGAGACAAAATACATAAAGCCTTGACTAATGTTATTGTAGGACTTAGCATTTATACACACCCAACAGTCAGAAGCTGTCTTTCAAAGTTCTTGCAACACTACTGTATCCTCACATAAGTCTTTGGTGAAGCCATAGATGTATGTTTACATGTGCACTGCCAAACATTATTATAACATAAGAAATACTAGTCCAGTCCATCAGCTGCTTTTATTAATCTCTTATACTAAATTTAGAGCTCATTCCTCTGGACATCCCTGGTGCTGAGATGGTGTGTAAGGACAGCATGTTTATCTACCAGTACTAGCAACAGACACCATCCAAAACAAAGTCGTGAATTCAGCATAGCTCAGCATGGCAGAGCACAGCATAGAAACAGAACCTCATGGACTTTCATATCTTAATGACCTTTAGCTCTGATACTTACCAATTCAAATATTGTGGAATTTATACAGGGCTCAAGGCCTCAGAAAATAACCGAAAAATTGAGAATTATGAAGACATCCTCGTATCTCGTATTCAAACTCAAAGTGCTTTTTCATATTAAAATGGAACCTACCAGCACATGTACTTTGGTTTCATATTCATGTCTTTTATCAGTACACACATTTAGAAAGAGTAGATTTCAAGCATGAGATCAGTTCAGAAACTGAAGTTCTTAAACAAATTAGTTATTTCAACACTAGGAATTTACCATGTCTACTGAAGCAAAAGATCTGCCTTAGAGTATCCTAAAAGCAATTCTGCAGGCTGTGTCAGTTAGTAACTGGAGGAAAATGAGGAGAATTGAACTTAGACATCAGAATAAGACAAAGATTTAAATGAGACAGAGATGGAATCATGAATAATGCATTTTAATTCAATGGTCATGCCAATGGCTTAATTCACATCATATTCATACAACTAGAGCATTCCACAGCCTCTGAAGTATTGAGCTCAAAGTTTTACAAATGTAGAACTTATGTTATACTTATTTAGAACCTAAATTCTATTTATTTCTCAGGCATCTAGTTTATTTGAAATTTACTGGTAATATTGCAGGAGAAAGTTGTGGCTGATTATTATATGCTGAAATGGATTTTTTTAACAAAAAATTCATTTGTCAAAATAACTGTTACAAAATGAGTGTAAATTAATCCAGATCAGTTACACTTATAGTTGTTGGCTCTGAACTGGAAAAGAGCTTCGATAGCAGTAAAAAGAACAGCACGGAATATAGAATATACAGCACACACATACACACTGCAATTTAATTTTAAAGGATGAGTGGTTTCTCTCTCTGTTGGTTACCCTTTGGCATGTTCAACTAATGCACTTCTCTCTCTGCCTGACCCTTTCGGCGTTCAAGCCATTTCTCTTGATGCAGAATGAAAACTGCAAGGCTTTTTGAATAGTTAAGTGAGCCTGTTTGACAACAAGTCTAAAATAATTTCCAATAATACACATTATAAAGGAACTCCCCTTCTTTTAAGTTCAAAACACATATTTTGTATTCTAAGCCAAATGAAAGTAATTTCTGATATTTCATCCAATGCCCAGAATTTAGTAGGCATTTAGCTTAGTGTCTGTTAGGCTATAGAACTTCGATTTTGGTCCAAAATTAAACTGAGAAAAATCATATATATTATTAAAAAAAAAAAGAGTGAGTTTATAGAATCTTTCTCTAAGCCCTATAGCACTGATTAAAAAGAGGCAAGAGATTGCCTAGCTATAGAACATTCATCTGTAAGTGCTTTAAATTACAAAGAGCCTGAATACGTCAAGAACATAAATGTGAATAAATGTAGAGATGTGAATTGAAGATAAAGGAGTGGCACCTTATTAAATGAGCAGTAAGTTAAATGAAGCCACAAAAAATAAAAGATGATTTTGGAGTCAAAATGCAGCAACAGACTGATGACACATGGCTGCAAACTAGAGGTGTTAAAAGGTGAAAAAAGAAACCTATCTTTTCCAGTTGAATTGCAAAAGCAATATAGATAGGAATTACCCATATGTAAATTGGTCAAGAGATCAATATTAAATTCATATAACTCAGCTTAAATTGAACCTCTTTCTGGATACACCTTTACTTGTTTTTACTCATTATTGAGGCACTTGAGAAAATTTACACTCGATAATTAGGTGCTCAGTAAATTGCTCAGTCCCTGTGGCATCTTGTGGTCCAAAATTTGACTTAATGAGGAAACAGAATTTTGGAGCTTAAAAAAAAATTAGAATTTTCTCTTGAATTATTTAGCAGTGTTATTTCAATTAATAGGTCTTACTTGCTGGAACCAAAGTTTTGGGGCAGGTCCACAGAAGGGCTGAGACAGAGACCAGGAACTCACTCCACACCTGGGATTCACTGAGCAAGTGAATAAATTCATCCTCATTGTAGAAATTATAGCAGCAAAGAGGAGTTGATTCCAGAGTCTGGATGCATATGAAAATGTATGGTTACCTTCACAAGATCAGGCTTTTGACCTGAAAGAACACAGGAAATAGGACTGGCCTAGATAAAGTCTTTTCTTTGTGTACTTTTTAGGTTACTGTCCTCCTGTTAAAAAAAAAAAGAAAAAAGAAAAAAAGAAAAAAAAAGAAGCTAAATTATTCCATACACTGAAAACTACTCATACATGACAGAATAAATGCATTGCAAGATTTGTGTATTCTTGCAATGTTTTGCTTTAGAATAAGAATGCTCAAATCACACATTATTTCAGACACTATTTTGTCTTCATCATATAGGCAGTCACTTATGTCTGCTCTTAGGGGACAATTTTATTCCATTCCCGTTAAACCATTTCTCTAAAAAACCTCAATAATCAGTCTGAAAGTGAAGCACAGCTCCAAGTCACTACATAGAGCTGCACAAAGTATCTATATGACAGCACGCTTTAACTATAGAGAGCAATATGTTTGGAAATAAACTGTATCTTCTCCAGGAGCTATTTGCCTTGACACAGCTGTCTTCTTAAAACAGGAAAATTAAATAGTGCTGTGTCTTTGCACCATTTTTTTGGTTTCTGTTTTTGTCATACAGATTAAAACCTATGAGTGCTTGTCACTGTATTTATGGTTACTCCTTCAGTTCTAATTCCTCTTTGCCATTGCCAAGGTTTGTGCTCTTTTACACTGCCATTAGGATTATGCCCAGGTGTACACTGTCCATTCTGCTAGCCAATCCTTCAGGTGCAGATTGTTGTGGTGGTTCTGCTGGCACACTCTGCTGGCACCTCAACTGCTTCAATGTGGGTACTTTACCCTTAAATTCTTCTCCTTTCTCCCATGACCTCTTTCCTTTATTATCTCTTTTTACATCATTCTAAAACACCTACAGGGTTCCTTCTATTTTCTTTAAATCTATTCTGACCAGCCTATCTATAACATCTGCAAGAATCTCATCAGTCATTTATCTACTTAGATATGTTGCATCTATTTATCTAGATAGCATAATAAATAATCCTGACTTGGATCTGTCCTTCCAAATATTAGCATAGTTGTGATAAAATATGAACCTATTATGCAGGGAACTCCTCTGCTCTTACTGTACTGTCCTTCTGCCTTCATTCCTGAGTCTTATATTCATTATGTTACTTGCAGTGTAATTTGGTATATTTTCTTTGGATAAGGATTTTTGTGATTCAGCACAAATATTTGATCATTATTGAGAATCAAATTACAATATTAATTAAGTTTTTGCAGTTGGAAACACAAATATATTTTAGCTTACAAAGGCAAAAATGCGTTTTCACTCATTTGAATTCCTCTCATTATAAATATCATGGTAAGGATGTATTTCAAAATAATTTTCACTCATTAAATAGTTTAATAACACTTATTGACTACTTGGAGAAAGTAGCAGTTAATATTTTCAGTCCAGAGAATAGATAACAAAGAAAAAAAAGCAACTATATTCAGGCTTTGACCTATACAAAAAAGAGTTATCAAATATTAATAGGTTAAAAATCAGATAAGGATTTACTCCTAAAGATAAATATTTTTCTGCTAATGGTGTAATAAATGTACACACTGACAATCACCAAAACACAGCCATGAGAACAAAGGGATAATTGCATAAAAGCATGATCAATATAAATCACAAAAAATGTGATTTGACTGTACTTTGAATAATGAAAGCAGCATCCTAAAAAGGGGGAAAAAAGAATTTAGAAAAAAAATGACAATTACAAGGTCATCTATAGAGTTGCAGGTATAGTAGCATTTTATCTGGGAAATGGCATGTGATCATACAAAAGAAGATGCAAATTATGGTACTTCAGAGGCCACAGTGAGAATTTTAGCATTGAACTCCAAGAAAACAATTCAAAATCTAAAAGCATTTTTGAAGTACTGCTTCATCTCATGGAAAATTTTCCCTTTTGGGATCTCATAATTCTAATCAAAACATCTGTGCCTGCACATACTCCAAAATAAAATTTCAAGGAGTAGTTTTCATTTAAGTAAAGAATGTGCTGGGTCAAACAACAAACATGTCTTTCCTTACTCTTTGCCTGCTTTTTATTAGCACGGATCATCACTGGAGTGTCTCTACCAAAATCTCTTATTCATATCTCCTATGCCCCCTCCTCCCCTGCATTACCAGAAGTCCATGTTATCCCCAGTGACTTTGAGGGAAGAAACATATTAAAAGAAAGGGAAATTGAGATATTTTGGACCATCAAATCAGCAGTAGCCCCTGTCAGAATACCAGAACCCCATGCACAAACTGAAAGTGAAGAAACTATTGAGAGTCTGGCATAATTTGTTTATGACAGTACACACAGATGTCTCATCTTCCTCTTCTTTAGAAATGTTCATAGAATATTAATGAAAGAAAGAAGGAAAATATCATTGTTAGAAGTCTTAAAAACAAGAGCTGAACAGCATATATGATTAAGGTCTTCTGTGCAGGGCACTTGTTTCCAAATGTCTCTGTGGAGCTGTATTGTGTTTCTCCATTCTGAGCTGTAACTTTCTCATTATTCTGAGAATTTTATGTTTAAAAAGCTTTCTGTTCATGGTATATTATCCCACACCCTCTTACATTGTTCTCTTTTAAAACCAAATCACATTCCCATTGTGAAATTTCAGTATCATATGGACTAAACAGTCTGCCTGTATTGGGCAGTATTTCTTTCTTTCAGATATGTCCCTGTCACTTAATTTTTGTTGAAGCATGATCCCAAATTCTCCTGGGGAGCTGGGCTAGTACAAGACCATCAGACATATGAGTTTATATTACACCCATGGCAGTAGGGCATTACCACCTATTCTAAAAAATTAGCATATTCAAATCTCCTTGCCCGAACATCAAACTTGGAAGACACATCTTGTTTTAAAATTATAGAAGGTCATTATTTTAGAAACCTCCAATCTGAGACAAATCACACATGGTGATTTATGAAGACCAATAAAATCTGTGTTTTTCTAACTTGGTTTATTTCAATGTTTTCAAGAGAAAGGATAAGTCCTCACAAAAAGTATATTTTTTTACACTCCCTAGAAGAAAATCAATTCTTCCTAAACTAATTAAATATTGGTAAATGTTTATATTTTTCTGTCAAAATATCTTCATTACTTGTGATATTTATGCACATTATCCTTGATTTCTTGATAGATTTTTTTTTTTTAATTTCAAGTTATATAGTTGGGAAACTTCTCACCTTTAAAAAAAAGAGATGTTGCCATCTTTAATTCTTTTATGTGATACAAAATTAGTTTCAGTCTCAGAGAAGTGACACCTTTTGTCATTTTAAAGTCCAGGGGAAAACTCTTCTTCATATGTATATGTAATTATATATATATATGTATATGTATATATACGTATAGACACACATACATATACATACGTACATAACTCTTCTGAGAAAGCATATATATTCTTGTATTTGAATAATTCCAGAATTACAGTTTTAGTGTGACTTCTGAAGATAATTTGATATCTGGCTTTTTGTGTAACTTGCAAAAAATTACAGCCTTGTTCTTCGAATGAAACTAAGCAGTGCTCCGATTTGTGTACTTTTATGATTTCATATTCCAAGGGGATGCATTTCCCAGTTAGAAATTTTTAATATCTTCCACAGCCAATTTAATTTGCACGTTTCTCATTACTTTAGGGTAGTCACAGTAGTTTCTTCATTATGCAGACTGTGGTGAAAGCATGCAGTTGTTAATGGAGACAATGTTTAAAAAGATAATTCAGCTATCAAAATACATTGAAAGGAATAATAGAGATTTTCCATCTCTGAAAACAGAAACACAAAGCAGGGAAATAGAACAGCAATGATTGTGCATATATATGTATATATATATATAAATGTAACATTTCTGGTGCAATATGACATTGCCTTTTTCCTCCTTATCTTGAACTTGACCACCACAACAGCTGCTCTTTGCTGATGATGTTTAATTGCACTGCTCTTTCATCCAACACTCTTAGAATCCTGGTATCTAAGGAACAGTGAGAATTGCCACGCTCCCATACTGAATTTTTTCCATTCCTCTTTCAATAGTTTGTGTGTTTCTGCCCCATGCTATTATTTCTCATTACAGATTCCATGAGGTCCTCTTTTAAGAGTAACAAATGTCAAGTCATGGATTGAAATAAAAAGGTAGACAAATGTGTAACAAGGAAGGAGAAGGAAGCAGGGAGTTAGAGAATAATTAGAGAAGAAACAAGTCGTTCAAACATAGAGACAACTTGGAGAACTTTCAAAAGGTAAAAGGAGGGAGGAAGACACAAAGGAAGTATTTTCAAAGTGAAAGGAAAATTAATAGACAAAAAAGATAATTTTAGACCATGTTTATTAATGGTATGGAGTCTCGTGATCCAGCACAACAAACATAAATGGAAACATGCATCCACTCCAAGTTAATGCAGTCCATAAAAACTTTATGAGCTTTGTTATAATAATAATAATGTATATTAATATAGATAGTGTGTATGGATTTTAAAAGCAAATTTTCTAAGTATACCGTAAGTACCTTTCATTTCAAACATAGTATTAATTCACAGCAGAGAATATAACCAGGAAAAAAAACAGTCAGCTAGATATAAAATTGGTAACCTTGACAAAGGTAATTATAGGACAAAATTGATGTCTTTCTATTTTAAATAATTTTTGAATGGCAAATAAAATAATAAACATGTTACATTTATAGCTTCTGTAGTATGTAGTTTCTTTACCTCCAAATCTTTACTTAAAGTGGAGAAGACTTTTGCTTGCTGCATGGCTGGGCGTTTTGGATTAAATAAATTAGATCCAAAATGAAGCCTAAGGATACTGCTGCTGTATTGTCAGTCACTTGGGCATTATTAATTTGCTTTTTAAAATGTTTTGGTAGCATACCCAGAATACTGCATTCTCTGATTAAATAATAAATTGAATTAATTGAATTAATCTTGTTCTAGTGTTCAATCCATTAAAAAAAATTTTTTTGAGTTTTTTTCTTTTTGCTACGACTTTTTGCTTGGGCATTTTTATAGATTTTTAAAATCATAAGGTAAACAAGAAGAGAGCTATATGAACTCCATGTGCAGTTAAATTTCCCTTGGTTGAGCACTGAATCATTATATTTGTTAGTGTTATGGGACATCACTGAATGTACTCATCTTTGCACGTGAATAAGCAAACACTTAAGTCACTGTAACTGTGAGCAGAAACTGCCTTACTCTCTTTTTTTTTTTTCTTTGAGTAGCTGGTACTGAAGTATTTATGAAGTTTGTGACACATTTAAACAGATTTGATATTAGGTCTTAAACCTAGTGCTCCAGTAAATTTTTTAGCTACAGTCCTCTCTGATTTCAATGTTATATTCTCATTTAAAGCCTTCAGTAGATTACATTTGCCTACACCATGCAAGATCATCCAACTGACCTGGCAGTGCCATTCATTCAGTAAGAATCTGAGAGTAACTGAGGTAGGAATGGACCTTGAGACATTTCTAGTCCACTGTCCTGCTCAAAATAGTCTCAGATCTCAGATCAGACCAGGTGTTCAGGTTTGTGTCCAGCTGAGTCTTCTAAATCTCCAAGGGCAGAGACCACTTGACATCTCTGATCAGCTTGGCTGTCTTCAGAATGAAAAATTTTCTCTATTTATTTAAGTTTATGTCCATCATGTCTTTTTCTCTCTCCATCTACCACTAGAGAGGATCATGGGTTAGTTTTCTCAGGGACCACCTTGTAGATTTGAAGAGCTGTTAAGTGTCCCCAAAGCCACCTCTTCTCCAGGCTCAAAGGCAATAGTCCCTCAGCTTCTCCTCACAGGGCATGCTCCAGCCCCCTGAGCATCTTGGTGGTCCTTCACTGAACTGGCTCCAGTTTATCAGTCATGTACTGGACCTGGTACCTTACCACAAGTCTGGGTGCCATCTGAGTTAGTAGGGGTTAATAATTTCCTTTGATCTACTGGCCAGATGATCTACCCCAGATGCTGCTGGCCTTTCCTGCCAGGCACAGTGATGGTTCACATTCAGCTTCCTGTCTGCCAATACCTTCAGTTCCTTTTCAGCAGGCCTGGTCCCCACTCATGACAAGGGGTCTTCCTCCCAGGCGCAGGACTTGGCATTTGTTGCTGAAATTTGCAGCCTTTCTTCTGGCCCATTCCTCCAGTTTCCTCCATCTTGCTTAAATCACTCTGAGTCATAGGCCATTAGCCCTTACCCACTTATTTGGTTGCCAAGGCAAAAAAAATTTCTTACCAAAAAAACTTATCATCGAGATAACATCTTAGTTATCTAAAGAGAAAAGCATCTATGTAAGATGGTCATTCACAAGTCACTCTAGCAGTGAGAAGTGGAAAACTCATGAAAGCTAAGCCATTCTTAGTCCAAATTAACATAAATTGTACTTGAAATGGTCCTTTTTTGTGCCCTCCTGTGACCTTTACTGTACATTTAGTGCAACTTTGTCATTTTCTTTGCTTCTGAATAGGTCTTTTTGAGAAGAACACATGATCTAAACCACCTTTGTTGAAAGCAGTACCAAGCTTGTTGGAATTTTCAAATAATACCTTTTTTCACTCTTTCCTGATATACTAAATCCCACTCATAGGTTTTTTTTAAGTGCCAGAAATCCTGAAGACAGGATTATCTTCAGCAGACAGGTACATTCATAGACATGCTGTACTTTTTTTCTTCACTAGAGTATGCAGGGATTTTTGTGTCATCAAAAGAGAAAAAAGTAAACATATTTCAGGCTTTCTTCCTTTCCAGATGTACCCATCAAACTGTAATTCATATGGCAAACTCAGGGGTGCCCTTTTGGAGGCTGATCTTAAAACCTTTTCATCACCTCACACACCAGAAAATTTCTTCAGTATTTCATTTGTATATTCATTTATAAATCTGAATGTATTTCATTTCAGATCAACAAAAGAGTTTCTTTCCACTTAGACAGCAGTGTGCCTGTGGTCACTAGGGTGAGAGGTCACTCATGTGTCCTCAAACAATGGCAGATGAGTCAGTCACTATTAAGAGAGAGCAAGGTTCAATACTTTCCACAGCCCCATGCATTGAATTTAGGCTGAACAACTACCTTGTATATATCCTGCCCCATAAGCTGCTTAGCTTCACAGACATACATAATCCTTACATTCTCCTTGGCCAGTGTGATAGGGATAACCGTGTAAAAAAAGATGATATAGGCTGAGGACAGCCACTATAGCAGTCAGCGTGGCCAATTATTTCTCCCACTTCTGTTTTGACATTAGTATGCACTGAATTTGAAATTAAAAATCTAGTTGTGTTGTCACTATCACCTGTAGTCAATTACTGCCTTTTCTATTTCCATTGCTTTCAAATGTTAGTCAGTCTATTGAGCTCTTTTAGATAATCTTGGAATGAGATCACTGGGCTGCCAATCCCCAAAAACCTCTATTATTCCAGTAATATTTCCCTGCATGACTATAAAGCATGCCCACATCCATTGCTGTCTTTCATCCTCAGTCACTGATTAGCAATAGATTTATTTTACCTTTTTCATTTTTATCATAAATCAATGCCTTCAGGACTCCTTATCACTTTGTTTCCATTTCATTGTCTTGCTCTCTTTTCATCAATATTCTCTGAAGCCTTCCTGTCCAGGACTGTGTCCTCCCACAGCTGTCACAAAGAGGCATTGTAATTTCTTTTCTATCTGATGATGTCTTTACAAAAACAGCCCATGTTATTTTACTTTAATTTAGTTTATTTATGACTATCTTAGTCTGAAAAGAGAAAATTCTGAACAAATACTGAACTAGAACATATTTCCTTAGTCCTCTTGTAATCCTGCCAACTTGTATTCTCTTCACTATGGATCACATCCTTGTTATTTTCTTTTCAAGGCAAACACTTAATTTGCTTTATTTGTTTGTTGATTGGTCAAACATGTTAATAGCAACTCAGGGGAACATTGCAACAGTAAGCAAAGTTATACAGATTGAGAGTTGAGATAGCAGAGTTGATTTTGCCATGAACATTCTAACCTGAATTTTGCAGTAGCTCTATACCAGATTCTAGAGGCCCTACACAAACATCTAACACTTGCTCACAAAACTCAAACAATCTGAAAAAGAAACCTGAGATATTTTTTTTCCATTCAGATTTGGAGGAGTGGATGGAATTTTCCTTTTTTTTTTTCATTTCATAGATTACAATTAATTTTTTATTAAACTGGACCAAAAAAAAAAAAAAGCTCAAGTGAAAAATTTCAAGGGTCTCTATCATTTTTAGACTATCCCACTACATATAAGTCTTCTCTGTGATCGAAAAGAAGACTGTGTCAAGGATCTGAATAGAAATCAGAACAGCTAGTTCTCTATTTTGCTCAAAACACTATTCCTCTTAATATTAATCTCCTGGTCATAGAAATAGGTGTTTTTTTAAATCTACTTGCACTTTGTTAATTTTTAATGGCTTTTTTTTGTGTTTTCCTATGCAATGTCTTCCTATGCAAGACATTGCATAGTAAAGTCTGAGACTGCTCCTGCTGCAACTTTGAGCAGATGAGAGAAAATGTACCTCATTAATTCATTAATTCACAGTGACAACAGAACATTCTCAGGCACTCAGATGAATACAGTAAAGCTAAATTTTATGCAGTGCCTCACAAAATGAAATAGAAATGCCATGTGTTAACTTGTCAATTCTTCTACCAAAGATAATGATTTTATAATAATTTCTTCCTAGTTTAAAGTGTCATCCTTGTACTATTGTTTTAAAGTTGTTTGCTGCTGACCATTTTACATATGCCACCAGTATCTTTTCATCTTTGTCACAAGCTCCACGCCTCACTGTCACCCGAGTTCCTCTCAGGCAGGACAATTTCTCATAAAGCCACAAGGGACTTCTATACAGTTGATGAGGAGTTAAACAGCATATTTACTGCTTTTATGTGTTTGAAATCACAGCCTTAATATTAGTCTTTTTTAAGGCATAGAATTGTGAAATTTTAGTGAAAAAAATTTTTAAAATGAAATATTCTTTATATCTGTTAACATTTGTTTCCTTATGTTTGGTGTTCTGTTTATATCTTCTCCTCTCTGTTTCCTCACTGCTTCATGTTTTATAGCACATCAGAAACAATAATGGTCATATGCTTCATACCTGGCTATTTCTATGCTCAAATTTGCTGGAATATTTGCTGGAAACTTCCCAAAATCACAAGGGTAACAAATAATCGTCATAAAACAGAACAGATGTCAGAAACCTTTATATTCATTATGGCATTGTTGCTTTAGAAATTTGCAGGTCCAGATCCTAAGAAAAAAATGGAGCTTTGTTCACTGAGACCAATATCTGCTGCTTGTTTCACACTCTGTTAAAATTATGGTAAATATGTCATTTTATGACCCAGTAACTTGGGTTTATATGTGTAATTGCCTGTGGGCTTTTGTTTCCCTATTTCATTTTAATAAAAAAATTGTGGGCTCAAATGCAATCTCAGAATTGTAGCAATCAAAAAAATCCCATCCTATTCATTCTGTTCTTAGCTGATAAACTTGTATTGAGCTCATATCCATCAAGCTGGGCTAAGTGCTGTAAACTGAGCAAGAGTTCTCACCACTCAGACCTTGAGGTCTCAGCTTCCTCAAGGCAGGATAGATACAATGGCAGAATTGGAATAGAAATGTGAGATTATATGATTCCTAAGATCTAGTTTCCACAGATATTTATAGGTGTATATTTTTGCTTCAGAAAAGCTTCACCTGAAAGTCTCTTTTCTACAAAAAAAAACAGTGTAGCCGAGGAAAAGCATGTAAGAATCCCTCCAAAGCTGCTATTAGCCTGTTATTAAACTACTATGTTCAAATACTGATCTACTATAGACTAACTTGGAAATCCAATGAAGACTCTTTCCTTTACCTGCAGACTGAAGATATAGATAGCTGTGGATAAACTTACCTGGGAGGAAGATAAATAATTACATGCAATGATAAAGAGCAGAAGAGTTGCCTTAGAGGCACGAAAAGATATAGAATAACACAATTATGTCAAGTCAATGATTTCTGAAAGCAAAGTAGGAAAAGTTGCTCAGTCTACTTGATGCACAATGAATTCACATTTTTTGGAAAGTTGTGCAACACTTGAATTTAGTTCAGACTATTCCTTTCTTTATTTGAATCACACTTCCTACAAATAGTAATTCACATAAACCAATTCTTCACCCACAAAAAAAGGGGTTGAAGAATGTTACTTGGGCTGGAAAGCCAAAACACAGAGCTGAAAAGTGTCAGAGTCAAGGTTTGTCAATATCAGTCTACCCTCGTGTGAATGTGTGTGTTATATCTTTAATTGCACAATCCCATACTGGTTTTCCCTAAGCACCTTGCCACACTGGTCACAAAACTTTGAAAATACTCAGTGAATGGCAAATAAAGGGCTCAGCTATTCAAATGACACTTATACTAAAGGAAAGATGAAGACTTATTGGCCAGCACAAAAAAAACTGATAAAAAATGAAGTTACTTTCACTTTGTAGGGGTGGAGCAGGTGAACATAGAGGGTTGGCATCAAAGTGTCTAAATACTGGTAAATTTTTGACAGGGAAGTCAATTGAAAGTATCCTATTTCCTTATGCAATTTTTAGAATATTTAAGTATTTAAATGCAAACAAACCTTAAAAGAATCAAGCTGTTTGACTTCTACTTACACTAATAGTAGCTGCCCAGTTGCATTCTTAGCAACAGCACAAATTTTCCTCCATATTGCATTTTATAATAGAGATTTATAATGCACAGTTTGAAACAACTTATAAGACAGCCCAGTTGCACAGATAAATTATAAACTGAATGTCTTTAGCTGTATTTAATTGCTAGTTAGTAGAGCTACTTGAGGGAAAAAAGTTATGCTAATTTCAGTACCAGGAGGATAGCAACAGAAGGATAAGAATATTGTGGATGATCAGGTAGTTCCAGCACATGGAGCATAGTTGGAAGATCATTAGGGACAGGAAACCACACTGCTCCCACTCAGCCTCAGTCTGCAGTGTTTTTCTATGATTATAATTTGATTATTATTATGATTATTCACCATCTGGAAGAGTCTTTAGCTGACCAAAACCAAGAGATGAGAGGCAAGACCTGAGGAAGAATGTCAAGTGCTTAGCTCATATACTCCAGAAAAAAAGTTAGATAAATCAAAAGCAATCAGTACCATCACTCAGGAGTTTTGCCCATGTTCTGAAGAAAAAAAAAATTAAAAAAGTAAAGCAACAGTCTAAAAGTCAGCTTACAAATGCTCAAGGCCATGTTATTTATGATAACCAGGGTAAAAAACACAAGGACCATGTGTTTTGTGCATAATGTTTTCTAGGTGAATAATCAAGTTGAATGCTGATAAGAATAAACAAAGACAAGATTAATCCACCTTCTATTGTTACAGCCATTCCATAAACTGGTGACTTCTAAGCTATTAGATGCTATGTCATCCAATAAAACTCACTTCTATTAGTAGCTAATCAGAAGCTTAAGCTCCTCCATAGACAGGCCTGATCAAATTGATTCATGAGTGCCTGAAATAAAATCTGACTACTTTGCCTTCTATCTTTAAAGCAAAACTCACAAACCAGAAAGTGAGTTTTAAAGGCATTTACATTACTGTTTCACCTAGCAAACCAGTATGATATGAATGCACAGACTAGATCTAAATGAAAGGAAGAAAAATCTTCAGAGGAAAGACAGTCATGTGGGAAGATTAATGCAAATAATTTGAAATATAAAGTGCATAAGTCTCATTGGGTTTCCTACACTTTAAAACTCTGTCAGAGAAACACAGAAACTTTTTCCCTGCACGTCACTCCATTACTTCTTTTATGTCCAGTTATAGAGCTATTACAGACTATGACAAACAGCTATATTATACTTTAAATTTAAATATCTGGGTAATCTTTTTTTGTGCAATTCATAGGCACCTAATCTGCAAGAAAACAATTTTCTTTATGCCTTTCCAGTCTCATTCTAAGATTTCTTATGTGTGTGTGTTTAAATAAGTCTCAGTTTTTATGAATTTCTGCCTGACCTGTTGGTTTGACTTTATTTTTCTGAAAAAAGTTTTAGCTGCTTTATTGATTCTGTGGGTTTTTTGTCAAAACCAGCATAGCTAGCTTCATTTTTATTTTGATAAATTGCTAAATAAGCATAGGTTTGAACTACAAATTTAATTACAGAAGGTAGGATGAAAAACAGAGCACATAACAAAAGGAATTACAGAAACAGATTATTAAAACAGAAAAGAAACTTGACCTAGGTATGTCATGTTTTCACTGAAACTTGAAGTCTGAGCAGCTAATCTTTTATCCTGCAAAGGCATGCTCAGAGGCTTGCTTTAGCTCACTAAAATCAAGGGGGCTTTTTGCAATGCAAAAGAGCAAGCAGGTGCCTCCATCTTTCTAGTACCATGGCATAAATGTGCCAGTTTATAAAAGCATGCATGAAAGCCCAAAGTCTCACTGTTTAAAAGATTTTAGAGAAAGTAATGGAAATTATGTTAATCTGAACTCCACATTGTTCTTGACTTACATTGTATTTGCTAAAGATAAAAAAAAAACTGAGTCTGAAGGAAAAAAAAAAGAATACACTGCTAAAGAGAGGGAATATGATACTAAAGAGACAATCACCTTCATGATGTGCTTCCACACAAGAATTGCTCACCACAATATGGCTTTTGATTTTTTCTTTTTTTGAACCATTGTCATTACACAGAAATTCATGCAAAACTGATTTAAGTCAGGCAAACCATTTATTCCTGCAAACTTTGGATCACTGAGAAAAAATTAACAGATCCACTTCCAAGAAACGGAGCCTTTTGTATTGTTAAGAACTTTGATGAAAATAGGGCAGTGATTGTCACAGCCTTGATTCTGACCATACTTAGTCTCTGCAGTGATTTTTTTCCATCTGATCAATTCTCAGTAGCTTAATGGTAGCAGATAGTTTAGTAGATAAGACAAACCATTTTCTCACTTAAATCTGTGGGAAAATACACACTTATGCTAGTGAAATTAGACTTTGTTTTTGTTTTTAACTTTCTCTTCACTTCTGGCCCAAGTGTAAAGGGCTAATCGGTTTATGAAGATAATGAGACTCAGGTAGTGTGATTACAAAGAGGTCCAAACCAGCATTTCATGCATCTGCCTAACAATTTAGATGGTTAATTTGTAGCTTAACAGTATGCCATGAATACTGGTGAGTTTAAAGCTATGAAGAGATTATCTACAAACTATAAACTAACAGATTACCTATAAACAACAGAAGAGGTTATCTGTAACTAACTATATTTTTAAAAATTTATCTCATGATTTTGTTTAAAACCAAGCATTCTGTCTCTGAAACAGCTGGTAGACACAGAGAAGTGCTGCTTATTTGTGGAATTGCAAACCTGAATTATAGAGATGGTTACTGCTAGTTCTTGTAACTGATGTCTTCATTATTCTGCAATTTTAAAAGTGAGTTAATATTTTTTAAAAAATATTTTAACTTAAATATAAAGTGGTTTATATATTTATTTGATTTCTTTCACTATTCCTTTTCCCATCTTCTGCTACCAGATGAAAATTAAATTTAAAAAATGCAAAAGATTGGGCAAAGAACTCTTTGGTGTGGGGGTTTTTTGATTGTTTGGTTTTTGTTTTAATTGTGGATAATCTCCCTCGCCCATTTTATTCCTGTATTTGAATTTGGATTCTTCTATAAAGCAGTAGTGTCTTCTTTGGCAGTGCAGTAACAGTAATGTCACTAGGACAACTGCACATGTTCTTTTTCAGTTTTCATAGTGATTGTATATTCTAATTCCTGTGCAGAGAAAAAAAAAACATTTTTGCAATGCAACTATTTTGATTAGATAAATGTTCAATTCTGCACTAGCTGTAACAGTCTTTTGGTGGTATAAATCACTCCTATGAGAAGGACACACCAACAAAAGGACAAAAATGAGCTGGTTTGAACTGTCCATTTGCAACATTAAGGACATTTCACTTCAGAGAAAAATTCTATAAATATGGATTTAAATATTTTATAATTCTCTGGAAGAGAAGTTTTCTGCATATAAAATCTATGCTATATCACTTAATTTTCTTAAGCGGATGAAGGGAAATGCAGCAAAAAGTCACTTATCTTGTGCTAGTTATACTATTGCCAACTCATGTGTGTCAGTTTTAGGAATAATAACTGGAAAGAGTGAGCAGGGAATAGCTCCAAGGTATTGAGTTTGCCCTAATACATACAGATGGAAATTCTAGGGCCAACACAGGTCAGGCTTTTACTAGCACTGTAGAAATACAGTGAAAATATAAAGTTGCTATATATTCCCAAGACAAGAGTTCTCAAATTGTAAAATATTTTTACTCTAAATTTCAGCTTGTCTTCACTCTTTGTGTACTCTTTCCCTCTAAGGATATGTAACCTTGGATACTTGACAACCTGCTAGTAAAAATCCTGATCATGCAATCCTAATTCAAACAAATCTGTTGTTGATTTTGATTAAGCCTGTTCTGCTCTCTCATATTTATCTACACATAGCTACAGTGTCTCCAAAGGACACAGGATACAGACATATATGCTGGGGAAAATATGACTCTCCTTTTGGGAATTGATCATGAACTTTTCAATCAAGCAGAACTTCCAGAAAAAAATATAACTTTTTTTTTTTTTTTAATCTATTGGCCAGGCTACTATGTTATTGTCCCACATTACAGCTGTCAAAGGTAATGTTCACTTTTTCTAGCTTGGTACCAAAAATTTTGTACTCATATGTAGGTGTGAGGAATCATTTGCTTGTGCCTTAGTCTTGCCTTTTTCAAGCCAAAAATAGGGCACTTGAATCCAAATTGCTTCAGTACAATATTCTCTAAATAACTACCCAAAGATGATCATTATCTTAAAATTATTCCTGTGAAATGCTTTTGCATGTGCTTAACTTTTTACACGTGAGTAACAGCTCAGTAGAATTGTCAACACACATTAATGAAAATTACTTTTATATCTCCTTTAGAAAGTTAGTATAACAAGGAATACCAACATCCTTAGAATATTTTGAATTTTGGAGAAACACAGAGTAATCTAGTTTAATATTAAATGTTCAGCTTATATTGTAAATTATATTAAAATCTATTTTGTGTCATGATGTAGGTCAATTAAGCAAGTATAAACTGCCTTTTTTGTGAGTGAAATGGGTTTATATCATAACTAATTAGACAAGAGCATAAGAAATATGCTCAAGAAAAATTATATTGTCAACTAAGAAAATCTATTGTCAACTAAAAAATCATTTCTAGGGAAAAAAGAATCACAGGATCAGATTAAATTAGGACAATGAAAAAGAGGCAGAAAACTGGCAAAAAAAAAGTCAAATTAAGATAACCTATGGATAACAAACACAAAAAAACCACTGTGATACAGTGAATACCATTTCATCTAGAAAGATAAAGGAAGTTATCTGATGTTTTAAAAGTAAGAGAGAATAACTTGTGGTGGAAATGGCTTTTTCAAATCTTTTGATGAACAAAGTGGATTGACTGTCAATCAACTTAACAATGCAGGAAAAGAAACTCCTTGAGGCTGAAGCAGCAGATTTGTATTATAAAAAAACTAGACATTCACTTTACTATTTTTTTAAAATTACTTAATTTTATATATGAGCTGAATTTACAGTCAGCAAAAGGAGATAAAATGTTAAATAATTGTGAAACATTTTAGTTCTTAATAAGGACAATTATGTAGCATTTTGTACCTTTTTGTAATAATCACCAGTAAACCTTGATCAGTTTTTCAGTTCTATTTAGATACTTACTCGTATTTTTGTGCATATGTGAACCCAGAAAGAAATTATCAACAAGCAGCACCTTAAAGTAGGAAGGCTTTGAGGTTTCAAGAGACTATTTCTGTTCTAGAAAGTATCATGCTACCCGATTCCCATGAGGATGACTTGCCTAGTGTAAACATCAGTAACTAATAGGCTTTCATGGATGGAACTCGAGAAAGTTTAAAAAGGCTTGCAAAATTTGCAAAGTTCTTTCCCAAAGAGAAGAGGGCTTTCCCATCAGATCAGAAGCAGCTAGGGACCTTGTAATTTGGAACCAAAGTAGCCATGCTGGTGGTATGTATGTGTTGACAGATAAGGGAGACAAGTTTGTACTAACCCAGACAGGAACTTTGGTAAATTCCACTTCCATTATTAAGCATCATATATCTTGCTTCGTGTCCATGACCATCCAAATGCTTTGTGTTCAACATTAAGGTCATGAGTAATTTTGCTTAGTTGAAGTGATTCAGAAGGTTCAAATGGAAAAAATAATAATTTCCGTGTCTAAATTCAAGGTAGCAGCCAAGCTTCACAGGTGAAGCTTCTGTTTTGAAGGCAACTATAACTATTCTGGCTTTATGCCTCCTCAGCACAGGAAGAATTTACTTCTTATCTTTTCAATTATCTCCAAGTCAAACATTATATTTACTGACTACCTACAATTGAGCATATTGGCAGGATACCTCTAGAATACTCTTTTTTAGGTGTGTGTTGCAACAACAAAGTTCTGCACTGGTGAGATGTGGAAAAAACACAAGCCTTTCACCCTCCATTTCTTTCATATTCTTTGCTGACAAAATGCAACAGGGTAAAAAATAGAAGTTGTTTTACCAACATCTTTCCACAATGAGTTTGTTGGTTTGTTGGCTAGGACAGTCTTCTGAAAATACTGGCTCTTATTTGGATTTTATGTTCTTGAAGGTCTTTTCCAACCTTAACAATCATGAGTGCTGTACTCTACAATCATGTATTCTTCACATCCTAGGAAGGAAAGGCCACTTAACACCTTATTTGGTAGCCAAGTTCTGGGGCTGGGCTTCAGGACCCATTTTCCAGTTTAAGAGACATGACCCCTACCATCTGAAGATGCCTACTTGTAAGCAAAATGGAGTCGTAGATTGACCAGCTCTGAACTGGTTTAAGCATCAGATTGTTTCAGCTGCTGCTAAGTGCAAATCCCTCTTGTACACATCTAGATGTCCCACTCATTCAAAGGAACAGGGCACCTGATTTTATATTGCAAACCCAACTCCAGGTGCTCCCCTTCTCAGTAGCACAGTGCACCCCTCAGTGCAAATGTTATGCTTGGCTCTAAGTGTGGAAGTTTTAGGCATTGCAGCATTAAATTTTATCTGCCTGAACCCTTTCTAGTTCTTAAGACAAGTGACTCTGAGCACTATATTCTCCCATTCTTCAATTGCCTTTCATTAGGAAAAAATTACAAAAATTGCCACAAGATTTGGATTATAAGAAAAGGCAGAAAAGCTGGAAAAAACTGGCAACTCTGCTGCCTACCTAAATGAATAGGAGATGCATACGAGTTCAGAGCAGAGGAAATTATTCTTAATATCTCTGAAGGATGTATTTCAAAGAGAGTTCAATATGATTTCAGTTTGGAGATTAATGTTAAAAGTGAAGTGAGTGGTTGTGGGATGGAAAGACGATTTGTGAGTGTTATCTGGGATGGAATCTTTCAGTTCGGGAAAGAATTGTAGTATGTCAGGGCAATCTTAGGGCTATTTTGCACTCAGATATCACACTTGTAATTTGATGGAGAAAAAATGAAATGAGTAAGGAAATTATTTAACTCAGGACCAATGCAATTATTGAAACATAATTCATACAGCATCCCTGTTATTGGCTATAAATGCCTTTTGGCTTCTACTTGTGAAGTATAAATGGATTTTATAAATTTCCCTCCTCACCTGGGTTTTGAGAGGCCATATCCTGTAGAAAAGGCCTCTTCTTTAAAAGGATTAAGGGGACAGTACCTTCATTATGGTAGTCACACTTCAAAATGAGAAAAAGACAATGATGTCCTCTGTGGCAGCCAAGTCAACATCCACTCAAGTTCTAACACCTCAGAGGCTAAGTGCAGAGTTAGTTGTCTACTCAAAAACATAATAAATAATGCAATTAGATTTAAAGATTTCAGATTATTCATTCAAAGTATTCAGCAAGCACCAAGCAAACAGAAATCAGCCAGGAGAGATTGAAGACCATGCTGGAGAATATTGGCTATATAGAATATTTGTAAGGTACACTGGAAAGAAAGGGAATAAAATGGGGATTAGAAATAAGAATAATGACTTAGTGTGTGGACATGGGAATACTCTGTGTTTTCCTTACCTAGATGTTCCATCCCTTCCCACCATTAGACTGGACTGCCATGATGCAGTGCTTGCAGATTTTTCAGATAATCCAAACACTAAAAAATCAGTGATGCCTTAACTTGCAAGAGAAAAATTTTCATTTCTCCTTTTCCATTGCAATTATTGCCATGATAAAGCCATGTGGTTCCTTCAGAAGAGCTTACACTGTGTTTTCTTTTATTGCTGTTAAAGGCCTCCTCTGCTCCCTTAGGCTTTTGCCCAGGCTCCTCACCACACTGCTCTGCTTATATAAAATACAGCTGCCAAAATACCTGTGTCAGTTGATATGAAAGGCTTGCTTCTGTTCTGAAGCTTTTTCTCCTTCTTCTGTTTCCTACTACATCAGAGACAGCCTTTATGTTTTTGCCATTGTACTCACCTTGGAACCTGTCCATCTTTGCTCATATAGCTGCTGTGGTAGCAAACACCTTTCAAGTTCCCTCTAGGTTGCCCTTCAAGGCTACAACAGGCTCCTCGAGTCAATCTTGCCATTAACAACTAAAGAAAGAAAAGTCAAAAAACACCAAAAAAAAGAGAGAACACTCTGGTATGAATTCACTAGCAAATAGGATGGCTGATATAGATAGATACTTTAAGTTTTCTAAAGCCATTGAGAACTGCATACTTAAATGCTGGTCTTTCTTTCTCTATTTTTGTCTTATCATTCTTCTCCTCTTTTGCTGCTATCATTTACTGTATCTTGGCTCAGGCAAAATATTTCCTGCGGCAAGTTTTCCACCTGCAAGGGAATGCTCATATTGCAAACACAATGAAATTTTTGTTTTGATGGAGCCATCCAGGAACTTGACAAAAGATATGTTATTACTATAATATTTTAGAAACTACAACTAAGTATTACATAAACTAGTTAAACTACATCTTTATAAAGAAGGGGGTTCTGTGGTCATATAGTTTTGCAAAACGTTAAAAAAGTTTGAGCTATCTGATGACCCAAATGAACTCAGTTTGAGATAAGCTGTATCCATCATCTGTTAAGCAGAATATGACTCCTAACACAAAGTGCAAGTCAAATTCCACTGAATAATAAAATGTATTGTATACAAAAAAAGTACTTCAGATTTTCAGTTTGAGCAAAAGGGACTAACATATATATCATAGTTTAGAGCCATCAGGAAATAACAACTTCCATTTCTTAACTACTGTTTTCCACACATGTTTATAGTACAGCTACCATTTACATGTATTTATTTCTCAGATAATGTAATACACTCTAACACTTTCTTTTCTATTTGTAGTAGCTAAAATTTTAAAATAGTCTTTAAAAGAACAGCAAAAAAAATTAAAGCTGAAAACGCAGTTTTGCAGATGCAAGAACCTAACATTGAATTATTCCATTTGGGATCTCTAAGAGCATTGAGCAAGCCCACTCAGTCCCCAAGCTCACATTTGCAGGAGGAAATTCAAAAACAGCTGAACAAATGTATATGTTAAGCAACTTGACCTTGGCTCTGTACTCTGTACATTATGCTAGTGATGTCTTTGTAAACTTGTTTCGTCTGAGTTAATGAGTACAATTCCTAGACAAGATCAGGCTGAGAGCTCAGGAGAATGCAGGTGACTCAGAGCTAATGCAATATCAGATGGAGCAAAAAAAAGAGCAAAGATACACACTCCCTTTTGATTTCTCTGAGGGGATAAACAGAAACATTGAAAAAAAAGTCTATTGGAAGAGAGGGAGTGGGAAAAGATGCCTTTGATAAGTGTAGGGAGTTAAGAGGTTTTGTGCTGCAATTTATTTTCAATATTTTGTGTAAAAAACTGCTCAGAGCATCCTGAAGAGTCTCTCACTGGGAAATCTCACTGTAGCAAGTAGCTGCTAATTCCATTTGAAATTAGTTTGTGTTCCTGAAGTACAACCTTGGCTTTTTAAGAACACATCTATTGAATGCTTTAAGCCAAGTGTTCTTCAGCTGCTTGAAGGTAAGGGTGTGCAGCATGGTGGTTATCCCCTGGAGCTGTTCTCCAAGGCCTGCTGTGTGTTTGGTGCAGGTTTGTTGTACCCTTAGCACACCAGACAGTTTTAATGTAAGCTACAACACTCAGCTGAAATCCTTACCCTACACACCAGCAAGCTGGTAATATTCAAAAGGCTTTGACTCAGATTTGAAGGAGAATTTGGCACACTGCAGAGAAAACCAGAGGCTAATCAAGAGGCGTTTTGCTGAGAAAGTCAATGATAGTGAACTAAGAGAAATATTTTAGTGTAGGAAAAAGATAGAAATCAAATGTAGGTCTGAAAATACCCAAACTACAACTGAAATATTTAATGGATTTGAAATAACTAGGAGAGGATAAAAAAGGCTCTGAGTACAAAATAAGAAACCTCATGTTTTACACATTTGGTTCTTTACCCTGAAGGTCAGACTGGAGAGGTGTGACAAATGCATGGGAAAGCTAGACAGCAGGAATTAAAAAAAGAATAAACATATTGTGCCTTTTTTACAGTCTAATTGCATTTCTTCCTTCTGTTTCTTCAGATCATATCTGACACTTATATAATGTTGGATTAATCTGATAGATTCCAAATGTATTTCAGGGTTGTAAATGTATTTGGCACATTAAAAATATGATCATATTGGACAAAAATATCTTGTCCTTCTAAGGGCATTCAAAATTTTTTACCAGTATGTCAGAAATAGGAGAGGTGTTTAGTTTGCACTCTTACTTTGCTCAAAATGCTATTTAACATACTTGCTACATGGTTCAGATCTGTCATTGTCACTTGTCATGCCCAGTAGCTGTGATGTCCTTAGCATTCAATAATATGAAATTTAATTTTTTGCATCCCAGTATTATTTTCTGTGAATTTAAGACCTGTCACACTGACAAATGTTTAATTCTCTTCAAGTCTGATAGAAGAGACTATGATTCTGTCCTGAAACAGCTGGATTTCTTCATCACAGAAACACTTATTATATTTTTGCATGTTCCTAATAGCATTTTAAATTATAAAGATTAAATTACCATTTCAAATAATAAATAAAATAAATAAGTAAATAATTAAACAGCAAACTTTAATCCATATTTTATAATTATTTTATTGTGTTATTTTCTACTTATTTTATTGTGTTATTTTCTTTACCACAGCAATTTCATAAACCATTTTTGTATCTGTGTTTATTGTGCACATATTTTCTTTTGGGTTTTTTGTTTATTGGATTCATTTCATATTTGTAGTGGCATGATGGAATTTATATCCTGAGCTGCTGCTTGAAGTTTTCAAATAAAATGCTCTTCATAGTCTGTAACATCCTAGGTAGTGACACTGCCCTTCAGATTTTTATTTTAAAAGAAGGTAGAAAAGACATGTACAGACGTGTTCTATATCAACTGTTTTATATACACTGTTTTGCACCTGGTTTGTAACAGCTGAGGATCTATAGTTCAACTTAGTCTATAGTCAAGGTATAGAATATTTCTGATGTCTGCATTTTATATTACTGTTCGTGAGAATGCATACATGCAAACTCCACAGAGCAGGATTAAATGTAGATAGGAAAGTGTACTAATTTTGTGGTCTTGCTACATATTCTGTGTGAAAGCATTAGAATTTTTTCTATGCAAAATAAAATTATTTTTTGTAACCAGAAAGGATACATGCACCCTCTCCTAGTTTATGCTGACAAATAAATCAAGTGGGAAGTTCCACTTGCTTAGCTGCATCAGATATTTAAAAAAGTTGTCCGCACATCCCAATCCAAAGTAACACTACATGAAGACCAATAACGATAAGAAAATGTTTTCATAAAAAGACCATTAACCTCTTTCTTTTTTATGTAGGAAATTTTTGAAGATATTTGTTGGCAATTACTTGTTGCTTCGAAGTAGCAGTACTTGTTCATCACAAGTATTACTCTGTAATTTCTCTGAACAAGTCATCAACCATTGGAGTGCATTTGGTACCTATGTAGCCTTTTTCTTGTAACTACTGCTTGAGAGGTTTGCATAATGTTCTGTCTGGGGTACTCAGATGCAGCAGCTGTGTGAGCCAGACTGTGCTTCAGGAACTCATCACCTGCAAAACAAATCTTCCCTGTTGACCACGAGTGTATTCACCAGCTCAATCAGAAGCAGAAAGTTGTGGGTTTATTTCCATTCTCCAGGACCTGCATGCTAAGCCTGAAGCTTAGTTCCATGGCGATTTGGTGGGGTTTAAACCATTAAAATGCAGCAAATATATTTTATCTTGAAGACACTCTTTACTCATCTTCCTGTGGAACTGGCAGGTGCAATCAGTGGAGGTAGACTTGAACATTATTGTTCTCTACTGCTTTTGAGAGTAATTTGGGCATTAATTACATTTAAGAGACATGAGAAGGACTTCACATTTGTTGCTCAATACATTTCAGTCACGGCAGTTATTGGATATAAAAAGTAAAAAATTCTGTATGATCAAATAGCTGGGCAAAAATATCAGAGCTTGGTAACAGCAAAAGAATATTAATATTCATCACAATCCTACAATCCTACAATCCTATCTATAGTGTCTCAGAAGCTATAAATACTAAACAATTAAGGCCCACAATCTTTCACCAAGTTGGCCCTTATTATTTCTGTTTTATAGAAAAACTGCATGGCACAAAAATTAAACACTTTGGTTAAGGTCACAGACTAAGTCTGCTGAAGATGTGCAAATAGATTCAAATTCTGTTAATTCTCATTTTGTTTTTTAACCGAAGAAAAGGGTTTTTTCTGCAACATTTCTCTCACCCATTAAACCTCTCTTGCATAGTTTAAATTAGGAGTATCATTAAGAAGTGAAGTTAATTACCTTCTCTCCTTTTAAAATGTATTTGCTGATTTATATATTGAATAGATTCAAGCAGGTTTTCTCATGTGTTTATAATGGTAAAACATCTGAACACAAATATGAAAATAATCATGCTGTCTCTCCGTGTTTTCATTAAATAAACAGCCAATAACACCCACAGCAACTTTATTAAGACAAAGATTAGCAAATATAGGGGTTTAATTGGATTCTGTTTTCAAACATATCAAAGCCCTAAAAGATTAGTATTTACACTCTCCTTTATTTTTTCTTTAAAGGCAAACTTGATGTTATGAAAATTAAGTCAGTGTTTGAACCAATAAAACTTCTGCCCTTTTTCTAGTGAAAGGGGAGGGTAGTTTTTCAGAGTGGGTTACGAAAGAATTTCTAAAATCTCATTTTCAAGAGCAAGCACAAGGCATGGAGAGGGCAGAATTTGAAGGCAGGAATGTTAACTGCTTAATATAATACCCAGAATATTTAGTAAATTCCCTGGTTTATTGCCTGAATTTTTAGGCCTTTACATAAAAGTAAAACATTTAACATACAGGCACTAATGGAACTATTTCATATAGAGCCTAGAGTCAAAGTCTGATTGAAGATAACTTAGGCAACAGCTTCATGTTCCTAAGTTCAAATGTTTAGGCACCTGTGGGACATTTTACCCTCTCAGCTGCCATGTAGGATTTCTGTCTCTGGAGACCTCTTCATCCAAATTGTTGGTGAGGTCTCCAGCATGGAAATCCACACATTGGCTCCTTGGCTCTGGGGAAGCCACAGACCTTTCTACTGTGACTGTGCTGCCAAAAGCCTGGGGACGTCTCATTAGCCCCCTAGGATTCTCAAATCAAAATGTGTTCTCCCTATAGTATATCTCATCCCCTCATGATTTTTGGAGCATGACTGAACTTCACATAAATCAGCATGAGAGAGAGGAAGGATATTTAACTGACATGTAGCTGAAAGCACTAATGACATCACAAGATGACCTTAAAATGTGTTTTGTTTCATTTTAAAACAGATATTTACCCATTCTGCAATCTGTCTCATGAAGCTGCTGTATTCTAGGATGCATCACAGATGGAAGATTTTGTCTCCACAGCCACAATGTACTGGTGAGAATTATATTCCATTACAGTAGTCAAGTATTTAAGTCCCACCTGTGATGCACAGAGACCTTTATTTTTGAATTCCTCCTTACAGCTTAGTTGTTAGATTTCTTTCCTGGAAGATAAGAACACAAATTACACAGAGAAGGTATTTGGATTTTATTCTCCTATTTTCTAGAACGGCATTTAAGACATGCTCCTTACATTCTCCACCTGCCAATCCAGAAAGAACTGACCCTACTTCATCCACTTGACTCCAAAAAGAATTATTAACTCTACATCCCTAGAGAAAATAAAAAATAAGCATCTAGTCTCCCTAAAAGACAGCTACTTTGTCAATTACTTACTGAGTAGTCTCTCTCCCTAAATATGAAAATAGATTATAGGACCAATTTAGAAAATATGCCTTTTAGAAGACTGAAGTCCCAATTAAAATGTCTAGGTTCATTTTTAAATCAGTGATGGATTTCTAACGCATATCAACGTCAGGTGATTTTTAAGAGTGTGACCTTATTCCTTCCACAAAGAGGATGAGTTTCACCAGCCTTACTGTTTTGACTTGGGACTTTGTAAAATTCCATACAGCTCAAGCTTAAATTACACTTGTTCTCAAAACCATTAGTATGTGCTAAATCAGGAATTTAATGTGGCCATTATCATTAGACTTGCATAGTAAGAGTTAACAGGTTTTTTGTGCATAAAAGAGTTAATTAAGATTCTTCATTAAATGGCTAGTCCAAAATTAGGTGATTTTTTTATACTCCTTGTAAACCAGTTATAAAATACACTGTAAGAATCTTTTAAAAGCTAATTTTATATATAAGTCTTTGTAGAGAAATAGAAACACTTGCTAACACTTAATATTTAATCTTATTGTCACACCTTTTTCTAGCTTTTTTCTTTAGCTCCCACAGAGAAGTTATTCTGAAAGAAAATAGAAATGAGTCTTCATTCATGCTTATTATCCTTATAATTAAGTTTATAAAACAATATTTTGAGCTTAATAAGAGCATATTAAAGTTATAATGCAGAAAAAATAATTATCTCCAATCACTGCTGTAATTCATATGTCATTAAAAAGGTAACTCTGAATTGAAAATCATGTTTTGGGGAAATAATTTGAAGTAGCTGAGAGAATAAAACTGAAGAAGGAATTTTAGGCTAGGTTTTGCCTCAGAGACAATGGCACAACTGAAAACTTAGAATTTAAACTTTCTCAAAAGTAAACTTTGTTAATGAATTTTAAGAGCAATGTGCTACAATGTCATAACTACACTGATAATGCAGTAAGAAAGAACTTAACTTAACATGGGACAGAACTCCACACATACTTTTTTTTTCTTTTAATCTAATGTGTAACTTCTGTAGTCTACTTTTTCTTATTGATTTCTTTGGGTTTAGATCCATGCCAGCTATAAAAGCACTTGAATTATATCTGAAAGTAATTAATAGATGAACAGAGACTGCTAATTCTACTCTACTACCATCTATATATACAGTATATAAAGGCAGACAAAATGTAATAATAATAATAATAATAATGATAGCTGTACTCCATATCAGCTTACAGTATATTTGCCTAGTCTGCTTTTCCTCTGTGCCCATCAGTGTAATCCTTCTGCATATCACCTTGAGACTAAAAACTGCTCTCTCTAGGCTTTGAAGTCATACGAGAATAGAAACGGTATTTTCTCAACTTAAAAAACTTGGTGTCAGTAAAAGAAAGTGCATGACAATCTTTCAGACAGGAAATCCTTTACAAACAAGATCCATGCAGTGTTTTACTGTTACCTGTGGGCAAAGTTCTGACCCCATTGCCCTTTTGTGTGAAGTAGTAGAAGTGCTAATGAATGTGCATTCATAAGGACTGCCACAATGTCTATGCTGTGTAAGATCTTTGCTGCATAGTGGATTTGTCCATACTCAAGAAGTGAGCCAGCTCTGCTCCGTGTTGGTTTTCAGGGCACCAGTGCAGTCAGCCCCTCAAAGCCATGCTGAAAGGCTGGATACATCAGCTCAGGTAAATTACAGCTAGTGCTCCCATTATATCTGAACTAAAATAATTTATTTTGGTTTTTTTTTGAAAGCAAACACATTGAGGCTATGATCTGGTAATCTGGACTTACCAGAAATGCAAATCAGAGTTTCTTCTGCAGTTACTGCATCCTACTATGTGCACTTGACGTGACACTGAGATTAGGAAGTAATCTGATAGAGCACTTTTTGATTTTTGCTTTTCCAGTCTGCTGAATCTCATCTGCGCTGATTTGCAAGCCCAAAGCTGTCACAGATCCCAGTTATTCACTTAACAGAGGATTCAGTCAGTACAAGAGAAAGTTACACGATATTAGTTACATGATAATTTCTGTACCTACTTTCAGAATGCTGTACAAAGAAGGTGAGTCTCTTTAACTCCATTTCTTGTTTGAGGAAACTAAATCAAGGCATAAGATCTGACTTGCCAGTGTCCCCATCAGCTCTTTCAACATTGAAGCAGACCAGGTAAAATGTCACCAACACTCAAACTTATGATAGGTTGCTCTCATTTCTAATTTTTGTCAGAAGTGACATCACAGCTTCTCTTTTATGGTAGTCTGAAGTATAGTTGTATATGTGAAGGAATTAAATGATACTTTGAAAGGGTAAAGAAGTTTACAGTGAAATAAACATGTTCCTTTTCATGTAGAGGGAGATTTTATTTATGTAACAAAAATCTTTCATTTATAGCAAAATTAAATACCAGATTACTCATTATGCTTTCTACAATTTCTTGAAATAATATGTTTATTTACACATAACATATCTGGCTATACCAGCATTTCCAAAGCTGGACTATTGCTGTAACACTCAGCAATCCTTTGGGAGCAAGGCTGAAAACTGAAAACTTGATTAAATAGTGAGATTGACAATCTGAGGCAAAAACTGTGGAAGAGGCTAGAATGTGAATGGGAGCTCCATGTGCATTTGGGAAGGCTTGCTGCAGATCAATGTCCTATTCAGAACAGACAGCTTTGATGGTTCAGAATGAAGTTTGCACCCAAGAATGTATTCTAGATTTGAGAGCTCTGCAAGGATCCTAACCTTCTTTTTTTTTTTTTCTATAATAGCAGAATAAGGAAAGAGTCACTTTTAGTTATATATAGCTCTGTTATAAATAGCTCTGAAATCTTTTTTAGACTTCAATATATCTTTCCCCAGCAGAATAAAAGTTTCTGTATTTTTTGCACAAAATAAACATATTATTCATATTTCTTCATATTTTAGAAGCGAGAACAGTGCTGGCAAACCATAGTCATTGCTTTCTTCACCAAAGGTGCAGAAAGCAATGTGTATACTATTATTGGGGAAGAGGAAAAAGGTTTTATTTCACTAGTGCTCTCACTGATAGAGATGTCAACAGAGGATAGGAGTGTAAAATTCATGGATAATTTTATGAGAAAGGCAAAAGAAAAAAACCAAAACCACAATTTGCAGAAAATACTTCACCACACATGCTAAATAATATAGCCCTACCACCCAGTAAAACTGGACAGGAGCATCCAATCGGTGGCAAATTTCTCCAAATTAGAGCAGTTATTCTGTAACAATAATAGAGCTGGAGCTATTCAGACCATATTCATTCCACACCTCTGATGAGTTCCAAATCACAGAGAGCATCACTCGAATATTTTTTCACTCAGGGTCTACTCAGTTGCTAAACCAGTTCCTAATGATGCATTGCAGCCAAATGTGTCCAGCACAATTTCTGATTCCCGTCACAAAATAGGCTGCAGTCATGGTTCAGACCCATGTGGCATCAAAAGAAGAAAAAAAAATTAGGAAAGGTAGAAAAGAGCATTTGTTCAAGACTATTTCAAACCTTCCACGTTAAGAGCTCTCGGCCTTGAGAGAACAAGCAGCAAGTCCTTATACTCTATTGGAAATAGCAGTGAAACTCAGGATCTCCTTTCCTACAGTCTCCTAATAGGTTTTTTTGCAATCAGTACTGTATTTTTTCATCTTAGTTTTATGGCTTTAACATAAAAATAACTAACAAGAAACTGCCTCTGTTCTGCCACCTTTACTCTGGATGAGTCTGGAGATCCCGTCTCTCCTGAGCACTCTTGAAGTCTTAAGGCTTCCACTTCTTCAACGTTCCTTGTCTGACCACTGATAATCTTTCCCCTTTTTCAAAGGAATAGTGCACAAAGAAAAAAAAAAGTACAATGCTTCCAAGTCCTTTTCTCCCAGTCTTTTCACAGATCTCTATTTCACCAATTTCCATGTATGAAATAATTGTTCTTGAATGATTATGTTGGGCCCTATCAAGAACAATCAAAGTTCTGCTAATGTGTCTTAAAATATGTAAATGCTCAGTAAATAAAAACACTCTGAATTATGACAAAGGCTAGGAAAAGAGGCATTGGCAGTGTTATTTGGATACTTCAGTGAAGTGGTTTGTGTGTTGCTGGAACTGACAGATTTCCCTAGTCATTTCTAATTCTGAGAAATTTGAAAGCTTCTGACATTGCCCCAAAAAGAGAAGGAGTAAAGATGAAAACAGGGTCAGAAGAATTATGAAAAGGGAACAGTAGAAGGAAAAAAATAATAGAGAGGCAGTTAAGAAAGCGGGTCAGTCTGTTAGTAGGACAATAATATCTGGGTTAGCACCATAAGGAGAAGCATTGCATTGTAGAAGCATTGTACCTATACATGTTCAAGTACAAGCTTTTTAAGACAGGTCTTCTGAGGAGCCCTTACCTGAAATCTTAGGGGACAATGGGAAGCTTAGGGGACACTGGTACTCCTGAGGGTGCTTGCTGCTAGAGCAACCGGTGCTGGATTTTCTCCTGATAGAAACTACTAATTACTGAGGCTATGTCTGTATCAAGGTGAGATATATTTCTTCCCCTCTAACTTTCTTTTAGAAGGTTGTTCAGTCATACAGCTCATGAGAGGGATGTGATGCTCTTGTCATATCCCACCCTGACAGCATCCTGACCATGTGTATCTCTCCATCAAGCTTGACAGCAGAAGAAATCCTCCAGCCATTAAGGGAACCTTTATGATCGCTGGGATCATTTTTGTCCCCTGAAAATGTTTGTGATATTGAAATGTTCCCTTTTTGTCCTGAGCAAAATTGAAATCTTTCAAACTAATCTCTCCCTAATGAAGTACACTGACATTAAAGCATCTTTGCGCTTCCCTGAAAATTTGTTTCAAATATGACCAAAAAACATTGCTGAGAAAATGTTAGCAAACTCAGCTTTCCCAAGGTAGATTTTTGTGTTGACAAACTTATAACAGAAAAAAAATTTAAACATTTTGTGGTCGAGTATCTTTGAACTTTCATAGATCAAAATATGGTTTTATGCACAATGCATCAAAAAATCATTTTAGAAGCAGTTTATGAAGAGAGAATAGGGAACAAAGGACACAATTCATCTTGTCCAATGAAAATAAGAAATTCATTTCCATCATAGTTTATAGCTTCTGTGCAGTAAATCTGAGTTTGTCCTTCACTGGCAGAAAACAGGTTATACACTACAGGATTTTGGAAAATAAATTTAAAAAAAAATTTACTCTTCACCTCAAATAATTATAGCAGTAAAAAGGTTTTTATTGTTCTTAAATATTGTAAATCAATCTATTCTAAAGCTAAATTCTGATCTACATTTTCCTGCATGCTGTTATTTTTATCTAATTTTCTTTATATGTGGCAGATAACAGTAATGTAAAATCCAAAAGGGAAAATAAATCTAGCTGGAGTAATCATATTATCAACACATCAGCTCTGTAAAATTCTGTGGTGCTTCCTTGCATAAAATGACAATTTAAAGTATCTTTCCAGAAGTCTCATGGAGATTATTGTATTTTATTTCTCTATTTAGGATTAAAAGAATCTTAGACAATCTATCTGAAGCCTCCTAGTGAAATACTTACAGTTCAGTTCAGCATTATATGCCAGTTTCAGAGAGGCTGAAGTGTAATTTATTTCATTTTACTTTCATCAAGTCAAGTTCATCCATCCAAAACCAGCTTTTCTGGATGCACACATTCCATTTGTTACCATTTTAAGTAGCACAGAGTGCAGTCAAATTCCAATATCTGACAATCACACACAAGTACTGTTGAGTAATATTTTACTTTCTATTTAAATGCTTACAGCATAAACATTGAATAAATACTTGCTTGGCATTGAAATAAACAGCAAAAAGCAGCAAAACTGCCTTTAAACTCTATGGAATTTTGTAACTGTCTGATGGATATCTGAAAACTCTATTTCCCAGTTAATATTAAATTATTTTGAATCTATAAAAAAGTATTCTGCACAGTAGTTACACCTCAAAAAATCCAAAGTAAAGCATGTTCATAAATCTTAGACATCTGTATTTGCAACTAAAATGAATCCACTAAAAATAGCTTGTTGAAAACAATTGTGTTTGTCTTATTCATAACTCGAAAGAACAGAAGGCTTGAAAGAAACTGGCTGGTAATAAAAAAGAAGTTGATAATAATTGCTGGTGCTGAAAATGCAGAAAGGGACAGAATATGAATGAAAATTCAATTGGAATTTAAGAATCGTTTCTCTTTAAAGCTTTCTACTCATATCAGCTGTATCAATAAACATGCTTGTTTACTTAATGGAGAGTAAATTCACAAATTCCCCCACGACATATTTCATCAGAATTCTAGTCTAAGCAACTGCCTTCTGTTCCTTCCTAGACTTTTTGCAGAAATCTAAAGGCAGATTTCCATCTCCAGTAATTAATACAGAGGTTTCATGCATCTCATGCAGTAAATAATTTTCAGGATTGCAGGATACAGCCTGCTGCTGTGTTTCCTGCTGAAATAATTGTTTCAGAGCAATGTGTTCTTTCATGTCCTCTCTGACAAAACAGTTAAAGGACATTAGAAAGAAAAATAGTTTATTTCTTCTATTATAATATTACCTGTCTCTACTTTCTGCCTTGTTTTACCATCCACCCCTCCCTGGCTCAGTGCCCCAGTGAATTGAGTGCTCTATTTCCCTCCTCCCTGTTTGCCAGCACAGCAGTAGTAGTAACTCCATTGCCTCCTGCACCCACTGGCTGTCACATTGCAGCACATCTCACAATGACAACACAACAGTAGCACTTCCCATTGGATCACAGCCTCCATCCAGGGCCAGCAGCTTGAGCAGTGGTGCCTAAACATTCACAAGTTTATCGTGTGTCTGTTTGTGTGTGTGGGTTTGCATACTACATATATAGGGACGTAAAGGTATGGATACAAAGTGATATAAAGCATGATTGATAAATCACATTTCAGGCAATCTAAGGAATTAAGTGTGCTGGAAATACCATGTAAATAGTACATGCATATATATATATATATATATATATAAGTATATATAGAAGTATGTATTTATAAAATATATATTTCACACTGCAGGTGTGAAATCTGAGAAACACTTCAAAAAGGTGATTAAATCTTTCCTGAAGTTTCAGACTGTATGTGTCACTGCATGTGTGTGTATAAAGGAGGGTGTTTATTATTTGCACCTTGTTCCAAATTTTAGATTCCCTGTGCTCTAACTTACATCTGTCTTGCTGTCTCCTGAGTTGCCTTAGGATTTTTATTTCTAAGTTAACTTTAAGGAGCACAAAGGGATTGGCTTTTGAGCTCTTTTTTTCTCTTCTTACATATTGCTGCAATCCACTGAAAGAACAAAACCTTTGTTTTCTTCTGAAATTGAAATTTCAGAATTTCATACTGAAATAGGAAGTTCTGAAATTAATAGGTTTTCCTACTGAAATTATAGGTTTTCCAGTGTTTCTGTGAGCAAGATTTCATCTCTGATACTTCTTTCAGCAAATCCAGCTTTGCTGGTAGAATTT
The DNA here is from genome assembly GCA_003676055.1 of Chloebia gouldiae. Lineage (NCBI taxonomy): Eukaryota > Metazoa > Chordata > Aves > Passeriformes > Passeridae > Chloebia > Chloebia gouldiae. The sequence goes on from QUSF01000002.1 coordinate 34,470,779, forward strand.
CAACTATAGCTCTGCGAAAGGGTTGGGGTTTTCTTATTTTAAAGATCAAGGGGTCATTGACTTTTATCTGATTAAATCTTCCATTTCCCTGCAGTAATTTACCTCAATCAAGAAAATTTGGATATATTTTCAGAATTTTGAAACAAAGATACATAAAAATATATCTGATCTGAATGTGATATGACTACATTCTGGTGAAGATTGTTTGAAGAAAAAAATTCTATCCTACACATTCCACTACTCTGATGAAAATTTAAGTCATAGTTGTCAAATACTTGTTCAAATTTTCATGATATTGTAAAAATAACTTATCTTTCCTGGACTTGATTTCCACCCCTCCTTTACTCTACATCAAGCAGTTTCAGTAACAATTTTCTGACTGTACTGTGATTAAAACTTTATGCTTGCAAAAGTCCAAAAGATTCTTTAGGGAAAGGCATTTCAAAAGTGAATGTATTGTTATTACTAGAGCAGCATTTATTTTGCTGGACTGTTAGTTGGTAGATCTGAAAGTGTTTTATTAAAGGAAAGTAGTCTTACACTTTGGCTATCTATGAGACAGAAAGTGATTAGTGCCTAACTCAAATTAAATTCTGCTCAACTAAACTCAGGTTAAACTGATAAAAGAGTCAGGAAGTTCTCTACCACGTTGTTCTGTCCTGTGTATGAGACTTGCCAGGGCATCAGCAGGCTCTAATTGCCCTGGTAAAACAGCGCTGTCCAGCTGACCAATGCACTTGTCAGTGGAATAAAGATTTCCTAACATTATTATCCTTGCTTTTGATTACACTTCCTTTAGGAGGACTTACAATAGACATATATTCTAGCAGAAATTCCATTCAATTTGTCTGGAAAGAAGTCTTTGGTACTTTAATGTTTGTTTTTTGTGACATGTGACTGCAACTAACCACAGAGGTCAAAGGCTGTCCTCAACAACCACCAACTTCTGACCATCAGCAGGTCTGGTTGTTAGCCCAAAAGTTTTGTTAGGGTTCCTGGAGCACCTACCTAATGCAGACAATCTATACAAGTGCAACACACCGTGAAAGAGGCTGCCCAGGACAGAACTGGGGTGTGTCTTCCTCCATCCTTCACCGAGGTACATCCAGTGCTCTAAAGGACTGGTTCCTTCTTGGAATTCAGAGCTGGGAATCCTCCCTCAAGAGCAGGGATCTAGTCCCTTCCTTTTATGAAGAAGTTAGGAAATTACACATTTTGAAACGCAGCCAGAGAATTATTCACCCAAAATAAAGACCAGTTTTTGTGGTGTTTCCAACAACGGAGATTTAAACGCTCTCTTTCACCTTCTCTTTACAGGGTTGTAAACTGCATGAGAAAGGAAGCTGACTCTACTTTCTACTGCTGCAGATGTGCCCCTGGGCATAAATCATTAGAAACTCAATAGGCAGGAGACAGAAAGAGGTCAAAAGAAAATAGTATTGTCTTGATTAGCACCTAGGCCTCCAGTGAGGGGAAAAGGAATGCTCACCTCTATTCCTAGAGCTCTTCACACATTGTAAAATCGACAGACACTGTTGTCTAGGAGCTAGAAAGCCTCTAAGGAAATTGAAATATTGAGATCTGAATCACTTGAGGATGAAAAAAGATTCATATCTAACAGGTCATAGCTTCAATTTCTGCAGAAGGGGACTTCATCCTATGCCTGTTTCCTTTAAATTCAAACAAGCAAAAAGCAGCTGTTACAGTGCATTTAAGATGGAGTCTGCTCTTGCAGGCACATCCATTTCCTTAGGGCTCAGAGCTGGGGTAATAGCTAGTGTATCGATTTTGAGTGTCCCTTCCTGGTGAAGAATGAGCCCCTTCTGGTGATGTGCTGGCATCAGGCAGCTAAGAGCACAGGAGTCTGAAAGGCAGAGGGTCAGAGAGAGTTTAAGCATGACCAGCACTAAAAAACAAATAAACAGAGGTTTTTCAGGGTTGCAGGATTGCAACATGTCTCCCTGATCCCTACCAGTAGAGCCTGTTTCTGGTTTGGGGCTTCTTAGGACTTGGGATAGCCTAATCAACTAGGGATTTAGGTTCCTCTTAACATTTTTGTCATCAAATTTGTCCTACCCACATTTGCTAAACTGAATTAACTGCATGGATTCTCAGTCTGTTTGAAAAGGCAACTGCTTGCCATCACTTTTTTTACACCAATTTCCTTGAAGTAAAGGAATCCAGCATTAAGTGCTGCTGACCTCATATGTAGACCCCTTTTTTAATCTTTTCCAGTTTATTTCCCTTGCTTTTCCTTTCTCTCTTTGTTTCCTCCTACCTAAGCAGACTTTCTTTAGAAAGTTACTTTCTGAGTAAAATTGCTATATAAAGTCTTCCTTGCATTGTAGGAACAAAGGAAATCTCTTTCTTTCCACTTTTTAAATGCCTAGTTTAATAGGCAGTCGAGTTGTGCCAGAGAAAGACTATACGAACCTTAAGATGGGAAAAAGACTACTTGGCAAATTGTATTTCTAAGACACAGTAAATAATTGTACATTGAATTGTTACACTAGTGGCAAAACATTCATTAATTCATTATGGAATTTTTTTCTATTAAGAGTAGAATAATGTATGACACTAAAATCCAGTAATTGAACATTAGAATCAAGTGCAAATTGAATATTAAAATTAAACTTAGACTGCAAACATTTAACTTGTCTTTTTAAGATGCTTAAAAGGAAGACAATAAGCTAAGAAATATCAAATAACTTGAGCCTTTTCAAAAGAAATATGCTCTCAGGACTAACTACTGGCCTGCTTTGTGCAGTGTTGTTTCAGCAGCCTGTGCAGAATATTCTCTATTGCCGTGTTCTAACCTTGAGTTGCTCTCAGAGGCATCAGTGTCTATGTTAACCTGGACAGTAAGTAGTAAAAAGAAAACATCACCTTAGAACATGTCGGCGTTTGCAGCTACTGGAGGATTTTTTCAGACAATTGTTCTTTCAACCCATTCCTCTTGTGTATTTGCTATTTCTTCACTGAAGGACTTCAGGTCTTTTCCACAGAAAAAGTCTCTTCAGTGACTTTGTTAAGCTTGGTATTTCTCAGCTTGTTATACTTGTAGTTTTAGCTATCTGCTCTTCCTTTTGTTGTGCACACAAAGAGAAAGATATGCACACTCCAAGAAATTAACGACTGCTTTCTCACAACTGGAATTTTGTTTTCTCAGAAGAGCATACAGCTTGAGAGGTTGAGCGATTGTTAGTTTTGCTGGTTTAATAGTATACATTATCTAAAATATATATTGTTTCTTAAATATGCTTTCATTCTGGTTTTATCATGCTTTATGCTTTGGTTGATTAAGTTTTTGTTTCAGTTTTTGTGCACTCATATGTTTAAACTTATTAGGAAAGTTTCTGAATTTACTTTTTGTGGATCTTGCACTTTCTCCCTGTGTTTGAGTAAAATGGCACTTGTATAAGATGTTAAAAGTGTTCTGCTCTTGTTTTCCATGTCCAAATTTTACAGTATAGTATAAGCTTTATTGTGAATTACTTATCTTGCTCCAGCAAGGCAAGTACTTCTTTCAAGAGTCTTGTTTTATAATCACCTTCTATCTTACACTTAACAGCTTATGCTTTTGAAATATTTGGTACTACCAACACAAGTAATGTTGAAAACATAGCTGTTGGTGCACAGTGAAAATAATTGTCGCTGGTTTTTTTTTTTTTTCCAATTAGTGCTGGTGTCCTTACACACAGAAGTGCTCTACAATCCATCAATTATTTGAACTGCACTTTTCAAGCAGCCATTGTTTTTGGCACTCGGTATGTTACCATATGAAGTATTCTCTATGCACAGAATCTAAACTGAAGCTTTGAGTCATCGATGGGCTTTCAAGAAAGCTGGATCAGTGAGGAGTTCTGCTCAGGGTATTTAGACAACTAGAACCTGGATGAGGACTCTTGGCTATCCTGAATCCTCTTGACAAACACTTAATTACTTCTTAGCTCAGAATAGTCAAGTTCTCTTTATTGGATTGTAAAACAAATTCCCATCCTTCTATCTGTGAGGGAAAGAAGTCTAATTTGCAAAGAATATGGATGGCAATATTATAAAAAGTAATCCTATAAATTGTCACCTTTCTTCTCTGTTAACATAGTAGTAAATGGCATTCTCCAATTCAGCCACAGAGCAGATTGCAACTGATTTGAGCACTTCAGTAGCTTTCTTTTCTCTCTAGGGCAGTTGTTGTCTCACTGGGAACTAGTATCCATAGCACAGAATATTTTTCACATTAAAGCAAGAACATTGACCTGCATCCCAAAAAACTAGTTATATCAGTACAGATCCAAAACTTAGAGGTATAACGAGTCTCTTAAGGAAAAGGTGCTGGGCAAGCAGAGAAGTGAAATGTTAAGCAGAGATCAGATTATGGGGAATTTATAGTATTTCTTAAAGGCCTCTCAGGTCTCTTTCCTGGCTACAGAGCTATCTCACAAGCTGTGTTGCCACTGGCAAAATCCTCAGATCTATGAAGGTTTATCTGCAAAAAAAAAGGCAGCATTAAATCTCAATTAATTTTTTTGATCTTGCTTATGCAGCAGGATAGAGCAGTTTAACTACTGCACCTAGCCTCTAATCATATCTGCACAAACAGCTGGTGCTGAGAGCTCCAAAAGCCCTGCTTTGCACAGAACTAATATACCCTAGAGTAAGTGTTCAATATTATAAGTAGTCATCCTCTGCTCTTTCCTGATTCTGATTTATCTTCTTCAGTGGAGGAGGTGTTTTTCCACTATACAAGGGACTTATGTATTAGGAAATCAGTCAGAAACAACTGTGATTTTTTGATGGGGAGTTTAACTTATGTGCACAGGAATGCCTATGGTTCTTCTCCTGCCACTTCATGCTCACTCTCTGTTTAGCTTTGCTCACATCATTTTCATAGCCACTGTGAGTTAATCAGGGCTTTCTGGTGGGCAGGTGGCCATCACAAATACATGGCTTGTGCAGGTATTTTATTCATATTTCAGCTGGTTGGCTACAGCTTTACAAGCCAGTCACAAAGCTGCTGAAGAGCTCTTTCTGCAATTCTGGCAGAATCAGAGAGAACAGCAGTTTGCTGTTCCCAAACCACATGGAAAGAGGGGAGGAAGAGACCACTTGCTTTTGGAGCACTTTTCTTTGATCAGCTTCATTTTGTGCAGAGCCTTTTCAGGGCTTTTGAAAGAGTCAGGGACTGGCTTGTGCTGCATAACTAGGATGAGCTTTATATTCAGAAAGATAAAAAGCTCTTTCCTAGCAAAGCAGATAAAATTTGCTACTAAGCTACAGTGGTGAAGAACTCCATTTTCTGTACCTAGCACAGTATGGAAAGCCATCACCCCTTTCACAGATTGCTGTCGGTCATAAACTAGCTGTGATGTGGACAAGCAAACGTGGAAATTAAGGTAAAAAAAGGTTCTGTCTGCAAGCTACCAAGGCTGGCAGTGCTGCTGAGGTTCTGATCATTTTGCATGCCATTTATTTTCCAGTTGTGCCAAGGGAAGGATAGGGTACCTCCTGTACCCTCTGAGACAAAGTCATAAGGTCATGATTAGAAAGAAATGCTGTTGCCATGTGGAGTGTCCTGACACTAACTCTGGATTGCCTGGAAAAGTTTCTTGCTGATAAGACTGTGTTTTTGGTTTTGGTTTTGGTTTTTTTTGTGGGTTTTTTTTGTTGTTTTTTTTTTTTTTATATGTGGCAGTGCTGGTAGACATAGAGTCACTCCAGTATGGACAGCAGTGCTTTAGCCATTTTCCCCTGCTGTTCTGAGAGACTCTGTGTCTCTGGCTAATGTCTTTTGCTGTACAGTTGGATCACAGTAAGAAACCACTGAGCTGTTGCATAAGCAGCTGGAGAGTGACAGCGTGTGACTGCCATGGAGAGAAGGAGAGGACAGATGACAATCAGGGGGAAGGCTGGGGGCTGCTGAGCCGTAGCAGGATGCTGTGCACTGCACAGCAATTTGTGGAAGAGAGCTGAAAATAGGGTTTTCTTCAGCAAGGGGGTCAAGATTTAGACATTCACAAAAAAAAAAAAAAAAAAAAAAAAAGCAGCTGATTTAGGTTTAACCTTTAAAAATAGGGACTTTGTAGTTGCTGTGGTCCACATAATTTTTTGCTTTCCTTCATGTTTTCACTCTGTGCCATGTGGCTACTTCATAGTTTGCAAGACAGCTTTGAGGATGGGGGATGTTTTTTACTCATTTATTCTGCAGTTCTTTGCAGGTTTAGACTGCCAGTTTGTGTTCTTATTAAGTTAGTTTTATAAGAATCTGTGTTTAATGCTATGAGCACAAGGCTGGAAGGAACCAAGTGAGGTCATTCTAGCTCAGCCCTAGGACCTGGGGGCACAATCTGATCTCTCATTGCTTAGTGGTGCTTGTCTAAGCTTGCTCTTACCAGTCTCCAGTGATAGGGTCTGCACCATTCCTAAGCAATCTATCCTAATGGCTACCTGTCCTTGGGGTGATTTTAGGTCATTTTTCTAAAACTGTTTGAAGTAAAATTTACCACCACTGAATAAAATTATTCTATACTATTCTCAAGAGTACAAATACACAAAACTGGAATCTGTGGAATTAACAAATAACTCAAAAACAGAGGAGGTGGAGAGGGGAAGAAAAAGAATGTTGTAAACAGTAGAATAAAAATATGCAGTCTGAGATCAGCAGCTCATTCAGTTTTCAGCCTTTTAACTCTGTGAGGCTCTGTTTAGCCTTTTCATGCTGGGCTGTTTTCAGAAATCTGTGGACAGGCATGGAAATGTGTGGAAGCAAGCCTATGTTTGGATGTTATGGGGAAAACAGTCCACTGTTCTGATTGCAACAGAGGAAGCTTAACTGGGAGCAGTGAGAGTTAATTCCAGTAAAAGGAGCACTCTTCAGTTTCAGAGAGCTAAAGCAAAAGCTCTTGGGGTCATGTCCATGCAGCAGTGACTTGGAGATAAGAAGTTACTCACTGGCTATCCTGAGGCAGTCAGGTGCAAAAAGCTCCAGCTAATTGGAAGTGTGCTTTAAGAAAATCCAGCTGTTATCATAAATGCAAATATGCCATGGCCAAGTCTGATAAAACATGCCAGAGGACAGGGAGAGCAATCTCAGATGAGCTTTCTTTCTAAAAATAACAATTGTTTGCATGTGATTCCTATCAATTCAAACTGCATTCAAGTGTCCTTTTATAGCCCTGAAGTATCTACCTAGATTTCTAGAGGTACCTACCCCTGACAGCTCTATTAACCTCCAAGTCCTTCTGCTCTGCACCGTCTGATGCCAGGAATGATCCTCAGAGACTATCTTGAGGTTAAGTATTTCTACCTGAGGAATCCTAAGACCAGCTGGTGGTGAAGACAAGAGTTAGCCCCAAACACTTAAGAATTCTAAGGTGTGAAAATTAACATGATTGCTTTTTCATTATCCATGCTTTTAGGAATCTTTTCTTCATTTTTTTATTTTAAAATACTGTCCTTTTCATTTGGAAAATCTCAGTACTAGACTAGTAATGAAAGTTATATCTCTGCAAGTTGTGATATATTTTGAGCTACTGACAAAACCTTGAGAAACTGGAGAAATTGGTGCAAAAAATGCACCAAAAACTGGAGAAATAGGCATCAATATTATTGAAAGTGTATATTTTCTCTCCCCTTGCACAATCAGAAAAAAACCTGTCTGTCCCTTCTGGAATGACTGAGAAGTCCCAGTTGTGAGGAAAATATGATAAAACAGCTACCATAAAATTCAATTTTATTTCTTAATAAATGTAATGCATTCAAAACCAGAATTTTTTGCAAGCCTTGCCTGGTAAACTTGGGGTTAACAGGGCTGGTACCCCATTACTATCTCCCTGTTTGTGCTGCTGCTAAATGCAGTTGCTTGCTGATGGAATGCCAAGATTTGCACTTAAAAAGAAGCTTTGCTAAGTTTTTTAGGAGAAAAACAATCTTGTACTGATAAAATACTATACTTTCAACTTGGGGAAAAAAGCACCTAGAAAATACTTTCTATGCGACAACACTCTGAAATGTACTTTATAACAAAACTATCAAAAGTACAGAATTCTTCCAGCTGGCAAAAATCTCAGTAAACACATCTCTTTGACAAAGTTCTCCTTTCAGACTCCGACATGCATGGGGGAGGGAATCCACAGAAAGGAAATTTGTGATTCTGTGGTGGAAGGAAAGCCATAAAAGAGGAAGGGTGAACTAAGGTGACTTGCCTGGATGGCTTGTAACAAATGTCTCCTTATAGTGTCACCTTTGTAGTGAGAATTACAGGGAGATGTTAATGGTTATCTTGGGCACAAAAAAGGACATAAATAAATATGGAAAAGATTCCCCATTTTGGAGATTATTATGCAAAAATAGTCTATGAATTCTAGTGCAACATAATCTTTACGTCCTAGTAGTATACACAAGCTACTTTCAAAAAAATCCTTTCCAACCCAAACCATTTTATGATGCTATGCAAATAATAGTTGTCAGCAAGTGCTTAACACATGCCTTCACTGTACTTACTGCTGCCTGACTGTGCCCAGGACTCAGTCCCAAAAGCCATAAAAGCAGAGTTTGCTGGCCCATTCCATGGGTTCCTCAATCTGCCATTTGAAGCACAGAAATTATTGATTTTATTAATTCTTCATCATGAAAAATCGCCACTATTCCCAGTATACATCTTAATAGTTATTATTATATTCCTCAAAATGGCATACAAAAATAGAATTCCATGAAAAAATCCTGTCCAGCTCCTCAGGGTATAGCTAAGTGGTATTTTTAGGAGTCTGCCCAGGTCCATTACTTACTTGCAAGACTCTCGTTCAATTTTTTAATGGGTCTTGCTATTAGAACCTTTTTTCACCATCCCATTATCAGTAGTTTCAGAGCAAAGCATGCCAATACATCTACTGTATCTGTGAGACTGCATAATGAATGGTTAGTCCTCTGAATCCAAAAGATGCAGGAATATAAAGGCCCATACAGCCTGGATGTGTTCTGTGGATGTAAAAGGCAAAAACTAAAAACCATGATCCCACATCAGAAGGGGGACATGCATTCATAGGGCAGCAAAGCCAGGAGGGGAAATCAACCCAGAAGAGACAAAAATAGGCTAACTCATCTATTTAACATGGTCAGATGTTAATATTGGTGCTTGGGGTAGCACAAACCACAAGTGATTATCCTCACGTTGGCTCTACACTGCAGAAGCTTCCTACACAAATGCAACACTCTGGATAAACTAGAATTTCAGGCAGAGGACAGAATACATAATACCTGGTCATTTCCTATGTAGTAAGAATTGTCATGTGATGATGCAGGGGTTTGTTATTAGTTAGCAGAAGAGCTTAGCGTAAAATAATCCCTGTCAGAGACTTGAGTCGAAAGGCTTTTAACTGGAGGGTGACTATCTTACAAGGCATAACGTTAAAATCCTTTTCTGATTTTTTTCATCATCCTTTTTAATCCCCAGAAAATTATCAGCTCTTGTGAATAAAGGTGTCCCAATCTATTGTTCAAACTCAGGTCACACTCTCTGTTCAATGATAAGTTACACCTATTCTGTGTATGGCTTTCAAAAGCACAGAAACAAAGAACAGCTTTACATTAATATCAGCTCAGCCTCTTGCTTTTTCCTTGAGCTTCATCTCCTAGAGCTGTTCAACCTAAATCCCTTCTCCTCAGAGGTCCCATTCTCACTTTCCCGGTAGTAAGGCAAGAAAGCAGTCTTAGGCTTATAGGTCATATCCTTCTTTCTAGAAATATTTTCCACCAACCATCAACACAGGCTAAAAAAAGCCAATGTAATGTTGCTGTATAGCCTCATTTTTCTTTCAGAGGGATTTAAACTGATAAGTGGAAAAGCCATGGACACGTCGTTCCCCTTCTTTACTCTCCTCAGGATCATTTTGTTAAAATCAAAGAGGGCCTGCTAAATTATGTCCTTCATAAAAAGGGCCTAGATAAAAGCACCAGACTCTGCATTCCATGTATTTTATATAATTGTAGGAGGTGTTTGTGCCCAGGCACTGGCAGCAGGGACTGCCAGACAGCCTCTGCAAAGAGCGGCTGGGGCCACCCCGTGCCAATTCCAGCATATTCCAACACACCCACTGCAGGGCATGGCTAAGCCCTGCAGCCAAGGTGCTGGCACCTCTGGGAAAGTGTATTTAACAAAGGCACAAGCAGTGGAGAATGAGGGGGAAAACGTGAGAAATAACCTTGGAGCACCAAGGTCAGAGAAGAAGGATAGGAAGATGTGCTCTGAGCGCTAGAGCAAAGATTCCCCTGCAGCCCACAGTGGCCTGGGGAGGACCCTGCAGGAGGATGTGTCCTGAAGGAACACCATCCCATGGACAGTAGCTAAGTTTTCTTTTCTCCTGAAGGAATTGCATCCCAAAGTTAGGACTCAATTTGGAGGAAGGGAAATGTATAAGGAGGAAGGAACAGCTAAGAGGAATAGTTGTGGACTGATCACAAACCTGCATTCCTATCCCCCTGCACTGCTCAGGGGTGGGTCGGAGGTATAGGAGTGGAATGAAGGAGGAAGCTGAGCCTGGCAAGAAGAGGGGGAAAAATATTTTAATATTTGTCTTTGTTTCTCACTATATAAATATATTTTAAATGGCAATAAATCACATTATTTTGCCCTGAGATGAACCTGTTTAGCCTATGAAAGTAACTGATAAGTGACCTTCCTGTCCTTACTTCAAACCAACCTTCCCAACCTTTCCAACTCCAACTTCCCAACCTTACCTCAACATGAGACTTTCATCTTATTTTCTTCCCATATTCTGTTGAGGAGAGATAGTGAGAGAGTGGCTGCGTGGGTCTGACAGCTAGAAACTAAACTATAACTAAACTAAACTAAACTAAAACCAGAATATAACTATAACTAAACTATAACTAAAACTATAACTATAACTAAAACCACTATAACTAAAACCAGAATTAACACCATCCATCTTCCCAAAACCAGGAGATATTGTGACAAATTCGCTTTTCTTCAGGACAGAGTGTTAGAGTAAAGCTAAACTAAGGGATGTTCCCTCTTTATTTTTTTCCTCAACAGTCAATATGAAAACATTTCTGTTGTAACTGTAGTGCTACACTCACACATAAATCTTTTACATTCACAAAGGCAGCGAAGTTATGTGCTATTAGTGGACCTCTGAATCACATTCTACCATGCCTTCATTCTGAATTTAATGATTTATTTCATAGCAGGAAGAGATGAGTTATGGAAGTGGTTTTAAAGGCCTGAAATTCACTTTGTGCTTTTTTTTACTTTGACTTTGATTGTGTGTGTGTATATATATATATATATATATATATATATAATATTTTTCTATTTATAGGGGTGGGGCTTTTATAAAAATTTTTTGTGACACTGTCTAGCCAAGAAAACAAAACACAAATAATTGAAAGATGTGCAGAAAAAGAAAGTCAGACAAAATTTACAGTAATTATAACACATTGTAAAATCTACAGTGTGCCAGTATGTTCAGAATACTTTTTCCTGGTAACTGATTTCCCCTCCTTTTGTCTTGTGTGCCATGGTGCTGCATGGTTAACTTTTTTTTTAATTTTAGAACATTTGTGAGTTCTAGGGCTACATTCAGGATCAAAGCTATTAACAACCCCTAACTACGTTGTTAGGTTTTGCAAGGACCATTTGGAAGATTCGTTCTGGAAAGAGACTGATCACTTCTCTCAGGAAGAAACAGCTAGAACAAGGACAAAGGAGGCTATATGAATGTCTCAACCCTATCTCTCCATGGAAAGAAAGATACCTCATAACAATGCAGCATATCTCTACTTTTCCTCCTTTTTAACACATAAAAATATATAAGGACATCTTTTATATCAATTTCTTGGGTTTTTTTTTCTTTATGTGGGAAATATATGAGATATGTAGCTGCATAGGGAAACCCTCTATTGGTACTTCCTCCCCTAGGTATTTTAGGAGTCCCCTGGAGAAGGAATGAATGTTCATCCCTATGTAGCCACCAGACATGAACTAGTTTTCTAATAAGCGTCTATTGATTACACAATTAAAGTTATAGTCCCTTCCTTTTTCAGTCCTCTAATCCTATGTCCTCCACAGTCACACAAATACAAATGCAACAAATCTGTATCATGTTATCCTATACACAGACACAGGGATAGAATTATAGGGTAATTTTTTCTGTCTTCTGTGTTCAAAATGCTTGACCTAGGTTCTGAGCAAAAAAACTTCTCAATATGTATTAATCCACCAAGTATGAGACATATTAAAATCCTGCTTTTAATTTGTCAGTGAGCTTTTAATGTGAAGAAGAGAAATATTGTCACAGAGTGGAGGAACCCATGCTCTCTCCAAAGGAAATTTCTGAGGTTGCAATTCAGTGTTATTGAAGTTCTATCTACTATGATGGCTGATTGTTTTAACAGGACATATATATGTAATTTAATACCTGATATTATTTTCTTTCTCTTCCTCTTTTTTTTCAGAGCAAATTATGACATCGACATCTAAAGGAATTTTCCGGCCATTTTTTATTATCTTCGTTATCCTTGGTTGTTTCATGGCATTTATATTAATTTATATCAAACCAACAAATAGCTGGATCTCTGGTCCTATAGAATCAGCCAGTTCAGTGTTGAAAATGAAGAACTTCTTTTCTTCCAAAACTGATAATCTCAATGAAACTACTGTTTTGATCTGGGTTTGGCCGTTTGGTCAGACATTTGATCTAACATCCTGCCAAACGATGTTCAACATCCCCGGGTGCCATCTGACTATTGACCGCTCGCTATATAACAGATCCCACGCTGTCCTCATTCATCACAGAGACATTAGCTGGGATCTGGCTAATTTACCTCAGCAAGCCAGGCCACCATTCCAGAAGTGGATTTGGATGAACTTGGAGTCTCCAACTCATACTCCACAAAAGAGTGGCATTGAACACCTTTTTAACCTGACCCTGACTTACCGGCGTGATTCAGATATCCAGGTGCCTTATGGCTTCATGATGGTTGGCACCAGTTCCTTCACATTTGAAGTACCAAGTAAGGAAAACTTGGTCTGTTGGGTTGTGAGTAACTGGAACCCTGAGCACGCTCGAGTCAAGTATTACAACGAGCTTAGCAAATACATTGAAATCCACACCTATGGACAAGCCTTTGGAGACTATGTCAATGACAAAAACTTGATTCCGACTATCTCCACCTGCAAATTCTACCTTTCCTTTGAAAATTCAATCCACAAAGATTACATTACTGAGAAACTCTACAATGCTCTTCTGGCTGGATCAGTACCAGTTGTACTGGGCCCTTCCAGAGAAAATTATGAGAATTACATTCCAGCTGACTCTTTCATACATGTGGAAGATTTTCTCTCCCCCAGAGAGCTGGCAGAATATCTTCTGATGCTTGACAAAAATAATAAGATGTATCTTAGTTATTTCAACTGGAAGAAGGATTTTTCAGTGCATCTTCCAAGGTTCTGGGAATCACATGCATGTCTTGCTTGTGATCATGTGAAAAGACACCAGGAATACAAGTCCATTGGAAATTTAGAAAAATGGTTTTGGAATTAATTTGGGGGGGGGGTGTGCGTGTGTGTGCATTTTTTTGAAGAAGCCAGAAATGACTTCAGTCGAAGTGGAGAGGAAAGGAAAAGAGAAAAAAAGGAAGGAAACGAGAATCTCATGTCATGGTTTATCAGTTATTCTCTCTTGGCTATCCTATTTATATTTTGTAAGAGATTTTAAAAGATCAGCAGCAGTCATCAGTACCCAGTTTCAAATTATAATAGAGATACTAATTATGTGCACTGAAGAGTATTTGATTGCTTATTATAAACTTAAAAGAAAATTTTCCACATTTTCTGTGAAACATGTCCCAGTCTTACACTTGAAGTAGTCATTTTTAGCATTTTTTAACATTATCTTTGTTGTTTAAGCTATTTGGAAAATGAGGAAATAATTTTTAAATGTCAGAGAAAATTTTAAGAACACAGTTTGTTGTTCCAGACAGAAATGTGTGTAATACTTCAAAAGACAGTAAAGTTTCATATGTTCATCTTGCATTTAAGTGCACAGTAGAGTACAATACCTAACATTATGGAAGTGTGATTAAGTGCTCCCCTTTTAAGGGTAATGAACCTAGAACTATAGTTTTAAAATGTATTAGAATAGTAGATAGTCTTTGTTCCTAAAAAGGTTTCCTAACAAATGTTCCCATTATGTTGCTTTAGGAATATATCCCTTCTTACCCTTGAAAGAGGGTCAGATTTAGAGAAAATCACCAAAGCCCAGATTCATCCAATTTTTAAATGTATTCAAATGCAGCACACCCTTGGCTCTCAATATGTCTCAAGTATTTTTAAACTGAACCAGGGCTTTAAGTAGTAAGATAAATTTTAACAAAGGTGTTTGATTACATCAGCACTATGCACTGAATTCAGCTGGTACTAATGGATTTTTAGAAGCAGTTTGCTGAGAAATTTTAGAAAACTCTCTTATATAATTTCTTGAATTATAGTGAATTTTCCCCCAGTTCTGTAAAGATCTGTTGAATTTTTATTGTAGCTGGACAACTTGATGTTAGGACACATAACACTAAGCAATCAGTTTTCTCAGAGAAACATTCTGAAATTCAGTAAGTAAGCTATCAGCTTGTTATATAACATTTCAACCTACTATACTAATGAATTTGCGAAGTTGAAAATATTTTGTATGAGAGGTATTAAAAATGCACTCTTCAGAGCAACAGCTGCTATCAATATTTGATAATATAAGTAGATTTTTATGTATTAAATTTGGTCTAATAGCAAATACAAAATTGGGATGATTGTCATAACTTTTAAAATGTCTGTTTCAAACATGTATAATTTTATTTTACTACTCCTTTCTTTCAGTTAAGATAATTTTCTGATTGCCATATACATTCATATGTACAAGGTTGGTTTAATGACATAAATGTATGGGTATGTTTTGGTATCAAATGAAAGCAAATCAACTTGGATTTTCAGGTCAAAGTTCTGCAAATCACACCTGCTACTGGAAACAAAAAAAAAAGAAAAAAGTTAAACTGGAAAGACTTCTGCTTATGAGATGTATAAGACCCTGATCAAGCAAAGTAGTCAATCAAGTAACTGAGATTAAATTTGCAGAAAAAAAATGTTGCTGCAGTAAGGAAATGAGAGATAAATTATAAATATTTAGCAAAAGACAATGGGACTTATTACAGGCTGGAATAGAAACACAAAAGGCCATAAGAGTAATTAGTTAAATTTCTAGAAATGAAAAACCTGTGGAAAAGTTATAGAATCACTTCTGCTCTGCCTATGGTTTCGAAAGCTGTATTCTGATCCAGCTAGATTTCAATATACTGTGAATCACCCAAATTCACCAGCATTCTAGTATGCAGCAAGATAAGCTTACCTTGAAAATTAATGCAATATAAGGAAACTGAGTCTTCTAAAAACAAACTTCTGATGTGCATGTAATCTGAGTAGTATTTTATCATTTTGAAGGCACGTGGCTATGGCGTATAGTCTGTCCTACAGGACATCATAACATTTTGTTTTCAGGAGGAGTGTGAAATTCCCAGTCACTGAACATACCACTGGTTCGGCTCAATAACCTGATTCCCTCAGTGCTGGAATTAGGAAGTCCTTTGCACTGACCTCAGTGAAAGGTGAATGTGTACAACCATTCCTCACTTCAGATGGTGAGAGTTTTTCTGTGTGTTAGAAGGCCTTGGGTCAATTCAGACTGGTTTCTTGGCAGCAAGTTCAGCTAAGTCCTTATAGTAATAACAAGCAAGCATATATAAGATATATGAAGTGTTACTACAAATATTGGTCAGTGCATAGACAGGAAAGTTTTGAAATATACACTGAATTTTAATCTTCTAAGTAATGTCTTTACCTCTGTAAGCATGAGATCCAGTCAGCATGGCTAATCTTAGGCTGAATTATAAGAAATGTGAAAGTCTTTGCATGGAACTGGAAAGATTGTTGTTCTCTTCACAAGAAGCTCCACACAAGGCTTGTATATAGTTCATTCAAGAAACATTGCTAAAATTGCCTCAAAGATAAATAAAACAGGAGAGAAATCTAATCCAGAATTATGCATAAAAATCATTACCAAATCCAAAAAATATACATGACCCTAATGCCACAGTGGCATTCTTGAACAGTAAGTGCTGGAACAAAATTGAGCCAATATTTATGAAGATTTTAAGGTGATCTGCAAGTATCAGGCCTTAAGCAGTTCTGGATATAAAGATCTTTGTTGACAGAAGATGAAGCATTTTTAGGCATTTTCAGCCTATATAGTAAATGACGTGAAGCAGTGGATACAAAACATCTGTGCTCCACGCATGCATAAAGGCTGCCTACCTAGACCTAGACACTTAACTCACCTAAAGCTTCTTCCAGTCTGTGTCTGACATTCAGCTTGGTGAGCCCTGTGCTTCTTTTGTGATCTACTCTACATAAGCAGCAAGCATAAACAGAAAAATAATAAATCATTGTGAAAGAAAACGAGCAAACTCAATCAGCTATGGAAGGGACTAGGCAAAATAGGTATTGTGCTTTGGTATCACTGGCAAAAGAAGATAATTGTACCAGAAAAGTGAACTAGAAGATAGGAAATCACACCAGTTCTAATTTTTTTCTCAACAATTTTCCTTTAGACATTCAGTTTCTTTTGTTTGCTAGCCCACAACAATCTTGAGTTGCACTCATCACAAGTTAACTAAGCAGTCAGTGAAGACACAGAGTAATCATCATTCTTTCTTTTACAGTGACTTACTTTGAATGTTTTTGGCTCTCTGTCATGCACTGAGCTACCAACATAACTGCTTTTCTGAGTATGGAAAATAAGACCCAAATAGATAAAATACTAAGTGCACATGCATTGTTACCCTACTGAATGTGAGCAGGTATAAGAAAAACTGGCAGCAGATCCTTCTAAAGCAGTTTTCCTTTTATTTCATAGACAATGTCCACAGCAGAACTTGCTTAGTATGAGATCCCCATTCCATAGTGAATCCTGTTGCCAGTTTCTTTGAATGCCTCATTCCACATGTCTATACCACAGTGAGCAAGCAGCCTGAGTGAGGCCCACAGAAAGTGGAGACATCAGTAACATATTTGTCTTTTAAGAAACAGGTCAAAGAAAATGAAAGTTGGACTGATAGATCATAAATGTGGGGCTTTGTAGAGTTCATGCAGCCTGAGCAAGATATGGGAAATTCACATCACTGAACATAATAAAGAACTACTTGCTCTCTCTGGATGCTCATGTTTTTTTCTCAAAATAGGCTTGAAAAAAATCCACATAATTTTCTCCCATCTCTAAACAAGCAGTTAAATAGCCAATAACTACTCCTTTTTATTCAAGAATGGGACTCCTGTTAGTCTTATGCTGTCTTTTTCATTAGATGCAGAATAAAATTCAGGAGAAGAGAGAAGTCTGTCAATAAGATAATTCTATTTCTTATCTAGATTCAAGGATCTTTATTCTTATTTTCTTATTTGATTTACATGTCCTCATGCAGCAAAATTTTCTGGACTTGATATAAAAAGACCTAAAGAGTATGCAGATGACCATGAGACTTAAGTATGTGCTTAATTTTAAGAGCATCTTAAATGCGTTAATGCACTGGGGCTCCAGAAAATATGTTTCAATTGCCTTTAGGAATTTTGCCAAAGAGTGCAATCTATAGACATCACAGACCAACTTTTGTGGCCTCTTTTGCATCATGTCCATAGAGAGTAAAGAGTGGCTGAGTACTGAGTAGTCCGCACTGAAAACCCTGGATTCATTCTGATTTGGTGTCTAACCAATAAATCTTGGCCCAACTCTTCTGCTCCTCCAGCACCTCAGGCCACCCCTCAGCACAGCACCTCAGCTTACAGCCTGCCCGTGCTGTGCAGGGCTGCTGAACTTCCATGTCACATAAAGAAGCCAGCGTGGCTGAGGATGCTGAGGTAGTATTTTCAGGCCTGTCCAAGGATAAAAGCATAAAATGTGGTCATGTCCTAAAATCTGGACTCACTGTGCCCTACAGGGAGTCAGTCTCAGCCATACCTGATTTTCCTCTGAGGAAAGTATTTGGGTCATTCTAGGTGAGACTGTGAGTAATCACTGTGTGTGCAAAGTGGGAACAAGAGGTATCTCTGTGCAGGCTGACAAGGAAGTTTCTGACCTATTTAAACCTAGCAGTGAAAATTTAACAAATACTCAAGTGTTTCCTTGGTTATAACTAGTATGTTATTGAGAACAGAGTCCAGGGGAAGTATTTGTATATCTACCTAAAAGCTGGTGGGCTTTTTCATTAATTTTGGCTGACAGTTCTGGTATTTTTTTGTTTGTTTATTTTTAATAAAATTGATTTGAAAATGTTAGAAATCAATCAATATGATTTATACAAGATAGTTATTTCACCTTTATCTTTTGCTCCTTGCTTGGGCAAATCTTCTACTAGAGTTATCAGATTATTTGGGAGATTCCTATGCTAGTAACAAAGGATTGAACCAAGGGTGAAATAGCTTGGCTAGAAAAATCTTGTCTTACTCATGGATATTTCCCTTCTAATATTTGAATATCTAGTTAATGCTATGGCCAATTCTACATTCAGAGAATCAATGTAAAAAGCATACTGGTTAGATATGCTCATAAAAAGTACAGAAATACCAATAAATTGATTAAATAAACCATGCAGCAGTAATTTTCATTCATGGCACAATTGCTACAGGGTGATACAGATGATAAAACCATCAACTTGTGAGAAATAACTTCACCTAGAGACTTCATCCAGCAGTTTTCGTACTGGAGGAAGTCACTTCATTAGTCTATTGCAAATGTAATTAATTGGCAATCTTTTGTGTCACCATATTCTCTACGTTATTGACTGAAAGGATCAGTGTCTGTGCAGTGAGTAGCTCAGAGGTTCACTCGTGGCACAGAGCCTTTCACCCCCAGGTGAACAGCCAGAGTTAGGACTTGCCTGGTGCAGATCACTGTTTGGCAGCCTCTAGCAGGTGGTTCTGTTTGCAGGTTTTGCATTGCTGCTCTCAGCCAAGGAAGGCCAAGAAGAGAGCTGAGACTCATCTGACACCCTCTGTGCATTTTATGGCAGGCTCACAGGGTGGCTTAAGGCACTCTCACTCCTGTAGCCTAAACCCTGCCTGTTTATGAGAATGCAGAAGGCTTTGCTGCTCCAAGTAATAAGAGAGGTGTGGTGCCAGTCTGTACAAATGAATTATTGATACTTGGGGGAATTCCTCATTAACATTCTTAAGTAATTAATTAGCAGGAAAATAATTTGCTCATTGCAAATTGGCAGCAAAAGCAACTGTTTGTTATTCTTTATTATGAATTAGTCCAGTGGAAAAGAGGATTTGATGAAACTTTATTCCCCTGGCTTGATTTATCCTGGCTGGATCCAGATATAGAAAAATGTTTGATAGCAAAATTTGAAAGATATATGGTAAACCAACACATATATAAAAAATTGGGACAAATTTCCTATAGAACCTTGAAACTATAAATAAGCACTTTAGCAATTATCAGACAGAAAATGTTCCCATCAATCCATTTCTTTATAACATCATGAGAAAAGCCAGCCTGATATATATTGTTTGACAAATAAATTAATTAAAAAACCTACACTTTCTTTGCTGCTTTGTAACACACATAAGAGCTGAGATTAAAAAGTTTGGAAAGTAAACTCCCTTGGTGTAATTTAATGTTTTAAAGAATCCATGGATATACTGAAAAGAAGTGAGAAGCTTTTCCATCTATTCAAAATCCTAATATGCCAAACTGTTTCCAGTGAATGAACAACACAGTTAAGTACACTGACTTTTTATTAGGAATTACAAAATCTTCTATTAACGCACCGTAATTTTGCACTATTTTGTAAGAAAATTAAAAAAAAAAAAGAAAAAAATAAAAAAGGAACTGAAAAAGAAACAGAAAAAAAATCTAAAAATAGATGCCAAATGTATAGTTTGTAAAATACTATTTTTCTGATATAAGGTGTCATTACATTGTGAATCTGTGTTATTGTAAACTGTGAAAAATGTGATGTTCTGTTGTGACACAGGCTATGAAGGGCCATTTCTAACACAGATTATTCACCTGGACTTGTTTATATGAAACATATTCATAAATCTGAGATCACTTTTATACTTATTTTTTGTAGACTATTTTTCCACATTTGCAACATAACTGTTATTTTATATCAAACATTTATTTTGCTTTAAAATATTATTTGAATAGGTGGGTGAGCATCTTAAATGTGCCAGAGATTCAAATCTGTAACAGAGATAATTCAGAAACTATTCTTTGCCAAACTGTAATGCTACTGAAATCAATGATGTTTTGTTGAAAAATAGGCACATTGTCAATAAACATAAGTTTCTAGTCCAATAATGATGACAATGTCACATTTTCTAGGATAAATGCCTGGTAGTTACAAGATGAATTTCCCTGCTGTCTTTGTGTGTGCTGAGGAAATAAAACTGTATGCCATAGCTGAACATCATAGATATTCAGTCACTTAAATAATGTGCCATGGATTTGACCTCTGATATACATTAATGAGGATTAGGAGGAAAAAAACAAGCTGTTTGTCCTGATTTAAACTCCGTTTCTGTGATGGGTCCCATGAAAATGAGGTGGTTGTCAAGGCAGGACTGGGACAATCTCAGCAGGGAGAGTAAGTTCTGTACATAGGAACATGTAGGGACTGCGTTTATTGTGTTAGTGAAAGATCAGAACCAAAGTCCCTTTCTTTTACATTTGAATTTACACACATAACATTGAGTGAGATCTGATAGGAACCCTTTCTTCAATGTTCCCAGCTAATGATATTCCTTGTACTGACAACTTTCATGTGTTTTATGTAATATATATATATAATGCATAAATTCATGTGTAAGAAAGAGTAACCACGGCAAATTGAATCTTAATAAAAATAAAGGAAACCATTCTTACCTGCAGGCACATTTTAAGATGCCATGTTGAAAGACCTTGTAAAAACCTGTATTTTTTATTTATTAGTGACTGTATATTTTGCCCTATGATCTAGACATTTTATATCAGGGAGTCTACCAAAAACCGTTTTTTTCTTCCCTTTGAACACTACCATCACCCTGAGATGCATCTGGAAAATATAGAGGTCAACCACTGATGTTTTGTGGTTTTTTTTAATATGATGTTGTTGTTGAACTTTCTTCTGATTACCTATGGCTATATTCAGAATTTTCAACATAATTTAACTGCAGACTGAAGATACCTACTGAATGAAACTACAGGTAACCATAATTATTTCAAGGACTTTCACCATTTATGTGAAATTAGTATTTCAGAACACTGAAACTACAAGATGGTTAACGAGCAGCTCATTGACTCTTATTTATTGAGCACTGGAATTCTCCCTAAAGGATAAACACTGAATCATGTAAATAATAGTGCTCTATATAAGCCTAACAAAATATTGTAATAGGTATATTTAAAATAAAAAGAGAACATTCCAAGTGTACTAAAGTCTCTGATCATTATTTCATAGGTCGGATGTCACTCTTTTTCTTCTTGTGATACTTCTCATCAAGAGCCTGATCTGAAGATTGTTGCTACTCATAAGCATGACTTCTGGCAGATATTTCACAAACTGAATTTTGGTTATTTTCAAGCTGCTGCACATGAGATTCCTGTAACTGCTCAGGGTCAGACTAAATCCATACAGACTGTCATGTGAATTTTCTATGTACAGCAACAAGCACAGATTAATTAATATGATCTTGTAATTGACATTACTTTGCCCTGTTTTTAACAATGATCTTTAATTTTTTTCCAAGAGGAATAGTAATTTACATGGCCATATTTCATTGTTATATCTACTGTACAAATAGCCTACATTTGCAGAGATTAACTGCATTTAAAATAGGAAATGGTTAAAACAATGGTGTCAGATTTATTTCCAGATACTTATGCAAACAATGGAAAGAGCTGCCACTGAAATAAATGTAATAAATAATGCAGTATTTCCAAAAGAAAAGATCATCTGGTCGCAGCAATTTCAGTTTATCCAAGACACAATATTACATCTGACAGCTGTGCAGCTTGAAAAATAGGTTAGGGGTCTTCAAAAATCTTTTTCCTTTCCATTAGAAAGCCAAATTTAATCCTGAGCTAATAAACCTTTGTTAATTTGGATACATTCTTTAAAAGTTTATTTAACTCTTGCCGTTTACTTAAAGCAAACTTATCATTGTCTTGAGCTCATCCTTGACAAGTACAGACACAGACTGACTTTTCAATAGTATGTGTGACAGAAGTCCCTGCCACGTTTCACTCACACACACGCAACCCTTTCACGTTCTTACATGCAAAATCCACTTCAAAAATTCAATCTAGGGCAGAACATACAATTTTCTGTCTTTAAGACAGGCCTTTTTTCTTAAATGATCCCCTTCTATTTCCTCTCACAAAATTCTCCTCGATATGCCAACAAAGCCTTGTGTGTTTGGAAAGCCAGGTCTCTGCCTGTCAGAAGCAGTCAGTTTAATGATATGCTGCTGAAAGCACAGCACTGAAGTGCAGCCTGAAAGAGAAAAGGGTCAGGCACAGAAGGTGTGCAGGTTTCTAACCCTGCCAGCAATAGCATGCTATTACAGATGCTGAAACTACACCTCTGGGTGATAAGGCTGCTGTTGGCACAACTTCTTCACGGAGTGAAACAGACAATAAGCTCTTCATAAGCTCTACACAGGCTGGTACTACAGCACAAAACACTTAATTGAAAGAAGTGTGCAGCCAGTGAGCCTGAGAGTAGTCAAAATACAAAATACTCCATGTCAATCCTCACACAGACTAAAACAGAAGCATCCTTTCAAGAAATATATCAACATATATTTTAGTTCTGATAAACCCTTTGGATAGAATAATAAGTTTTTAGACCAAAGACCTGGTGGTAATTTAAGATACCTCAGAACAGGTTTCTACAGGTAGATATACAGACAAGCGCTGAATTCCTAAATTTCCAGTATATGTTAGATAGTCACAAGTTTGAAAAAGTAAATGGAGTCTGAGAGTAACTGAGCTTACCTACCCAGAGTGTTTTCATCTTTAATCCTAAAATCACATTAAAAAATAACTTAATGACTTGCAGTTCAACAACAATTGTTATTACAATTGATTTTGATGTACAATGAATCAGAAGAAAATGGCTTGTGTTGAAATGTGAAAAATTATTAGGTTTCATTTTCCAGTCAAAATTAGTTGTTTATGATATTCTGATTGATGCTTTTATGAAAGATCCAAATTACTCTCAAAATTCCTGTCTTTAATCAAAAACCTATTATTTCAGTAATTGCTAAATACATTTAATTTCAGAAATTTCATACTAATTTTAGCACTTTTTTCTGAAATGGTTCTTTTTCCTAAAGGAGTCTGTTTTTCTGTGACAGGATTCTTGAATGAAGAAAATATCATTAAATGCATTTTCATTCCTCTCTTGGCTCCTGTCATCATGTGTGAAGAACACATTCTCAGTGGGATATTGTTAATCAATATGGAAGAGTTGCAAATGGTTTCAAAATAATTTCTATATAGTCACAGACTGTTGCCATACCACAATTATGTTATTCCTGCAACAGGAGCAATCATTTAATGGCTGATTTCCAGCTTTCAGACCTACACACTGACAAGTTAGGAACTTCACTCTGCTTTTTAAGCTGCCCAGTCCTGTTACCACAGTTTCTGATATTTGTTGACATTCTTTTCACCTTATATCCATGTGGTTTCCTCAGACATATCATGCTCTGCGCTTTTATACCAACTGTATATCTTTACATGCTCTGTCTGCATTTTGACATTAAAAAAAATCTATTTCCAGATACAAATACAAAGCTCTGTAACCTTGAAGTAGTGAGCCCGGCACCCTCGTGCCACTGCCCCTTCCTTGTCACTGAATTAGATTTAATTCACATTAAGTTTAATGCGCTGAAATGAAATGTAACGAGGTACATGGGCAATCGGGTGATTTTTAATCAGTTCTGCTTGTCAAATAAATATATTGCACTGCAATCAGCTGGATGTAACAATTACACACAGAGTTGGTGGCTTTACCCTTGAAACCTTTTCTTCAAATGTAGATCCAAGATGTCATGTGGTTATCCCACACCAGTCCCAGGCCTCAGCTCAAAGACAGCAAGCGATGCTGAAGGGACAGACCAATACCACAGGATCATAATTTAGGCAGTTATCCAATATTCCCTGACTAATAGAAGAAAAGCCAACCAAAATACATCTAGACATAGCATACGATTTACTACAGTCATACCATCCTGCACAAGCTCAGTTTGTGTACAGCAGAGTTTATCAACTGTGTCTCAGCACAGCCCTTGAGTCTCAATCTAGGATCTGTCTGGCACTTGTGGCTTCTTTGAATCCTTGAACTCTCCAGCATCCTGGACAAACTTCCCAGAAACAAGAAAGTACAGATGCATCTCCAGACATTCCTGAGAGGTGGATAGCACTCCCTGCTGTGCAGGATTGATCCTGTAGGCCACCTATTAGCCATATGAAAGCTAGGTCCACAAGAGAATGTGTTCAAAAGTGCATCTCTCTTTCTTTCCAGTATTTTTCAAGTCTTTCATGTTGGATGTCTGAAAAATTCTTTTATCTTCTATTTGTTTGATATTAAAAAGCTCTGTAAGCAATGGCACTTAAAATGATCACTCAAAACCTCTTACAAAAAATTACAAAATCAATCCCTTAATCTTTGTAGTGATTTTACATGTCTCTGATGCATTAAATTTAAGTTTGTGTTAAAGATGAATGCATTTACAGATAAACATATTCTATAGCAAGGCAGAGTTCATTTACTTTTTTTGGAAGGATCAAATATGTATTTTTAAATCAAAATATAGTTTATGAGCTCTATCTTATCAGCAAAAATATGAAGGAATGTGCACCAAAATTATAATTCTCACAGCCACCAGTCCCATTCAACCAAGGAGATCAAAGAGTTGGTGAAATAGATCTGACCCTTCAGCATCTATAAAAATGTTTTCCTTTGATGTTGCAAATTCTAGGCTTAATGGTTTTGAGACTCTTTCCACACTTATGTAAAGCATCTGCACAAGTGTTTTCAGAATTATGGCCTTTACTTGCCCGAAAAACTGGTACCTTGCATAAATATTTTATTTTATAAATATATTTCATTTCTATATAAATTTTTCTTATATAAATAGCATAAATAGCATTTTTTCAGCCTTGCATTAAAGAACTGAGGCAGAATTGATGACTGACATTACACTTGAGCTATCTGGGTTGTCTGCACAGCCCACTGCAGTCATGAGCAGGGTGAAGGAACTGAGCTGTTGTACAGCACAGCTGTACAAAAATACAAACCCCTCTCTGCACTGGCCCAGCAGCTGAGCAAGCTCATTTCAAACCATTGCAGTTCTGCAGGGGATCTGTTAACCTTTCAACTCAGAAAATCTCTAGGATCCTCCAGAAAAGTTAGTCACAAAACAGGCCTTAGGCACTTTTCTAAATTTCTTTATCCATAGTGAAAGGTGCGACTAAGTCACCTGGGAGCGCCTCCCTGGGGTGGATATTAATGCATATTTTTACAGTTCACCACAACATTAATAAAGATGTCTCAAAGATTCTTCTCGTAAACTCTCAGCACAATCCTTTCAAGACAATTATAACCTGTCATCAGCGAAACATTGAAGGTTTTGGAAAACCCTTACTGAAGAAAGAGCTGTCTTCTTCCTACCAATTGGTTTTCTAGTAGTCTTCTGTCTTTTTCATGCACTTGCTGGCAACATGATACAGATGATTTAAGACTTGACTGGAAGGGACGCATTTTAGGCAAGGACACCCAGAACTAGCAATTCTCAACAAATATTAGTGTATAATTCATACTTGTGCCAAAAATTACTTTTGAAGTTGTTTTGCTGCTCTGAAATCTCAGTTTCTTAAATGAGAACATTCCTTCTCATGAAAGTCCTTCTCATCTTGTGAGAGCACTGCTCTTTATCTTAGGAGGGAAAATACTTTTCTCCTCCCTTAAGTTTAGGCTTGTGATGTGCTTCCATAGTGCTGCAATCTATCTCCATTTTCAGTTTGTTCTTCCATTTACTTCCTACATCAATATCAGGGTTTGCCTGATATTGAATATTGAATATCCCTGATAGTTTTAGCTGCTAGGAGGAATTTATCCTTCCTGAATCCGAGTGACTAGACATCTGCACAGTGCTTGAGATGCTTGGTCATACCAGCTTCAAAATTTCAAAAATAATCAATAATTTTTCCATCTTCCTCCCCAAGGAAGACCCTTATTAGTGGTGTCTTGGGTCTTGTAGTGGTTTCTTATTGTTCTTGCAGTGGCTAATTGCTTAGTTTGTGGACATTTACCAATTACATTTCTTTAAGAGTTTCTCAGTCACTTATTCCCACTACAGGAGAATTCCCTTCATTCATTTATCAGCTCAGCACCCCAATGTTATCTAAAAGTCTTACATAGCTTTTGTTTTCCCAATTTAACATATTAGCATAATATAATTGAAATTGCTTGTGAAGTCCAGAACGTTAATTTCAAGGCATTGTTGATTTCATTGTTCTAATATCTCCATTGTATAACTCTACACCCCATGGACAGAGGAATACATGCTTAATAAGCTTTGTTATCTCTTCTGAAACTAATTGCTTCTGTGGGTTTTCCTTCACAATGCATTCTGGTTTTAAAAAGTTTCTCAAAACATCACACTTCGCCATCATTTTTTAATCCAGACAATATGGTGCTCTTCCTCACTCTGTTTTCCAAAAATAACAGCGTCCTTCCACAGCAGTCTCTCAGCAAAGCATATCAGCAGCCTCATTCTCTTAACAGACATATATCCCTTTTAAGATCCTCTAGCAGAGGAAGCAATGAAGCCTAGTTTATGAATTCAGGTCTTGTAGTTGGATTCTCTAGCATATAATTATGCATGATATCTAATTAAAGCTTTACTCACAATTAGGGCACTCATAATAGTTCTCAGTTGTGGATTCCCTCATGTCTCTGGGGGGTTGCATTCATAAATCAGGTTTTCTTTCAGAAAGGGGGCTTTACAGGTCTGCTTGGACTAGTCCATTGTCTATTTTGATGAACATCATGCGAACATATTATCTTTGCATCTTCTAACACTGTGAAATCAGCTGATATGCTGGTAAGTTAGAAAGTGTGAAAGAGGGTGGCAGAAAGGGAAACATAGGTAGAGACAAGCAGAGAAGGAGAGAAAGTAATAATTTAAGTCTCATATCCCTAGGGGATATCTAATATGTCTAGTCCTGATACATATCTCTTTCTACCATACATCAGTATAAATATGTGCCATTTATACACACTTAGATAAATGCAGGTTTAGTTGTTCACCTTCCATGCAACATGAAAGACAAAGCCAGGCTCTGTGCTGAAACAACTGCTGCTTCACTTTTAACCCAATTTCAAACCTTTTCCTTCTTCTTCAGACTGTCTTGAATTTTTAAGTTTCACATAAAGCTCTTTTCACACAATATTTTTCTTGTCTCACATACAAAAACTCTGTTTCTCAAATGTCCAGATAAAATGTTTTAAACATGAGAATGACAGCTAAGAATTTTTTGCTAAAGGATAACCATTTCCCAACTGTTCACTCAAACACAAGCTGCTCACAAATAAGCATTAAGCCAAACAGCCATTAAAAATTATTCTTCGGCAGCCTACAATATTACACATTTGGACATCTGCTTGTGTCTGTTCTTAGAGACAGACCTCCTGCCTGGAGAGACTCCTAGGCTACCCAGTTTGATCCTTCTTATTCCCTCATACAAAAGGGCCATGGTGAGCTTTCCATGAGAGCACCTCAGAACTGTCCCACAGGTGGCCCGTGGTTTTCATTCTGGAGACCACTGTCAGCACCACATTCGCTGGCCAACTTCTAAAATCCCTGTCTTAGATAGTTAACAGTGTGCACTCCTCAGGCAATCCCAGCAGCCTCAGTCATGGCAGCAGATGGCAGACCTGTGTAAGAGCATAGTTTATCTCCAGGTATATCTCTTGAGCGTGTCAATTGAAAACTTACCTCTCTGCACCCACAGAAGTGCTGAACAACACGCTGCCAGGGACAAGGCAGCTGCACACCTTAGAGACAGCAGTGTGTGGATAGAATTGCCTCAATACTACTGTCAGCACCGTGACATTGTTGGTAGAATCACTAGTAGAATTCTTGATCTCTTTCTAAATGTAAAATGTAGGCCTGTTTCTGTTAGCCTCTTGGAGTCACAGATAAGTGAAAGATCCCGTTCTCTCAGTCCTCTCATAATTGTCAGAAGGCTCATCCTTGCTTGGCTCTATGGACTTCTACAGCTTTTGACCCCGTAGTGTTTCTTTCTCAGCCTGCCCCTAAAGTGACTCTCTCTTAAATCTGCTTTTGATGAAACTATGGGCCAAATATTCAAATGCAGACACAGACAGCGGGAATCAGATACTCAAGGTCAATTTTTCCATCATGTCCCAGGCTTTGTTATCTAATATAGTATGTTACATTGCTAGAGGGATCTAAATAATTACATTATTAGAGTGAACCCTGCTCCCACTTATGCTTCAGACCACCTGCTGCCCTCTCAGTATCTCCCTAGCACATTTCAGGGGTCATCTCATGCCAAGAGGCACTTAATATGTGACTATTCTGTTCTGAAAGATAGATTTGACTGGTGTGGACATATGTGGCTACTGTAGCTAGTCCCAGAGAATGGTCATGGACATATTTTAGTAGTAAAATGCAGCAATATTCCAAGTATAGATTTCAGCATTTAATACTAGGTACCTATTTAAATTCATGAACAGTCTTTCTCATGAACTAAAACAATATCACATCACACCACCTGCAAAAGGCATTGTCATATTCCCTGGGAATGGTAATCACTGTATGCTAAAAGAGCCCTAAACTCAATTTAGGAAAAATCTTTTTGTGTTACAGTTCAATGCATGATCAGTTTGGCAGAGTTCTAACAATTTACTCTCCTGTATTTAACGTGATTTTACCCTTTTTTAGTGGCAATTCCTCCTTAATGAAACCAAATTTTTTTACAACTGGTATGACATAAAATGTGAACTTAATCTATGTCTAAATTTTGTACTGTTTGATGACCTCCCTCCCCCTGATTACCATGAAAGCCCTCCTGCAGAGTTCAGCTGTGTAAGAGTGAACTCAATCTTTTTCAGGTGTTTGGAGAATTGATAGCTCTTGATTAAATAGTCCATTCATTAAATCACAGCACTCAATATCTATTCAGGCAAAAAGGGTAGCTTCCATATAATTGAATAGAAGGCAAGATTCTGTACATATTTCCAAATACAAACTGCACAGAACAGGAGCTGGTGGACAAGAGAAATATCGAAACAAGCAGAAGAAATTTGGCTCTTCTGACAAGCATCTTCTGAAATTCCTTGAATTTTGGGACACATTTTTTACCAAACTGGGACTGAATGTATTTGTAGAAACACAAGAGAAATTCACTATGGCAGATCTGATGAATTTTAATTAATCAAATGAATATTTGCATGTTTGCAAACAAAATAAATAGATGTTCCAAATTCACCTATTTCACACATATTGCATTTCACTTTTCAAAAATAAATTATTTAATTAATTAGTTCATCATATTAATTCATTATTTAAGTCAACATGCTTCAAACCTTCTATACCATTCAGATAAAAATCCCAAAACAGAATAATTCAATATACATTGTTTTGGTTTGAGTTTTTTGAGGTTTTGAGTAAGGAACGTGGAACCTAGCACATCTTAAATTTAAGATCTAAAAGTCGCACAGACAAGATAAAGCAGTCCTAGCATATTTACAACCCCACCACTATTTTCTTGTGTTCTAATTTTCACTATAATACAAAAAATAATAATCTCCATCCAAAACTCTTTACTGGCACAGCTTTTTTCTCTAAAGTAATAGGTTATGACCTCATCATCAAAACTCAGTAAAATAAATTTTGCATACAAACACAGCTTAAACATGTGAGGTGGATAGAACTAGCTGAATGAGCAACATTTCTTACCAAAAAAATCAGGTTATGCTGAGCTGAATTTATGTCCAATATCCCAAGCTATTCTTAATTAACCTCATGGCAGCAAGATACCATCAGATATCTTGGCTGAGTGTGAATGAAAGGTGTATACTTTGCAGTGTCATTTATTCTTTTTGTTTCTGCCTCAGATCCTCTCTTTCTTCCTCCTGTTTCTGGCAGAAACCTCAATAAGCTGACAAGACCCTTCTATTTCATTCTTGGGATGGCAACACTCAGTTGTTCCCATGTTACTCATAAACTTTGATGGTAGGGATTTGTTCACTTACCTTTGTTCCTGAATGGACCTTATTGACTGCAACAGGATTATACCTCAGCACAATATTAAACCCTCATGCAACTGCAAGCAAGACTGATTATTGTAATAAAGCTTGCTTACTTTTTAATATCTCTTGAATTATCAAGGAAAATACTCTATCCCTCTTTTGTATTTTTCCATGTTCAGTTTCCAGGAGTAGTTTGCGTCTGAACTCAGTGGTAATACCTACAAACAGAATTCTTTGTAAAATATTGTAGCCCAGCAGCCTTTTTAGGTGAATGTCTGGCTTGTTCACTGAGGAACATCACTAATATAGTACCCAATTAACATACACTAGATTATTCTGCAGCAACGCTAGATCCATGAGGCTCAACAAAGAGTCTGCTGGGGAAAAAACCTATTTTAGTTCCAAAATTACATAAAGCTAATTTCACTGGAATTTGTTCTAAAATTATGTCAGCATATCTTTTTATTTTAGTCTGTTTTCTAAGTTCTTTTGTGCTGGTTTTCAATTGATACCCGCTGATTTACCTACTAAGCATATAATCTGTTAGTAGTACTGAATCTGCATATGTATGGGTTCCCAGCTGGACAAAGCTCATAGTCTGGTAGGCATAAATTATAATTTAATAGACACATACCAAGAAAAAATCCCTGCCCATCTGTTTCATCCTTCAACTAAATATTTTGGAAGGAAGTAATTCACCTTGGCAAGATTCCATAGTAAATTATGAATAGAATAAATAAGCTTCCATGTATTTCTGTTTGTACATGCTTTATCTCTGAAGTTAGGACAACTTATATTCATCTCTTTTAAAACATTTTCACAATAAATTAATGAAACAGCCACCGTTCTTTTAGGCTGACTGTTTGCAGAGATCATGTTATAGAACCAAAAGCATTTTTGTCAGGGAGAGAACTTAAGAACTGAACATTGTATCTGGAGGTAAACTGGCTTTAACTACAACATATCTGGCCAGTGAGGTGCCAGAAGCTACCCAGGAAGGACCTTCTCATACCATAAAGGAAGGATAAAAGTGTTTTTCCTCCAAGTAGTTGCCTTGAATCTTCCTCACTGCAAAGTAACTTTTCTCTTGCCTCTGATCACTATGGAGAATATCCTTATACTTACATTTTGGTAGCCACAGCCTGCTGCCATCTTCCCATCTGTTCTGTTTTCTAGATCAAATAAACCCAACTGCTTCCCAAGTGCTTTTTCTTTAATTTCAATGGTCTTCCTCTAGGTTTTTATAGATTCTTCTTTAAATTTGTTGCCCAAGTTCCAGTTTCTCAGCAGTCCTTAACAGAGGAAGTAATTTGTTCCTTTATACACCACTCTTGCTAATACAACACAGAATGAGAGATACTTTTTCCTTCATTATAACATCCCAGCAGGGAATCATGTTTCATTTGTGATCTGCTACAACTCTCACAGCCTTCACTGCAGTATCTCTGACAACCCAGTTGTTACTCATTTTGTATTTACGCCTTTGATTTTGCCTTCCTGATTGCTGAACCTGTATTTAGTGAATTTTGCCCTTTCAATTTTAGATTATTTCTTCCATTTACAGAGAACCATTGTATTCTGATCTTTCCAATTTCTCTTTGAAGTTATTTGGCTGATAATATAGTGAGCTGGACTGGATTGTTGTACATCACATACATTGATCAAAGGATTTATCCTGAGAAGTGACCAATATTGTGTGGTGGGAGGAGCAAAACAGAATTGTCACCCACCATCATTTTGCTCCAGGAAGGCTCATGAGCCCAAACTCGAAGCCCAGGAATTTTTCAAATTGTACTCTTAGCAAAAATGTGAAAAAGATGGAACAGCTGAAACTATGTAAGGTACATAGAATTTTTCTCTCCTAATGTCCCACCAAGCAATGAGGGAATGCTTCTAGCTGCCACATCCTTCCCCACATGTGTGGGGCTGTGATGCATGGCTGTAGCTAAAGAAAAGACACCTCTTCCTGCAGCACCACAGCTCAGCACCAGCTCCCTCCTGCTTGCATGGCAAAAAAAAGGCATCGCTTTGGGCTGGAAACAACAATTTCAGTGTCACAGCAGCAAAGCAGGAAACGGGACAGAATTTCTCTGTTGTTCTAGAACTACCAACAGAAGGAAGCAACACTGGGAAATTGGGTTTTATTACATAAAAGATGGAGTGAAAATTATTGAAAGCCTGAGAGGTTCAAAAAGAAACAACTATCAGGGAAGTGCAAAGCAAATAAGACATTACCTAGAAATTCACAATCCATAGAATTTCCTGTGGTCAGTTTATGGATTCAGCTAGAAAAAAACAGAAGAAGTAAATGGAAAAAAATTTCAAGAGAGGAGGAAATAACACATAAATACTTTTACTGGTTTGTATTGTGCTGTCCAGGCTTGCATTTTTATTAATCTATTTCCATTTAATTTCAAGGAAAAATAATAGAGGGTCAGCCCAGTGTCTGTTATGGTATTCCATGCATTTGTTCTGCACACAAGATTTCTTAAGGGTATTGAGACATCAATGATTTCTGAAATAAAAGATCTCAAAAATAAAAAATCTAGTTCATAAGCAGTATGAAACAGCTAAGTAGATCTAAGCAGCCCTGAAGAGATCACTTTTTCTAAAACCATTACTACTTTTTCATGTTATTTTACAGCAAGTTAAGTATTCTAGCACATCGTCAGTTATATCATCTGCTGTGAATTTGACTGCCTCCCATCTCAATATCCAGCAAAAGATTGGCTGGATATATGTTTACACAAACTGATTTGGCTTAGAAGAAAAGAAAAAAAAAAAGCAGGAAGTAATTTGGTAATGTACAGGGACCAGTAGGCTCACTGCTGGAATGAGCACAAAGGAACCAACTAGATTTATAGTAAATTTATTTTATATCACCCAAGTTGAGCTATCTTAAATCTGGGCATATAGTTTAACATGAAAGTCTTGTCACTTAGGCTCTCTCTTTTCAAATATCTCCATGGAATGACTAATAGGATATGTATTTTAGATATTTAAGACCAATATATACTTGAGGATGCCTGTATCTCTCCACTAACTGTAAATGAAGTTTAGGTAAATGGCTAAAAGTATAAAATAAAAATATATAAATAATTTATTTATATAAATATCTAAATCTTGGGCAGATAAATTGGATAAAGCATATACTACCTTAGAAGTCCAGCATGAAATAACATCATTTTTATTTGCACAGACTTTTCAGTCTTGAATGATCAAAGAACTGTTTTAGTGTGCAGAGAGCATTAATGAGTGTAAAGGGAGGGGAAAGGATTATGGTGTATGTAAAACAGAGTAAATTGTAGAGGAAGATTTTTCTGTGGAAATGTTAATTTTCTGGAGCAAGGCCTGGAATCCAGATGCAATCAGCTTTCTGCTCATTAGTTTTGAAGGGTAAACATGAAGTGGCTAGTGGTACCTGAGGGCTATTTGGAAACTAGGATAAACCACAACTACAGTTATAAAGCTTAAGACTAGGCTGAGAGAAGTTATTACAAAATGAAACATTTTTGTGTTTCACCTTGACACTAAATCACATACTCTAGATAGAATGGGGTTGGAATTTTGCTTGGGATCTCAGACAAACACAGCATGGAATTTGAAAGTCAATGTGAATTATTACTAGGGATACCAGAAAAGATGCAAGAAGGGATTGTGATAACCAAAATACTCTACTTCCAGGGGCTGAAGTCATTCAAGTATCTCTTCCAGGACCTGCACTGAGTTTTAGAGAACTGACCTCTGCCCTTGTTATATAATCACTGGTAAAAGGTCACCTGATGTTATTATCCAGGTTCTGTGTTTAAATTCTTACCAAAAACCACTGAGTTTTCAGAACTTACATTCAAATAAATTAATGGTTGTCAATAGGAAACCTAGCTGACATGCTGTACCATTTACTGTAAGGCAAAGTCAAATCTTTCTAAGTTTATTCTTCCTAGCTGATTTATTTTTTACACTGGTTTGATCTCTAAAACATCTTTGAGATACAAAGCTGAATGGGTACAAATCAATCCATAATTTGTACATTTCCTCCAGACTTATAAAACTGCAAACAGCTGCACACTAAACAGAACAATCCCATTTTGAAGAGCTATTTAAAAAGTTTGAGTGGCAATATCCTTCATATGGCATATGAGGCAATAAACACAGAGCAGTTGATTTTTGTGTACTTCACTCTTAAATTATAAAGCATTTTTCTTGCAGAGATGGTTTCTATTTCATTCTCTGTGCTCTGAAGTCTATGCAAAGCAAAACTGCCTGATGGACACTTGACTTTTATTTTTTCTTCTTGTTCTTCAACTTAAAATAAAGGTAATCAGTAGGGAAAGACTGTATGTGGGGAAAGATAATTCCAGCTACATTAAAATAAATAATACTATAATCCCTATTTAATTATTTTGGTTGAAAGGAAGTAGTTATAGCTGCTTCTAACTTGAATGATTTTTGCTTTAGCAGCATTTAAAACTTGTCGTTGTTTTAAAAGCGCATTTATGAATAAAACATTGGAGATCTAAAAACAGTCTGGCTTTGCAGTGTTGTGAATTGAGAGGAAAAAAAAACAATTAATGGGTATGATAGAATTTTACCTGATATTTTATGGGCAGAAATCTTACAGCTGATTTAATAACTGAATTATCTTAACTGCAGAGGTAGCCTTTAGAATGACATCAATAGTTTTGAATGGGCCCAATTTAATTCCTATCTCTTGGTTTGGCCCCACTTCGAAGTTCTATACTGTTAGCAGGAGTATTTACAAATGGATTGCTAAAAGGGCAAGAGGTAGTACATACAAATTAGATATTACAAAAAACCCATAAATTAGATATTGCAAAAAACAGCACCAGTGTCCTTTCAAAAGAATTGCTAATTCTAGAAACAAGGAACATTAAGACTAATATGGAGATTCTTTTCCCTTTATGGGAGACATTATGTTATGTTTTTTCAGTCTTTTTGAAGCCTGAGTGCCTTCAACTTCGATTGACTTTGAGATGAGATACAGACATCCAACACGTCACAAGATTAAATCCTTGCTAGCATGTGGAAGTAAATCCCTCCCTCAGACTGCTACACGGGTGCCTGTGGGTTTAGGGAAAGGTGCAGGTTGCAATTAGCTTCACTGAATGCTCAGGATTTCTGAACTCTACACAAAAGATATGGAATCACTATGAGATACAAAATCCAACTCCAAAGGGGCCCCTTGTGTGGTCTTAGAGAGATCATTGGGTTTGCACCAACACCCCTACTGCTAATGGCAAGGTCCTAACAGCAAAAAGGAAAGGCTAATTCAAACAGCAAACTCAACAAGGCCTCATTTCATGCTCTTTTCTAGCTCAGTCTGAACTACTGTCACTACCAGTTGCTTTCATTTCACTTTCAGTACCCACACATAAGCAACCTAAGTAACTACTTCCTACTTTCAGAAACAGAGCCTGTAAGTAATCCTATCCACCATCAAGCACCTGATATTACTGGATAACCAGTGCATTACAAAAATGAAAGTATGGTCTAAACAACATCCCAAGACGCAGTTCCCCAGCTTATATATGCTAGAATGTTATAAACATCGTGGGTAATTCTAAATAGATCTCCTGTCTACACAGAGTTTCACTTAAGAGATTAATCCTTGTATGTTGGAGTCTGTGATGAAAGTTAAATTTCACAAAACATTCAGGTTTTCTTTGCAAGTCCTCCTTTTAAGAACTGGTGTGAAATTCCAGGGAGACATGAAATGACATAGCTCCCAATTCTGCAAACACCAGCACAACCAATTAGAAAGTTGTGTGTCAGAAAATCCAGGGGGTACTCAACAGCAGAAATTCATTTCTGTCTAATGCAGTTTTCTTTTCAGGTGAAGTCACCATGGAGATGAACACACCTCCCAAAGCTGCACTGAGGCACCTCCTCTTCTGCAGCTACTGTGGACTGTATAACCAGCAGCAGGAGAGGCACTGGACAGGCCCTGCTCTGAATTAGAGCCAGCATGAGATTGGACCACCAAGCTTCAAGGTTTGGGGTCCACGTATTCTATTAGTCCTTGTGCCTGGACACAATGGGCACTGAGATGAGGCAGGATCCTAGCCCTGAAGTGCATATTCTCACATAACCTTTCTGCTAGCCAAAAAACATTCACAGATGCCTCTTGCCCACTCCTCACATCAACTAATATTTTTATTCCCTGGCAAAAAGCTCACTAATTTGTCCTCAAAAATGCCATTGTGTTCTTTTCTGAAATGCTGTGGGCTTTGTCCTATGTGGCAGGGATTTCTGTCTGATTTTCATGCATATTACTCTGTGAGAGAAGATTCTCCTTCTCAGAAGGAGAATTTCAAGACTGAACAGTCAGGAGAAAGAAAATGAGGAGGAACTGCTAGGCAGAGAAAGGGTTCTTGCCACAGATTTTTTTACTGCTTTATTGACCATCAGTGTCAAATAGTTAAGCAGGGAACCTGTGGCTCATTTTCTTTTTCATTCTTTGTGATGCTTTAATACAGGAACATCCCTGTGGAGTTTCCTCAGCTGGACCTCAGCTTCTCCAAGTTCAAAGGTAAGCTCTCTTTAAGAATTGAAAGTTCTGTTACACAAAGGTATTGTAGGATGTCCTAATCTCCATACCTTCCACTTATGTAGATGCAAATGTGCCATTTCCTCCAAGACATGGTCCCATGTGCAGGAATACAAATGAATAGGAAAAGTTTCATTTAATTACATAAGAAAAAACAATAGTCAAAAGCAGTGGTAGTTTTGCAAAGAGTTTACAGTGTTGAATATGCAAACAGTTCATTTAAGCTGGGACTATTTAATGTTTCAAAATTAAGCAGATGCCTAATTGCAGCATTCACAGAGCAGTAACAATGCCTGAAGTTAATGGTCCCTGACAGTTTTTTATTACAATACTTATTTTAGATAAGATTTTCTTTCCCATACATGATTTATAGCTGGTGGTTTCTTATAAACTCAGCAAATTATAGGTTATAAAGTCTAATTATTTTATCCCATTTCTTCAAGTAATGAGTGGATCAAGACAAGCAAGTGTTAGGTACATACAGCAAAGAATTTAATTGGACTTATAATAAGTTATTTGTTTCCTTGGCCATCTAGCTCACAGTGCAGGTATGTTTGTGGCACCTTTCTCAGCCCTGATCCCTCATTGTCCAAACTGGAGATTGTGGGAAAATGCACCATGGGTCTTCACCTCAGTAGTTCAAATCTTCATTTAATGGAAACCAGGGTCAGGCAGATATATAAATGTGGTTCATGCCTGTCTCCTTTGCTGACAGGGAGTGAGGTTGTAGCTTGGATGTGCACAACTCTGAGGAGCTGTGAACCTGTCCCAGATCCCACAATATTCATATAATGAAGTGTGAACTATTTTGGTGAGAGAAGAGGAGATTCTCTGGCACAGCCTGTCTCTTATCCCCCAACCACATTTCATGCTATTTTGGTTTTTAAAAGGTTCTGTGAAACCTCAGTGTATTGCATAATTGTGTTAATGATAATGCAAAAATTAAAGCATACCAATTCTGAATTCAGAATCAAAGCAGCCTAATACTTAATGGCTTATAAGCTTTGACATTTCATAGGTCTTCTGGGACACTTATGAAATATCCATCTTCTTTTGTGAAACTCAGCTGAATATTTTACTGCTATTCTGTATTAACATTTGGTACTATTTGAAGGTTTCCGCAAAGGATTTCAAAGGATTTCTGGTAGGCTGCACATATAATAATATTTCCACCCCCATCCTTGTGTTTTATAGCTATAGTATAGACAAGCTGCTTACAAGTTTACACTACAGGACATAGTCATCATAAAAAGTAATGAGCCAAAATTCAGAATTCCTCCCTACATAGAATCAAGCGCCTGTAGCCTAGTAATTACTCCAGTGCAAGACATTAAGTCAAAGCTTCTAAGAGCTCCTTGTAGCAGCTGCTAAATGATTAATATCATGTTGGTAGATTTCACAGGAGAATCTGTTAAATAAAGGAAAGTTCAGTGTATATGCAAAGTTTCAATTCCGCACAATTTGGTTTAGAGTCAACATACAATATTGCATATTTTATGGTTCCAAGAGGAATGCAGCATTCATTAAGAAAATACAGATGGTTTTCAGATAGCTAAGAAGATTTCACAGCCATTTTCTCCCTGCTGTGAAACCTGGAGAGAAAAATAACAGTAACAATGAACTCACTATGGCTGAACCTCAAGGCTGAACCTCAAGGCTCATATTTCTGCCAAAATATCAAAATCCTGAATTCATGTTAGCAGTCAAGTTCCACCAAATTTAACAGAGCTAAGCTATTTACAGGGCATTGAAATGTGTCCCTCTTTTCTCCAGTGGTATTTTTCTTACTTTGAGAAAATGCAGCATTTCTGTGCGTGAGGCTGTCAATTTATTGTGAGCCCTGAATAGAGAGCAGTGCGCAGTTGTACTGCCCCAGGAGCACAGCAGTCTGACTCTTCAGACTCAGGGAATGAGAATCCAGTCATTGGGAGATGCCACATCTGCACCAGAGTCACACAGACTCTGCCTTGCCCTGCCATGCACTGCCATGCACTAATGTAGGGTGGAGGGAGGAGTGAAGAAATAAGGGTCAAACTCCCTGTGCTGCTGCACTTCTCTGCACAGCAGGACCTAATTGTGCCAGAAATCTGCATTCAGCATGCTAATATCCTGTAGAATTTGGGGAAAAAAAAACAGATAACAAGCATGGTTTGCTGGTGTGAATCTGCTCAGGAATAACTGATTTTTCTCACAGTTTTCTTGGCTAAAAAATAAGGATTTCAGGATTTCTTCCCACATGATTTCTGCCTGCAGAAAGAGAATATTTGATGAATGATGCAAGTATGAACACTGAAAAACAAATAATGGACTATCAGAATTTAGATCAGGAAGTTAGTTTTACCTTCACCTTATACTCTTCAAAATATTATGCCTTCTGCCTTCAGTGTCTATGTTTGAGCTCCCCTCTGTTATTCTAATGCATTCACTATTTTTCTCCTGAAGCATCTAAGAATAAGAAGAAACACATACATTGAATATGCACACAAAGAGAGATATATGTTGTTACTGCCCCAAAAGACCTTCCACACTAAAATAAATTGGGATATATAAAGACCTGAAAATATTTGAAAAATTATGCTTGTTAAACCAAAACTCTTCACCACTGTGGTGAACTAGTTTTGACTGGAATGGAGTTAATTGTCCTCATAGCAGCTAGTATGGGCCTATATTTTGAATTTGTACTGGAAACAGTGTTGATAAGACAGGAATGCTTTCTTTATTGCTGAGTAGTGCTTGCAGAGTTAAGGCATTTTCTGCTTTTCACCACATCCCACCAGTGAGTGTGATATTCACATGCCCTCTGAAGAAAGAGAGACTTAGCTTTCTCAGGATTTCTCCTGAGAAAAGCTGTGAGAGAAGCAAAGAAAAGAGAATCAAAATAACTACTGTCTCATTCACTTTCCTGTGTTTGTGCCCATGTGGAATGTGGTATGGAGATTGTTTACCCAAGGTGATTCTTTGATTGGATTCTGGTGATGGTCATTTGGATTCATTGACCAGTTGGATCCATGTGTGTGTCAGGACTCTAAGGAGAGAGTCACGGGTTTGCTGGTTAGTTTAGTTAGTGATAGTTCTTGTTAGTGTAATACAGCTATAATATAATATAATAAAGTCATTAATTAGCTTTCTAAAATCATTGAAGTCAGACCATCATTCTTCCCAAGTGGGGGATCCCAGCACCAATAAGTGAGGAGGCTGGGGGTGCACAAGAAGTTGGGAATGGACACAGCTGAGACAGCTGACCCCAACTGACTACAGGCATATCCATTGCCATATGGAGTAATGCTCAGCTTATAAATCTGAAAGGAAGAGGCAGGGGATGTTTGGAATGATGGTGTTTGTCTTTCCAAGTCACTGTTATGCTTGATGGGGCCCTGCTTCCCTGAGGATGGCTGAACACCTGTCTGTCAATAGAAAATGTTTTGCTTTGCTTTTGTGCATGGCTTTTGCTTTACCTGTTAAACTGTTTTTATCTCAGCTCATGAGTTTTCTCACTTTTTCCCTTCCAATTCTGCCCCCTCATTTCACCAGCAGCTGCATGGAGCTGAGTTGACAGCTGAGACCAAACCATAACAATACCCTTAAGTATACCTAAGCTGTCTTCACCCTCTAGGATGCAGCACTAGGACTATATACAAGCACTCCACAATTAAGTGAAAATACTAGCTTAAGGCTACTTTTCTCAAACACAATTTGGTCTCACCCGTGCTCTCAAAACTGAGAAGTTAGCCATTATTTAAGTTTTCAGTGAAGCTCTTGTAATCTGTTTATTTTCAGGATCTACCAGACCTTTTGCAGACAGCCATGAGCTTGT
The DNA here is from genome assembly GCA_003676055.1 of Chloebia gouldiae. NCBI lineage: Eukaryota > Metazoa > Chordata > Aves > Passeriformes > Passeridae > Chloebia > Chloebia gouldiae. The sequence goes on from QUSF01000002.1 coordinate 34,511,542, forward strand.
TCTGCTTGTACTTGGAGCTGGCAGGATGCAAGCAAGGTCTCATCCAGAATTCCCATAGTTTCCTTTGGCAGCTCTTTGCTCTGAGCAAGGCTTACTGTGTTACTCTAGGCATGGTGCTTTCAGTTTAAAGCTGGCAAGTTGTTGACTTACAGTACAAGTGAAACAAGTTTCTGTAAAAGTACAAAAACAGCTCTGCACAAGTATATCTTTATAAATATTTATGGTCTGACACTATTAGCCAGAATGTCAGGATACAGGCTCTTAGTGATATTTCAAAATCCTACCTGGAGCTCAAGCTTAGGGCTATAGCTGTCATACAGAGCCTCACACATGCAAATGCAGAACTTGTACTGCAGACAAGTTTATCCACAAAAACAAAATCAAAATCATTGTCTACTTTGTATTTATTCTATCTGAGTACAAGGGTTGTCTCTACATTACCAGACTGATGTCCAAGTCTGCATTTATCCATATTGCTAACCTAGGGTAACATTCTTGCAGTGGTTTTGCAGGAGGTATCTCAAGAGGCAGAATGATTTTTGAAATATGGCACAGATTTGTTTAGTGTCTGTGTGGACTTTGAAGCTTTGGGCTCCATTGACTTAGGCCAGTGGATTGGGTAGAGAGATTGCCACATGATCTTGCCAGGTATGTCAGCTGTGTTCTACTGTAGTTTAACATGTAAACTCTATATTTTTATCAGGTATTCCTATTTTGCTATGATATCTCCAGACTGAAAGAGTGAAGTGCTCCTGCAGAATCTCTTACAACTGGCTATACATTAGTTATGGTTCCAGTGAAATCTCTATAGAGATTTCTCTATAGAGATGAAAACCTGTCTTGCAAGACTTCTGCTGCAGTATTAATGGAATATTTCATATATAATATTTATTATATATATTGTACTAATGGAATAATTTATATGCAGCATATATATAGCATATACTGGTGATATGGCTCAAGATTTTAGTGGAATTTTATCATATAACTTTACCTTTAAAGCCTTCTACTCCAAAGCAACTGTATTATACTGGCAGGGGAAAAAATATTACCATAATTTTTAAATATAAATATTCAGTTAATTCTTTATTGGTTACAGTGAATCACATTTCCTGTCTCTCTAACATACACATGCAAGATTACTGTGGTTAAAACTTCCTTGATGAAACATCCAAGATTATTATATCTCTGAGAGTATAAGTATTGCTTTTGGACATTTTCTTTTCTTTTTTTTTTATTTCTATCTTTTTAGAGTTTCTTTTTGAATTATTAGTTTGTACAGCTTGAATGTGAAGATAGCTATACAAGTGACAACCACAAAGTCTTCTTAGAACTAAAAATCTTTGAAGCTTTTCTTTCTCTGTCTGGTATATTTTAACTCTGTGTGATCTGAGTGATTGACTTTTAGTCTGATTACTTACGTGGGATTCAAACTCTAATGTTGCTGAAACCTTTAGACCTCATCATGCTACCATGCAGCCTCCTTACACATTTTTTTCTGATCTAGATGTAAGAAAAACACTTTCAAAGAATAAAAATCCCATCATTTGTTGCCATGTCAAGCAGTCATATTGTTAAAACTTTCCTTATCAAACCATGATGGGAATTGTGCCTTTGTAGAAAGGAAATTGAGACCTAGAATGAAGCCAGAACTCCCAACAGAGATCTGGTGTTTTAAAGGGAACCTGTCATGAATTCTAACTATGCTGAATGAAATCACCTTCAGCTTCTCTTGCTTATAAGGCACTCCACTTACCCAGAAAAAAAACTGTGTTCAACAGGTATGCCAGGATTTTTCATCCATTTGTCTTTTCACTCTACAAGTCATCTTGTTATTGCAGTAAACATTGTTCTCAAATAGATTCAATTTCTTAAAAAAAAAAAAAGGAGTTTGATCTTAATAAATCCAGATAAAGGAGAACAACCCCAACTCAACTTTTGAAAATTACCCAATGAATAATGACATAGAAGTGGCCTGGAATAAAGCAAATAAAGTCAAAGATTTTTTCAAGAGCAACTTTGTATTACTGTAATATTTTACTGATATGAAACAAAAAACTAAACAAAACAACAACAAATAAAAATACCCACAAACAAACAAGTAAACCCCAAGCCAAAACAAAACAGTAATAAATGTTCTATTATATCAAACTTTCTAAAGTAGCTCTTACATGTCTGGCTAGCTCAATGAGTTCATCTAGTATTAGATTTACTAATTTGTTTACTACAATTTGTTACTGTTCAACAAATTGTGCAAGCACAAATCATTATCAGAAAACCTGAAATAATTACAATACAGAATGATTGAAAAAAATGTATTCCTTATTTTTATTTTCCAAATTTATAATATAAGAACTCTATTGAAATGCAAGATACATTGACTATGTTTTGGAAAGACAATGAGGTTAAAGAATCTGCATACATGTGTCAATAAATAATAAAGAAAACTATTAACCTCTTTTGTATGGGTCATTTTTTTCAGCAGTAATATAATCTGTGTATTTTTATTATGACAGTTATGCTATTGTCACTGGATTTAAAATCCTATATGCCTCCTATTGTTAATTATTTTTAATAACAATGAAATAAATATACATGAAGTTAAAATTACCAGTTTGTACAACCATAGCACTAACCATCCAGATTAAATAACTAACATTGTGAGTATGAAAATTTAAGCTTCCAACAAAGGACAAATAATTTATATATCTATCTAATTCTCCCTCCGCTTTACATGCGCATGAATACCACATAAGACATGTGCTGTCCTACCTTCACAGGCTTTTTCCTCTACCTACACACATTGTCCAATGTAAATAGACTGTAGCTTGAAATAATTACAAAGAAGAGGCTGTAATAGCAGTCTGTTCATCACGATGTTATTTTTGTCAAGAGCAAAGAAATTGCAACTGATCAGTCCTGAAATTGCTCGGAATGACTCATGACAGCGTGAATGTAAATTATATTCTCCTCATCTATTGAAATGGGGGTAGTGATATTTACAGTGTCTGGTTTTGTTTATGAAATGATTTGGAGATGAAAGGTTTAGTTTCACACTGACTCCTTCTGTTGTCACAAAAAAGGATCTTGGATTTCCTTCCTGTGGAGCCATATGCCCCACAAGGACAAAGATTTGCGTGTCAAAGTGCTCTGCAGATACAATCCTTAACATGAGTATTAGGTTAACAGCTATCTGAAGGTGCAGTGACAAATTAGAACACAATCTTCAGTAATAATATTATCCTGAATGTCGTTCTAGATATATATATTTCCTTAGTATTAATATTACTTTCCTGTCTGATGTAATTTTGTTGCTGTGTTTTTGCTTAAAGTTTTAAGAAGCATCAGAACAGGGTTTCATAAAATCAGTGTCAGGAACATATCATGAATGTATATGAATTCTGATGCATTTCAGCTCTAGAAACAGAAGTCTTCAAAACAATTTTAAGTGAAAAACTTAATGTAATTGTAAGTGAAAGTTTTCTCTTATCCTTTCTGAGGAAAAAGCACCAGAAGGCTATATAGCATTTTCAACCACATATCCTTAATTGCAACATATTACACAGTGGAAGTACTGGCAGCTGTACCACCTTCTCAGAAATTATGTAGTCTGTGTCTTTGTCTCAGCAGATGGTATTTTTATGACCCACAGTTCCTATCCTATGCTCAGAAAGTCTAAAGAAAACAGAAACCAAGCAAAATATAATTCTCCTTTTGCATTTCAAAAGACAGTAACCAAAGTTTTTCAATCTTAATAATAGCCTTAACATTAAGAATTAGCATTAACATTAAGAATTATGGAACTAAAACTTCTGATTTCAGAGATACACAGTAATGTGTTAAATACAGCTTCATGTGGAAATCCTGTCAATTTATGTAGGTGTTCTACCAAGTACTAGTGACTTGGGCAGAAGACCTTCAAGGAAACAAATGTTGTTTGCAAAGAAAGTCTCTATATGACCCTGGAAAAACACACCACTTCCTGCTGTTCACTTTTGATAAGGCTGAGTTCCAGTGAGGGTTTTCAGCATCCCACATCAATTCCATATAGTATGGTCATTTTAACATAGAAATAGCAGATTGAGTATGGCATATGGATTTGATCGATCAAGAATACCAAAATATATGCCTCTCTTCATTTTTAGCTTATCTCAAGCTACATGAAATTTGAATAAATTTCATTTTGTGTAATTTTGCCTGGAATGGAGTCAATTCCCTTCATAGCAGGTAGCATTGGGTACCACAGGGGGTCATGCTCAGCATATAGAGCTGAAAAAGGAAGAAGGGTGTGACCTCCAGAGTGATGGCATTTGTCTTCCCAAGTAACTGTTATAAGTGATGGAGTCTTGCTTTCCTGGGGATGGCTGAACAGCTGCCAGCCCATGCAAAGTGATGATTGAATTCTCTGTTATGATTCGCTTGAATGTGCAGCTTTTTCTTTAGCTGTTAAACTGTCTTTATATCATTCCCCAAGTTCTCTTGCTTTCATTCTTCTGACTCTTCCCCCATCCCACCATCAGAGAAGTGAGAGAGCAGCTCTGTGGGACTTGGTTGTTGTCTACATTAAACCATGACATATTTTTAACTGGTATTTTGAAAATAGGATAGGTGATTCAAAATTCTTCATTTTTTATATGTCCAAAGATTTTATACGTTCAACTGAGCTTAGCTGCAATAAACAGCAAGATGACTTAAAAGTAGCTCCACATCTTTTAGTTCATTATCAGTATGTGAATATTCTGGTTCCTACTGTACACCGTTTAATAAATGCCTTTCCCTAGATGTACAAATATAGATGCACCATCATATATTCAGTTCTGGTCTTTGTACTGCTGTAAATCTACCATAACTCCTCATTGGCTATTTCTTTGGATTTCTATCAGTATGATAAGAGGACACATATGGCCACCCTAACTGAATAAAAAAAATGTGGACAGCTTCTACCCCTTTATCAGCTCGTGAGAAATAGAACAAAGCAAACAAGCAATTTCCCAGCTGTTAGAACACCTAAAGAAACTGTCATGCTGATAAATCCTAGAGTACTTCTTGAGTAAACAAGTGTTTATATTTAAAATCCACAATGTCATTCTAAAGAATTCTTTCTATCCCACTCATTGCTCATGGTTAGAGCTAATTGGAAGCCGTTTTCTGTCTATTGATGACTAATGTGTGGCATTTTTGTTTTTTAAACACAGTATTCTTTCGTCCAATGTAGAAAGGCAGAAGAAATTAGTGGTTTCTTAACTTAAAATTTCAGAGCAGAGAAGAATTTACATGGTGAAAAGGCAAAGGAGGACACACAACAAGCCTTATTTAGACAAATCCCCCACTGAGAGCTAGGAGAGTTACTACTTACAAGTAGTAAGCAAAATCAATTAATTTTGGTCTAACTCAAGTAAAGTTATTGATTTTATTTAAGGATTTGATCTTCCATGCTCATTAGTTGTCAGCGTGAAAAATTAATCTCATTTGACAGGAGAGTATTGAATGCAGAGATTGCAAGACTCTGAGTTAAAAAAAGTAGAGGGTAAAAGACACTCTGTATTTATATGCTCAGAATTTCTTGGTGGTGTGTGGGATGTCTTTGATTCTTTCTTTTTTTAAAAATATAAAACTATGAATATCTATACAAAGTTTAGCTTTCTTGCCCAGCACTGTACCTCCTTTCATGCTTTCAGCACAAAAATTATGACCCATCCATGTGTTTGAATAGATGTCTTTATAAACTCCTTAAAGAATGATGAATAATACCATTTACATTTCTATAATATACAACCAAACTAGAAAAAAATGTTCAAAAGATATGTCCAAGAAAAAGAGACAATAAAGAAAAATATAAATTAATAAAGCAAAATGTTAAGTGAACTATATCCTCATGAAGCTTCAGGGATAATACTGCTTCTAGCTGGCTCTCGAAAAAGACAGTCCATACTAGACTTTGATTTTTGAAGTTACTAAAAGTAGCAGATTTCAGATCAAGACCTGGAATTTCAGCTCCCAAAGATCAATAGAGTTTGGGAGTAGCCAACTATATCATACAGATCCTGGTGTGGATTTTCTGTACATCTTATACTTGCCCTCCAGTGGATGTGGATGATGTAAATTTTGAAGAGAGGTCAACAACGACCTTGCCTTGAAGGAATAATCGATCAGAGATTAATCTTTGCATTTTTTCTTCAGGATTGTGGAAAGGCACCCTCCTCATTCTCTGCTGCCTTGCATTGTGTGAATTCATCAAAATCTCTCTCACTTGTACAGAGCAATATACAAACGTTCATAAATGACAAGCACTGATGGAACCTGCCAGTTGAACTAGGTATGAAAACAGTGAGTGGGAGGAAGCCTTATAAAGTTTCAAAGATAATATTGTTGCAGACTTTTCTACTTTAATTCATTAGTTTTTATTTGATCCAAGTCAATTATTTCCTCTGTGCTTCTACTGTACAAACTTTCAAAGTTTTTTCCGAGGGCAGGCAAAGTCTTTTTGTCTTATCACCTGAAGTGTAGATAAAAGATTTATTATCAATTTGAAAATATGCACGATATCTGATGGTCTGACAAATAACCATAAGGAAGATATTCTTACAATAAACACATTCCCAGAGCAACTAGATTACAGTAACACCAGAAAACAACAGCCTAGTTTTCCCTCTCAATCCTAAAAGCAGCCTCTGCTTTCCAAAGCTAGGGCAGGGTAACAGGCCACTGCCCAGGACCTCACATACAAAGCAACTGTAGTGTTCTAATGTGAAGCAGAAACATCTCTCACTTCATACAATCACAGCAGACCCAAGACCCGAAGCAGGCAGATGTCCCAAGGAGCACACTGCTGAGAGTGAGCTGGATATGGCTCACTGCTCACCATAGCTTCTCCAGAGTCCGGAAAAAAAGCATCTTTCTTTGCTGCTGCCATCCAGGAGAGGCTGAGACATGAAGGCCGCTGCTTATGGTGCTCCAGTCTCTATAAAATCTTCAAATCCTGTGCTCTACGATTGCCATCCCTCTTGTCTCAATTGAAACAGCAAACCAGTTTCCTCAGGATTTCTTCTTGACTCCCCATCCACTTCTGTCCCCTTTCTTCTGTTTCTCCTGCTGCTCTGGCAGGAGTAACCCAGGGTCAGTCAAAACCTGAATTGTCTTTTTAGAGCAGCATATTAAATTTTGCCAATAATGCACTACCTCTGAAAAAACATAAGCTCAGAGCCATGATTTACTTCTGTGCAACACAGCACTGAATCCTGCCCTGACCTTAAAGTATGTTCTAAACCTCCTGTCTTCAAGCAGATTAGCTGAGTTTGAGCATACATTTAATTGCTGTCTTGAGCTACACTAGATTAAACCTTTGGGTCTGTCAAAACAGAAATATTTTAAAGAGCACATGAAAAAATAATCCAAAAGAGGGACACTGTGAAATTCCATCAGCCAGAATTAATTTTTTTCCTTCTGCATGTAGAAAGTGAACTGGGTCATTCAGCATTCAATGACTTTTTTTCTTACATGCTTTACCACACACAGCGATTACTTCTCTAGATTGAGATCACAGTCACAGGAGGTTTAGTAATTTAATATTTTAAAATGAAGTGGCACTTCAAATTAAAGGGGCACAAATACTGTTTGAACATGGCAAATGCTGATCGTATAATTACATGGCAATTAATTTTCATGTGGTATCTGTGTGATTATGAGATAAATATATGGCTTTTCTGTCTTCCAAACAGCACAGCAGTTTACCAGTTAATTACTTTTATATCTGCTTAGTGTAATTACACTGTAATCCATGAAAGTCTGTACATATTCTGTCATCACTTCTTGTTTACTAATAGCAGCACACAACTGCCTTAGGTCAGATCTCATCCTTTCCTCAGCATCCCGACACCTTGGCATAGGTGTTGTTCTACAGAGGAAAAGGAATTCAGGAGAATTTCTTGGGTGCTTCACATGTTATAGACAGTGTGCAATGTGCTCTGGTTCTGCTAGGATTTCCTGCTCTGCAAAGCAATGAGATTTCCAAGACCATTGCTAGAATTTGAATTTTCATATTTTGGACGTAGGACAAAGAGAGGGGCTGAATAGCTTTGCATCCATTCAACTACATTTTTTTCCTGAGTTGCTTTATTTAAATACAACAATACTTAACATTCTCTGTGCTTCTTCCAAACTTCACATATCACCAGTTCATGAAAGTATGTCAGTGTCTCAGACAAAGAAATAGTTCAGTTGAAGAAAAATACTCTAAATCTCATCAAGCAACTTCTCCATGTCCAAGAGAAAGATCCTCCCACCTGCAGCTGGAAAAAGAAGTGAGGGAAGGGTAAGAATGTGCAGTTGTTCTCTGTTCTCACTGGCATTCAAATTTAGCAGGCTGCTGTTCCAGTATGAGAGATTACAATGATGAGCATTATCCCACATGTGATATGAATGGAGAAAAGACATAATAAAACTATAGTAGCTCTATATAACTTGGGCCTTGTGGTCTGAATATCTGCTATGGGCTCAGTCTGTGTGTATTGTTCTTATTGTGCAAATGCAACTTTTTTTTTCAGGGGGAGAGAAAATGCTGCAAGGCATTTTCATTACATTTGCATTTACATTTATTTACTGCATCCCCTAATTAACACTCATGCTTAGATATGTAACTTAAGCTCCCCTCAGTGACTGACATCTTATCTAGAGCATTGTGCATTACCAGGTTTTGGTAATTATGCTTAAATATCATATGGAAAAAAAATGGGCTGAAAGACAGCATAACTAACAACTGGAATATTTAATCTATTATTAAATCAAAGGGGTGTTTAGAAGGTTCCAGATTATAATTTTGAGGACTAGAAAATAGCCTTCATCATGAAACCAAATGCCAAGAGAATTCACTTTCAACAAGCTACATGAGAGAAATTATTTTTTCTAGAGTCATGATTCATAAATCATCTTCAAGGCAAATCATTGTGACTTCTCTGTGGTAGCAGTTTCAACATCATAAACTATACATAGTTCTAAAACAAATGGCAGCTTGCAATGTCTTTGTTAATGGCACAACAATTCTAGATTTTTACTCAGATAATGAATTTTTAATGTATCCAAACTTACAGCATCAGACTTCAGAAAATCCTTGTTATTATCTTTCACTTGCTAAAGTCAACAGTGTTTTTAAAAGCCTTTTAAAATGTTAATTTGTGCACTGGAAGTAAGACATGATTCACCACCTGTCACAGAGGTTCACTGGTTATATTTGGATCCATTCATAAACTCAGAGGTTGCAGACCAGTAAAGGTGACCCACCCCCCCAGTGGAAGCAGCTGGCCCAAACCTTTGCCTTGTTTCACAGCCAAACTGTTAAAGTTCATTCTGACTCAGAGAAATTGCATAGTATGGAAAAGATAAGTTAGTCACTCTGTCTGCATAACAACCCACCCAGATGGATCCCTGTTGGATTGCAGGTCTGGCCATGCCAAGCAAGCAGGATGACACCTTACCTTCCTCTGCCTCTGGAGTTCAACAAGAGCTTCAGGAGACTCAGAGAATTTAAAACCCTCTGAGGGCCTTTGTGAACAGCTCTTCACTTTTTAAGTTTGAAGTATGAGCTAAAGAGTTCAAAGGTGGCAGCATTTCTGACCTTTAGCAAGGAATTGACATCACTTGTCAATTAATCTCCCTGACTTCTCCTGATTGCATCATTGTTAAACGTTTCTGCTTCCATCTGTGTTTCAAATTGGTTTGTCTATTGAGATATTTCCAACAAAGGGAACTGCTTTTTTAGCCTAGCATTGTCTGAGCAGCAGAAGAGATCTCAGAGATTGCATTATCCTTACTCAAGCATCAATTTTGTGGGTGCGTTTCAAAGGCATTTCTGAAGCTTGGAGAGGTAATCTGGAGATGAAAGAAACTAGAGAATCTGCCCAAAACCTTATCCTTTCTCCTTCAGGTCTACCTTAGCATTTTCGTTTAAGTCAGGAATGCATTACTTTAAACAAATCACCAGATTGTAGCAATTTACCATAATTTGGTTCACAATGCAAAGCATACATGAAATACAGGAACAGGATTTGTTTCACAATATGTCCAAAACAGAGACTTCTAAGTTTAAAGGCACAAGCTGACGTCAGTCTGAGATGGACTCAATACACTTAACAGAACACAAAAGCACACACACACACATAGACACACAAGTATTTAGTTAAATTTTAAATTATTCTTTTTCTTCTCATGGGAAAAAAACATTTCAAAAATTGCTGGAAGCAGGAATAGATCCTCAGCTTCCATTAGTCCATTATTTCAGAGGAATTGTGCTCCAAAGAGAAGGAAACTAAAAGCTGAAGTCCATCAGGTAAGTAAACTGAAAAAACTCTGGCAAATTTCCAGATGGTGGCTATCTGTCAAGAATAGCTCATGAGATCTATCCCACAGCTTCATTACAACTTCAGAGAAGGCATGATACAGTGTCTCAGTAGTGTTACTGACTCCATATGAAAAATAATGTCTGTTAAGCTTGTATTTAAGATGTTAGTATATATTTTTATTTTATATTAAACTACTACATTATGAAGTTTTAAAATTTGACTTTTATCTCCCTGGAGTTAAAGATACTCATCTGTTTAAGTACTTGGAGACCTGTTTTTAAGAAAACTTAGGAGAATCTAGATGAAGGCAACTTGAGGTCAATACCTTACAGATAAGGATTCAATTTCCTGTGATCATAAATGACAAATCAAATTTGGTTTTTCAGTGCTAATTTCACATGGTTGGGCATATCATAAGAAATAAGGATCTGTAGTTCCATACCATGCTTGACACTGTAGAGAGAATATCACTCAGATATCTCATTAAATATACCTGAAAATTGTATTGAATTTAGTGTTATTCCTAATGAAAAAATCAGGAACAAGACAACTGAAAATTCACAAAACATCAAACACTTTAGCTTAAAAGAGAATGAGCCAACGTATTCTTTGTTGCTCTTCATCATTTTGCTTTGTCAGTCTTTAATAGCAATCTGTCACTGACAATATCTGGCATACAAACACCTACCACGCTCTTATATATAAGACTGACTGTGCATGTGCATAGATTGACATGAGTGGGAAAGAATGTCTTACACCAAAAGCCATATACACCAGATATATAGATAATCTGAAGTGACAAGACTGTAAATAAAGTGTAATTTTCCTTCCCAGGAAACAAAGTGGGAGAGATCCAGCCTCAGAAGTCTGTCTCAGTGTATTTTGTCTTCCTGTGGAATTCTACCAAAGAATGAAGGAAATATTTTCAGCCATTTTCTCATTTGACTTTTATTCACAGAATGCTTTGCAACCAGAGGTAGCCCATCCTCAGAGTTCTCCTCTTTAGGTAGGTACTATGAATTCCTTCCTCTCAAAGCTCTCATGGTAATTATCATATTTCCATTAGGATTATTCCAGTCTTAATGATCAATATCTAAGAGTGGGTTTTTCCTTTGCATCAAGGTTAATCCATCTCTCAGCTTCATTTTTGGAGGAAGAGGCTTCTGTGATTTCTTCTCTTTTTGTTCATCTGTGTACCTAACCTTGAAAAAAACCTCAACTCAGTGGCCAGTTTCCACCAAACTTAACAAAGAGGCAAAAGTTCAAAGATATTAACTTCTGACATGCTTGAGGGTTGGGATGAGGACAAGGTAAGTATAGGAGACATTTCCCATTTCCACTGAAATGCAATTCATCCCATATTAGATGTTGAAACGAAGAAAAAAATCCATAGGAAATCCTTACAAGGGAAACTTCTGTCAACAGCAAAATATAACTAATTTCCCTTACTGTGAAGCAGGGATTGTGACGATTTAGTTCTCAATGCATAAGAAAAGAAACAAAAGATTATAGCCTTTCTTTCATGATAATAAAAGCTTTGTTTATCTTGGCCTTCTTCTGCAATGCAAATCTCAGTGCATGAATTCTGCAAAAACCAAGGACCCTACAGGAAAATTCAAGTTCATCTTGCTCTAGAGAAAGTGAGATTTTATTTTACAAAGATACCAAAGTAAAAATATAAAAAAGTAGCTGGAAGATATACATGTAAGTTCACTGCCTATTTCTTTTAAGAGTTAACATTTCCTCTTTGTGCTAATCAAACAATGCAAAAAAAAAACCCCTCAATATTTGTGAGTAATTTATCTTAGAGATTAGAAATAAAATTGTATATTGCCTTGCATTACAGTTCATTTTTATATATAAGCAAGCATGGCTTAGCTATGAAGTATACAGGTGCTGTGAGAGAACTAGGGATGGGAAAATCCTCAACAGAAAGGCAGGGAGAGGTCAGAGGCAGCTGAAGGAAAATAATACTCGGTTCATTCCTCATACCCACATGCAATGACAGTTTATAAGAAGGACTGTGACTGGCTTTACATCATGTGTCAGCTTTCCTGCCTGCTCAATCTTTATTGCTGTCACATTTTATTGTTCAGACTGACATACAACTGAACACGACTTTAAAGGGTTAGGGCATTGTATTCAAGTGCAGTTCTAGCTGATTTAAATCAGGAAGTTGCAGCACCCCTGATTCCCCTCCCTGTTGTCTCCCTAACCCTTACAACTTCCCAAGCACCAGCAGCACCAAAGGCAAACACGGGAACTGCATGACTGCAGTCAGAAGATGGGACACTGACATGGCCAGTTTAAATTCTGGTGAAGAGACTTCCCACAAGCATGCTCATATACAGCTAAATGCAACAGAGGAGAAGGATGCCCAACATGCAAGGGCAATATTAAATACCCAAGCAATTTTTTTTTTTCAGGGGTGTCTCATTCTTTTCCTGTACAACCAAGACCTTTCTCTAAGAAGCCCCTGCAATAACTAATAGCTCCTTTGTGCTCTATCTTCATAGTCACCAGGTCTGGATGAAAGGGTTGTATGCTTTGATTGCCAGCATCACCCAGATGTGATGTAAAAGACATTTTCCTTACATTTACATAGAACCACCTTGTTTCACTTTGTGCCCCAGTGCCTCTGAGCACCACTGAGAAGAGTCTGGCTTTGACTTACACTGACACATTCAGTATTTACACTCATTGCCCAGATACATCCCTTCCTCGGGGCTGACTAGCCCCCATTGGAAAGATCTGGCAAGCTCAATCATCTTTGTTACATCTTTCTGGATCTCTCCTGCCTGTCTCTCGCACTGTGGAGGCACACATGGACACAGCACTCCAGAGCTAAGTAGAGGGGAAGGATTGCCTCCCTCCTCCTGGCAGTTCGAAGGCTGTTGGCCCTGCTTGGTACAAGGGCACATTCCTGCCTCATGTTCAGCTGTTATGCAGGATTTTTTATCTCTTTCCTGGAGAGCTGATCTCCATCTGGTCAGCTGCCAGCCTACACTGGGACGTGGGCCTATTCCTCCCCAAGTGCAGGACTTTATATATCCCATCAGAGGATTAGAATGTAAAAGAATTTAGCACACAGAATCATTTATAAGGTTGCTTTATGTACCTCAGAATATTATGTAATTGAGAGGTCAGATGCTGTCTGACCATGTGCAGGTAATTTTCATACTGTTAAATAAATATGTCTCTTATGTTAGGATGTCTTCTCACCTCTTACAGAAAACACAAAAATCAGTAGAAATAGCTCAAATATTGCCTGTCCAGTCTGAGCTCTATTGCTTTCTTAATGTAAATCCAAAGTGGGAAAAAAAAAGTGGCACTGTGTGACAAAATCCCAGTTTAGTTACTCAGGTTAAAATGTGAGAATAAGTGCAAATTTAATTTAAAAAAATAGAATCTTTTTAAATTTTCAAGATTTCCATTTGAACAGGCCTAAAATAACAGATTATTAAACAATTTTACTCTTGCATTTTCCCAGAGTAAAAGGTGCTAGCAGAACCAGAGATCTGGTTCATTAAGATGGTGAATGATCTCAGCCCTGACTAAAATAAGCTTCTTACTAGATGGAGTCCCGAATGTTTTATGTAAAATACCACAGAGGGAAGCCTAACTCAACTTGCTTTCCATATGGGAAGACACAGGCAGGAGACTGACAGAACATGATACACAGGGATTTATGTGGTGGTTAGTTTGTTGTATTGATTTTTTTTCGAAATTAGAATATGGTCTCCAACTGCTTTTTTATTTTCAGGGGAGCTTTAATTTCAGCTCTCTTTCCATCTGTGGTTCTTCATTCAGGGGAGATATACCCACAGCCATAGAAATGTTTACTGTGAACAGGTAATAGATAGGACAATTTAGATGGAATAAAATACCTTGATGCTTTTACAATGAGCCTTGGAAGCTCAATTCTTAGTGCCTGAGACAGCAGCTGCTAAGCAAGTGCCATCCTCTCAGGCACTTGTTGGGAAAAGTTTCAGATTTTATGATCCTTTTAAAATGATAGGCATGGAAAAATTTGTTTGTAACCACAGGGACCCCTTGCAGAGTGGTGCTTTTGCCATGCAGACCCCCAGCTCCTTCCCTTGTTCCTTCCCCCAGGAATACCCAGACACTGACCAGGACACACAATACTTCCTGCCTCACTCCTTGGCCTTGGAGAGCTGCAAAAACAATTAGGAAAACCATACAGAAAATTCCTAAGTGTTGTCCCAGAAGCCTGAATAAAACATTTCCACGTCTTTCCATGTCAAGACAAACCTGAAGCCAGGAAGGTGAGGTATGAACCTGGTAGTTTCCCATGAGTCTATGACTGTTCTTGGATGACCCAACATGTTCTGAAAACATGAATTCTGATAAAGGATTTTCCTGCAGTTCATTCCTACCTATTTGTCCCATGTACATCCTTTGGTGTCTTTAATAAAATTCATCTGTGGCTTTTCCCCTTCCTTTACTGGAGAACTACTCTGTTCACTTTCTTCCTATCTTTCTATTTCACAGCTATAGGGTATTTATTTCACATCTTTATCTGTCTGTCAAATTTAGTTAAAATTGGCCACAGAGATTATGTGTTTTTTTGTGGGGGCAACCAAGAGCAGCTGACAACTAAGCATTTTCTGTGTGGAATCTGGATAGAAATATCTAAAAATATATAATACTCTCAGGAACCATGAAGCTTCACATATGCTAGATGATGGAATTATCTGATTTCTACTTTTTTACAATAAAATTAGAGGAAAATCCAAATGCTCCTATTTCCCAATGAAAAAAACAACTTCTTTTATTTAATACTTGACATTTTTGAGTGAAGCTTCAATGGCAGGTTCATTTTAAAGGAAGGGTGTTTTCCCTTTCTTATGCCAAACCATAGAAAGCTACCATTGATAGAAACCTTTGTCCTTTTAGCTTAAGTCTGAGCCAGAAGTCAAAACTGCAAATTGCAGTCCATTTACAAAAGCAGAACTGTAGACTGTGCAAGTGTTAAGCTTTTTAATCTCTAGAATGTCACAGTCCAGCTCAAGTCACTATTCATTAAACAGGAGCTGTTAATGTTACTTGTTGACAGCATGAGTTATCACTTTTTGAGAGTCATTATCTTGCAGCAAAGCTCTTTAGACTTTTTTGGACCCTTTCTCTGTGATTATGTTGTATTAATTTTTTTTTTCTGTAAAGCAGTAGCTCATTTATCATTTGAATTGGGAATTCCCACGGAAGCCTAGTTTCCCATTGAGTTATTAGTTAAAAGTAAGAAGGATGTAGTAGTTTTGGATGAAATTTGGACCATCTTATCTTTGAAATAGGGTAAAAAACTATATTCTCCACCTAGACTGGTAGTTCCCCTTAAAAATGTTTCAAATATGGTTGTGTTACTTTCACTGCCCAAAGACTTTTTTTGTAAAAGTAAGAAGGAAAGGAAGGAAAGTATGGTTCTTAATGTCTGAAAAATTCATCTCTTAAGTAGTAGGAGGAAGACAATGTTTAAAAAAATAGTGGGATGATAAAGAAGGCAGGAATAAGATGATCTAAGGTAGTCTGTGACTCAGGTTGCCTTTTCATCAGGGTTTTGTAGCCAGTGAAGTATCACATTATACTGGAAAAATAATGGAAGCAAAAGTTTAAATTTCTAATCCTTTAGCAAAGCAATTTCTTCTTCCAAATTAATGTCAAAATATTGAGGATTTTTTCTCATCAAAAAGTTCATAAAATCCCTGATTCACAAATAGCTAAATATTGTGTTATGAGTCAGTTTGACATGAAATTGGATTATCTGTCATCCCACATGGTCTCACAGGAGCTGTACCATCTCCAGTTCATAATCTACTTCATAAGCAGTGCTCAGTGTCAGGACTTCATCTTTCACAGCACACTGGCACTCGTGATTCTTCATATGTTTCAATCAAAGGCTACTCTAAGGCACCATGGGAGTTACAATCCATCTGGGCAACAGAGATTACAGAAAGCCTGGAGGCAGGACTCTAACCACCTAATGTACAGATGTTATGAAATTTCACTGAGAGGAAGAGACCCAGGTAAATTCTGAACTGAAGTAATATTCCAAATTTGACAAAAATAAGTGAATAGGCATTCCTAATGGATTATTTTTTTTAAATCATCAACAAAAAAACAGAAAACATATTTTGTGTAGCAGTCAGCCTCCTCTAGCTGAAATAAATAAACCAAAATTTTCTTGTCCACCTCCTGGTATGGTGCAAGTTGATTTTAGACTAGTGCAGGAGAATGTGAGATAGTTCTAAGGAATGACAGAACTATTTCCCTTTGATTCTTTGGTTGTGTAGAGACTTTAGACAAGGCACTGCCTCAGAAAGGCAGGACAGGCATTAGTAGCTGGACTGTTTTAAAAAGTCAGATGGTGGGATGTCAGGCAATGCCACTGAAGTATGCTGATGTTTGATAACTCTGTAACTGGAGTCATCTATTTCAGGCTAGATTACAAATTGATTGAAAGCAGCTAATTCATCTGAGCAACCCAATTATGTGAGCTACACAGAATCACATTGGCAAAGGACTACTACATATCAAAGCATAATCAAATTGAGGGCATGTTGAGAACCATGGGTCACTGAGGTGTTCCTTTATGCTTTATCACCACTTAACAACAAAGGCAAAGAAAGATAATCATCTAATCAGTCCAGTATGAAAATTCAAGATGAGAGGTCTTTTTATGCTCTTTGATACTTTTCTTATGCAGTTGCTCTTTGAACAGATTTTTTGACCAGATTTCTTTCCCAAAAATAAATATAATGTACAGGATTATTTTATTGCTTGTTGTGGGGTTTTGTTTGTTTGGGGTTTTTTCCTATTGTTTTTGAAAATGTGGATGAGACCATGAAAGAATCATGTCTCCTTCCTTACACAGCATTCTTTTCTAAGTAATTTCAGCCTTTATTGCATCACGTTTCCTATTTGATCTAATAAAGTAGCTAATTATTTCTTAATCATGCCTCTTGCCTTTGCTGTTATGAAAAGGTTGGAGTGAGATGCATGTAAGGGAGAATTAAATGATAAGAATATACTTAATGTCCCTTGGCATGGCTAGAATGAAAATCATCCTTGTCAAACAAATAAGATTTCATTTTTGTTGAAATTACAGGTTTGATTGATGAAGATAACTGCACAAGAATAATTGAATAGCTAAGCATTGACACCTGTATTTATGAGCAATGAATTAATCATCCAACTTATAAAACTTCAAAAGTCAGTGGAGAGCACTGCTTAGCACTTCTTCTAAAACAGACTAAGAAAGTCTTTCCTGTCCATGACACACACAAAGCAATGCAAAAAGCATTATCATTTTGTGGTAAAAAATGTTACAAAATTAGAACAGTTCACAACAGAGTATATTGTCCTTCTCCATCAGAGAATATTTAAGTCTATACATAAAACAAGAAACAGGTATTGAGACCATTTTAAGAATCACTACAGTAAGATAGGATATTACATTTGGGATATGGGTAATTTGGGTTGAAATCCAATTTTTAGCCTGAATAAAAGTGAGAAATCTTCACATAGACTCTCCCAGTTCCTAAGAGGTGGATTTATCAATACCCTGGAATGCAATTCTGTTGTCTTTAGTTTTCATTATACACTCCTGAATCTAAGAAACCTCTCTGTAATATTTATCAAAATCAGCTTTTAATTCCAACATCTTGGTATAATCCAGTGAGAAAAATCGTTAAAAATACTGCCTATGACTGTTTTCTATGGAAATTTGGTAGGGCATGACAATATAGCTGACACTAATCAGTATCTTCTACAGTGATATGGAAATAACATAAACTACTGCTGATAAAGTTGTATCAACTGATGCAAAGATGAGTAGAAGGCTAAATAATGGTGATGGTTGGTAAATTTCTCAGTAAAGTGAGTCTATTCAGGCAGGATACATTACACTAAAATATGTATGAAGCACAATATATGTAGTACAGAAAGAGGGACTATTCTGTGGCCACAGAAGCTATGAACAGGGCTTAGGATTCCCACTGAGTTAACTCCTTCAGCTGAGGATGGATGCAGGCCCTGCTCAGAATGCAGATGACTCAGGTTGTATGTGTATTTCTGAGTAATAATAATTACTAAACATCTCTCACATAGAACAGAAAAAATGAGTTATTCAAATTGGAAAGAGTCTTAAATTTGTAGTTTTATAAACAGAGGGGTAAAAGTGAATTCCTCTTCCCTCACTTCAAGTGAGCATTTAATAGCTTCAAGAGAAATAATTTTTCAGCCCAACCATTTTCTATGTTTCTTAGTAACATTTGCTTCTGTGTTCTTGTTGCCAGATGAAGAACTGTCTGCACACCTGCTGGCTTAACACAATGCTTATTCTTCAAAAACCACTGGCCTATGGAACCACACAATGCTTACTCTGTGGGATCATGTTAAACATTAACCAAGAAGAAGAATAGAAAGTAACCAGCTCAGTTATGCCAAATTTTCACCCGTTCACCAAGCAGCCAAGTATGACTCTGGGGTCACCAACCACCAGGGACCATGAAAGAGATCCCCAGTACAGAATAATGCTTGCACAAAGGGGAGGGAATAAATGTTGAAAATTCTGGGGAAATGATCATCAAATAGATGTTTATTCCAGGAAAATCAATGAATATGTATGTAAAATACAGTATATATGTATCAAAAGAAAAGCTTTTTCTGCACTCAGTATGCATGATATTTTGGAGAACATATCCCCTTATGCATCCAGATAAATAAAGAATGCCTGCTTCTTAATGTTACATTGGTGTTAAGGAGTTTTATTTTTATTGTTTTTTGGTAACAATCTCATCTTTGATGAGATCGCACGAGAACAAGTTATTAGCCTTCAACACTTCCAACGAAATGAAACGTACCCTCTGCACTAAAAAAGCCTGGGTTCCCATGAGCTTTTAAGGTACATCATAGACTTTTGGTGTGTAAAAAAAGAAAAAAAAAAGAAAAGAAAAAAAATCAGCTAACTCGAGCTAGAAATTCAAGCCCCTTCCCATCTGGATTGACTGGTGGCTCCAAAGGATATGCTCCTAGAGGTGACTTTGCTTCAGGTTTTACGCATGTAAGGTAGTTTCCTACACTTTCCAGCTGTTTTCATGAAACTAGAGAACTAGACTGCAGTTTAGGCAAGCAAATGGTGTCATTTGAACCTCAGTTTTAGATAACTAGTGATTCTGTTACCATGCCCTAGGGCAATAACCACTGAATAAAGCAGTAGGTGTTTCTGAAGGTCTTCAGAAGTTATCAACTATCTTAATTCTGTGCTTAAACTACAGTCATCATGATCTCTCTTCAGAGAGATCTCTAAAGGACCCAATTCTCTGCCTGAATTGTGCAGGGAATGCTGCCAGATGCTTTAAAACACTTCTTTGCCAGGAGTGGAAGGATAAATACATTATGAGTTCTCAATTAAATGGTAGTCAGCAGCAGCAGCAGCTGTATGAAAAATTACAATAGAAGAGAAGAATCCTGAAGTCTGTATTAGCACTGAAACATGAATGTGTCATATGATCCCAAGTATTTCTTTCCATAGCAAGCATAAATTGTTTTATTAATAATTACTCTTTTATTTTTCTCTCTAAAAAAATGTTCAGCATATTTTAAGTTAGCTGGCACCCAAAGTTTTAGAACAAATTTCTACTTTAAGGAAAATTGTGTGAGAAGATTTTCACAAAATCTAGTATCTTTTTTTTACATGAGATTATTAGCAATTTCTTTATTTGTCTAGAGAGCAGGGCTTAATAAATATCAACACTACTTCATAACATTTTAAAGCTGATATTACCACTTACCATTATTGCTGAGAAGCTCTTGCAACTTGATGAATTGTCCAGCAAGAATCTAACTGATCACTGAATTGGTCTTAAATAAGTCAGGACAATTGCTGACAGCAAAGCCGGTGCACTGAGAACATATAGATCTGCTAGACAGGCACTTCTGGTCATTATATAGCTCCACATTTTCATTTAGTGCACATAGATAATTTCTTATCCTGGTGCTACCTGCAGTTTATGATTTGACTAGGATTTGTCTCCCTCTTTCATCTGTGCAATAGCCCAAAGCACAGTGCTTTTTCTTCCTGAATTTTTGATGCTCTTTCCAGCATGCTAGCCTATGAGGGTTATTTTCTCCATTATTCAGTCTTTGTCCTATTTCTTGTCTTTCTTTAGCTTGATACACTTGTTCCAAATGGAGGGCTGTTTCACTTCAGTGCTCTCACTGAAATTCAATAGGAGATATCTTTATAGAGATAAAGCTGTTCCCCACATAAATCTCCCTAGCAAACTGGATTCACATAGTCCATGAGAGATTCAGCCTTTGATTAGGGATTTATTTCTCTGATATCATATAGGAATATACAAAACTCTTAACTGTGCACATTTTTGAACATTTTTTGATCTGCAATTTTTGTCTCAGAACTCATCAAATTGCTTTCTCCTGTGTTCATACAGCATTTCTAACAATGGTGTCCCAGTTGTTTACTTTTTTCTTATTAAAATATTTAAAAGGCATTATCAAATTTTTTTTTAATCTTTATCACAGGGAGTCTGTATACACACATTTCTTTCATCCATTGCTTTTACACAAAGATATTTGTATCTATGCTTCAGCTTGCAGCTGTGTGATTTTTTTTTTCCTTCGGGACTGTAGTGTTCAGCAATTTATCAGTGTCTTCCCAAGCATGAACATCAGACAACTGAACATTGCTACTGTTTTTCTTGCATCACCTGCTAAGTAATATATAAGAAGATTCTTTTTTCTTATGGCCCATTGCCTCTTTATTAAGACTTAGATATATTCTAGAACAGCAGCCAGCATTCTAGGCACATGTTGTCTTCTCAGTCCCCTTTCCTTTTGCAATGCCTTTCCAGAATTTGTAATTATTGCAACGTTTACTAGAGGGTAAACAAGCAAGCAGCATCATTGCCCATGTTTAGTAGCTTTAGCTCTTCTTATGGACCAATAATTTAGTAATTCCCTTAATATTCTCAGTACAACTTCTTTTCTGTAGCAGCAGCTGAAGAGCAGCTGATAGGGAAGGAAAAGTCATTGAAGCTTTCTGGAAATGTTAAAAACTCATTTGGAAGTGTGCATCTCCAAAAAAGTTAAATTTATGATATAAGGATTGAGTAAGTCTCAGTATCATTTTTTGGATATAAAATTTCTCTTGCTATTTCTGTACTTGGGACACAGATAACATGGACGGATTCATAAAATAACTCTAAATTTCAAAAATAGTAGAAATATAATACAATTATTTATAATTACACCATAGACTAGTGAGGTTTATATGTAAATTAATTATTAATAATTAATAAATAGTAAATTAATTAGCTATTAATAATGAGTGTTTGAAACTCATATGATTGTTTGAAACCATCAACACTTTGATCCTTTACTATTCATAGCATTAACTAACAAGTGAAAAGTACTGCAGGGCGCTACAAATAAGTGTAAAACATCTTTAGCACTTTCTCAGTCCCTGTCTCAAGCTGACAAAACAAAGTGTTTCTCAGATACCTGAAGAAAATGGTAAACACAAATGATTAATAGTATAAAACCACAGTAGTACCTGTGGGAAGTGAAAGAAGGTAAAATAAGAAGAATTGACCAGAAATAGTGTTGGTTTTTTCACAGGCAGGATTTAATTTGAGTTCATTAAATGGTACTCACAGTTAGGAGGAACATGGAATTCCCAGTTGGTTAGTGACGTCTCATTGAATGCAACAAGCAATCACATGTGCAAATAGCAGCTTCATCACACCAGTACCCTTTCTCAGGTTGATGCTCTTCATTTATCTATACAGCTGTGAGACAGCAATGCAGCCTCTGAGCTGTTCACTCCACTTTGAAAACAGTAATCCAGCACATCAGCTCCTCGGGTGGGATAAACCACTGAGGGTCCTTCTCTGTGCTTCTGTTTTCAAACTAGTGGCTGGAAACCCTGAAACACTTTCATGTCCAAAAGTTAAAAAATACTAGGTTTCTTTTCCACATCTGAACCTTACACACTTCCCTGACTGAAGACCAAGACAATGACGAAAAGACAAAAAAAAACCCTCCTTTCTTTCTATCTCTGTTCTTAGGTTTGCTGAATGATACTTTTTCTTTGCTAAGTAAAACCACAACAGTGACCTTTCTTCAACAAGGACCACCAAATTATTAGAACTGGTGACAGAAATAGAGCCTGAGATTTAGGTTTTGGAATAAAATCAAGATTTATTATTTGTTCTGTTTCTCTTTACTCCATTTTTTATCATAAAATTGTCACAATAATGTGTCTTCCCTTGAAAATGTTGTGTTTTGCCTCCAGCAACCCACAAATCACAAACACACATTGCTGAGGATGTTACTATCTTTCTTTTTTTCCCTCAGAAGTAAACTTTTTGTCTGATATTCTCTCCCCAAGACAAATGATCTTCCAGCAAGTATGGCATGTATTTATTTTGAGTTAATATGATTCTATCATGCACTTTGCCCATGACTGATTTTCTGCTTTGTTGGCTGTGGGTTTTATGTCTTTTTAGGATTCCTGAAAACTGATGGTAAGCATTAGAACCTTTTCATTACCACAGATTCTGGTGGTGTAAATTCCATTGAAACTCTCCTGCCCAGCATTTTCTGTTTCTTGCTGGCAGACCCTCAGAGATGAGTGGATATTAGCCACCATACAACGAGCTTGAAGTGAAATTCAGGTTGTCAGAACCCAAATCTCTATGCTTGCAAACCTGAAATCTCAAGGACTATCTTCTTTCTCTCTGAATTGAAAGGACTTTTTATCTAAACACAATAGGTAGCACCCTTCAGAGTTAGCTTTACATATGCCAGTAACCTTCACCAAATTATATGCCTTTTCAAGCTTCTAAGGGAAATTAGCAATGAGCCACAGACAGTTGGCTCCCTTCTGTATTGTCATACATTACTGGACTCCAGCCAGCTGGTCCTTTGTTTTGGCCACTACATGTGTCCTTATTGTGAGCTACCTCTACACTTGTACATCCTTTTAGCTTTCTAAAGCTTTCAGCACGTGAATGATGATAAAGCTATTCTGGTTACTGACTAGTGTAATGTTCTGGGCAGGATTTGGTAAGGAAGAGAAACAGCGGGCAAATCTTCATAGAGTGCTACTCATATCAGCTGTACACAGTGGATGAACAATCCTATTCTTGACAGAAAACCAGTGACCTGTTGTCATTATTTTTTTTCCTTTCACTCCTTCGTTGCTGAAACAGAAGAAAGTAATCAAAGGAGTTTAAATTAATGAGAGGACACAGGACAAATTAATAGTTGTGATAGCATTAGCTAAATTAATAGGATCTGCAAGACTTGTCACATATAGTGGAAATTCCTTATTTCTTGTAACACCCAATCATCTTTGTAGCCCATCACTAGACTCTCCAGCCTGCCCATGTCTCTCTTGTAGGGGCAAGGCCAGAACTGGACATGGTACTATAGATGTAGCCCCACCAGTGCTCACCAAATGGAAGGATCGCCTCCCTTGACCTGTGGGAAATCTTCCGACTCCTGCAGCACAGGATGCCATCAGCGTCTTCCATGACAATACTGGAAAACGTAAGAAGGGAATAAAAATCCTTGTATTTTCTCCATGGAATACAAAGTGCTAGGTACTTTAATCTTCTTATGATAAAAATGAAGCATTAAGGAAAAACAGCTCATCAGTGGTTATTACAAGTGAATTAATCTTCTTTATAGCATCCATAAATATTGCTAATGCATTACTGTTTCACACATTGAACTCAGAGATGAGAAAATATAAATCAGTAATACATCACTATTTTCCAGTAACCTCATAACAAAAAAAAAAAAAGGCCCATGTCCCTTACAAAAATTGTGGGGCTCTCCACGTCCTACAGAGTTGAGAGACACATGTGAGGTTAATTGCAGCAGGCAGCAGGTGGTAGGAGGAATTGTTTGTAAATATAGTTCTCAAAGGACAGATTCACCAGTGTTCACAATCCACCTGCCATCAAAAGTAGACCAGTTTGCTCCTCCATACACAGCATGAACTGAAGAAGTGTTCTAAGGTGTGGTACCACATAAGTGAAAAGGGTACACTTGTACTCTGCTTGAGAGGGACACATCCCAGCAATCCATTTTTCATTTCATCTAAGGTCTTATGCTGTTTCTGCCTGTTACATACCCTTGATCATTTTCGTATTCCCTTCCATATTTCCATAACATGTCCTAATTGAGAATTCCTATATCACTCTTCAGTGCTATTTTGCTGTCTTTGTGCAACTGATAAAGGAGGCAAGTGCAGCAAGCAAGATCTATCTCTTCACTTTGGCTATGAGCATGTAGCAAAGGTCTGGAATTTAAAATAAATTAACTAGAAACTCCTGCATGAATTTCATATATATCCATAGTAACTGAGCTCACAGCAGACTTTTTCACTTGGTCAGCCACCCTGACGGTGGTTGCTATGGATGTTTTGATGGTTTCTTTGCAATTATAAGGTTTTGTAGAAACTGATGTTTCTGACAATACATTGTTTCTCTGAGGTGAATTTCACATTTGACTACCTGTTATTCCAGCATTCTACACATATACACATACAAATCAAACAGCAGAAGATGCCTATGTCATTCAGGATGTTTCCAGTGCACAGTTAATGAAAACACTCCACAGGCAGATAATAACAAAAAGTGAATATGGGCAGTCTAGTTCAATGTAATTGCAACCCATCACTACA
This sequence comes from Chloebia gouldiae, assembly GCA_003676055.1. NCBI lineage: Eukaryota > Metazoa > Chordata > Aves > Passeriformes > Passeridae > Chloebia > Chloebia gouldiae. Next base: position 34,536,607 of record QUSF01000002.1, read on the forward strand.
ATCACTGCATGACAACAAGGCATCACACTGCAGCAGGTCAGAACCTAAACCATGCCTTTGAAGACGACAAGAAACAAAACAAAACAAAGCAAATTAATAGCATCTGATATTTTCACATTATTATATAGCACAATGGGACATTTTGTGGCTTTTCATTCCAGTGCAGGAATTAAACTGGAGAATGCTAGGTCCAAGTGCCATGCTTCAGATTTAAAGGACTTAGATGAAAACCACCTTTATGGTTTTAGGATAAAATTAATAACTCCACAGGTGCAGAATATAATCATTAAATGGTTGGTATACTAATAGATTAAATAAAATTTGACTTTACAGGACAGACACCTTTTATTACTTCAATTTTCATTTGATTTTATTCACCTCTTTCTATGTAGCCATTTAAAATTGCATAAGCAATTAATATAAAACAGATTAGAAATTAATTATTCAATCAAACAAATCTTCCGCATTTTTCTTCTCTCTAATAAGTTCTTCATATTGTATGTGTTTCAGCTCAAGAGCATAAGAATCATTTGGAATTCAAGATTTGTCTCACTTAAATGTCAGGAAAAAATTATTATTTTAATAATAAATAAATACAAATTATTGCCATTTACAGATATGCAAAAATCAACAAGCAGTCATGCGTGTTATTATGCAAATCAGAATATTTCCTCCCCATTTATATTTTAATCATCCATGAATAGCTAGAAACATATTATGGATATTCTGGACACAAAATACATTTTAGTACCAGCAATTTCATCGTCATTTGTGGTCACAGACTAGTAAAGAAGATAGAATATGGGAAAAAAGATTGCTATAAGGAATCATTCAAACTGGTTATTATGTGCATTAACTAATTAAGTGCTAAGCAGGAGTGCAAGGTAGTGGCCTATTGACTGGCTTTGGACATCAGTTAGTGCTGGTTCTGGTCAGCTTTTCAGGGATGACTGAGTAGCTAGCGAGAACAAGACAGTAATTCGGAAGCAGTCCTGTTGAATGGAGGTGTAAAATGCAATAAGTTAGATTATATGACACAAAAAAATCTGGAAAGATTAGAAATCTGTGCCAAAACCAAAGAGAGCAAAATGAATTTCTTCTTCCAAAAAAAAAAAAAAAAAAAATTCAACCTGATAAACGTGGGAAAATCCAATTAAAAACAGAATTTTTACTCAGTCTGGTGGAGAAGTGTAGGTAAAATTAATGATATAGAAGTACCAGGGGCAAAATCTAAAAGTGAATGAGACAGAGTTTGGTAATGTGATATGGCTGCAAAACCAATTGTGCTGGGTCTACGAGCTTGTGAAGGGCCTTGAGCAGAAGCTGTATGAGGAGCAGCTGAGGTCACTTGCTCTGTCCAGCCTGGAGAAGTGAAGACTGAAGGGATTTACATCAATTTTTATAACTAATAACTTAATATTACCAGAAGAGACAGACTATAGAAAATTCAAATGTAATAAGTTGTACTTGTCTTTGGGAAAACTGAGGACAAAAATTAATGTAGAAAAGGCTAAATCCTCTTTTTCCAGTTTACTTAAAACTATAATAGCAATGTGTGTAAAATGCATTTCATTAATATTCTCCAATAAGTTTAAATAAAGAAGCAACCTTTCCTGAGTGAAACAACTGCTAACCAAAAGCAGCCTAAATTTTTATCTCAGCCTGAGTTTTCATCTTTTCACACTGCATGAAATTCATATTGTAAATCCTTGATATCAAGTGAATAAGTATACCATGATTATATGGAACTTTCATTACAATGCTGAAACATTTTATAACGGGAAACAATATACAGTTGTAATTTGCTTCCCTGAACAATGACTCAATACAGGGCAAGTTTTCTGTGAGTTATACATATTTTCTGATGAAATCACAACTAATACTGAAAGTACCACAGCAAATATTCTATTGATGAAAGCTTCAGATTGTCTTTTCTCAACTGCTCAATCCATTTTACAAATAATCTTTGAGACAATAAAGGGCACAGACATGTGTCTTCTGCTGTTAGATTTTATTTTCAGTGGAGAATTGTTAGCCAAGATGATTTAAAGATGTAACACGAAGGAAAAATAAACAGTATTCCCAATTTCCAGTAACAAAACTCCAGGCTTCTCTTGTATTCCTAAAGCTAGCTTTCTTCAGCTAATCACTAAAATATTTTCTGCACCTGTCCATAAAGGAAACTGAACACTGTCTCATCATAGCTGAGAAATTGAACAGTGTATAGTACTTGCAAGAATCTACATAATTTGGAAAAAAAAAAAACCCTTCTTGCTTAAAATAATCACCCCTGCCAGGAATCTTATACCACCTGGGGGGAATAGCATGCATGAAAATATGCAGGCATCTGAACAAGTTATGCAAGCATTGGCATGGGTGAAATGACAACTGATTAATAAGGCACCTCACAGTTGCTGAAATCCTGGCTTTCTTATGACTATGGAAGCAGAATACTTCACTTTCAGAGAGGAGGATTGTATTTTGAAGGAATCTGAAGAGATAGGGAAGAGATAAGGAAGAGTGGCAGGAAACAGTGAAATATTCTTTATTTTAATTACCAATATTCTCTTAAGAGTTTTAAAAAAAAGAAGATAAAACATAAATGAAACAATACCCTCCCTTCAGTAGTCTTTACAGAATTTTATTCCTGCCAATGACTTTAATTAATGGTTAAAAGGAAAATTTCTTCAAATATGCCATCTATCACTGCCAAGAGTCACAGTCCACAATTATCTTACAAGCTTGAAAGTATTCAAGCCATTTAAAGAAAATATTATATTCTAGTTCATTATGTAGCAAAAGCAAATTCAAATACTATCAATAAAGGCCTAACCCAAGAAGATAGAGTTATATGCCATTATATCTATCCAATTCAGAAGAGAAAAAAAAATACTTGTGTGGCTATTTACTCTATCAACAGCTGCCCCCCTCAAGTCAAACTGAAAATATCATAGATTCAAATTTATGTATACTTACTTTGGTTCTGTAGTGACAGCCCTACAAGACTGGACTTTCCTATGGATGTGCATGTAACTCACTGAGAGTTAAATGAAAAGTGCTATTAACAACAATAGAAAACTACTCATAAACAGATGTTAAATCTAGTAAGAACTGTCTTTATATTGTAAGAAAAATTATTTTGCATACTTATCTATCCATATATCAATGCAGCAAGTAGTGTTAATATTATCCAAAAAGCAGTATCACTTGACTTAACTCAGAGATGGTCCTTATAACCAAGTGCTGCAACACGATGGCCTCAAAACTGACTGATTTTAAGACCTGGCTGGAGGTGTTGAGGGCTCCCAAAATTCCCATGTGAATTATTGCTTTTTTTATAGAATGCAGCCCATTGTGAAATTCAAAGACAGTTTTGCCTGAAGAACAAACATGCCAAACCTAAACAGAAACCTATGTTTCTCCTTCAAATGTTCCTTTATCAGTCAGTTTTATTAACAACACGCAATAATGTCATAGTGCAACAGAAGTAACATTTAAAATAGAAGTAACAGCTTCAAAGAATTAAAAAAAAAACCCAAAAGATAATATAATAAGATGGTCTGCGACAAGGCTGGAGAAAGAAATTATGAATACATGTAAAATCCATACTTGGAGACACTGCACAGTGGGAGAAAGTACACACACTAGCTAACTGGCAAGGTAGATTAATAAGTTAGTACACATTAAAAAAAATACAACATACCGAGTTCCAGGTTCGAGGTGCTGAGAAAGAAAAGTGTGATCTACAAAAAGACCTCTCTACTGAGAAAATTTTTTTCTGGACAAGGGTTCAATTTCCTTGCCTATAAACTTCCTCTGTTCTTAGGGTTATGGTTGGAGTTAAGACAAAGAAGAAAACTTGAAGGTTCATTGACAAGAAAAGGATCCTACATTTGAAACAGCTGAGACTGGATGGACAGAATGGTCTCCAAATACTAGCACTCATGAGGTGAGACAGTGTCTCTGTACATAAGAACAAGGAAGGAGAGGAAGGGAAACCTCAGAGGCACAGCCCTGAGGGCTCTGGAAAATCTCCAGCAAAGCAAGAAGGATGGGCTGATGTAGTAATTCTCATATGGAAAGAGTCAAGTCTGGCAGTGTAAACAGTGGCACAAAGGTCAGAAAGTGGTAAGGTTTTAACTTGTGAGAAAGCTGATAGCACCACCTGCAATGGGTAGGGGTTAGGTCTAAAAAGAGAGAAAGCATCTGGTTGCAATAGTGCTACAAAGATAAAACAAAGGTGGTGGAGGGTAGGGATGGGGTGGTAGAAGAATTAGTAAATTCCCTGAAATTTTTCTCAGCTTGGCCTTGTCTGGGAACATGGATGTGCCTAGGATTTGCATTATAATTCCCTTAGAATTAGGTGAATGAGAAAACCTAGACCTCCCAGTGGACTGCAGCTGCAAACTGACTGAAAAAGTGAGGGCAAAGCTGTAAAAATAATTGTCCCCTAAGAACATGTTCATCTGGGCCAGGACACTGGGTCGCAAACAAAAGGCTTAGCTAAGGCCAGGACCAGTATTAAGGGTTAGGGTATTGGCTGAGAAAGGGACAAAATCTACAACAGCTTAGACAGAGGCTGAAAAGAGGCTGAAAGACAAGCTTTCAAAAGAATTGTTCTCTCCAAATGTTCTCACCTCTGCTGTGGTATTAGGCATTGAGCCAGGGTTCAGCCAAAAGAGAAGGTTCATCTAAGGAAGAGAGTTAGGGTCAGGAAAGAGACCTACAACGGGAAGTTGGGGTGGCATTGCAAAGAGGCCATCCAGAGAGGTGTAGGTTTCTCTCTTCAGCCAATATCTTTCTCATGGCAGTCTCTTTGAAGCTCTCCTTCTGTGGTTATTTTTTCTTCACTCCTAAGAATCCTAAGTGATAAGAGAACTGCTCCAGCTCCAGTTCCTGCTTCTATCAGAGGCTCCAGATTCCTGGGGGGAAAATTCAACACTCAGCTGCTCCTTTTCTTAGAAGTTTTTTCAGTGTCCTAAACACAGCTATCCTACAGTTTACTGCAAGTTTATTCCTAAATATAATCCCAAACATAAAATAAGTCCAGGCACTTTCCTTCTTCATTTTACCCAGAAAAGGATTTTCTCCAGGGGTAGATAAAGCCTACAGGGGTTTTTATTTTCAGACAGCCCTTCTTTTGCACCACTCAAGCTGTACCTCTAGGCTTTTTCTCTCAATCATTAGAGTTGTAAAAGGAAGTGACTGGTGCAAAAATAATTGTTTCCTCAGGAATTTTTCATCTTCATTGGCCTTTTATTTTCTGAGGTTCATTTCAGGGTTTGGGTTAAGGTTATTTTTGACTGAAAGTCCATAGTTACATTTGATCCCATCTGGATGGCAGCTGATGAAGAAACCCATGGACAGACTAACATTCTAATATTCTCCTTAGGAGAACACTGCATCTTTGCATGGAACGCTGCTTTTGGTTTATGCATCAGTCAAGCATTTATATCAGTGCCAGAGGAGGTTTAGAGACAAAAGAGAAATCTGAAATGAAGTTATAGTGAGGCTGCAATGTATCCTCCATTGTTAAGTAAGAACTGATTCTACAACTGGAGAATTGCATCATATTTATCTAATTGTTTGTCTGAATGGAAAAGGGATTCCTCTCCTATGCCCAGGCTAGGCTCAGGGCACTCTGTTAATGTTAGGTGTGTTGAGGAGAAGAATTAGCTTAGAACTTCAGGGAGACTAAGTCTGGAAAGGAGATGTCAGAGGGAATTGTGAGTTCAAAAAAAAAAGTATTCTTTTGGCCAGTTATCAGTATAGCTAAAGTCCATCTGGTCTTTTGTGACATTCACGTGACATGTAGGATTTGGTGTTAGGACTTTGGTTACTGTTTTGAGAAAGAGAAAGAAACAAATGACACTTTGGAAATATCTTTTACAGTTAAGACTTACATGTAAAGTAATTTTTTTTTAGTAATATTGATTATTTTGGCTGGAATATTAGCCCTGTCCTAAATCAAACTACAGTTTGATCAGGGGAGGCTGGTAATGAATAGCAAAAGAACCCTGAAATCCTCCCATGAGCAAATTTTTGTCATGACTGGGCTGCCATGCTTTTTTTCTGAGGTTCCCCTTGCACTGGGCTTTTGTTGAAGGAAATGTAGTAATTTGTTTGAACATGTAAGATGTTTCCATTTTTACTTGCCTTAACCAACAGGTGGGTCCATGTGCTTTGCATGGTACCACGAGTAAGGATTTCTTGTGCTAATCACTGACTTCCAGAGTAGGCATATATTCACTAAGGCTAAATGCAAAAATTGTGCAGGACAAAGTTTCAAGGTCCTGTGTAAAGGAATGGTCTTTTCTTCCCCCCATTTTCCAACATAGAGCAACAAATACTCTTATCTTGTCAGCATTATTTCGACAACAAAAATCCTTGTTCTTGTTTTGTACGACACTGTTTTCTTGAGTGTCTGTTGCATTACATGCATGTTGACACATAGGTCTTCTCCAGTTTTCTCTCGAGATCTGTAAAAACTGAAAAGCCTTAGAACCATGAGTAGTGGTTAGAACTAACTGATTTTGTATTCAGTGAGTTTTGAAGAAACAAACAAATTTTATATAATTATTCTACACAGTTATTTAATTGTATAATTTGACTTACACTCAGCATCACAACATCTATGTGTTTATGTTTGCTATATGCTAAAGCAAAGCATCAAACCAACAGCTTTATGATTGTAAACCTAGCACCCTAGCACACAACATAGCTTATATTTGAGAGAACACAAATATAACTTTTCTGTTGCTCCTGGATTTATGGATAATCTTCCATAAACAAATTGCGGACGACTGAACAATGCTAGCCTGAACATGCCTGTTTAGGAGATTTTTGTAATAAACCCCTTCTTTCTCAGGGAGATGCTTATGCCTTAGGCTCTTTGCAGTAAGAATCAGAATTTAATTTTCCTTACTTGTGGGACCTCAGATTCTGTTTTTCAGTTTAGTTCACTAAGAGCAAGAGAGACCAGCATCTAAATATGACAATAAAGATTAGTGCATCCATACCAGGACCTGATTGAGACCCATCACACCTTCCTGTTTAGGTATGAGCAAATCAGTATAAGTGAAACAGGGAATCTCTCTGAAAGGCTCTGACATAAATAAGAATGGTTATGGCAGCAATGGTTATGGGAATAATCCTGAGAGTATTGCAGAGACAGCTCATATTTGGTTAGCTTCTTGAGACCACTTTCCACAAAGCTGACCCAGTTTATACATATGTTGCTTCTGCTTTATGAGCAGAGCATCTATTAATCAAGTCAGAATTCAGACCACTGTTTTGCCTTCTGCATCATGCATTACTCAAAATCCTCTTTCACATTCTGCATTGCAATCTTTAGAACTTCAGAGCTATATTTTGAGTAAAGTACATGAAATTAACTTGTATATGAAATGACTGCTCTTTTGTATGACACTATTTTCTTGAGTCTCCCCATTTAACTTATTTTCATTATTATTTAAATATATGCATATACAAAGTTCTTAACATCCTTGTATTCAGTACTGAATGTATTCAAAGGAAAGCATAATATACATGGACTGCAATCCAAGTATAAAATGAATCCTACAGATCTGCACAGTATCACTGGTCATATCACTAATTATTACAATGAAATTATTACAGAACAAGAAAACATGACAGAGAAGCATTAGCTAGATGATATTGAAAAGTTCTTCAGACTGTTTTCTTGTTGTCTAGAGTATGAGACTGAGGCAAATGTAGATATGTGGTGATGCCTTAAAGACCTAGAAATAACAGACTTTCAAGACAATATTAGTATAGAAGATAATATAAAGGCTGGTCTTTAATGAAGACCTCCAGGGGTAGATATGGAAGAATGCCCAGCCCACACAGGGTGAAAATAGTTTTATACATTTACCAAATCACCATAATTGACAAGTATTCACAATTAGAAGTATAGGTGATGAGGGAATTCCCCCTTCTGGTTAAACCTTTTTCTGGACACCCCCTCTGCCCCTTCTTGATAGTAGCTGTACCTTGCTTATGAGAAAGTGTCTGGGGAGAGTAGTTCATCCTTGCTTCCCAGAGAATTTAGTCTTGGACCCCCACAGCTTGGAGCCTCTGGAGGATGTATTTTGTCTCTGTCTGTCAGGGAAGGAAAAGTACTGGAGTTATCTAGGAGCTATGTAACTATGCAGCAATAGCCTACAAAGCTATGAATATATAGAGAGGAAATACAAAACCTAAAATAATCCTGGCATCGGTGGTATATTCTGTTGTTCTGACTGCACAGGAATTCTGAGAATTCTACTCTGTAAATGTGTGTATACGCAGCCATGTGCTAATCACAGAAGCAAGAACATCACAATGGAAATTCTAAACACATGTTAACAGCCAGAAAAAAACACCATTTTTTGAAAGTCCTTGTCTGTTTGGTATTAACAGGAAGTATAGATACCTCCTGAAACAAATGACATTTTTAAGGATAAATATGAATTTCAGTAGCTGTTATTTTTCATCTTCTGTAGATTATAGAGAGTAACTTTCTATTTACAGGGATATGGAGACAGGTGAGTTTGTTTGCTGAGGACAAACAAAGGTTAATTGATTTTGCTTACATATCAATCTCACCCCCTTCTCAGTACCCATTCTGAAACATATAGCAAGTACAATTTTATCCTCAGTTTTAATTATGTGTCTGTATGTGTATTTACACACATAAGTAAGGGCTTGGACTGGTGACCTAGCTACTCATCTTTGGTTTTTTTATTTTCCCTGAGCAACAATAGTGCTGTGCTGTATTATAACACCAGATCGTTACAAAAGAAACTATTTTGGGACTGTGCTCATTGCACTTGGGGATCCAACTGTTCAGGCCTCAGGCAGTATCTGTACAAATGATGTAAAGAAATTATTAAAATCTCTAGTGGAAAGTAGAGAAGTATCACTGCAAACAGCTGAAAAGAGCCCAGGTAGTGAAAATGGTCTAGCTCGTTCTATATCAGGGCAGAGGCTTGTCCATGTACTTGCCCTATGGCAATGGGGCTATAATTAGAGCTGTAGCTGCTGGGTTAAAAGAGATGCTGCTATACTCAAACTCCTATTATGGGCAAAGAGGAACATAACATATGAATGGGCTAAGAATGTATTTTTATTCCATTTAAAGTTTTACTAGTCTAACAGTCCAAGTTAGATAATTGATTGTCATGGTCCTCAGCCCATCAATAAGTTTTAATTGCTTTGACCTCCATCCATGCCCATTGGTCCAGGAGATGCAGTTAAGTTAAGCTCCTTGCCTGAATTACGCTGTAGGTATGTTTTTGCTCAGCTCTGACCCTATCTTGGTTGCTTGTTGCTTTGTGTCTCAGATCTCATTAGACTGCAGTAACATCCACCACACCTATGCTTCTGTTAGAATGAATGCTGTCCCTCTGAACATTGTTGTACCCAGCGTGAATATTATTTTTTGTGGTGAAAAATATTTAAAGAGCTATGCTCCCAGTCTGGGTTTTTATAACTCTGATAAGGCATCATCTGTTACAGCACAAGCAGCTGATGAAGAGCCAAGACACAGAGGCACACCTTACCTTCTATGGCAGCAACAAAAATGGATATTTTCTACCCAAACATTGTCTTTTCTGTTTCAGACTGTAATGGCTGAGCACCCCATGCTGCTCTCCATCTGTGCCTTAAGCTACAGTAAAGTACTAAACTATCATGGAAGCTCTGTTAACAGGCTTATATGAATTCTTCCAACACCTGTACATTAAGCACATTACTAAGTTTTAAAGGATGAAAAAAAGAGCAGGAAGAAAAAAATAAGTGCTTAAGACTATCCTACAGTGGTTATCACTAAGACATGTTTGAAATAAGCAGTTTAGAAAAACATCTAAGATTCACTCACAGATGCTGCCACCTAGAGTCTGGCATTATGACACGGTGAACACCAGGATTATAGAGTAACTTTCAGGCAGGAATATTCAATTTGTGTGGAGGTGGAAGTGTAAGTTTCTGGGGGAGTAGGTAGCAGGAAAAGGCGAAAGAGTAGCCTAACAAGTAAAAGGCAATTTTAGACCTTGAAATTTGTGTCTTCCTTCAGTAATGGTCTAAGTCCAATCTTACACTGAAAGGTGGAACAGCAGAACTTAGCACAGGAAAGAAAATTGGACCTGCTATTCTGTCCATTTATCAGAATACTTAAAATATGGATTTATTTCCAGTTCAATTTCCATGTCTGAAAAATAATGGTCAGCAGAATAAGAGATGTTCTAGTTGTGTAAACTTGCCTTCAATTTTGATGAAAGAGCCTGCCAGTTCTCAAAAAGTCATAGAGAAAGCACATTTAAGCTTCTCTCTCTCTCCATCAGTAGAGTATTGCAGAAGACAAAATATCCCCATGAGGCAGATTAACTGGAAATCCAAGGCAGCCTGGAAAATGAGCTATCCTGCTAGGCTTTAGAAATTGCAAATAGCAGCAACCCAGTTTCTCAGCTAACCTGAAGGACCTGGCAGCATTTGCTACAAGATGTCTAATTCCATGCCTGGACTCTCACACAGTGTGTTATTTGTTCAGAAACGAGCTACAAACCTGGATCTCAAATTGCTCAACAGGATATGGTTTGACTAAATGTGTCTGGATGCATTTGTAATGGGATTATAGATTTCAATTAGGAGTCATTACAAAGCAATACTTTGTCATGCATACTTTAGCAAGCAGAACTGGGGCAAGAAATAGGGCTATGATGGAAAAGTCTCTCTTTTCCCTCCAAGACATTGTTACTGCTTCTTCACACTCTGGTACTGTTCTTTTCTCAAGATCATGTTATGTTTCTTTCCTTTCTCTTTGCTGGCCTGTTGTCAAATTGATGGCTTCTAGTTCCACTGAGCTCTGAACATGGTCCCAGTAACAGGCTGATCTGCAATTCTTCTTCCTGCTAGTGAAAGACAGTGAATGGACCTTTACTATATTCGATTGCAGAAGGGTTAAGCCAATTGTCCTATGCTGGTAGGGGTTCAGCTTGACTAAACTAAACCAGCACTGCCTTACCTTGTGTCTGTGCTTCATGGTGGAGAACAGGCTTGAGAACACAGTGTCTGTTCAGTGAGCACCATATTCCTCCCAGCTGGTGACAGCTGAAAGAGCCAAAACCCAAAACCTACTGCTCAATAGGTGAGTAAGCATCACTTACATCTGCTTTGTCAGGCTGTATCCCACAGAGTCCTACTGCAGAGCCATGCACACAAGGACTCTCTCTTCTCCAGGAAGCACTAGAGCTAAGGCTGGCTTGGCCCCTTTGTGCAAAATTAAGGGTTTACAACATGGTTTGTGGTCAGTTCTCTTCTAATGAGGATTCACATCTCTGCTACCTGCAGTAGAGACTACTGTCATAGAAACATGTAACAAAGTGCAACTTATAACCATGCACCTGCATTTTCTTCCCACCAAACAGGATGACCTCACTCAAAATGGAAATGCTGCATAGCCTGTACTGCTCTCCAGACTATGTCCTGGAAGTCTGAAAAGCTATTACCTGGCACGGGTTAAAATCATGAAAGAGAAAATCATCTCTAGAAAGAGAATTAACAGTGTTGGATGTCACTTGTATCTGTGCCCTGGACTTGAATCGTCTTGTGTTATCAGAAAGCAGGAACTCAAGAAAGCAGTGAAAATAGGTATGCAACTGATGCTGAATATGATGCCAGTTTAACAAAATACTCTTTGTTAACTATGATTTAAGTACTCATATCTTCCTGCGAAAAAAATAAGAATGCCAAATGGCAAAGGTGAAAACAAGACAAAGCAGCTTATTTTCCCGGACTCCATCTAAGGACATTGTTACTAAACAAAAAATAATCACTTATGATAGGCAAGAGAGCAAGATTCTAATGGGTTTTACAAGCATGATGTCAGGAAATCTATTCAGTCCCATATAGTATCATAGAATCACAGAATCATAGAATGGTTTGAGTTGGAAGGGGACCTTGATGATCATCTAGTTACAACCCTCCTGCCATGGGCAGGGATATCTTCAACTAGGCCAGGTTGCTCAGAACCCCATCCAATCTAGCCTTGAACACCTCCAGGGATGGGGCATTCCCAACTTCCTTAAGCAACAAGTTCCAGGACCTCATCACCTTCTCAGTAGAGAATTTTTTCCCAATATCTAACCTAAACATACCCTCTTTTGATTTGAAGCCATTCTCCCTCGTCCTGTCACTACACGCTCTTGTAAATCTTGTCCCATCCTTCCTTACTGGCTAGAGTTACCTTTTCTCCTTATCTATCTTCGTGGCATTTTGTGATGTCTATTATCAGTAGACATCTGGCCTGCTACTGTTATGATCTGTCAGTGATTGTACATGCTCCGATTTTATTCCAACCTACAGAACCAGTCTGCATCAGTTTGCACTGTACTGGAAACCCCGTTTGCATACACTGCTGTGCACTGGCACAAATAGTATGGAAATGACTCACAGGCAATGCACTACTTATAATTTTGCCAAATGGGGCAGTGTATTGGCAATTTTGTTGCATCTGCCATGATATTCAGGCCAACTTTCTCATCTGCAAGGGAAAGAAAACTGTCTTCCAGACCAGATGAATTTAAAAGGAAATATGACAAATTCTGCTCATTTATTGCACTAACACATTTCTATTCAGTAGTTACTATTTTATTTACATCCTTTAGCATAGTGAAGATCTGGTGCCTCTGAGTTCCAGTATTTTCCAGTATTTTGGATAGCTAATACCAACCCATGGAATTGAATGCACTACTAAGAAAAAAACCTCTTTTCTATAGGAACAGCACAAAAATACGCAGTTACTTAGCCTGGACTGATCACCTAGTTTCTTGTTAATCCTTTATTTGATGGAATTTAATTCTTTGAATTATACAGCAAAAAAAAAAAAGTAAAAAACATGCCAGAGTTTAGAGTATAGACAGACAAATGGAAAACCAACTGAGGAAGGAAGAACAAAAGAAAGTGAGAAATGCAGGTAACAATTCCAAAGGCTCACAGCAGACTCACATGATGAATTATCATTTACTGTCAGAAAGGAGCAGACAATATCCTATAGACATATCTGATCATATCATTTAGCAAATGAGAGACTGGGAAGAAAGATTGCTGACAAGTTGCAGTGACCTGAGATTAAGTTATCCTGAAAATCAGTCCATAGGGGAAATACATTTTAAAGTTATAGGTATGTTTCTGAAAAGCACACACCTTTATAGCATTTTCCAGGATCACAAAGCATTTGATGTTAGAGGTGCATTAGACACAATTTTCAAAGGTCATAGGCAAAACAAACATTAGTTAAATATAGGGTTATTAGACCAGACAATATCACTGAAAATGTTTCCTTCAGAAGGTATTTCCCTTATGTCTGAAATTAAAACCTGACCTGCAGATTTTCCATTCTGCCCAACTTTCTAAACCCTCTCTAGACCTCTCTGCTTCCTGCTGGTCACCTCCAGGAAAACCCTCCAGGAGAAGGATGTCAGAAACTGACAGATCAGGAGCAAGACTGAGTATCTGATATGTAGGGTGGTCAATGAGTTCAGGGCAAATCAAGCAAACAGCAGATTGAAAAGGAATGTCTTAAATAGCCTGTGTGATTTTTCTGTTCAGGGAAAAATGAGAGTCAGTGGAGGCCATATTCACTTTTCATTTTCTCATCAGCCCCACAAACTCATATTTCCTAAGATTTTAATTTATATTGTAATACCATTTATAACAGTGCTTTTCTCTAGAGTTGAAACTAATAAACAGGGAAGTACAAATATGGTGCAATTCAGAAAAGTATAGGATCAACATGTATACACCAAAAGGTAGCTGCCTGGGAGAATTCAATGCCAGCACTAATGAGCAGTGATAAATTATTTTCACAACACAGACAAGTTTTAATTCTTTAAATTGGAATACATTCAAGTTTTAGGTGAGAGTTTTGGGAGGTCTTTAGGGCTTTGGGTTTTTTGCTTGCTTGTTTAGAGAAAATAGAAAGTATTTCCAAGACTGCATATTGGAAGAAATATTAATTTCTCTTCATCTTACAAGATCAGAGAAAAGAGTATGAGGTCTATGTCCTCAGTAACACTTGTCTGCTTCCACTGAGCAATGCCAGAGCTGCTGTATTCCATGTGGCAGTATAATGAAGTTCATTGGAACCTCAGACAGCTCATATTTATTTCAGCACATCATTTTTTAGTGCTGTTCTAGATAATAGTTTTGATCTATAATTCCCTGGGTGGTTAAAAGCCACTGATGTTCTCATATTTTCTACCAGCGGCTGAAATCTACTAAACCAACAGCCATTGTGGGGGTGTTTGCTGGATGCACGGCTGGGGTTTTTCAGCAGCCAGCCTTTGCAACCAACCCTTGGTTGGTTCAATGAAGCTGAAAGATATCTGACTTTCAGCTAATGGAGTGACGCAGAGAGCATTTTTCAAGGAATAGGAAGACAATCCCAGCAGGATTGCAGGCACACAAATGAAAACATTACTGTGTTTTCTTTGGAAAGACAATTCGTTATGTAGTGTGGATATTTCGTGGGCATACACTCCTCCCACCCTACCCTCAAATGAAGGACTTCACTGCCCAAATGGCTGGAAAAGCAGAGGCAAATACTACTCTGGGTTTGCTGAGCCATTATTCCTCAATAAGTTGACAGTAAGACTGTGCTTAAAGTGGACACATGTTCACACACAACCTAACTCCATAAAGGACTGTTTTCTTAATGTGTCCTTATTAAAGCATTTTAATTGCTCTTTACCTGACATCAGGTACTTGCAAAGATTCCAGTATTTTAGCACATTTATTCTTTCCTTATATTCATATCTGTTTTGATTATTTATTCAACTGAGAGCTGAAGAACAGGAGAACAATGTTAGTGCCTTCTGGGCTTGCCGTAAGGGGAACTGAGATGATCAGTAAAAATTCCGAGTAAGCACTCTGTCTAGAACTGAAGTATATAAAAAAAAATGACCAACTTTCTGCTCCAGGCCAGCTGTGCCTCTTCAACACTCACAGCTTTACTATTGCTGACAATGCAGTACAGACAGGCAACAAACAGCACTTGCAAGAGGAGCATCCCTTGGCTAACAGTAGATTGCGTGATCCGTAACAATTCAGTCCCGCTGGGAAGCACGGGCAAAAGGCACTGTTGCAAGAATTACAGATTCTGACTTTTGAGTCAAAGGAACCTCTATGACAGGTCTTGCATTTTAAAAGATCTATTCTCTGGGAACGTGAATCTTTCCATTGTATTCATGTATAATTTTGCTTAGTATCTGTGGTCTCAGATTTCCCTTTCTATTCCTCTTACACAATGTCAGTTCATTTGATTTGGCATTTATTCTACTCACCTCTGGAGTCATCCTAAGGCAGCTGGTTAGCCATGGAGAACATAATAAAATTAAAAACAGCAAACAAAATCCCAGAAAGGAATAGGTTGACTACCTCAGGATATTTCATTTTATATAAATAAGCAATGCAATTTAGATTCATGGAATGTGGAAATCCAAGCTTTGACTCCAATTTGCAGATGTTACTTCATGCAGAAAAGAAACATGTTTAAGAGGGTAATTCTTTTGATGTCAGAATTAACTTATAAATCTATCTATAAGTTATTTGTCAATTTTCCTCTACTTTCAATCAGTCTTCACTACTGTGAATTTATTTTCTAAAAGACAGCTCTCTGAGTCTCTGAAATGTTTGGGAATGAAAACCTGTACTATCAGTGTTAAGCTCAACTACTAAAATTCATTGGCATTTATTTTACAGATTTCTTCTGTGAAAAACCCGAGACTAAAATAGTGGAACTTATTGGTAAATCATCCTAGATTTATCGGCTCAATGGTTATAAACATTACTTTGATTTCTGTGCACTCTGCTTTCCAGTCTTTTAAAAGTTATTGCCTCAGCTACCTGCAAGCTGCAATTTTGTTTTGAAACCTACACACCTCATAGCCCATTGCAGAATAATCAGAGGTTTGTAATATTAAATTCATTGGCACACATATTTTCTTTCATTAGGTATTTTGCAGTTCATGCTATGATGTTTTTTAACTATAGGGAACTAGAATGACTGCCTTAAGGTCTAGCTCCCTGATTCCCTTAGATGAAATTTTTTGCAAGGAGAGGATGAAATGTTGCTGATTTCTGAGACTGGATATAGATTTGAGTTAATTATACAGCACTTGGATTAAAATATCAGATTCTGATTGACTTAATTTATTTGATACACAATTAAGATTCTGTGAAATCCACTTTTTTCTCCATTTTTTAAAACTCCATTGCCATAAGATGATTTTTCCTTCATATTATGGTGGATTGACACTGGTTGGATGCTGGGTGCCCACTGAGCCACTCTGTCACCCCACTCTGCAGCTAGACAGGAAAATTTAACAAAAGGCTCATAGGTCAAGAGAAGGACAGGGAGAGATCGCTCAGAAATTAACAGCATGGGCAAGAGTGACTTGACTTGGGGAAATTAGTTTAATTTATTACCAAACAAATCAGAGTAGGATAATGAGAAATAAAGACAAAACTTGAAACACCATCCATCTATGCACCCCTTTTTCTGGGCTTAACTTTAATACCAAATTCTCTTTCTCCTCCCCCGCAGCAGCTAGGCGGGAGTGGAGATGGGGCTGTGGTCAGTTCACCACAGGTTGTCTCTGCTGCTTCTTCCTCCTCCATGGGGATTTCCTCACACTCTTTCCCTGCTCCAGTGTGGGGTCCATCCCATGGGAGACATTTCTTAGTGAACTTCCATGAAAACTGGCATATTACTCAGATTTTAAT
This sequence comes from Chloebia gouldiae, assembly GCA_003676055.1. NCBI lineage: Eukaryota > Metazoa > Chordata > Aves > Passeriformes > Passeridae > Chloebia > Chloebia gouldiae. The sequence goes on from QUSF01000002.1 coordinate 34,553,389, forward strand.
TCCATTACTTTGAATTTCTATTCTTGAAAGAATATCAACCTCCATAGCTTCAACCTTCATACCTTCTGAGAGCACATAAAGAGTGAACCAAAAAAAGCTGTAAACAAGAAGGCAAATAAAGAGCTCAAAAATTATTCCTTTAATAAAAAATAAATTTTAAAATATAGATGGAAAAGTAAAGCTCATCATTTTGGAGTTAAGTTCAAGTTCTGCTGAACATTAGGGACAACGCTTGCTCACCCATTTGTCAAGGAAGTTGAGTGCCAGGTGTGTTTGTGGCTCCTGCCTGTAGCACTCCAGGCCACCGCTCTCCTGAAATGCCTGGTTTTAAGTGCTACTTAAGTATTTGCTTGCCATTGGATTTTGAGCCTTTCTGTCAACAAACTCCTTAAAATTTTCTCTGTTCCCTTTGATAGCATAAATGTTTATTTATGCAGCAATACATATTTTGTATTGTTGCAATACTTCACAAGGGCTTCTAACACACTATGAATAAAAATTTTATATACAACTTCAGTGCTTTGTTCCATGATAGCTCAGTATATCAGAGGAAGATATATCTAATGTTTGCAGTTTCTCACTATGACGTGCTATGCTATTACTGACAAATTGATCCTCTATTTAGCATTATTCAAAATATTCAGCTGAATGACAAAATGTGGGTATTTACACTGGCTTTTGTTTTTTCCAATTTATTCTACAAACATTTAATTTTTAACTGGGCATATGGCTGAAAACTGCAGGAATACATGTCTCTTCCCTTGAATTATCTTCACAGATCAGGTCAAACAAACGGTTACTCTAAATTCTGCATATTGTGTTTAACCATTCCTCAGAAAAGATCAAAGGTAGTTTTGTCAAACACAATGTGGGAATTTGCTCATTTGAACACTTCAGTTCATTTAGTCTTTTAATCCAAACAGAGAGAACTACCTTTCCAAACAAGGATATAAACTGAACTCAGTACTTCAAAGCGTAGAGAAACTCATTAGCCCTATAGATATATTAACAGAAAGAGCTAGTTAAAATAGTAAAAAAAAAAAACATGATACTTATATGAATATAATTTTATGAGCACACATCTGAATCACATTAATAAAGTGTATAAATGAGGGTGGTGCTGATGCATTTAATACTCTCTCTTGTGAGATTTTCCACATACATGTGCTGTTTAATATCCTGTATGTCTAGAAATATTTTGCTCAGGGAAGATCTTATTATTGAATATTCACTGCAAAGAAAGACTCAAATGAGAACCAAATTTCCTCTACCTACTGTTAGGTAGGTAATCACACTAATTAATTGAAAGCGTGTTGTTTCCTAACTGAACCAATTATGCAGAAAAGGTTGCCTGAGGTTGAGCTAAGCACCCTCCCATTAGCACAGCTACAGTGCAAATGACAGGAAAAGAGAAAAGAGTGAACTGAAAAGCAAAACATTAGGCTATTTATAACTGTGCATTAAAAAGGGACTGTGAAAATGAAAAAAAGCCAAATCTACACACAGCACAAACAGCCAGGGTGAAAACCCTTCTTCTAATGAAAGTCCAATAGCCAGTCACCATTTAAAAAAAAGCTTGTGCTTTATCCTGCCAGCTCTCTCTTATAAAAGAAGGGATCATTAGGCACCTGTTCCTTCATCAGAATCATACTTATGAGTCACCACATCAAAATTGTTACTAATACTTTGTATACAATAAAAAACAAATGAGATGAGAAGTAACCTTTTTGATTGCTAAAATCAAAATAAACACACTAATGAGCAAAACATGACAGCTAAACCATTCAAATTCACAAACTCACCTGTTTGGTAGGAAAAGATGTCCAGCAAGTTTTGAAGATAATATCATGATATATGCAGAGGAAAGAACCATTATAACAATTTCTAATTTATACTCCATTTCATTCCATTTACAAACCATTTTCAGACATCCTATTACACCATTATTTATTCATTTCCACCTGAATCATTACAAATTTTTCATCAAAACAGTGGTTACGCTGCTATTTACTGTCTTTTTCTTAATAAATTCTCTGTATCATAACCACAGACAGCACACAATCCAATTCCCCTGCAAATATCAGGTAAGGCTCCATTATGACGTGTGACACTGCTCTTTCTGAGGGAAAGGAAAATATACTGTGCATATCAGAATTCCTCCAACTCATTTTTTATGCCAAGCAAAAAGTTTTGGAATAAACCCTACCTCTTAGAAACCTTGTTCTTCTCTATTTTGCATTACTCATTTTTTCTATGTATTTTCTATATACTCCTAAAAATACCTGCTATATTACTATTATATTATTACATGAATACTAGAATACCAACCTTCATAACGTGCTTTATGTCATACAGACAACATTGATTCATTTTGACAGGAGCAAGAACCTTATCATTTGCTTTATTGTCCCCAATTACGACAGGGTAATTGATATTCCTAGAGTGAATCAATGCAATACTGTGTATGGCTTTCATAAGAAATTATTTAATTTGTGTCAATGGAATATAGCCATCAATCCATATTATAATAACTATGTAAAAGACTATTAAAACGTTTGCCCTCATTATAGCTACAAACCCCTTCACACTTATTTTATATACCTGCAACAATGAAACAAAAACATGTGTGCTACTGTGATAGCTCTGCAATCAGTGAACTCAGAAGACCTACAGAAAAATAAGTGGTATCAACATTTTTCAGCATCATAGCCACGCAAAAAAACAGATGCTAATAACATCAGAGTTCAGTCAACTGCAAGAGATTTGTGCTAGTAAAATGAATCAGTTACTCTATTTTTAAAACAGGATTTAACTTAACTTATAAGCTGTCTAAAGAAAATGGATTTCTACAGAAAAAAATAAATCTGAATTGCTACTTGAATAATAATTAGGTATAGAAAATAGTAATGCATCTGTTGTGCATGTGTATATATACCTCAAAAGAAAAGAGTCCTTACAAAATTTCTTTGATTGTGGACTCAGGACCTGCAATTTGGAAATATATGCTTGTAAGTGTTGGGTATTTATGATTCATCTGCTTCTTCTTTGCATGCTGGTGGAATATATCTCTAACCTTAATAAATAAAAAAAAAAAAACACAAAAAAAAAACCCAACCCCTCCCCCCTCCCCCAAAATAAAAGCTCATAAAAACCCAGCTCTATTTACAGATGACTATTTCCAAAAATCTGGGAACTGTGGCTTGAACTCAAGTCATACACAGACAAGTGAAGGTCCACTTTGGGATCTTAACTACAACACTCAGATTGCCCAGTCCAGTGATTTAGCTGAAAGGGATTCTCTATTGCCTGGTAGAATATGCATATAATTAAAGGACTTCAAATCCATTTAAGATTAGGTAGGAGGAATACTGTTCTAAGTCCCTAGTTCTTTTTTTCCTGTTGTCCCCTATGGTAGCCTATTTCTATATAATCTTCATAAATACTGCACCCAAAATTGTTATCACATTTTTTTCCCTATTTTTTCCACTACACTATTCGTTCACAGAATTATGCCTAAATCAAGGACCTGGCTAAGCAATCTCCCTTGCCTGCGGAGGAACACAGACGCCTGCCTGCTGTGATTAGTGAGTTTGGTTTAGAGCTGTTTTAGGAAGAGCCGCTCTTTGAGGAGCCTGTCTCGCTACCGCCAAAGGCTCCAAGATCGCACCTCAACAGCAAACCTCAGATGCCCAAGCTAAATAAATAAATGCCCCTAATTTTTTTTGTCTCAAAGGGAAAGACCAGTAAAGCTGAAGCCACATACCCATCCCACTATAGATGCTGTTACAACTTATTACGCCAGTTGCAAAATCTTTGTTCACGATATTTAAACCACACCCAGCACGACACCAGCCCTGCCAGAGCCATTTTCGTGTGGCTTTTGGACGGCAGCGTCGCAGAGCGGCGGTCAGGGTCAGTGAAAACCGCGGCAGCAGGAAATCTGGGAGGACAAGGAGAGAGCCTCCGATTCCCGTGCCCCGGAGCCGGGCAGCGGGCAGGGCTGGCTCTGCCCGGCCGGGCTCGGCTGCTGTGCCGCGCTCCTGCCCCCGCCGCAGGCGATCGGCTCCACATAGGCGCCCAAAACGCCTTCAAGGCTGCGGAGCTCACCTCTGCTCTGACAGCTCAGTAAATTCTAAATAAAGAAATGCGGAACAGCGGTCCCGTTAAGCGGCGACACCACTGACCTCACACCCAACCCGCGGTCTAAATTTCAGTTCAGGTTTCGCTAGTGGCAGCTCCTAGCGCGGGTCACGCTGAGAGCTGGGCTCGCAGCCGTGTTGCGATAGCCCGGCCCGGGCGGAGCGGCCCTCTCGGGCTGCCGGAGCGAGCCGCTGCCGTGCCCGGCCCGCCGCCGCGCGCTGCCCGGAGCCCGCCGGAGCGCGGCGGCGGCTTGGCGCTCCTTTCGCCGTGTCTGCGCTTGCCCACGGCCGGGGCGGCTCCGCGCCGAGGGGCGGCGCTGCGGGCGGAGGCCGGCGCCGCCCGCTGCCCGCGGCGCCCGGCCGGGCTGACGTGTCGCTGCGCCATGGCGGCGGCCTGGGAGGAGATCCGGCGGCTGGCGGCCGATTTCCAGCGGGCGCAGTTCGCCGAGGTAGCCCACAGGTACCGCCCGCCGCCCCCTTCCCCTGCGGCCCCCGGCCCCTCTGCCGCTCCCTGCGCCGCCGCTGGAGCTCCGCGGCCCTTGCGGCACCGCAGAGCACGGGCGGGCCCAGGGAGGCGGCTGAGGGGGTAGCCACAGCTAATGTGTAGCCACAGCTGATGTGTAGTCGCAGCCAAGGTCGAGTTGCTCGGTTCCACCCTTCTGTCTGCTTGACTAGTTGAGAGAACGTTGCCCAGAACTTGTTGTTGTTAAAGAAAAAATGAATCCGAAATGCGCAGAAGTAAATCAAAAGCGCCCAGAAGTGTCAGAGACACGAATTCTTTAATTACAGGCGTTCCTAGATTCACCAGCTGACAGGGCTGATAGCTGTTCATGAGGAGAGTAAAAGTGTTGAGATGACTCGCTCAAGTGAACCCATATGGATAATTTGGTGGGTGATAAGCAGGATACGGTCATTAATTTCTTTGCCTGAAAAAGTATATTTGCAAAGAACTGCAAGCAATCTTCATTGTACTTCCTGTGTTTAGTGTGTTTGAAACTTTAATCTTAGCAAGTACTTCCTTAAAATTAACTGCTGACTCCTTCTTCTTCTGAAAGATTGTCAGAACGGAACTGTATAGAAATTGTCACAAAGCTGATCGCGGAGAAGCAGCTGGAAGTAGTGCACACGCTTGATGGGAAGGAGTATGTCACTCCAGCACAGATTAGTAAGGAGATTCGTGATGAGCTTCATGTTTGTGGTGGTAAGTGTGGCATTTCCCTTCTTCCTTTGGATTTGGAAGTTAATTTTGAAGTCTACAGAAAGAATTTGACAGCTTTCGGTACCCTTAATCTTTCAGAAAAAGTCAGTTTGATTCATCTACACATTAATTCACCTGCTGCTCTTTTATTTTCAGATCTGTATCAAGCTTTTAGATAAGCATTTCAAGATATGCTATTTGGTTTATTTTTCCCCATGTGGAATTTCTGACATAAAAGTTGTATAAAAATCCTTTTTGAAGGAAATTGGGCATTTTAATACAGTTTAGTATTAAACTGTATTAGGCCAAGATGTTTGGCCTTGTCTTGGAATTTCAAAGTCATTCTCCTCTCATGCCATTAGTGATAATAATATTTGTAAATTGTCATTGAGAGGTTCTTTTACCAACGTGAAGAGCCACTTGTATTGGAAGATATGGCTTGCAAGTAAGGAAGTTCAGATAGCTTTTTGTCAATGGATTTAATGAGCAGGCAGTACTTCGGGTTATTCTTAAGGGTTAATTTCAGTGTCATATGTTTAGAAAAATTAACTTCTTATTATGTCCATAAAGATTAACAATTTTCTCACTGTTACCACAGGTTTGCCTCAGTTTGTGTTTTGCCATGGTGTATCATACCAGTGGGACAGCTTGGACTGAATTAAAATTTGCTGGGCTTTTTGTTAGTAGCATCATTCAAAAGCAGAAAGTTCTAGCAATCTCTGGGCACTCGTGGACTAGTTTAATTGGTCTACAGAAAAAGTAATTAAGTATTTTGTGCATAATGATCTGTACTTTATTCTAAATCTGTCCAAATATGTTTCATGTACTAAAAGTGTGTTTTAACTTTTCTTGAAGGTCGAGTTAACATTGTTGACTTACAACAGGTAACTTTAGTAATAAAAACTTTATACTTCTTTCTTTTCTTCACTGTGTATAGTGTGAATATGGAGTTCATTAGTTATACTCCAGCTAAATTATTTTGTTAAAACAGAACAAATTTTATGAAGAGCTGGTAGCTCATGTCAGGGTAGTGCAGATTACTTAATCTGTCCATTTATTGCTTTATTGAAACCTCTCTGCTTAGTGATAATCTAGGACTCCTGAAATCACTTCTGATATATACAGTTTTTGTTTATGAACTCTTTCTTTGTAAACTAAGGAGGGCAGACAGAAAAGAAATATGTTACCCATTTAAATTTAAAGGTGCAGGAGCATGCATAATTAACTTTGCATGCCTCTTTGAATCTACCCTCTTCCTTCATTATTCTTTGTCTACATTAATCTTTGTCCTGAAGTAGTCTTCTTCTGTGGTTAATTTTTCCTTCAGGCTTGAACAAAATTACTTGGAAACAGAAAACCTTTCTGAAAGCCAGTTTCCTATTTTGTCTTACTGCTTTCTGGTATTTCTTTTAATTATTTAAGTTTATTTTAAACTTGTAACAGTTGCATAGAGAGGTTTTTTACCTAAAGGATTGCTGCTTTAGTCCAAAACACAGATCAAGTGTGTTTGTATGCAGTAGTATAAAAAAATAAGAGCAGCTTTCCTCAAAATTTAGGAATGTGTAACTAATATCTCAATGTTTGAGAATAATTTTCAATTTAAAGTTCTGATAAGAGGTTTGTTTTTTTTAGGTTATAAATGTGGACCTTCTGCACATTGAAAACAGAGCTAATGACATTGTTAAATCTGAAAAAGGTATTCAGCTTGTACTGGGACAACTTATAAATGAGTGAGTACCTTCAGGAGCAATATGTATAATTCATACCGTGTTTATTTTTTAAAACACAGACTAAAAATAATATCCAACTTTGTTGCTTCTGAAGTGAAATACATTTTTCTTGTCTGATCCTAGAGCTGCTTGGTGTTGATCAGTGCTACTTTTGGTAGGTGAGACCTGTCTCAGCAAAGCATCCAATGAATCCACGGTGTAAAGGCCCTGTTGAACATCTGTGTTTGGTGTCCTGCATTTAAGAGGCTTCATTTCTCACCCAGTGTCTTTGTGTTTTGCTCTCTGGCTTTGCTGTCTGCCTCAGCTGTTGACAAACCTTCTCTCTCTTGTTTTCCCTCACAAGCCTAAGGTGTTTTACTTAGTTTTTTCATGGCTGCCAGCACACTTACAACCACTGAAGTAGTACTCTTATGGGGTTGTCCTTTTTATTGATTAAGCTTCAGGATCTGTTCTTGTCAAAGAATGTGAAGTACCTGGTTCTCTTCAAATAGTTAAGATCTATCTCACTTAGTTAAGCTGTTTCCCAGTTTTCATTGACATAATGTTTTCCTCTTTCTCTTGCTTGAAATTTTCATACAAGTAGATAAATGCCCCTTCTTAATACTAGCTACCTGCTTAGCAGGCTTTTTTTAAAAAACACTTTTCACACGTTTTCACACGTTTTCACTTAGAGTGTTCTCCTTTATTCATTTAAATAACTTTTAGTTCATTTTTGAAAAGATGTAACAGAAAGAGGTATATTCAAAGAGGTCAGTTATTCAGTATGTGATCTTGAGGCTGACTTTGAATGTCACACCTAACAAGTTGTCTTTTTTTTTTTCTTGTTTTTACTAAAGGAGTTATCTGGATCAATTAGCAGAAGAAATAAATGATAAACTACAGGAAACTGGCCAGGTGACAATATCGGAACTCTGCAAGGCTTATGACCTTCCAGGAGACTTCCTGATACAGGTGATGAAAGCCACTAACCTGGCAAATACAGGATTGGTTGTTCTTTCTTTATCTTTGCAATATCCTTGGCTTTATGTCACCGTTTTGTATAAAATTAATACTAAGGTTAAATCCTAGATTTCGTGGTACATTTGCAAACTATACTTTTGTTTTCTGCAAATTTTTCTGTCATTAGATACCCATATAGCTGACGGAAGAAAGCATGCTTAGAAAAGTTCAATTCTTCTACTTACAGGCATTATCCAGGCGTTTGGGCAGAATTATTCATGGACAGCTAGACCAGGAAAACCGTGGGGTGATTTTTACAGAAGCCTTTGTGTCCCGCCATCGAGCACGCATTCGTGGGCTCTTCACTGCGATTACTCGGTAAATTACAATGCCTGCAACCACATATTAAAATATTTTTGCAACAAGTCTTTATGGGCCAGATTCACTTGTGATTGAAAAACAAAAGAAAAAAAAGACCTATAGATAGATTGCCCTAAGTGTAGTTCAGTTCCTGGGAGCAATTCCCAGTTACATTAGACTCACTTATTAGAAATGGGGACTCTTTTGAAAAACAAGGGAAGTACAACAATATACCCTATACAACATAGGTTAATGTTTTGGCTGAAGAAAATGTTACTCTATAGTTCTTTTGTTACTTTGTGTAATATCTGTTCTCTTGTCACTCCACTGCTCCTTACATAACTGTCAGTTACATATTGATGTGGTCACTACATGTGATTAGAGATACGTTTTTCTTATTAAATCAATAATTTTGTGTCACTTCATAGGAATAGGAAAACTTAATAAAGCAGAAGTTTCCTTACAATAGCTTTTGTGTTATCACTTCACAATAATTCAGAATTAAACACTTGTAAGCTATTTTAAACATCAGTGTAGTACCCTGAGGCTATGTTCATCTATAGTAACCTCCATCATTTCTGGATTCTCCACACCGGTTTCATATCATTAATTTATATTGTTTTGTTTTTCTTTTTTTTCCGAAGGCCTACACCTGTAAGTAGCTTGATCACTCGGTATGGATTTCAAGAACATTTACTTTACTGTGAGTTTCATTCAGAATATTATTTTGTGTGTTTGTTAGGAAATCCATTCTTCTTTGTTAAAAGTGTGCTTTCAAAGAAGCTTTTTAGCACATAACCTTAATTCTGAAATACAGAACAATGTTTCTCTTTAGTGTAGAAAGTATTAAATCCTTTGTGCTATCCATAACTGAAAGGATGTTCTCTGTACACAAAGCAATGAAAACATTTGTTGACGAGATGCCTCTGGGGGCAGAATGATGCAAGAAGTACAGTTCTTATTTATTTATCTCTTTCATTATTTGCCCTTAGCTACTGGCAGTTTTATCAGTGAAGCACACAAAAGGAGACAGATTTTATGTAGCCAAATGGCATTAATTGCTCAGGATTTTATTTACTGACTTTTTTCTGTGATCATGCAGGCTAAGCTTTTGTTATACTCTTAGTTAAAATTACTTTGTATGCTGAGAGATAAAACGTATCCTTAAACTGTTTGCTTTTATTTTCCACAGTTCCTTTTCTAAATAGAGATGCATAAAGAATCCCTATTCAGCTGCTGAAATCTTTAGGCTCTACTTGTTTGTCACTTTGTGTGCCCTCTCTTATCTCTCAGAAATGCTGCTTCAAGCATCGTTAGTCTTCTGTGCTTCCTGACCAAGTGCTGCTGGTCTTTTAAAATCATGTAATCTTTTTCTATCTCTTCTCATGAACCTTAATGCTTCTCTTGATTGAGTCTTTTTGCTTTCAGGGCATTGCTCACTTAGCTCCACTGTAGTATCTTATCTACTTATCCTGTTGTTCACCACCACAAGCGTATTCATTAAAAATTTAAATCCAGTGGTTAAATAAAAATACATAAACATTCTACTTTCACATGATCAATTTAAGATTTCCACCTTTTTTGTCTTTTATGTGCCTTCCAAGTTTTCATAGATTAAAGAGAAAATCTATTAAATTGAATTATAATTATGTCTCAATAGCCATCACATTTCAGTATTTGCTTACAGTCTATTTCAGATAACTCTTCCAAGTAAATCATCATGCTTTGATGATGTACAGTGTTAATTTGAGTTGAAATTCTGGTATTTTCCTGATACCAGTGGGCATCACAATAGGTAGATTGTAGACAATCGCAGACAATACTAGAAGTACTTCCATGGGATTTTTTTAGTGAGTTTGTTCATCCTTTTCTTTAGTTTTTCTTACTTTCTTTCATTACCACTACAGTTTCTAAGTTTCAAAGAGCGTTTTATCTTTTTATTCACTGCCAGATTTTGTTATGTCCATTTGTTGAGATACCATTTCAATTTCACAAATGTTGGAAACTTGAAAAAAACCTTTTAATTATGTTCCTTTTAACTTTTTATGTCTGTCACTGTTAGCAATGTGTTTAAAAGTGGTCTTCATCAATTTTCTGTCTCCTCTAGAATAAAAATGTAAGTTCAATGTAATATTTGTATTATTTACAAACAGCTAATTATTGAATCAATACTTGGGTTTCGACAAGATAAACGTTTTTCTGTGGTTCTTTCACATAGATGTGCTGCTATTCATTTTAAGCTCTCTAAAGTTACAATAAAGAGTTTTAAAATTTAGAAACTCTTCAAGTTAAAACAATAATTACAAAGCATAATGAAATCACAGATGTTATTGGTATAGGACTTACATTGAAGGACACTTACCATCTTTGTCAGACCTTGATGGAGACCTAATAGGACCCTACAAGCTACTTGGTCACCTTTAAAAATAAATGAGAATTCATGGTAGTTCTATAGGGATCCTGTTGTTTTAAAACAAAATACTGTCTAGACATAATTGTAGCAATGATCTCTGAAATCACTGAGAGCATCTCCTATGCCCTGGACTTTTAGAACTGGCACTTGATAAAATACAGAATTTAACCAATGTCTTCATTTCATTTCATTTCTTCTGACATCTCCTTTCTGTAAAGAATAGATTTTTTCTTTCCCTTCATGAATAGATTTTTCAACCAGTTTTGTGGAGTTCTAGGAAAGTCTAATTTTTTTTCCTAAAATCTTTGAATAAAAAGAAGTTGAAATTGCAAACAGAGAACCATTCTCTATTATCTGACAATTTTTTAAGTGGAATAGGCACCTTGACTCTATTTTCTAGGGCAACTAAAATATTAGGAAGTATAAAAAATTTTATTTCCTGAATTGGTCTTAGAAGTTCCATTCTATTTGATACAACTGAACCATGGCAGAACATGAATTTCTGGCTCTTGTCTTAAATTACATAAAGCTATATCTTGTTTAAATCAGTTTCTCTTTCTGCTGCATTTTTTCAGTGTAAGTATTGTTCAGCTTTGCTAGTTGCAGTTGTGTTCAATAGTTGCTAGCTTATAGAAGCTCCTCTACACTATGGGCATATCTGACAAAAACTATCATGATTTGCATTGGTTCTTCTAGAACTGGGCTTTCAGGTAAACTTTCCTGCATAAGTGAGTTAAACCTCTGTGTGCTCTACTAAGCATGTTGAAGTGTTGATTGCTGCTTCATTTAATGAGGAAGAAGCCTTGCCATGTAATACCACTTAATATTGTCTTGTTCCAGAGCAAAACTGGTCTTTTAATGAAATAGAAATGAGCATAAACTGAGTATTAAAAAAAGCCATCTGGCAGAGCTCTGGAAATCAGCTGAGTTAGCAGTTGATGTTACTGATTTTTTTAAATATATCTCTTGTATTACAAAAAGGCAGAAGAAGATCAAAGGAGGAAAATTAAATATTCCTATGCAACTTAAATGGATTTCAAAAATCTTTTTTAGTATCGAGAAGTCTTAGTACTTTGGTGCTACCACTTGCCAATACGTTCTTTGTCAGCAGTATTTGTGTGTTTTCAAGAGGTTATTATTGGCAACTGTGTTATGCAGTTTAGGTCATAACTTCTCATGTCATTTTCTGCGTTCAGATCTTTTTCTTTTCCATTTTGGTTAACATGCAAGCAGTGAAATCAAAGAGAAATTACTAATAAAATGCTAGTATATTTTACTCTTCTGTCCAGAGAAAGATTCTTCTATGTCTGCAATTTTTAAATTAAAAGCTGAAAGTGACCAGGTATATGTTCAATAAAAAACGTTTTGATCCTGCCATTTTGGCTCACTGTTTGGAAACATTGTCTGATTTCCAGAGTTTTTGTGAAGAAATTCTCTTAAGTGTTAAAAATAATTGATAGAGCTTGGCAATTTTTCACTAGAACAAGCACAGACTGATTGGTGGAAAGAAAGAAAAAACAAGGCAGGGTAAATAATTACTATTTTTGATTGGTGGATATACTAATTTAGGAAACACCTCTTCATTTCTTTTCCTTTTGTAGCTTTGCTAGAAGAACTTGTTAATGCTGGTCGTCTCAAAGGCACCGTGGTTGGTGGGAGGCAGGATAAGGCTGTGTTTGTTCCAGACATCTATTCCAGAACACAGAACAAATGGGTGGATTCCTTTTTCAAGCAGAATGGTTACTTAGGTAATTAATCTATATTCTTACAGATAAAATAGCTTTCTAAAAGTAGTGCAGGTAATTTGTCTTACCTTGATATAGCTAGTGCTTAGGGTGAAGCCTTAAAAGGAGAAGTGGAGATCAATGCAGTGGCTGATACTCCTTTGCTGAAAGACCATCTTGCTCATAATGATTTGTGTTACTTTATCACAATTTCAGCAGAGGGGACCATACTGCTAAACAGTAACTATTTCTCACAAACAATTATAAATGCTGTTTTTGTTACTGCTCTGAAGACATTGATTAGCCTGTTTATTGTAGACTTTTCAGATCATTGTGGCTGGAGTTTCAGGCAAAATGTCCAGATTGCAACCAAACTTTGGCTGCTAATAGTCCAAACATGCAGTGCTCAGGAAAAATTTTTTTCCAAAATAATATATGTAGGACTGGAGTGAGTAGGGCTAGTGTCCTGATTTGAATCCAGAATATTCTATCTAACTTCAAGCTGAGTGATGCTGGATTATGGTGTTTTGAAATGCCACAAGCTGTGGGAAAATGTGGATCTGAATAAAGAGAGGAATGTCCCCTTATGGTCCCAAAGGGCCAAGCCCTAAGTAGCAGTTATTCTTGCAGATTGAAAAGGTTCACATTAACTTAAAATGACGGTATTGTTTCTGTGATACTGCTTGACTCTCTGGAGTGTCTGGCATTCTTTGAATGTTTTCACCACATCTTAAGTATAAACTGCTAAATAGTTGAAAACAAAACACTGTATGTATTGTAAATATTTTTTATGCTATATTGGAATGCTTTTGAAAGATATGACTGCAAATATAAACTTCATGGTGTAAGAATCCAAAAAAAAAAATTTCTAAACTCAGATTAAAGTCACATCCATGATTTAATCTTCTATTAACAACATTTAGATGTAGCTTGTACTGAACTAAGTTTTAGGTCAGTACTTGCTTAAGGTTGCATTTACTTATGTAAAAATATGTCTAACACTTAATTTCTTACTTTCAAAATAAAGGCATCCCATAAGATCTTTTATGTATATGAAGGAACTAAATTTTAACAGATATCTAACTATTTTATAGAATTTGATGCATTGTCTCGATTTGGCATCCCTGACCCAGCAGGCTACATTAAAAAAAGATACAAGTCGGCACAGCTCTTATTTCTGAGAGCAGCTTGTGTTGGTCAAGAAATTGTGGATCAAGTTGAAGCCTCTGTGGAGGAAGCCATCAGCTCTGGAAACTGGATAGATGTAGCAGTAAGGAATCCTTTCAGTTGTTGTTGGATTTATTTATTTTTTTCTTACTTTTGTGTCGAATGATACTTTATTGAAACTACACATATGTATAATGAAATCCTGTATTGTTGAAGAAGAAAATTCAATATAACTAAAATGATAAATAAAAGGGTATTATTTGCCTTTGATCTGAACAAAAACAGGGGAAGGACATACTGGCATTCAGTTTATAGATATGTAAGACTAACTTCTATTTCATTTCAACACTATTGCATTTCTCTACTAGAGAGCAATATATTTCTCTTGGGCTCTTTTTTTTTTTTGAGAAAATGTCTAAACTAAATGCTTACAACACTTGGTGAGCAGACGGATCTTAGCCACTTATTTTGTCCTAAGTCCTGATTTTAGGCCTTACAGCACTGCCTTCGTTGCTTTTAAGTGCTGCTCTTGTTCTGTGTTTGGTGTTGCTTTGTAGCTGTTGAGCTTCATTTTGAAGAAGTTGCCATGCATTTGCCCAGAGGCAACACATATTTCTAGAGCAATGTGGATTTGCCATGTTAGATTTAAAATAGTGTGTATTCTTAAATTATAGCTTAATTTGAAAGGCGCAATGCTAAATAGTTAGCAGATGTCAAAAGGCCTGTGTCTATTCTGTTTATCCACTTACTAGGCTGTTGTATTTTAATTTTCTTTACCCTAGACTCTTCTGCCGAGCTCATTGTCAGTAGAAGATGTTGGGATTTTGCTCCAGCAAGTGATGAGATCTTTAAGCAAAAGCTCTTCAGGTTTAGTCTTCAATGACACCATTGCAGTCAGTGAGAAATTTCTAAGCAGCTGTGCTGACCTCTTTTCTGATCTGATGCAGCAGAAAGCAGAAAAGGTACAGTAGGATTTTTATTGGTCAAGATGCAGTGCACGTTGAGAGAGTAAAGCTCATGGGACTTTGCAGTCACTGTTATGGTTTCTGTACATCTCATCTGAATTACAACTAGAGAGGAAGCAAGACAAATGAACAACAGGTTTCTATATTTAATGGGTGTAATTTATATTCTGGTGCACTGAGGAAGTCCATTCTCATGAGTTGCACTTGGAAAACATGATGTTTGATTCGTGTACTTGAAAATGGCCATATGACTTAAATGTTTTTTCCATTGCTCTGCGTATCTTTTTGCTATGATGTGCATGTTCTTCATTTTAGGAAATTAAAAACAACCCTGTTAATTTAATCACTGAAGAAGATTTAAAACAGGCTTCTTGTTTAGAGACCTCATATGCTAATAAAAAAGACAAAAAGGATGAAAGAAGAAAGAAAGCAACAGGTAAAATATCAATATTCAGCTTAAGCTAAAAAAAAACAAACCAAAATAAACTTGTTTTATCTTTGAAATATTCTAATATAAAGGTAGTATATTTTTTAGTCCATTACATGCTTCCAGTCCATTGCTTAAGATATTTAAGAAATAATCCAACTGCTTGCCATTATACTGTGCATGTGCATACATCTCACATGCCCATGAGAATAATTTCAGACTTAGAAATGCAGAGGAAATACTATAAAAGTCTCTTGAGCTAGTTCAACACAAGGTAACTGTTTTTAGGAATCAGAAATCCTGTGTTTATTTATTATTTTATACAGTATGTTCACATAAGTCTGAATAAAACCACTATTAGCTCAGGGACCTCTGTACTATGTTGTATTACACAGTATAGATAAAATTTTAGTCTCCATTTTTCAGGGGTCCAGGAAAATAAATTTGTTTCTTATTATTAGTCTTGAGATGTTAATTCCAAAATAACTGTCTAAATTGAGAATAAATTTTTGGGGTTTTGTTTTGAAGGATACCTGTAATTTTTTTCTTAGAAAACCATGCCATAGAATTTTCTGGTTTTTCACATGTAACAGTTACTTGGAGATTTGGACAGTTTACTTTGATGTATATTCTGGATCAAATGAATCCCAAACCTTACTCCATTTGTGTGGTGACTGTTCGGAATAGATTTCAGTTGAACAAACAATAAAAACGTGTGGATTTAACCCTTTGAAATCTTTCTGATTTTTAAAACAGTATTCAGTCTGAAGACTGTGAATCCCAAAAACTTTATGGGGCTCTCGTGCTGCTACAGCACAGCTGAGCAATCTATGTTGAACTCACTTGCACAGTGTTACTGTGCTACTGAAAGTAAGAGAATTAGAGCACTGATACATCTGGCTTGATTGAATATACTCATCTGCAAAGTAGAACATTCTACTCTTAAAAAAAAAGCATGAATAGGCCTGAGTTGACATGGAAATTAAATTTATTCTTGCCACAAGAGATGGCAGATTTTTCTAGCCATAGCTAAGGTAGAGAAGCATGGCTCTTTAATTGAACTGTCATAATAGAAAGAGTTTGGTTTCCAGCCCTCGGAGGAGTGAGACTACTGAGCCTGTACTATGTGTCTAGACAAATTCATGACCACAGCTAACATGCTGTACCATCAGCAAGCACTACCCTGAAATGTTTTATTATGGACTGTTCTGTGCATTACCTAAAAACACCCCAACAAAACAGTTTTATGTGATGTAATTACTGTAATGCAATCACAATTCAAATAAGTTTGTGAAAAGCACTATTTTTTTGGCTGTTCCTGCAAAGTAATGCTTAAAAATCCATCTATGACATGTAACAGATGCAGTTAGCTTTTTAAGTAAGAGCACTATGTCTTTGTGTTTCCTTTTCTTGAACAATAGTAGTTACATAATGTAGTTACTTCAAACCTTGGACCGTATTTAAATGGAAAAAACACTGACTTTCTCAAGGCGTAGTGTACATATGTATGGCACCATGGAGTTTAAATTTCTTCCAAGTGAAAAAAGAATAGGCTGTGAAAAATGTAACAAAGAGCAGAACAGCTTGCCTTGGTGGAGAGGGACTGTATAGCAAGTAGAGATTCTGTCTGCAGGTGCATACATTGATTGAAGGACTTCTCAACAAAGTAATTTGTTACATGTATCAGAACTTGAACATTCCATTGTTCTGTAGCATCTAGGAAAATTCAAAAAAGATTGAGTGCTCTAGTTAATTGTGTGCTTCCAGTAATATTTTGGATAAATAGGTATATTTGTGTATATAGTGTAGGATTCTTTCTCTGAAAATTCACAAAGTTACATTATCTGAAATAGTTTTTATAAACTGATTTACTTAGCATCATTGAATAAAAATGCTAAATGCTTACTAAGATGCTATTTTTGGCTGACAGAAAATCCTCCACTACATTGTGGACTCTGGTATCTCATCTGTGTTTAGCTGAAGCAAGATACTGCTCTTTTTTTTCTTTCTTTTTTTTAATTATATGTGCATTTGATATTAGTGTTTGTCTTTATTAATGACATTAGTTTTAACAAAGGATTGCCTTGGTTACTTTTTTTCTTAAGAATGAAACTTATGGCCCTGAGGTTCTGAAATATGTGTTCTAAGTTGTGTTTAGAATCAGGTTGTGGTTTTCAATCCATTATTAACAAGTAACATAGATAAAGTACCATAAAATTTTTAAGTGCTACAGCTTTCCTGTGTACTAAGCAAGTAATTCCCCACCAGAGGGCAGTGGAAGCGTGAGAGGTGGAGGTGGCGGGAATGCCAGAGAGATAAAGATTAAGAAAACCAAGAAGAAAGGAAGAAAGGATGCTGACAGTGATGAAGAGTCACAAGGGACTGCCACAGGTTTGTCATTTTATTTTAGGCACTATCTATTCCTATCTATTCAATATGGTTTTACTACTTGCTTTTTTTTGTACATGTCTGTTCTTCCATCGCTGTTTATATAAGGTCAGCTAAAATGTCAAGAAAATGAGAAAACTATGTAGTTAAAATTGTATCTATGGGTCTGATGTTGCTATTTAAATGAAATGGACATTAAATGTTGACTGAACAGTATAACTTAGTCTTTAAAAAGAAATTTAAGTCAAGGAAATAATACAATTTTATATTTTTTATTTTATGTAGGAAATGCTGTAGATTTTGGGGTGAATTTTGCACTTGATTTTGTAACAACTGCTGTATAATGTGTGATAAATGAAAGGCCTAAATTAACAAATCATAGCAATCAAACAGTTTTTTTCTTTACAGGAATAAAATATACAGTCAAAACTAATGTTTTGGTGGTTTTAATATCACTCCCTATTGGTGCCTATTTCCCTACCTTCACTATTAAAAAGAGCAGGAATGGCTTGCTAAGTAAAAGCCAGCATTGTTAGATTTTGAGCAAACAGTGGTTGCAAATGAAGCAATTGTATTCTTTCTTTTGTTCAATGGAGAACCAGAAATATGTGTTTCCATTTTATATGTAGGGTCCAGACTTTCAATACTGACTGAAAGATACTTTGAAACATGATATTTGACATGTGAAATACAGTAGTAGTAATTTTGTTTGATACTGCTCTGTCAGAGTACTGTAATTCACATATAAATTGAATTATTTTTCAGGTCTACTCAGTTACTGAGTCAAGCAATGTTCAGTCACTTTTGGTTTTTGGTGTGGGCTTTCTGTTTTGCCCTTATTGCTGCTTGTATTGCTGTATTATAATTAATAGCTTGAACCACGATTTCAAGGTAAACTCAGATTAAACCACTGAAATGTAAATAAGATCTTTTCCAAAACCTGATTTAACCTTCCATTTCACTTGTTTATAATCCTTGTATGTCTGTTACTGCTGTTACACGACAGGGAACATCACTGATCTCCCTCCCTACTTATACACACAATAAGTCTGCTTTAAGGTGCATCTGGAACATGTCCTTTTCTGGTTCTCTGTCATCATTCTGATCTCATTCTTATATGTAAAAATTCTACAGCACCCAGGAAAAGTTCATGTTTTGTGCAAAACCTAAATACAGATGCACTAAATTGTATGCATGTAAGTTGCTCTTACTGAAACACCTTTTTTGGTTTAATTTATCATGTTTCAGATTTTATACTGTAACCTCAATAACCGTGTTTCATGGCTGTGTACCTTACTAAATGGAGTTTAAAAAAATAAAAACAATAGCATTGTGAAATCCTTCAAGTAAGAACACTCTATTCAGTTTTGGCACTTTTAGCTCTACTTGGTCTTGGTGGCATTATGGTTTCAAGACTAATGGGCTAAGCAGACTGAAAAAAAGTGTCACCAAAAATGTATATCCTCATACACTACTTCAGTTGTCTATTACAGAAACTTCTAAGTGATCAAAAGAGGAATTTTGTCAGTTTTTCATGTGTGTAAAATTCAACTGTCATATATAATCATCCCAGTTTTTCCAGCGTTGAAAAGCATTTCTTCTATGGTGTTTGGACTTTGAAGCCTTCCAGTCTCATGCCACAGAGTAATTGCAGCAATACTAAATAGAATATTTTCTCAGTAAGTGTTGTTTATGGCCACTACAGGTAGGAGTAAGAAGCTGGAGTTCTCTTTCATGTCACAAGAGGAAATTGAGGATGTTTTAAAGACCCGCATGCAGGATTGCCCTGAAGAGCTTATTACAGAAATTGCTGAACATCTAAGAAGGTAATTTCAATAATTTAGCTGGAGTTAGAAATTCTGTGATTCACTTCAGATGAATCTACACTTCAGTCTATTTTCTTGCTTAGAAAAGAGGGCCTTGTTGATAGATGTGAACCACAATATTCTTTTTCTGTACAGCTCCATGTTACACATTTTATGTATTAGAAAGCTGTGCTAACACAGGAATGTGCTTCTGCTTAGCAGTACATGGTCCTGCAAGCTCATTTTCAGCTTCATGGGTGTATTTCCACCCCCTTACACTGATCCATGCTGAGGTTTCACCTGTCCCATCTTCTGGACAGCCTTTGGTCTATGTTCATGTTTCCTAGCATTTGTCTCTCTACTGGTACTCATGAGAGCTGAGTAGTATGTCAGCAAGCTGAGCTATGCAAAGATGGATAACTTCTTCTAAAAGATGTTCTGTACCAGAGAGAATGTGAATATATATGTTCAGAGCAAAGGGAACATATATTCTGTATACATACAGTCTTCTGTAATAGCCAAGCTTGAATAAACCTGGAGTGCCATAGTAACTGCATCTTTAGAAATTTGTCCAGAGGCCCCTGAAAATTTGTGAATAGCATTGCTTCAGGAAATCCTTTTATCTTTCACCTTATTTCTATTGTGGAGTTGTGAAGAGTTAAAACCTTGGCATACATTTGCATACCATACATGCTATAACATTACAGCATCTGCCATTAAGTATATTTCCTCGTAGGGTTTTTTTCTGATTTTCATAATTTGCTTTTTCTTTATCTCACCATTCTGTAGCTTTCATGTCCCCGTCATTTACTATATAATGAGGTTGTTTTCTCTGTGTCTGATTTATTTGGGAAAACCTTGTACAATTTCAGACTTTGCTCAGTGTTTTTCCCTTTCTTCTTTCCTGTTTTAAGGCCTTTGACAAAAACTTACCAGGAAGTTGTGCGTTCCGTTTTTACATCTGCAACATCTTCCTCTGGAGCCAGCAGAAGACAGGCTATGAAGGACTTGCAGGAGGAATTCTCAAACCTGTACAACAACATTCGGTTATTTGAAAAGGGAGCAAAGCATTTCACAGGTACAAAATACATACTTTGAAAAATGATTATGCTCCTTCAAGGATGTTACATTTATTCCCAAATCTACATTAAAGGTCAGACAAGAGCAAGAGTTTAAAAAGGAAATTCTAGAAAGACAAAACTAGAGATGTGTTTAGTATGCCTAGTACTTCCTTTATGCTCAAGTGCATAGCTTTGCACAGTAATTGAAATGCATTCTCTTTATTTCATATCCATATTCTGTCTTATGTCAAGGTAACTGTGTTCTTGTCTTTCCTTCCCAAGTGTTTACATTCCTTCCAATTTTCACTGTTCAGATGGAAAAAAAAGGGAAAATATTAGTAAGCTCATTTTAATCTGTCAGCTGTGCCACTAATGAAAAAATTGAATACCACCTGATTCTAAGAAGCTGCTGTTTATACCTCATAGGTTTGATACTGAAAGGAGCTGCTGCTTGAGGATAGTCTGTCAGATTTGTTTTGCAGGGGGTTATTCTGTAAGGTGTGACAGAAAAGTTAGCATTAGGAAAATACTGTAGACATTTCCAAGATTCTCTGCTGTATTCAACTTTCTCCTGGAATGTTCCCTGTGGAAATGTTCTAGCAGAAGAAAACACTAGCAAAATAACCTGATATTCCTGTATTTTGGAATTTATAGAATTATTTCCCATTAGCTTTTGTTCTTGGACATGTATTCTATAGCCTCTTTATTTTCCAGATTCTAGTATTTCAGTCTTAAAGCCCCATGGTTGTTCTTCTATTTAACTGCTTGTCCTGTAGAATTTTCGTTTGTATACTCTTGACTTGATCAATAGCAGTGGTTCAGGAGGATAGTACAAGGTTGTTTACTGCTTTGCAGTAAACAAATATGCATCTTTGTTTGATTTCAAAGATGCATCTTTGAAATACTAGCAATGCATTATAATGTTCTTACAGACCTGAAAGCTTTTTCACAGACATTTTTCACTGAACAGCATTCCATAAGAATGTTATAGCACATGAGGGATGTTGTCTTCATGTATCCAGATAACTTTCTTATAGTACTCACGGTTGATAGAATCCATGGGTTGGAAGGTGCTGTGATGACATCATAGGAATCAGATAACTATAATAATAAGTTATATATATATAAAATAAGAGAATTATATAATAAGTTACTTCAATCACTTACTTGTTTTAACAGATGATACTCAGACTAATCTTGCCAAACACCTGTTGAAGACTCTGTGTACAGACATTACAAATCTGGTTTTCAACTTCTTGGCATCTGAGTCAATGATGACAACAGAAAATTACTCTACAATCACAAGTGAGGTACAGAAATAAAAGTTGCTTTCTAACGGTCTCAAGTAGATCAGTGATGTTTGTTCAATAAGAAATTGCTTCTCTTGAAATACTAATATTACAGATTATTTCCATTCTTGTTCTATACAGGGCAGAATCAAGATTTTAGGTAAACTGCCAGAAGATACCAAAGGTCCTTTAACTAAACTGCATACTTCTCTGAATGGCAAGGTAAAAATCAAGTTCAGATTTTCTGGTTTGCTGATATAATGCTAATAAATAGCTGATACATACAGAGTAGTATATAACCACTGCTGCTGTGAAGGTTGAAGGTAAAATAACCTTTTGTATTTGTGTAAGGCAGTGAGAGAAAGTGTGTTTTTGTATCTGTAATACACCTTTTTCAGAGATGAAAAGGTGATCTTGCCTTTTGATACTGATAGTCACCTTGGGCTCCTTGCTGCCAGGTGGAATTCAGTGTGCCTTTCATGGGCAGGTGAGAAGAGTGAAAACTGAGCAAGAATCTCCAATAGTTGATGTTTCTTGTATTTTGTTCACAGAGTTCTTGCTTGTTCTCCCATGTAGTTCTTAACTAGTAAAATTATGGATATTAAAAAAAAAACCCTCAGAAGTTCAGATTATGGCAGTGTAGGCACAGGGAGAGCTATTTATTAACTCTTTTATGCAAAAGGCCATGCTGAGGTGTTTCTTAATAAAAAATATATCTGTAAATAATTGTAGAACATGTATTCCTTTTTAATTTTATTTACAAGACTAATTAATCAGTGTGGCTTAGTATTTAAGTATATGAACTGTTGTAAGATGAACAAAGATAATTTCTAGTAAATACATGGTACTTTCTCTTTTCTTCTATAGTTTGTTTCAAGTGTATTCAGTCATCTTTTGTGTGATTGATTGTAAACAATAGTTAACTTTTCTATAATTGCAAAAAAAGATTAAATGTTTCTATTATTTTTAATAGAGTATAGAAGATTTTCTTTCATGCCTTGACTCTGCAGTGGATATTTGTGGTGTTATGGTGAAAAAAGGAGACAAAAAGAAGGAAAGGTACCTTAATTTTATTTATTCTATGAAATGTGGCTATAGTGCTGCACAAACATGGGATGGTTAGTATGGGAGCAGTCATACTCAGTGGGTAAGAGGCAGTCCTTCTTTCCAAACTGCTTAACTGAAAAATAGAAAAAGTCAAGCAGTTTTAGATCCATGGGAGAAGGAGAAGAGGAGAATTCACATTTAGCTAATTTTGTTGGCTCACTATTTTTCTGTAATATAAATTCCCTAGGGGTCTTTCAAAATCTGAGCTACGCCAGTGATAGTTGTTTGGGTTTTTTTTTTTTTTTTTAATTAACATTATGGAATTCCAGATAAATGAATGGTCAGAGGAGAAAATTAAAATTAATATATGTTAGATAAGTTTTAGCATCTCTGATCAATACTATATGATAAAATAGAATCATATTTTTGTTTAATATATTCTTGATCCTTAGGCAAGTCCTATTTCAGCATAGACAAGCTCTGATTGAACAGCTCAAAGTCACAGAAGATCCAGCTCTTGTTCTGCACCTGACATCAGTATTGTTATTTCAGTTTTCAACTCACTGCATGCTTCATGCACCAGGAAGATCAGTACCACAGATCATTAATTTCCTAAGTGGCAAGATCCCAGAGGTATTCATTTCTAGCTTTTTAAGGGGAAATTACCTTTTTTCTAAGACAGAGCATGAAAGTTGTGCCTTACATTGTTTTTGTTGCATAAACCTGACACTGTTGGATTTCATGCCTAAACATTATGTGCAGAATATACAATTCCTCTGATCTGTACTGCATTGCAAATCAACCTCTTCAGAGATCTGTCATCAAATTTTTTTATAAAATTAAAAATCAATCTGTTATTAGGCCTTTGACTGAACTATAAGACAGCTCTTTCTTGGGGAATGTTAGGAATCTTAAAACTGAACATTTTTACATCTTTCCTCTGAGCTAGAGCATGGTTGCTTTTTAAAATTTTTCTAATCTAGTTTTAAAGAAAGATGTACCTCTTCAAGAGCAAATACATTGAAATTCTGTATTTTATACTGCTAAAACTGATGATGTTTACAAACTGCATTGCTCTCATGCTTCAGTGGTTTATTGTCCTGTTTTTGCATCACTTTTATGCACTTTAAGTTTTCTGCCTCTTTGAATGTCTCTTAGAATTTAGGTTGTCAAATACTTCATTAGAAATTTATTTCTGTATCATTAACTCTCTTTGCCTAATATGGGAGAATGCTTTTTAAAAAATTACATCTTTAATTATAAGTCTGTCTACCTTTTCTGTAACATTGACATCCCCTGGGTTTGTTCTCATTTTTTGCCCTCAGGATCAGTATTCACTGATAGTCAAATACCATGGATTAGTGGTGAAACAATTGACCAGCCAGACTAAGAAAACTGAACACGGAGACAGTGACGCAAAAGATAACATGGAAGAGGAGGAAGGAGCAGAAAACATTCGAAAAGAGCTCCAGGAATTAACTACCTCTATCAAAGATCTTGTTCTCAGACCTAGGAAATTTTCTGTAACAGAGGAATAAAATTGTTATTCAGTGCATCCACCTTCCTCATAGAGTCAGACTTTATTTTCTTTTATGCTGAAAGAAAGGGACAACAGAAAATGCTTGACAGATTTTAAATTTGGCCTCTCGTAGTTTGCAAATCACAGCCAGGGAACACAGTTGCTGGGTGATGGTGGCAAATGTAATTTTGTTACTTCTACAGTGTACTCTAACACACATTAATGTCGATGTGGCAGAACACAGTTGTGGATGCTTTGGGTACAAAATCAGTGGGTTTTTATTGGCATCCTCATGTGAGACCTCAAGAAATTACTCTTCAAATAACAGTGTATTTTGTTGCATACGCACACAGGCTGATAGTTTTACTTCTCTAATTTGGATTTGTTGTGAAATAAGGATTGCATATAAGCCTTTCTATCTTAATTTCAAATACTAGTTTTAAAACATACTCTGATACATAACAGCACACGAGCAAAGGCCATCTTTACTCTAGTATCATTAGTGGATGTTTTCAGTTTCTGTTCACTGGACTGCAGCAGTAAAAACAATTTGAGTACGAGTGGATATTGATAAACTTCAGGGAAGTGGCCCACAACTAATGTGAGTTTCATGAACATTCAGGTTCATGAACATCAGCACACTGATACTACTGATGTATTCTGCTAATGTCTGAAATAGCTGTTCATTTAAAACTTGTAATTCAGAAAAGGTGACTCTCTTTTGCATTGGCATTTTGGGAGCAGATAAATCCTGTTACACTTGCCATACTGTACATGCCATGTGTTTATATATTCAGCAGACTTGATTGTTTAGTCCAGTTCCCATAGCAGATAAAAATATTTGTTTGCTTTCTGTCAGCTGTTGAGAGAATTTGTGGTGTTCTGATTATCCTGATTTTCTTGAAAATAATTCAGTTCATGATCTTTCTACATAAACTTCACAGACAGAAATATTGCTTCCCTCAAGTTTTTTGTGAGCCTTATTTTTACATAAACAGTACTTTGTCTTCAGGAAAGTACAAAAAATGTGAAAAACTGACTTCTATCACTATTAATGCCATAATTCTTGTATGGCAAATATACTTCTAAATTTATTTTTAAGAGATGATTTTCAATCTTGAAATATCTAAGTTCTATTACTTCAGTAATACCCATTGATTTCATGTACGTAGTTTGAGGGGGTTTGCATAACATCAAGGTTGAGTAATAAGAGATGAAAAACTTTGTTTTCACTAAAAATGTCATTCACCCATCCTTGCCAAAATTAGTGCTCAAAGAGGGCAAATTCTGTGCAAATTCTGCTCCATTCAAATTTTTCTGTTTTCCAACAACTCACATATTCTTGTGAGCTTAATCATAAACTATGCAAGCCTGAAATTGAAACAACTGGAAGTTAAAGAGGCCAGGTGTGGAACCCCAGTAACAGAGGAACAAATGTTAAGGTAATTTTGGTGATGTAAACAATAGAATTTACACATATTTAAAAGACAGTAATGTTTTACAATGTTCATGCCAATGCTGATCTTTTATCAGCAATGAGGCAAGAACAGTTTGGAATTGTAAGGCAGAAGCAAAGGTTGTTGTTTCTCTTTCCCTGGTGGGAGGTTTTAACAGCTGACAGTAAAAGACAGTGGGGAATAAAAGACAACAAATATTCAGGTTGTTGAATCTTGTTTAAGAAATAGTTTGTATACCAGGAATGGGTTTGATTTTGTGTTATTTAGCCAGAATAATTAATAAGTTCCTATAATGAATATAAACAATTTTGTATGACATTGAGCTCTTTTGTAAATAATATGCTATATGAAATTCTGTATGCAAGTAAGAAATTATTTTAATAACATTAAATTATGAAGTATTTGAAGAGCATTCTGTTGACTTCAGAAGTGTTTGATCATCTTGCAACTTGCGGCTTTCAAACAGCAATAGGTAATAGGCACTGTTAGACTTAACACACGGTTCTGAGTGTCCCTGTATTTCTGTTTGATACAGTTTTATGCTGTTAGGATAATGAACTTACTACAGAATTCACTTTATCACGTGTTCAACTTGCTATATTCCAGCCTATGTTATAAAAAGGATTAAAAAAATAGATTCTTTGCAGTAGATACAATGGAAACACTACAGTTCAGTGCTATCTTCTAGCTACTAACAGAATTTAAGGAGACATGGTTGGAAAACTGTCCCCGTTTTTCCAATTTTTTCTTGATTTGGAAATTCAGTCTTTATGATCTAGAAGTATATCTTCTGAAAGAAAAATAGGGAGTTTTGTTAATTCACAGGTTTTTTTCCCTCTACCTAGGATGAATGTATGTGGAAGAGAGAATAATCTTGTCTTACAAATTAGAGGTGCAGTTCACAAAACAAAAATGCCCTTTGGAACGTCTAGGAAAATGAAAGGCACTACAAATTAACACTTTTACTCTGGTTTCAAGTGTTAGAGTCAGCCACTTACCTTCACTTATGCTGTCTAAACAGCACCATTATATTTTTAATCTCATAAACTGACATGTATAGATGTGTGTATGTGTCTGTACACAACCACTTACAAATGTTCTCATAAACTTGTTTTCTGCTGCTCAGATTGGAATGGATGCATTAGCCATAGGTAGAGTAATACCTGTCTCAGCAACAGCCTTGCCTTTCCTTCTTTTTAAATGGCAAAAGATGACCCTAAAAGTTGGTCACTTGCAGATCTGTTGGAACTGAGCAAATTGTTGCTCTGTTAGAACTTTCAACTCTTTGTTGAAACTCTTGCAGCTTCTTAAAAAGTTCGGTACAGGTTTCTAAATAATATCAGTGGGTTTTGTTGTCAGCATGAATCCATCTGAGAGCTCGTTCAGATAAAACTACACTAGTTCTGTTCTCTGTAGGCTCATGAGTAAGGCTATTCAGGCAGTGGTTTCTCCTAAAATGTTTTTCTTAGTAAGTAACAGTAGGCCAAGAAAATGGAAATTTCTACAAATATGGGTAGATTGGGGTTTCTTGTTTAATAGGAAGTTTAATACTCTTGCAGATGACGGAGGAGTGACTGTGGTGGGTCAGACTGAAGGTCAGTGTAGCCCAGAATTGTTTCTCCAGCAGAGGCCAAAGCGGATGCTTAGAGAGGAATATAAGAACAAGACGTGGAATTTCTCCTTTGAGTGCTTTCTGAGTCTCCAAATCCATGTTGGCCAAACATGTTGAACAACAATTGGACTTTATTATAGATACTCTCTGCTAGCCCAAATAACAGAACATAATCAGTAAATGCCAAAGGTATTTTGTCCGGAAAACAAGGTTTTTCTTTAGGAATTGTTAAGGAATGTGGTTTTGTTCTTTAAACTCCGAATATTCTAAATTGGAACAAGTAACCCGGGTAGTTTAAGGAGAACCACCGTTTGCTTGATGAATTTCCCAAACCTTCAACATGAAGAAGAAGGTAGGTCAAGACAGGTCATGTTGCAAGACAGATAAAATAAGATAAAATAAGCTGCTTTGTATTTCAGGAAGTTCAAGAAGTGCTGCAGGAGCTGTAAGAGACATCTTCTAATTGATAGTCTGAAGAAACAGGATTTTGCTGACCTCCTCATTTGTATTAATTTGTACCTGTTGGGAAAAACCCTGATTCTGTTTTAGATGTTTCTCTAGGCTTGTCTTCTATGAATACAGTTGTTACCTCTGTTTACTACAGCTTTGACAAATTTGACGGTAGTCTTTGAAGCATAAGAAAAGTGATGTGCTATAGGACATGTCTGAACTTCTTGTCCTTGATGGCAAGAACATACTGTGTTAAGTATTTCTAAGTGTCATTAGCTCTCTCAACAGATCTGCTTGAGAAATACTTCTGTCTGGATCTGATTTATGAACTTGAAAAGGTACTTAGTTAAGAACTATACTATCAGGGTTTTTTTCTTTCTGTAAGGAAGACAAGAGAAAACTTTACGATTCTCATTCTAGACTCAAATTCACACCTAACTGGTCCTCTCTCCCCTCAGTCTGCTAAAATCACAGGCTTGAAATGAAAGGTGTTTGGTATAAATAAGGTTTGTAGCACAAATTAAAATAGGAGGAAAGAGATCAGTCTTGTTTAAGTAATCACTGCATGTCTGGAGAGGTTTAACAAGACTACAAGCTTGTAGATCATCAGGTCTTGGCAGTTGTAGTCAGGGGATCAGTCTTAACTGTGAGACACTATCTAGACACAGATAGCCTCCAGAGCATGTCCAGATTTGGCAATTTTACCAAAGTACTCAGATAACGTAATACATATTCAAACCATTCAAACATTTCCTTCTTTCTTCTATCTGTGACACTAAACAGCTCCCACCCACTTGACATTGTAGACTAAGTGATTCAGATCTATTGGCTCTTGGTTGTGGAAAAATCTGCCTTGAGGTCAGTTGTGGTTTGTACCACAAGCAGCCATCCTTCCTTCACTATGCCTAACTTCAGCATGCTTTTTTAAATGGACACAATGTCCTTGCTTTCAGCTGCATTTTGTTAAGGATCAGCGTAGAATTGTATGCAAAGTATAAGGACCTCTGAATGCTGTGTGCATGTGGGAGCCTGTGAAAAATGGCCCCTATTGGGCCCAAGTAGAAAGTAAAGGAGGTGGCTGTGACTCAAAAGCCAGAAATACTGGGAAATACTGAGAGAAAGCCTAGAGGAATCCATTTCTGCCACATAAATATTCATAAACACCTTCCCACCTGGTGGAAAGCAGCAAATTATAGCAGCACTGAATATTCTTAAAGACATGTCAGAATTTTAAGTTCTGCTGTGTCCCTGAATGTCTTCCCTGAAACTAGAGGAGATTTTTTTCCCTGCCACTCCCCCCCCCCGCCCTCCTGGGATTGTTTCCTGTACACAACAATCAGACTTTAGTAATTGCAACTTTTCGTTTTCTTTTCTGATTTACAAGCCCACATGAGGCCTTTTGCATTCATTATGCATCAACCAGTGTGTATCTGGGGACAAATAATGTTCCATCTTACTTTCTTTTTGCCCTTGAACTGAACAGTTTTGTTTTTTAACAGAAATGCCTTTTTTCTTTTGAGAGCTCTCAGAAATATGTTCCTTTAAGAACCTCCTACATGGTATGTATTTGCCATTTGTAAACACAGTATGTCAAAGAATGATTTGATTCAGTGGCAAGGCAGCCAGATATTTGCATGTCATGAGGTCTAAGGGAAACAAACTGACCCTCAGCCTAGCCTTCCCCCATCCAGGCAAATTCTGATGGGACCCTCAAATAGCTCTGGCAAAGTGTTCTGTTTCTTTTGGACTTGATAAATGCTTGTTTCTGTGAAGACGTGTAATTATTTCTTCCTTTATTTTGCTGCGCAAGTTACCAAGAGAAGGAGCTTAAAACTGAATGTGAGTATTGAGGCTTTTTTTCCATTTTTCCTTTATCTGATAAGCTTTAAACTTGTTAGTATAGAAGGTACTTAATATTTTGAGCAAGTATGCAGGATGTTTTTCCTAACCAAACTGCTGAATAAATTAGATGCAGACTTCCACATATATGTTATGTTTTTGATTTTGTATCTCTAAAGATATAGAATTTTTTAAAAAATTTAAATTAATTTTTATTAATTCTTTTCATTGTGGTAATTGGCTCACCCACTAATTTGCGGAAAGATTGTCTGGGGTTTCCTTTGTAAAGAGATTAGGATGAGTTTTGTTTACTCCAAAGAATCACCCAACAAAAAATGAGTATGCTTTTTCCCATTACATTTTTATCACTTATCAAGATTTCATTTGCTTTTACAAGAAAAAATTCTGGATAGTGTCTTTTCTGTTAGGTCACTTGTTTCTAGCATGAGTACTTTTAACACGTAATGTGGATTGTTCTTGATTTTGGAAGAAAAACAGTTTCCAAGATGGCTTTTATAAGAAGTTAAAATATTGCTGTAAACAACAAGTATCATCTCCAAATTCTCCCTCCATAAGACACTTTGTGTTATCTTTCTTCATTTTTAGGATCATAATTTTTTTTTTAATTTACATTTAGAAATTAAGTTTCAGGTGCCATTTTTTGTTTATGTTAATATTTTTCTTCATTCTTTGCAACAAGTTGTTATTTGTACAAAACAAACTGTAGTGGATTTGATATATTAACATTATTACAGATTGCTGATGGTCATCCCATGTAATTTTACTGCAGGATCAGGAAAATCACTTTGACTCAAGGATGTTTAATTGGTAGAATATTGGGATGATACTAACTTGCAGGGTTAGAGAAAAATTAATTCAAAAGCTGCTTGAAAGAGATCCTGATGTATCATGTCTCCAAATTATTCACAGGCAGTCATAATTTATAAATTTATATTTTTTGGTTGACATGGTAAGACGTGTTCTGTCAGCTCCATAGCGATAATCCCAGCTTTTTTCATTTCTTTTCCCTACCAGAGTTTTATTTCTTGAAAGAATTGTTACAAACTTTCAGTATGACCTAACCATGGGCAGACAGAAAGAAGTATTTTAACCAGCATGCTTCCAAACACCAAACCCAAAATCAGAGGGTGAAATTCCAAACCTGTTGGAAGGAGCAGCCCTCCTGCCGACTCAAGCTCTAGGTTCTGTCAAGGCTTTTAGATCACCTGGAGAGTAAATCCAAGTGGAGTTTTATTTCACACTTCCCTGCCAATTTAGGGTAAATGATGCTCATAAATTAATCATTTCTAGTTCAACTGTTCTATTAAAATCTCCAGAGCCCTAAGTCTGGAAGCTGGTGTGGTGAAATGCTGCTGATGCTCCACTTGGGCTGCTGCAGCTGAATTCTTTCTTTGGGCATGCAACTCTTATGAGAAAGGAGGCTGTGGGTTCCTTGTTTCATACATTTGTGTTTTCCTGTAAAATGTCAGAGGGATCAAGCAAGGGCATTTTTGTGGAAATATGCAAACATGATTCCAAGAAAACAAGTTAATAATACCCCATTGTAGAAATTCTGCAGCAGAGATAAAGGGAAGGACAAGACTCACAAAGGGAAGCTACACTGCCTTAGTTCCTTCATAATGATGACTAAGTTTAATTTCTGCTAGAAGTCACCCTAAAGAGGAATTTGTATCTGTCCTTTAGCTAAAAAAAATTGCCTTACTCATTAGCTTGGCCAGGTTTAAGCTAGCTTTTGTGAATATCCCCATTCTCTGTTGCCACGTAGTACATGTCTGCTATTGTCCCTACTTTTTCTCCTGTCTTAAACTTAGGAGGTTTTTTTTACTCTACTTTATTCAGGCTAGTATGCTACTTTTCTTCCTAGCTATGAATTCAAAGGCTTCTTCCAGCCTTTGAATTTGTTTAAGGTCCATGCAAAAGGACTGGTTAATTCTTGTGCATCTCAGCATGGTGTGGGTAATGGATCTGAGCAGGCTGCCCTAGCTGGTCGCTGGCCTCACACTTAAGAGGCTTTATCAGACAGAAAAATATTAATGTTCCTGTAATGTGTCTTTGTGCATAGGTAGCAGAATTAACAGCAAGAATGGCCAAGTGCCAGAGGATGGTGTAGCTGTTGACAGAACATTTTGCATAAGAATATTATCATCATAACCTCAGGGTTATAAAGGACAACTGCAAAGTGCGCAACTGGAACATTTTATTGCTTTGGCTAAATTTGGAAAAGTTTTCTACCTCTAGCACTGGGAGTTAACCAGTTGGCAACATTTGTACACTGCTTTTAACTATCCCGGGCCAGTGCCATGGATACAGCCTGAGGAGCAGACCCATCTATGGCCAAGGTGCAGTGAATGGCTTCTTTTGTTCCCACTCCCCCAGGTTCTCTCTCTGACCTTGAGAAAGTCAATTATTTTGCTTTGACAAGTATTAACCTTTTCTGTAGACAAGTAACTCACAAATGTGTTTTAGGATTACTTTATTACTGCTGTTAGAAAAGCATTTTGAAACCTTTGAAAGGATGACTGTAAAATACCTCAGAGGTTTAGGTTTAATTATATTTATGAGAAGCCCATAACAGTATTCGGCTTAAACATGCTTATCAAGCTCAGTCTTTCTCAAGTGAGCTGTTCAAGTTTCAAATTCAGCCACATCATGATTCATTTATGTGCTAAGCATGCAAACTGTGGCATAATTAGAGTTCAAAAATCTAACTTGCACGGGAAAAAATGTTCAGAGTAAAACCTACTTCATGCTGGTCTCCTAATTGGCAATCTTTTTTTAGTTTAATGCTTGACAGTTGAAGAGCATTGAGAAATATTTCAAATTAAAAGCTCAAACAGTTTGGGCTTTTTGGATTAAAAAAAAAAACCCTACAGTAGCAGAATTCTTGATTTGTTTGATCACTTGCTTAGACTTTTTACTGAAAACTTTTAATAAGTTTTACATAAATTAGCAGAAAAGCTTTGGATTGTATTTGTTCCTTGGTGCAGTTTCTGCCACTGTGTTCCACTCTCCCCTCCTCAGATGAACGCTTTTCACCACAGCTGGTCAGAATTACAGTCTCTGAGCACCATCCTCTACCAAAACCAGTCAAATCCATTTGAGGTTTGCAAAAATGGTTGTTGCTATGTTCTTCACATCACCATTAGAATAAGCCCATCTCAATCAAACTCTACTGGTTTCAGTGGGCTCACTGTTCCACAATATCCTTGAGTTAAATTACATGCTCTTAAAATGTTCCTTGATGTTAGAAAGGAATTTCTTCATTCTTACCAAATTTCATCCAGCATTCTAAGATTTAATGATGGGTTTTATTTCTCTGAAGCAAATGTTGACTGTCTTCGGTGTTCAGATAAACTTTAGCCTTAATTTTTTCTTCAATCAGATGAGGTCAATCCTACACTGGAACCGATTTTTAGATAGTGTGTATTTATAATCATAGAAAGAAATTTACTCTGAAGTCATGGTGTCAAAAACAAAACAACAGCAACAAAAACTTTGTTCCACATATCAGGACATTACAAAAATCCCAGCAGGGCAGTTACTGAAGGGTCAGTAACCTGACATCATAATAAAGAAAGACAAAATCCCATGGTCTACTAATTTTAAATCATAGCCACTTCTAGACTATTTTAAGTAGGGAATGTTTAATGTGTGGTGCAGAGACTGTAAGGCTTGAGGGAAATGTTAGGATACCCAGTCACATAATTGTTCTGCAGATTTTATCTCCCAAGAAGGCAGAGCAGGTAATGTAAGAGTCACAAAGGCTTCAAGTAGGGGGCAAATGTCCAAATGTCACTGATGGGAACCCAGAGCTGAATGTTTGTAAGGACTGGTCGTTGTTGCTGCCACAGGATGTGAGGATTCAAGTTAAAACTCAGTCAATGCCATGTTATCCCCTGCCTTGTTTGACAGCACATTATCTACTCAACTGCTCAATGCTCCAGCGGTCTTTAAGTAACATTTTTGCCTGCTTAATGGATGATACACAAAGCCACATATTTAAAGAGCAAAAAAAGGAAAAACACCAACTTTTTTTTTTTTATTTGTTCTAGTGACACTGTTATTTTTCCTCCCTGGTAGAGGACAAACAGAAAGCCAAAGATCTCCACTCCCTGCTCTTTTTTTCTAGTCCCACTCCTAAAAGGGTTCTCCTAAAAGTGTTCACTGTCTTCAACATTATTTTTCTGAGACCACTTCTAAAAGTGTTTTTACATTTTGAGTCCATATATACTTTGACTGTGCTAGAATGAAATGTGCTGGATAACTATCAACAGTGAATATAGGACATGATGTAAAAGAATGTGTATATCTGAATAATAATCTTTTTTTTTCCCCAGCCCAAAAGCCAGCAGCCTGTCCTTGATGCATCTGTGTAGATAAGCTAATGAGGTTTTCCTGTCCACGATGTGTTTAAAGCACACAGGGCAGGGATTAAAACAAAAAGCCACCCTGCTATAATTCCACATCACTGGTGGTATGCACACACAGCTGAATTGCACTATTTTGTAACTGCAACCATGGTGCAGATGCTGAGACTTCATTACAGAATTGTGCATAGCACTGCCCAATAGATAAGACCACAACCACCTAAACTGTAGAATTATACCCTAATCCAGAACATTTTAAATCACCTGATTTGACATCCGTGAATTGCAATAAATTACTCAGCTACATTAATTTGCACACAGATGCCAGTGTTCTAAGCGATCCATCTTAAGAGGAGACAGCAGGTGGTCATGTAGCACTTAGAGGGAAGCAGAAGGAAGGCAAATAAATCTGTTGAAGAGTACCCACAGCATATTTTCATGTTGGTTGTTTGTCCTGAGCTCTCCTAGAAACCTTTCTCGCCATCTGTCTCAGTTATATCATATAACCAGTTTGCTGCTTGGTAGAATATAAAGAGTGACACTTCTTTCAGATTTTCTTTACCAGATTAAATGCTTCATAGTCTGTCTACCTAGAAGATACAATATTTGCATATGTATTTTAATATGTTTCTGCTGTTATTATTATATCTCTGTATTCCCAAAACAGTGCAACTGCAGAGATCATTAACACTAAATGTCATAAACATACCTACTGTGTTAATTGTCATCAAAAATCTAGAGTCCATAGGTAGAAATCAGGCTGTTTCTAGCTCTCTTCAATGCTTCTGCTTACCCCTCCTCTCGTTGTTGCCTAGAGAAGCTGTGGGTGTTCCATCCCTGACAGTATTTAAGGCCAGGTTGGATAGGGCTCTGAGCAAGGGCTGGTCTACTGGGAAGAGTCCAGGGGGGTTGGGAATAGGTGATCTTTATGGTCCCTTAAACGGTTTTGTGTCCAACCCAAACCATTCCATTATTACTTGATCCTGCCTCTGGGAATTGCCCATCTTGAAGCCTGTTTTCTCTTGGGAAGCATTGGAGAGTGAGTGGCACAGCAGCAGTCACCCCAAACATCTCACATTTAATGGGAAGACATTTGCAGTGGCCAGCACTTCTTAAACTGTACAGCAGTGGTTTTACAAACAATGATTTCTTTTCGTGTAATAGCAACTTAGGGCTTGTCTGCAGAGCCACATCATCCCTATTTTCAGAGATGAGCTTGATAAGAAGGTGGCAGCCAAGCCTGAGGAAGCACTGCAAGCAGCAAAACTGGCCTATGGAATATCTGGCCTACAAATCAATATATGTGGAAAAATGATAATTGAAGTAGGGATATTATATACCAGTACTACTGACAGCAGCATGTGCTTTTCCTAAGCTGTAATGCCATCTAATGCATCACAATCTCTTAACAAGGCTGAGACTAGAAAATTTTAGATTTGCTTCATTTTGATAAGGTGTCATCCTTTTATTGAAAGAGTGCTGTTTCTTGGTTTATATTTTTCCTCAGGAAATTAGGTCAGGTTGGCATAGCACAGCTGCAGATAAGAGTAAAAGCCACTGCAGCAGATGCTTGATTATCATTTGGGGGATTTATGTTTGGGTTTGGGGGAAGAAAGTCTTTCTTTTTTTAAAATAGGGTAAAAATAGCGTAATGAAAATCCTTTCCAAATTTAGCTTGTTGCTAACAATGCTGCTGCTGATGATGATCTTTATATTTTTGCTCATTTTATTTCTTAAAGCAGTTCTAAGTAGGTCACAGGCTTTTAAAGAACCCTTCTAGAAAAAGTTGTGCTGTGTGGTCAGTTGTAGTTTGTTGGTTTTTTTTTTTTAATTATTGTAATTCATGTGATGCACCCCTTCTCACACAATAGAGTAATATTCATCCACCATGCTATTCCTGAAATAAAATGTAAGAGTAGGAAAATCTGGTTTCTACAACTAGGACATCTGCAAATATGAGAAATTACATATTTTTTCATTAAGATCTTAAAGATTACTGTCAAAATCAGCATTCCCTATTGAAGTTCTGTTACTTCTTGTTAGTGGCAAGACTGTTTTGATTGGTGACCTCCAGGCACTTCACTCACCCTTGTATAACGCAGGTATCATTTCTTAGAAGGACTGTTTTCCCTGGCAAAGATTTCAGTCCCAAAGGCAGGCTTGTGTCACTTCCAGGGAGCTGTGTCCCTGCCAGGTAGTGTCAGTGTATGGCTGAAATGCTGCTGTTTCCTTGGGACACTTCTGCCCAGCTGTGCAAGCATTTTGTGCAGATGCTGTTCTAGCAGAGGTGGTTCCAAAGTGCTTCTCTGATGCTGGTCCCTACCAGTATCCAAAGGGGGCCTAGTGGGAAGCTGGAGAGGGATTCTTCATCAGGAACTGTAGTGATAGGACAAGGAGTAATGGGTACAAACTGAAAGATGGGAAACTTATTATAGATATTAGGAAGAAATTCTTCACTGCGGGGGTGGTGAGGCACTGGAACAGGCTGCACAGAGAAACGATGGATGCCTCACCCCTGGAAGTTTTCAGAGCCAGATTGGATGGGGCATTGAGCAAGCTGGTCTAGTGGGAGGTGCCCC
Organism: Chloebia gouldiae; assembly: GCA_003676055.1. Classification (NCBI taxonomy): domain Eukaryota; kingdom Metazoa; phylum Chordata; class Aves; order Passeriformes; family Passeridae; genus Chloebia; species Chloebia gouldiae. Next base: position 34,589,885 of record QUSF01000002.1, read on the forward strand.
TGCCCATGGCATTTGAGTTGGAACCAGATGATCCTTAAGGTTCCTTCCAACCCTTAAAATTCCATGACTATGATTTGCACAACAGGGATGAACTCACTGGTGGAAGTCTCAGATCAGGACTTCAGTGCATGTCTTAATTTTTAACTTCCACTTTCAGTTTATTTAAACACTTTTTGAAGTACCATTCATGATTCCCTAATCATGGATTGTAGGTGAGTGTAAAGGCATGAAAGGGTACTTGGAAAAAACAGGCATCCACAAGAGACCTGTTTTGTTGTGATGAGAATGTCCCCACTCCTGTTCTAGTGCCCATAAAAGAATATTGAGGGTTTGTGGGGAATTTTACCCTCCCTCTTTTGTCATTCAACAGTCATATATTTTCTGTATCACAGAATCACCTTGCAACTCCCCCTGCTGAACCTCACAAGCCTCTTGTCACCCCACTTCTCCCGTTATGGGGAGGGCCCTCTCGATAACAGCACATCCATGTGCTGTATCAGTCTCTCCTCCCACTGTGGTGTTTTCTGCCAGTTTGCTGTGGGTGCCACTCTGTGCCATCTAACTCACCAGTTAACTTGAGCAGTCTTTATCACATGAGCCCTTTGTAACAGATGCAATCCTCAAACCTGTTTTCTCATTCAATAAGGGAAGTACAACTAAGAATACTAACAGGATTTTACATTGAAAGTTACAACAGTGCACAACCGAATTATTTCATCACTTCATTTTATTCCATACATTTGACAGTAGTCAGAAAGGAATGAGCTCCATAATGACACAGGAGAAAACTCTGGCTCTACCAGACTATGTGAAAACCTGTAAAAAATGTGGGTAAGAACTATCTCAGAAAAAAAAAAAGGAAGAATTTAGATGACTACACCATTTGAGCTTGTATGGTGTAAACAAAGCAGACAGCAATACCAATTAAGGAAAAAATTACAAAATTCCTGAGATACTTGTTCCCCTAGTTAAGCCATAGCTCTTGCCCTTTTTGCTTGTAGTCATGGGGTGTGTAAACACAGTACAATTCAGTCAGTACAAATTACCAGACCAACCTCTAAAATATTTGCTTTGTCTTGACACCCCAGCAAAACAGTGTCACTTGTGGACCATGAAGCAGAATAGTTGGATTCTTACAGTTCTGTCCCGTTTGGCATATGTCCTGGCTGCTTAAAGGAGAATTTCAACAGTGAGAGCTCTGCACTCACTCAGATGCTTCCAGGACCTGATGCTGTATTATTGTCCTGTGCCACAGAGATAAGATAGTTCAGAGTTAGTATCTGTGTCTTCTTTCCAGTAGATGCTTGGTTTGACTCGATCTGTAATATATGCCCCTAGTTCTTATTGCTTCTCTAGCCATTTTTAGAAAAGCAAATATTACAGAACTCTTAATGTATGTAAATGCATGAGACTGAAATAGGGAAAATTAAGTCAGCAAATTCATGCAAATAAGGCAAATAGCATTAGAGGATAAAAAAATGCACTTACATGAAAATGAACAATTGCCTAGGGCAGCTTGCAGGGGTGTCCTCATCATAAGATATCAAATTGTTTTTCTTATCCTTCAGTGCTGTTCAAAAGGTTTTCTTTCCCCGTCTTTTTTTTTTTCTTTCTGCCTCTCTAAGAAATAGCCTTAGTTTGTTTTTAAAGAAAAAGATGATGGAGTTCAGTGGCAGGTATATTTAGATGAAGAAATATTCCATTAGAATTTCCACAAAGTGAAAGAACACTTTTACCTGTATGTACATATCTACATCCATATATATATACTAATTCTTTTCTGAGTAGTATGAATGTTTTGGGGCTTTTTATTTTTGTATGATGTCAGAAAGATTAACATATATTTATAGAAAACATCAAGATTAATTTTTGAAAGGTACATTAACCTTCTGGCTCTGCTTTTTAGCTCCAGTGAGAAAAAAAAAAGAAAAAAAAAACCAAAAAAACATTATTTTCCTGATGGCTCCATATTTATCAGGACTCAACTTCGCAACCATGTTCTTACAGCTTTCTTCACTGGAAGTCTTCTGGTGCTCTGCATTTTATGGGAAATAATTTGACTCTCCAGAAAGTCCCTGTCTAAATTTGTTGTAGCTAAATTATATCTTAATCTGCTTTAACAGCAGGCTGACTGACATTTTTATATTTTCATCTCTTTTATCATTCAGTCCATGAGACTGCTGCATTCTCAAATCTGACCCCAGAGACTCCAGTTACAATATCCTCACGTCCTTGGCAACATCTTTCTGCACCTTCTTGGAATATTCTTAACATTAAAAATGATAACTTGTATCCATGCCAACCAGGTACATAAAAATCAACAGCTTCCAATTTAAAATGTTCCAATTTAAATAATAAAATCATCTTTTCCCCAGGAAGGGCAACATGGCAGTCTTTCCCTGTGCCTAGGACTCAAGTTAGCAGCTGGAATGCTGGAGTCAGCATTTCATTCCATGAGAGTGAATAACATCAGATCTCCAGAGATTTCTTAGCTGACCTTCAAAACACAAAGTCTAGCTTCCAGCAAACTTAAAGTAAACATATTTCTCTAGAGATTAGGATCAAAGCACAAGAAAAACATTCTACTTCACTGTGTGGCGCTCGTACCATTACTTATTTATTGGAGCATGGATAAGTGGTGCTGGGAGAGATGAGATTTACCTTTTTAGTTGCATTTTCTAATGGTAAAAGTAGTTCTCAAAGGTTACCCATACTTTTGCCAAAAGGTTTGCAAAAAATCTTCCTTCTTTTGCATACAATTTCCGGTTCATTCCCAAACATGGTCTTTTATGATAATAATAATGGTCAAACTCTGAAGACTTTCTGAAGAAAAGTCTTGGGCAGCTTGAGCATTTTACTAGAGAAGCAGCCCAAGGACACCCTCAGGCTTTGACTCTGTTCTTGGGGGGTGCTTTATTAAAGTTCTCAAGCAACAGCTCTCATCTGTACATATAGGGGTTTAAGAGAAAAATTACATTGAATATTCAGTAGTTCTGAAGTATTACAGTAGTGGGTCTTGTTTGTGCACACAGCCTGGGCTTCCTGGAACAGACTGACTTCCTGGGGGAGAAAAAGCATTAATCAAGAGAACCACTTTTTAAAGAAAATTATTTGGAATGCAGAGGTTTTGATAATTTAAAAAACCTGATTGACATTTATTAGGATAAAAAAACAGAGATGTTTCTACAGACATAGGAAACTATTTGTTGGTGAGCTTTGTGCAACAAAAATGTGCTATAAGTAACAAAACTTTTAATGAATGTCCTGTTTGAATTTTGCTGTTGCCACTTTTAGACTGATATGAAACTCTATCAGGAAGCAGGAGTAGTGATCCAGAGAGGAGGGGATCAGAAAGGTTGTTCACTTGGGGTTATCCTCTGAGGCAGTTCATAACTTTAATTCCCACTAAAAAAATATGAAAATCCTCTGAAACCTAGTTTCAAGCTTGTTCTGTGACCTTAACTATGGAGTTAACCACAAACACTCCTTGATTGTGTCCTTAGACACAATTGTGTCCTCCTTCCCCAATAAAGAGCAAAATGGGCAAAACTTAACCTTGACTTTGGTCATGACTGTGATTGTGCATTAAATGCACAGAGCTCTGCCTGTCTGCCTGGTTTTATACGTCATATTCTGTAAATGTACAAGCTGATGGATGTAATTTTCTTGTATAAATGGGTTTATTTGTTACACATTCAAATCTCTGTTTGATCTTAAGGAAATGGAAGTCCTGATTCAAGCCCTGATTATTTTTCCACAGATATCATATAAAACACATCAGAAATATTTTTAAGAAAGTGTGTTTCCCACTGATCTGGGTTCCAGATTATTTTCTTACTACACCCTATCTTGGCTGACACAAATATTAAGGGCAGTAAGAAATACCATATATCAATTCAACTCTAAAGATTTTCAATTTACAGGAACAACAATCTTTCCAACCAAGTCATTACTTTTTGTCTGAAATTAGTATGACAGCCACTCTCCCTGCCCCCTTTCCACTGTTTTACTACTACATCTCCCAGAACAGATTCATAAATGCCTGACCTTATGCATTGGTGCTAGTGGAAACCTGCAGTAACTGGTTTTTTCTCACAGCTCAAACAACCATTTTGGTTTAGAGCTTACCAAAGCAGAAACCCAGGAAAAGATTTTATGCCTTTTTAAAGCTGAACTGTGGGTATAGTTCAGGCAATCAGTGAGTGCATAAAAACAAAGTGTGAGGTTGTAACTCTAAGTGGGCTAGATGTAGGCTTTGTCATGGATAAAAACTCCCTCAAATCTTCTGTATGTTCTTATATTGTCTTCTGTATGTTCTTCTTTATTCTCGGGCTCTGCATCTGGTTAAGAAAATCCAATTTGCCCTGTTATTCAAAGTGCAAAAATTTCAGCTGCCCAAAGTCACTGACACATAAATATTTTAGACCTTCTCCAGTCATTTTCAACTCCTTTAAAATTCATGATTGCTGGTGCTGGCTGCAGCTACTCTCATTGAGTTTCATGAAGAGTGCAACCCAATGAGCCCAGCAGATGTTTCTGGCCTTGCTTCACTGTGAACTTTCTGGTTTCTTCTTCCTTCATTTCCAAGAATCAAGACCCAATTTTAGCAAAGTGATGATGATCCAACCAGCAATAAGAAGACTGAAATAGGGCTTAAAATCCACAATCTTTAAAACATTCATTATTACAGATCTATAAGCAGCTGAGGTTTGGATGCTTGTCCAAGCCTCTTAAGCCTGAAAAACTGAAATATGGGAAATTCATACAACTGATTCTCAATAGATTTGTGGTATTTCCTGCACTTGTCTGGCACAGTAATATAAACTATTTCACATTATTTTGCTACAGCCAATGTGGAATCCAATATAGAAATAAAGAAAAATGTAAGAAAAACAATCTTTTCCAGTAACAACAAGGAAAACTTTCTTTGAGTTCTGATTTTGACTTATTATTTAGTTTATTTTTCTTTATATTTTACCCTTTTGCTCTCCAGGCATATTTGTGTGACTTTAAAATGCCACCAAATATTAGCAGCACATTTGGAATAATGCAAAAAACAGTCATATATCCTGGAGTCCCTTGTCTTCCTTCCATTGGGTCAGGTAGATGTGAGGGTATTTTAAAAAGAAAGGAACGAGTAGAAGGATGGGAGTATCAAGAGCAAGTCAGGAACACACTACAAAGTGCCTGCCTCTTCTCTTTGGCCTTTGCACTTGGTTTCATTTCTGAATATTGCTTCTATCTCCATTACCCAATTTCTGGATGAACCATATCTCAGGATCCAGTACATAATGCTCATAATGCCAGTAGTTTTATGTAGGGAATGTGAAGTTGGCTTCATTTTCAGGTGTCTGGCCTGAAACAGTGTTAGAATAAGCTGAAGCAGCCCTCTTGCTCCCCATCATGTAGGTGATACAATTCACAGTATATATTGTTAAAGGCTACCATTTTGTTGTTGAACAAGCCAGCATTAAGAAATCCAGGGCACTGCAAATGGCCAGGAAATGCCTGTCTTTCACAGGTAATGCAGCATTACTTAGTACTTGAGCAAGCATTATGCACTGAATTACATGACTTCTCCATCTTTTGCAGACCACGTGGAGGCCCCCAGCAGGATGACCAGCAGCCACACAGACTGCCACTTCTGCCTGCAGTCTCTCCGTGGCAGGAAATATGCACTAAGAGAAGAAAACGCTTACTGTGTTCCATGCTATGACAGCCTCTATGCCAACCCCTGCCAAGAGTGCAAACAACCCATCGAGTGCAACTCCAAGGTAAAGATTTAGCTTGAACTTTTTGTTCCTTGTTAAATTATACACAGATCCAATTTCTTTAATGGTAGATTTGATATCCACCCCTTTTCATATCCCTGTATTGCTGAAGAGACCTAACCGTAGCTGTTGTACATCCACACACAGCAGAGTGAAACAGTGTTATTTTCCCTGAAAAAGGAACACTCTGGGATCAAAGATGAGGAAATCTACACATGCATATGCCCCAAGCTTACAGCAAGGCTGTGGTGGGTGTGTGGACCTCAGCTAGGCTCCATCCTTCACCTCCAGTCACTCACTGGCTGCAGAGGCTGCACAGTGCTGGAGGGGTGATAGGGTGGGTGGTGCAATTCAGTGTATCAGGTTGATTGACACCTTGGAATTTTTGAGACATGTTCACTGAAAAAATGTTTTGAGCATTGAATAAATTGTTTTTACTGTAGGTGTTGACAAGCAGATGCCAAGCTTAGAAGACAACATGTTTATAATTTGTATATTCTCTCTCTCTCTTTTGGAAATAAAATATTTTTTAATTTTTGCTAAATTCCATGCTTACCTTTCTCATCTCACAGGTGGTATATTAGTGGCAGTGTTTCTGCTGCTTGTCTTTCCTTTCATCGCTCAATTTATTACAATATTAATTAATAATTCAAGTTCTTCTGTGGTCTTTTACAGGGTTTCTAGTACCCCATACTTCAATTCAGAGGACATACACTTGACATTGAATTTTAAGGTCAAATGAAACCTATCAAAAAGCATTTATTTTGCCAAGTTCAGTGTGTACTGGTCACCTTCTCCCCATGCTTTCTTTGCCTATGTTCCTTAGAAAGAAAAGGACAGAAAGATATTAAAATAAACTTCTTGGAAGGCTTTCCCAGCCCAAGCACTTCAAAGCACATAGTCTACATACAGGAATCATCCAAGGAAAATACTGATTTGGATGAAGACACTCCTCAAACTCTCATCAGTATTTCATCCACAGCAACACTGTACACGTAGTAGCAGTCAGATTCACCAGGAGAACACATGCTTTGAGTTCACTTAATTTCATCTTTAAAATTAAAAATTAAATAAGTGACAGGATTACTCTTGTTGAGGATCATAAACAAAAAGCCATGTCTTTGGACTGAATGGAAGGGAAAAACGAGAGGAAAAAGCAGCTGTGGTAAAAAAGGAGTGCACCTGGCTAGAGATATCTAGAAAAGTGGCACACAGAGATCTACAACTGATTGTCTCACCTCTGCCAAGGGGTTAGAGCTTGGTTTTCTTCCTCTCCTCCTCACCCAGTCTTTGCCTCAGGCTGCTCTGGGCTGACAGCCGAGTTCCTGCAAGGTTCAGAGTGCTAACTAAAGCAAATGAAACTGGTAAATGCTCAGCACCTCCTGAAATGAAGCATGGTATTTCTTTTATTTTTAGCTCTTTAAAAGGCAGGGACATGATCAAGGAGAACAATGAGATTGGATTTGTGTCCTTTTATGTTTCTTACATATAAAAGAGTCCTGGAAGTGTTTATTTTTTTAAGCTGGGAGGGTTTTTTGGAGGTGCATTTTTCCCTGGCTTTTCTAACTGTGGGGAAATTAAATGTGCTATTTGGTCCTTTTTTTTGAGTTCTTAGTCAGGATCTCAGTACATACACTGTTAAGCTCTTTCATCCCTTAAGCCCAGTGACTCTTAAAGAAACATTTTTCTGCCAAGTTTTCGGGGGGATTTATATCAGATGTAAACAAAAGCAATTATTTTTTTTAATTTTACTAATAATCATTTTGTTCTCAATGAGATTTTAATTGCTTGATTTCTGACATAACTTAGCATTATGTCATGTCAGCTGGAAGTAGTAACACTGAAAATACATAAGGTTCATTTCAAATTCTATAGAATATGGGCTTCCTCTCCAGTGGTCTGTGCACATTAAAAATGTTGATCGTTTCCCCTTGAAAGACAACTGTAATATATAATGTGGTTCTTCCAATAAAAACATACCTCTGTGTTACATAAGGAAGGACATTCTGCCAAAGCAGCTCCTAATGGCCTCTGCAAGAGATCTACACAACAGTGTGACACTGAGTGCCCCTTCCCTGAGCACACTTCTGGCTGGGTCCACCACTGCAGGGCTCTTCCTTTCTCGCTTTAGTTCTGGAAGGAACTGAAGGATAAAAACACTGTAAATAAATGTTCTCACTAACATGAACTTGCTTTCTCCAAGGATCTGGCCTACAAAGGCCGCCACTGGCATGAAGGGTGCTTCAGGTGTGCCAAGTGCAGTCGCTCACTCGTGGAGAAACCATTTGCCGCCAAGGACGAGGTCTTGCTGTGCACCGAGTGCTACTCTGATGAGTACTCATCCAAGTGTTTTCACTGCCAGAAGACCATTATGCCTGGTAAGACAACAGGGGCCCTTTGCCACATTTTTAATGATAACCACCTCCTGGAATAACCAAGTTACAAGATCCTTGACTTTCAGAACAGCTTGGAGGTGACTACTCTTCCTTTGTGTGGAATTCTCCCAGCAGTGGGGAGAAGACAGGCAGACACGTCTGATCTATCACTGACAGGTCTTATGAATCCTTCTAAAACTATTAAGAGTTCAATGCAGGGTAAAATGTGTCCATGTGATGTCCTTGATTCTGTTGCAGTTCTTAGGAAGCATATCCCACTGTGAGCATAGGCAGACAAACTGAGCTATTGTGAGCTGAAATGCCAAATTAGACAAGTCTTCTGAATGTTTTCCACATTGACCAGACCTGTGCTTGTGTTCTTTATACTAGTGCTTTCAATCAGAAATATTTTTTGTTTAAATTGTCAAAACATGACAGTTTGCTTTCAAATCATTAGCAGCATTTTTACTAAAATGAATACAAGTCCATTTTGCAATATTGTTCATGTTTGCAATAGGCTTACTTCCTGCCATTAGCAATCTTGAAAATTCTGCACATTCCACTAAACTCCTTCTCAGCTTCTCATTGTGTCTGTTCAGGACATGCTCTAGACTTTTCATTGCTACCACATCAGTAAAGCTCATAGAGCAGAGTGACCACCCAAAAGCTGCCTCTTCACAGGCACCTGAGAGAAGCCACAGCACCATTAGTTGCAAAAGGAAGCTGCTTGCTTAGGAAAGTGTGTCCCCAACTTTTGGAACAAAGAACATCAGTAATTTTGTAGTGACATTAGAATTTTATTTTTTAGTATCTCTTAATGCTGAACAGTAAGATTCAAGCTGCACAAAATTATAGTCTTACTACTGGTACTAGATTACTCAGGTTGTATACAGCCTGTAACACTAGTTTGTATTTTTTTCAGTTTGTTTCCTTTTCATTACAAGTAAAATCTACATTAGTGGAAACAAATACTTTAACAATATAATTGTGTTCATTTTAAGGATTATAAACTACTTGAATAGTATATGGTTTACAAAAATGTTGTCAAATAGGCATATGTCACTAGATGTGGTCAAAAAGATGACAGAATACACTCAGGTTTGCATTATTATCTTCTGGTGTATATCCACGCTGCTTGTTTTATCACAGAGTCTAAATCCTTGCAGCAAGTGCCTGAAGGTGTGAGAAAGTGCAACAGTGGCATGGGAATGCCAGCCAGTCTCTATATCATTAACTTCCTTCTCATCAGCTTGCTAAGCTCTGTGTTGAAAAGACCTAGTTGTGAAAGACAGTGAAATTGTCCTTCTGATCACTGGGATGAAAGTGTAAACCTTTTGTATCTAAATACAACCAGTAGTTTCTCCACAGTTCAGGAGACAGGTACAGTGGAACTGATCAGTTATAGCAGCAATCTTCTTCATGTGGAAAGGATGGTAAAGCTCCTTGCACCTCTCTGTTCAGTCTGATGCTACTCACAGATAAAAAGTTAAGGATGGAGATCCACTGGAAACATTGCTCCCAGATATAAGTGCATAAGTTAGACTTATGTTTCTATATCAAGACAGGACACCTGCATACAGAGCAAAAAGCTCTGAATCTCCTCTGACAAATATTTAACTGAGCAACTTTCTGTCCTTGTGCTGTATCAAAAACATCTAGTTAAATATGATAAAAATAATTGTTGGTCTAGGACGGAAACGATGAGGTATAGGAGAAGGCAGTATAATGTGCAGTATCACAGAAAAAAATATTTATTTTTAGGAAGTTGCCAATTTAAGCTGATTAAGATAAATAATGCATTTATGAATAAAGGAGCCTTAATTTAAGAAAGACAGAAGATAGGACAATAATAAATATACTAAACATCCAACAAATTAACCTCCAATTTATAAAAGTGCTGTGTACTGAACATTATTACTGTGTTGGCTGGTTTAAGAGAAACTGAGCAATTCAAGCATTATCACAAAGAAACCCCAAAAGATTCTTATAAGAACAGACTCTAAAAATCACAACTTAGGCAATTCAGCCTATCTTTTGCCAGATGAATATATGGCACTGGATGTGTTCTTGAAATTTCAAGTGCATTCTTTAAAGCACTATTAAATTGAAGATTACTGTTTTCTTGGGTAATCCAATGCTGAGGTAGAAGGTTCAAAAACAATAGCATTCCCAACATTTAAAAGTTATATTACAAGGCTATATCTGAGAGGATTGTTCACTTTGGTTTTTTTCAGGTTCACGTAAAATGGAATTTAAGGGAAGTTCCTGGCATGAATCCTGTTTTGTTTGCCAGTATTGTCAGCAACCATTGGGAACAAAACCATTAATCACCAAAGACAATGAGAATTACTGTGTGCCCTGTTTTGAGAAGCAATTTGCTCATCATTGCTATGCTTGCAAAAAGGTAATTAAACACGTGATACAAAAAATGCCCTAGTGAGGCAATACTGCTCATGGGAGAAAGGGATGGATTATGTGAAATGTGTGGTGAACTAAGAGTAAGATCAGAATCTTCCCATTGACACTGGACACTGAAAAGCAACTGTGACAGTGTCTGCTGTCCACTCTTGTTAATCTAAGATTGATTATATCTGCCAAAACAAATGCTTTCGGCTATTGATTATTAGTTATTGATTGTGACTTTTAGCAAAGATTAAATGGAAAGTTATATAAAACCCTTCTTTCTTGAAAATATCTGATTTTGCCTTTGTAAACATGCCTCTCTTTCCATAATTTTGCAAATTTATTCATATGCATAATTAGCCACCTGAAATGAGCAAATCATCCACAATCTTGACTATTTTTTCTTGAAATATATCAGGCAATTAGCAGATGAAGTAACATCCAATTGTGATTACACTAATCATGAGTTCCACTGATGCAATATGTGATGATACCTTTGTGGGTACCAGAAAGATTGATTTGATTTCTTTTTTCCCCCAAGTACAGATAAATCAGTTCTTCCCTCCCTTGACTTCTCATGTTTTAAGATTGTCTCTTGTTGATGAAAATACTCAAAGCATCACACTATTCTAATGTGATACTTTTCTCTAGGGAAATGTTTTAAGCTGTTTTTAGGGCAGAATTTTATTTATTCTTTAGTACCTGCATTACTCTGGAAGTTTTTTGGTTTTTTTTTCACTTCATCAAATGACTTATAATTTCCTATAATTATGTAATGATTACCTGCAAACCTTTACGTCTAACAAAAGCTTTTAATTTCAGGAAAATTTTCTGCCTACTTTTTCCTTCAGTAGTTAAACTTTAGAAAGTACTTTTATATATTCCCATGTCTATATCCAGGCTTTAACTTGCATTAAATGAACACACGGCAATTATAGTAATTATGCTTGATGTTTATTACAGGCATTGATGTTAGCACTTCCTACATAAAATAATCAGGATTTGCTTCTTATTATTTCTAGGAATGCACATAGTCCCCCTACATAACAGTTGAAACCATTTTTTTTCTGAAACTTGCATCTATTCCCAGACATGAGAATTGAGCCCAAATAGATTAAATTGCCAAAACTAATCTTGAATTTTTGTCAGTGATTTTTAGATTTTATTAGAAAAGCAAATATAACCACAAAATAGCCCAAAACTGGAATGTTAAAGGGATTGGAAACTGTTTAAATCTCTTTATTGCTTTATGAGACCCCATATTATTCTTGATTTTCCTGAAACTGTATTCACCAGGAAAATTTGAGGATACCACTAATTTTACTTAAGTTTCTTCAATTTTTTCTTCTCCTATTCCAATAGTATTCATTCACTCATTCATTCATTCATTCACTCATCCATTAATTTCCTGTCATGCATGTGCCTTGATAGTAGAAACACTATCTTACAGCTCACCTTTATAGAAATTTCTCTGTAGTCTCTCACAAATTCTGTGAAACCTGCTCTTTATCACACATATGGGCTCCATAGAACAACTGGAAATTTCCCTCTTCAGAAATAACCAGTGCAGAGCTGTAAGTGTGTTGCTGGAAAACAGAAGTTGAAGACACTGTTTTTCACGGTTTTTTTCTTCTTCTGACTGTGTAGATCTCCATTCTGTTTTACCTCTGTTTCTTTACTGTATTTCTTCATATCTAAAATACTGTTGCACTTACTGTTGAGAGACAGCAAAATACTGGTTGGAGATTAACTATTATCTCAGTATCAGTTCTCTCACCCACTATCACTGAGAATTTATTTTCTGAGAGCATGACTGATTCTAAACACTAGACAGTACAATAGAAAAAAATTCATTTAAAGATAACATATTTATTACAAATTATGAGGTTATATTGTGGTAGAAAATTGAAAATAACAAGTAGCATATGGACTTCAACTGCAGTTTAGTTAAATGGATAATCCAGATGAAAAAAAGTTGATGTGACCACACTCTCTTGTGCATGTTGAAAGAGAGAAAACGTGGAAGTACTTATGAAGGATTGGACAATCCTTCATTATTCACACCTTTGTTTCTTTGCTCTGCCCTTCTTTGTCAATACATTAGGTTATAACTTCTGGAGGAGTGGCCTACCATGACCAGCCTTGGCATAAAGAATGCTTTGTGTGTGCTGTGTGTAAAACTCAGCTGTCTAGACAAAGATTTGTTTCCAAAGATGAGTATCCATACTGTGTAGACTGTTTCAGCAAATTTCATGCCAAGAAGTGTGCTGCTTGCAAGACGCCTATTACAGGTGAGCCTCATCTTCTAGAGGGGACAGAAATGAATCATCAGTCTCTTCTCAACAAAGACCTTCACTTTAGGAAAAAAAAAAAAACAAACATTAAAATTACTCCCATCATAATGAAAGGCTGAAGGAGTTAACTATCAGAGAGACTCTCTCTGTGTCACATGTCCTGTATCTTGCTAGGACATACTGATCACACATATTCCCTAATGGATGAGTTTATGTGCCCAAAGGAGTTCCTCCATTTTGTGAGGTAGTGTTTTCTGTAGTAAAATTCTTCCTTAAGAATATTTAAAAAGGTGCTTTTTTTGTTCTTCCCAGGACAGTACACACAAGCCCCTCTGTGATTTCTTCAGTTTTGTTTTTAAATGCAAATTTGATTAAACTGAACACAGATTAACTGCCTGCTGGTAAAACACACCTGTCAAATTAGAAAGCTTGCCAAATGCATCAGAGCTCTATTTCATGAATCCTTGTATACTTATATATGATTTATAATTAGACATGTTTGTCACTGGCCTATGATAGCTGAAGTTTTCTGAGAGCATTTGCTGGTGTTCTGCACTTTAATCCTGTTGAAAAGTACTTCTTGATTCTTACAGGTGCATGCTGCATGTGTCATTGGACAAAGAAATCAATGAATACCCAATCACATGTGCATGATTAAAAAAAAACAAAACAAAACAAAAACAAACCCAAACTATAAAACAACAACAAAAAAACCCCAAAACTATTTGAATTCCCCCAATCTTCAAGATTTTACTTCAGATAATTATGCTAGGAATTCCATTATCTGGCAATTTCCAAAAGAATCCATCTTGAAGAAAAATTACTAAATTTCATTCAGAGTTGTATATAAACTATACAAATATTGCAAATAACTTCCATGAGAGTTTGTTGGGAAGATCAGCAAACCTGAATGGACTTTCTGATAAACCCATTGTGTTCAGATCTCGTAATGGGATATGCAAGCAAGTGACTTGTGGCTTTGCTTAAAGAATTTCCCACTGTTTAAATTTTAAAGCTATTTTTCAATTCAGCCAATAAAGAGTATTTCACACTATTGTACATTAAGCGTTGTACTGTTTAATTTTAATGGATTTTCGTTTATTTTTCCGTTCGCTATATGAATGACAACGTGGTCACACATCTGAAAGTTCTCTATTGCATTACTGAACCATGCCTAGAAATACTGGATTCAGATCTTTTTTCTTTTTTATTTCATACTGTCTTTCAGGACTCGGAGGTGCCAAATACATCTCATTTGAGGAGCGTCAGTGGCACGGGGAATGCTTTAGCTGTGCAAAATGCTCTGTCTCCCTGGTGGGCCAGGAATTCCTCACTCAGCAGGATGACATCCTTTGCCACAAATGTGGCTCTGCTTCATAGTTCTGTGGAAAGCTGTACAGCTGCATTATTCTCACTCTGTAGCAATGTAGTTCATTGGTCTGCTATAAGAAAACCAGATAAAATGTACTACAGTTATTTAGTCATTCAAGTAACTTTCCAACAGCAGTTTAAGGTCATCATAGTTCTCAGCTCTTTACAGACAAAAATTAACCAACCCCCCATACTGCTTAATAAAACAATGCAGAAAAGATTATTATATATTTAAAGACTAACTCCACTAGGTTTTCCTTGTAACACACTGCACTCTGCTGTTAGAAGCTTAAAAATTTATTTTTTATCACCTCTGAACCAAGGAGGATTGTTAAATGTCTGTTTGGCATGTAAATAATGATGAGGCATTAGCACTGATTCACAGATGCAGATCTTGGCATAGAAAGCTGGGCACAAGCATTTTTCTCTTGGATCATAACATTGAAGTAAGTTGAAGTAAATATTCTATTCTTCAATGCTTTGAGCAAAAAAGGTGCTGACAAAGCAGGCAGAACTTGTGAGTAGGAGATGCTTACACATTGAAGAACACAGAGTCAGAAAGGGCCAATTCAATGGAAAAAAATGTCACTTTCCTTCCCTTACTGGTATTGATCCCCAAAGAAGTCACCCAAAACACTACAGCACAGGTTCTTTCCCAAAAGTGGGTAACCGTACTTAAATTTTTTGGCATGGCTGCTCTAAAATATAAATAAACCCATATTTTCAGCTACTGCAAGAGGTAAGGAGTGCCAAAGATTGAATAGTGCTGATGTACATTTTCCCATAACTAATATGTCTTAAGACTCTGTTTCCACTGTCTTTGCTATACCTTCAAATACAGGCCTAAAATATACTTTCTTTATTTGTTGATGCAAGAGCCAACTCATACTGGTCCCTTTAACCTTGTACTTTCCTTCATTCAAAACTTCATTTGCCAGCAATTAAGCCCTATTAAGGGCCTTACCTGCTTGGTCTTTGAGTCACAGTTCATTCCTCTGCTTGCAAGTTCCTGTTTCTGGACAGCAGGCTATCAACTCTCCAGAACAAATTCCTGCTTCATTTCACCATTAGCCACGTGTGTTTTTTAACAGTATGTCAAGAATCAGTAATTGTCACTGCAAGCCAGGCAGCTCTTGCTTGTACTACAGGGCCTTGGTTTCTAAGTAGCCAGCCTTTACACCTGCTTGCTGAGCTCCAGAACTAAAATGTCTACAATTAAAGGTCATCTAGAGCTGCATTACAAACATCTATCTTCTTCCTTTTTCCACAGTGTGTGTTGCAGTGGCCTGTTTCCTGTACTGGGCCATTGCAGATGGATCAGTGATGTTAGGAATGGAGGTTCTGCACTGTCCAGCAGAGTTTGAGTCCTCATCTCGGATGTCTTTAAGTCATTCTTCTTCAGACTCTGACCTTGAGTGCATAGATTTATTTGGCTGACTTGAGTGACCTTTATTTATATTGAAGACAGCCATTTTAGGTAGAAAAATGGAAAAATAGGAAGAATATGTGTGCATGGCTAAGCCAGGGCCGAAGTGCAGTGGCATAAAAATCAATATGGATAATACCTGACCAGTGAGTACATAGCAGTCTGTTGTTAGTCGATAAAATATTGATCTTTTGCTCTATGTGGTGTGAATTTTTGGTTTTCATTTTCTTCTTTTGTGGCAGCTATTATTGCAGTCTAGAGTTTGATTAGTTTATGTTTTTCATTTTATCCCAGCTGCTTCTTTTTCTATTTACACTTCTCCCATGTCTGACACAGGTTCTTGGTAAGACTTAGATTCCCATAAATAGAAATATGTTTCATTGCCTTATATGTATAAATATATATATATACAAACACAACGACATAGTGGTTCACAGTTATGTATGATGCTCTAAAAATTTGCACTGAACTATCAGTGATTAGTAAATGTCAATGGTCTTGAATTTTTTAATTAAAATTATGAATCACAATATTTGAGCTTGTCTTGTGGGGTGTACCTTTTGTTTGTTTATGTGAAATAACATTCAGCACATCTCAAGCATGTGGTTTGGGCCCTTTATTCAATCTCCTCTGAAGAATCATACATCTTAATTACAAATTGATGCAGGAATTACCAGGCAGCCTCCTAAGATATGAGAGAGTCACAGGTCAGACACACAGATCATGATAATCCCAGTCTTCCAGCCTTAACATTTATGAAAATTAAATTCTTCTCTGACTCATCAACTAATTATATTTTTAGAAATACCGACTGAATTATTTATTTCTTCTGCAGTAAATACAGTACAGTCAAACATGACACTGAACATTTTCACTTCAGAAAAAAATAGTAAGAAATAGATGTGATTTCTATAAATAGTCTGAATAATAGTTACATCAGATAGCAAGTTGCTATTTCCTAGTCTCTGTCACCAGCTACCAATGGCTGAATATAAGTACAGTGATACTCTGGTGATGGGCTGGCCCTGGCTGGACACCAGGTGCCCATGGAAATCCCTCTATCACTCCCTTCTGCAGTTGGACAGGGGAGAAGCACTGCTCAAGGTTCATGGTGTAGATAAGGAGAGAGAGAGATTTCTCAGCAATTACTGTAACAGGAAAACAGTCTTGACTTGGGGAAAAAAATTATTACCCATCAACACAAAGTGAATAATGAGAAATAAAACAACATTTTAAAACCAACTTTTTCCCAACCTCCTTTCTTTTCGGGCTTAATTTGGCTCCTGAATGCTCTACCTGCTTCCCCCCCAGAGATGTAGGGGGACAGGAGATGGGGTCAGTTCATCACATATTTTCTGTTCTTCCTTCCTCTTCAGCAGGAGAACTCACACACTTTCCCTGCTGCAGCACGGGGTCCCTCCCACAGGAACTCCTCCATGAACTGCTCCACTGGAGAGCCTCCCACCAGCTCTAGCTCTTCAAACACTGCTCTTGTGTGGGATCCCTTCCATGGAGTGCATCCCTTCAGGAGCAGGCTACTCCAGTGGGTCCCCCATGGGGTCACAAGCCCTGCCAGAGATCCTTCTCCAGTGTGGGCTCCTCTCTCCATGGGTACACAGGGCCTGCCAGGAGCCTGCTCCAGCACAGGCTTCCCACAGGGTCACAGTCTCCTTCAGGCACCGTCCCTCTGGCATGGGATTCTGCAGGGGCAGAAAGCAGCTATCAGCTCCATCATGGACCTCCACGTGTTGTAGGGGAATCTGCTCGGGCACTTGGAGCACCTCCTCCCTCTCCATTTCATTGACTTTGGTGTCTGCAGAGCTGTTTCTCTCACATGTTCCCACTCTTCTCTTTGGCTGCTGTTTCCACAGTCATTCTCCCTCCTCCCCTCCACACCCTATTCCAATTTGTTATCCCAGAGGCTCTACCACCATCCCTAATGGGCTCAGCAGTGGCCAGCAGTGGGTCCAACCTGCAGCCAGCTGGCATTGGCTCTGTCAGACACAGGGGAAGCTTTTTCCAGCTTCTCATACAAGGCCCTCCTGGAGCCCCTGCTACCAAAACCTGGCAACTCAAACCCAAGGGAACTCTGCACAATTTAGGCCTTTTACACTTTTTGTAGATGAAACCAACTTGAATAGGTGCAGAGAAGGGCAGCAGGGGGAACAGTGTGTCTCTGTGGAGGACTGTAGATCATGAAGGGGATAGGTGGCTACTCTAAGTGAAGAGACTACATTTGGTTCAAGAACAGAGACAACTAAACTCCTCAGCACTATAAGCTAGAAATTTGAAGGTGATGTATGCTGCTGTCCAGAACAAAGACAGAAACAGCCATGTGGGCAGTTTTAAAGTGTGTTAAATGTCATATAGAACATGATTGCCTGGTATAGAAAAACAATGGGAAAAAGTCAACCTGATGATCAGCTTCAGTCTGTGTTGCTAACATTGGAATTACTGCAGGATGACCAGGATACAGACTCTAGCACAATTCAATTTTCTTTAATAAACTTTGGGGGATGGAAAATTTGAGACTTTTTTACTTTTAAAGTAAATTTTAAAATACCATGTTTTTCTTTATCATTGCACTGTTTAATTTAAAAATATATCCAGTTCTTCCCTGTGTAACAGCCCAGCTCTAAGATAATCACATTGCTTTTGTTAAAATCAAGCTAAATTGCTCTGGTCACATCTCTGCTGTAGTCACAGTTATCCCAGGGGACCAGGAGCGAGGCTGCCCTTTGGGATTAACTAAGAGTGAATAGGTGCTCTATTACCTCCCTCAATATTTCAGGTTAAAGTTCCTCAACCACTGCCTAACTGTCAGAGAACTCCCCGAGACAAACACACTTAAAATACAGAGACAAGCCCTGAGGCATTATCTCCTGACACTTCTCTATCTGCATTTCTGAATGTCACATTTTTTACTCTAAGGCAAGGTCATATTATAAGAGCAAGGTATCAGCCTTTTCCTGGACAAATAGTTTTAAAATCCAGGAAAGTTTTTAGCAGATGTTGTAGCAGGCAACACAGAGCTATAGCAATGCTGGAACCGAGGACCACTTCTGCATTTTCCAAACAAAGACGTGCACTCCAGAATCATGGCTTATGTCTGTGAGGAAACACAGACATTTTTCAGTCTCTATCCTTGTGCCCTAGCTCTCCAAAGAGAACATCTGTAAGCCTAGATGGGGGATAGAATATAGCCTGGGATATAGCCTGGCCATGTCAGTGAAGTGGATGTCACACCACAGTTTTTCTGCAGTATCTCAGCACATGCAAGTTCAGCTGTCTCTTGTACTCTGCCAGTGGACAGGTACCAGGTTGTCTTCATGCTGACTGCAGCTCAGTGCTACCAGAGGAGCTTTAGGAAGGGGATAGTAAGGTTTTGCAATGAATTCTAAACTTGTGGTTTCAAACAATTCCTGGGCCAGGCCTGTCACAAGAAGGGGTGATGGGGGGGTGTCTGTGCATGTGTACATGTTCAATTGACCAGAAATTTCAGCATCTGCTCCAAGGTTTTATGAATCTTGAAGATATTCAAGACATTCACCTAATTCACTGCAGACTTTTCATAGCACCAACTAAATTGCAAGTTATTGAATACAAGAAGCTGCACTACCACCACATCCCTGAAAAATAGGAGCCATAAATCCCTTTCATGCATGATATGTGTGAGACACTGAGAACAAATCACCTTAAAACAAACAAACAAAAAAACTTCACTCAGCTCCTTTCTGTAGCCTGGGCACAGATACAAAGGCACGAAAACACTCAGTTAAGATTGCTCATAGAGCGAGCAAAGGAGCATGGCCTCTGATGTTTCAAGAACTGTCAGGCAGAAGAACACCTAGCAAAATCAGGAAACAACTGAGCAGGTTTTTTTTGGTGTTGAGATGTTTAACTCCAGTGTCTCAGTGCTCTCTCAAGTCACTTCTTAGCTCACACCCAACACCTCATGTCCTAACTGCCCTCAGGCATCCTTATAATTTCCACTTGTAACCAGGAAATCAGACCACTGCAAAAGGATGTCAGTCTGGCACAATGACTGAACCTCAGGAATCTCATGGGTGACTTATTCAATAGAGGATAGGCTCAGCTGGAGGTAATGAAAGTCCCATCAGTCTTAGATAATTTTTCACATTTAAATGCCAGTGCTCATCTTAAGAGTACTTTCATAGCAAAGACATACTTCAGGAAGGTATATCTAAATTGTTCCTGGATTAAAGTCCTCATTTAACATCTTCATTTTTACCTTGGATTTTGGAATAGCTTTTGCTAGACTTAGTATCAAATAAATAAATAAAATCTGTTCCATCCAAGCCCAACTTGCCTGGATTAAAAAAAATAAAACTGCAGTGTAAAGTAATGCAAACAGTTTATCCAGTTCTGCTGAGTTACATTTTTTGTTGCTGTTTCCCAAAGAAAAAAAAAAAAAAACTACTTATTTCTTGAGAACAAGATCTTTACTTATAAAAAAAAGCAAATCAAGCTCTTAGTCAAACATTTTCATTGGAAGGACAGCAATCTGAGTAGAAATTTATGGCTATGAATGCAGATGACCGTAAAAGGCTACTAACATGAAGAATTTCTCACAATAGCCATCTTATTCCCTGTTAGTTTGATTATTTTTTAAATGCTACAGATTTCTTATTGTAATCTTAACTCCCAACCCACCGGAAAGTAAACCCCCCTGACTTACTGAGGGGGCAATGTCTGTTATTGGTTCCAAGGTCTTTGATTCAGGGTATATTTCCACTTGCCCATAAAACACTGTCAATGTTAAACGCTTTGCGCTGAGCCCTGTGCCAGACTTTCCCAGCCTAGTTCCTGTTTTCTTCTTCACATTTTTGCTTTTAATTCTCAGAAGATTTTCCAAATCCAAAAACATCCAAAACCATCATGCCTTTCACAAAAAAAAAAAAAAAGGAAAATTGCAATGTTTTCCCTATACTCCTTTGAAGAGTTCAGGTGCTTCAGGAACCTAATTGACAACATAAAAGAAAAATTTCTTCCATGGAGCTGTCTCCTGACAAAAAAATCCAGTTATCCCAATTGCATCTCTTCTGCACTAAGGAACTGCATTTGCCCATTTTCCAGGGAAAATATGTGGTCCAGTTACTATACACTCAGTGACAATCACTTTGTAGGCATGTGAGATTGGGTACATGTCTCAGTTGCTACCTTGAAGAAATCTAGCTAGACAACTGTGAGAAGTGATCCATCTAAAGCACTGCCACAGCAAGCTGCTGGTGACCAATCTGATGAGGTCAACCTCTAAGCTGAACTCCCAGTTCTGTCATAAAAATAGTGTTCAGCATGGAGTCACACAGGAAGCAGTGCTGAGAGTCCCAGTGAGCCTGGCCACAACAAAAATGAAAATCTCTCTTCTCAGTCCAGCTTGAATTAAGGATTTGAGCTTCCTTAAGAAATTCTCCTGTCCTGAGCACTGGTTATTTGTTCTTTTTGGAATCACGACAAGCACCATACTTCTTGCTGAAGAAAATTTCCTGTTACATAAATTAAATATTCTACCATACACAATGTGAGATGGCCTCTACCATACATAATCATGTTGCTCAGCTGGGAAATCTGGAGTATACAATTTAAGCTGCAGCAGCTGACAATTCTCTATGTGACTGTATCTACCAGCCCCAAGAATCAGACATGGATTAGTTGGGATGCAGTTTTCCTGAGGAAAGGCTGCTTCTGCAGATACATACACTGGGGTGGGGGCATTTTTAGCTTGTCTCCTCTCAAGGCTGCGCTGTGAACATCACAGGATGGATTTACCTGAGAAACCCTCTCCAAAAAGAATATAGACAATGTTTCATCATGGTGGCACACAGCCATGGTTATCCAGTACTATTTGCTGTAATACGCTGAGCAATTTACTTTATTTTCTCAGACCAGTAAACAAGGGAAGGAAGAAATTTAGCTCATTCATAGATACTATCAATAGCACCACAGTTTCAAATACTGGTCCTGATGAGAATTGTCTCTCTCCTGAGCAGCAGAAAAGAAGAGGGTTTGCAGAGATGCTTCTGGACTCCCAGGTGCTGGAACAATGACAGGACAAAGGGTGATGGGTCCCTTGAAAGGGGTAGAAGGCTGTCATGTGACAAAAGGACCTGAGAGCTCCTTTCACACCGAGTTCCCATGTGCACTCTGAAGGTGAAGAATTATACATTTTATCTGACAACTGGGAAACCTTTCAAACATAATGTACTTTCTCCTTCTCATTCTACGCAGCCAGATGGAAATTTTACAATTATATAGAATGAAAATTCTCAGTAATAACTCTCAATTGGCCTATTCCAGAAGGAACTGATGGGCTGAAAAGGATTCTTTTTACTCTGTTGAATGATTGGATAAAAGTGACTCTCTTTACTAAAGCCCCTGATAGATACTAAAGGGGATAGAACTAATAATATTTGGATGAAAACTTCCCAAATACAAGGGTGTAGTGTAAGCAACAAAAGAAGGGTATAATGAAAAAATAAATGCAGAAATAGCTATCAGAATGAGACAGAAAATAAATAGGTCTGTTACAGCTATCTACAGATTTATTTATGGGAATAATGTTTTTACGTACTGAACCAAAAGCACAGGTGCAATTCCTCTATCAAATATTAAACATGCAGAACACATTCTAAGAGTGACAAGCATCGTAACAGAAAAGTGAAAGGAAGCAAATGAAATATAGAAAGATAATAATAATGCATCAATCAGTATTGACAGCAGAACTTTCTTATTTTAAAATTATGTAGTAATTTAGTCATGCAAAGATGTCATATCTAAAGACTTTCCACATGAATCAATAATCTTTAGCAAAAACCCAAACAAACCATAAAAATTAAAAAAAAACAATAAAAGTCTATTTTATTGTTAGAACAGTCCTCACTGGGTGAAAAGTTAATAAAATGCCATGATAATTTAAATGCATTTCACCTTATAAATAATTTATATTTTTTCAGCATACTTAGTATTTTCACCACTTAGGCCCCATATAGCTGTGCGTGTGTAAATGCCTATTGTTACAACACATGCTAGCTGAGATTATTTTTACTTGATGAAAACATTTTGTGTTGCCACACAGATTTCCTTATCTTGTTAACTGGAGAAACAGTAACAGTATGTGTGTGCATATTTATTTCTCGCTTGTCACAAAGCATTCATGAACAAAAAAGGGAATTTTCTTTGTTCAAGTGAATCTATGAAAAGCAAATCCTTCAGGATTTTTCAGTCCTGTCCAGCACAATTAGGACAATATTTTAAAAACACTTTGGGAACCCTACCTTGTGGCCACTCTTACAGTTAGAAACTCAGTCCTATGTGACATGGAAAACAGCAGAAAAGTTGGTTTTGCACCCACACAATTTAGAAGAGCTGGTTTCTTCATTCCCATATGGAAGATCTCAGTCAGATAGCAATAAGCCTGCCTTACCTCACTGCACATAAGAAAGGCTTCTCAGGACACAAGCAGCTTGTACAGCTTCTCTGCTGTTTCACAGCACCCAGAGAAGCATGAAAGTTGGTAAGACAGCTACTTTTAATCCAGCTTTGCAATCCATCCTCTACTGTGCTCAAACGAGTGTATGATAAATTATTTACCACTGCAGTGACAGATGTAGTCTGTCACACAGTATGTGCCAGCCACATGAGATGGCTCAGAGATAAGCACACCCACCCTGACCTGCTCAGATGAAGTTCACACAGCAGCCCCCCACTGTCCTGCACATCAGACTGGTGCTGAACATGCCTTCCAGAGTGCATTCTCCAGTGAACTCAAAACCCTCAGCTGTCAGGTCATGAAAGAGCTCTGACAGTTTAATGAAAAACCAGCACAAGTGCCTTTTACGCTCAGCCCTCTGGAATGACCAGAAACTCAACTTTCAGCATGAAGAAGCAGAAATGCAGCTCATTTGTCATTATCCTTTACAAATGCAAAACTTTCTAAAGAAAGCTGTTGAAAGGATGGTCTATCAGAATTGGTTAAACATCACCTGCAGTACTGTACTTTTCTTTCCCACCACAGGAATCTGTCATTCATGTGTCAGTCAGGTCAGCCATGGTACTTTGCACAAAGGGCTCTTCATAGAGCCTGTCATTTAAACCCAGACAACTGCAAGAAACTCTCACGAAGTTCATCATTAAGTTCATCACAAAACACACTCCAGTTCCTTGGAAACAAGAAGTTCAATGTGACATACGTTTGCCATTTCTACATTTGGTTTAAAGTCATCCCTCGCGAAACGTAACAGCTTTGTGTTCCTACAGGTTCCTTTGCAAAAAGTCTGTCAGAGAAAATCCATCACCCCCAGAGGATCTGTAATTAGTCAGGTTTACTGCATGACATTGTGTGAATGAGAAAAACTACAGTATTTATCACTTACCTACCAACTGTCAATCCAGCCAGTGGTTCACCATACGTATCAATAATACTTGGTGAGTAACATTCACCATCTCTAGTGACAAAATCAAAGATTAATCTATCCTGAGTCAGGAGCTCTGGGTCTGCCTGGAGGTAAGGTCTTGCTAATCCTGACTAGGAGTACATCTCCTCTTCAAGGATGAGCTCTCACTGACAATCTGCCAGCACACCTAAGGTCTAGTTAAGTGTTTTGCATGTAAAGGAAAAAATACAGTTGGAGACTATCTTCAAAAACTGTGGATTTGTGGCCATGTGATGACAACTACTCAAGATCAAGAGAATTTCTACATTAGACCTGTCAGTCTAATGTAGAAACCTGTCAGGCTATCTGGTCTGGGGTTGTTTCTGAAGATCATCGGCGGCAAATGCTCATTAATCACTTTCACACCCAGGATAGGAGAGAAAATGCTTTATTAGGACCATCATAAGAGAGAAGATGGAGGCTTTTCTGACACTGATGCACTTAGAATTGGGGTTATACAATTACCGAACTCTGATTTTTCTTTTTTTCATATCTGAAACATTAGGCTTTTATTTTTAAACTCAAGAAGCACAAATCTTTATTTAATGATATTTGGTGGTTTTTCACCACAGCACTTCACAGTGCTTTAGAAACATTAACCACATTTTAAAGGTACAGAATAGCAGCTAAATAAAATGATTGATGTATTTATAGTCATGGGCAGTTGGGAAGCAGGGGGAAATGGGCACGTAACTGCAGTTCTTTATTCTGGGGTGAAACAGAAATCTCACCTTCATAAAAACCTCAGCAAGCAAGATAAACAAAACCAAAAGCTTTAGAAGCACAGTGGGAATAAAGCAACATGTAAAAATACAGTTAATTTAACCATGTAGACACATTTTGAGACACTTACTAGAACTATTGCTTAACTTTGTTAATGACCCAAGTAGCAAGAGAGAAATTACCCCAGGAGGCTCTGGACGATATGCAATTACATGTGAGTGTAATTCACATGCTAGAGGGCTGGATTGCCATTCAGATTGCCATTCAGAGAGCCCATAGGATCTGGAGACGTGGGCCAACTGGAACCTGATGAAACCAAACTGCGGAAATGCAAAATAGACCAGAACAATCCCATGCACCAGTACGGGCTGAACTCCAAACTGTGGTTTGTAGAAAAAGATCTGGAGGTCTGGCAGACATCAAGCTGAACATGAGCCATCAATATACACTTGCAGAATAGGAGGCCAAACACATTTTGGACTGCATTAGAAAGACTACTGCTAGCAGGTGATGGGGTATGATATTTACCCTTGCTTCAGCATTGGTGATGATGCAACCACAGCCCTGGGCCCAATTTTGCGCTTCCCAGTCCAAGAGAGACCATGATAATCTGGAATGAATGGCTCAAAAGCCCATTCTTATATCTGAAACAGACAAATGAAGACATTTGAAACAGCATGGAAAAAATTCCTTTAATTCCTTCCCTCTACCTAAAGAAAAAAGTTACTATATCATATAGTGGAATTAATAGTCTAAGGGAGAAAACATAGAAGAAAATGTAATTTTAACCGTGTTCTCTAGAACCTTCTCTTTATATTCTCTGCTGTTTCTGGAACTCAAGTTGCTATAGGAAAGCTTTGACAAACCAATGACTATCGCACAACATTCTGCTTACAGACAGGATGAATCATTTCCTCCAGTAGCTCATTCCAGATACATCTCAGAGGCAACGGCCTCCCACCACTGATACTTAATTAGGTCAGCTTGGGGCTGATTCTTTCATGAGAATACACTGAGAGAGGCAGGAGCAGTACATGGCCCTCAACAAGCTGAGAACAAGGCCCATGATTAGAGAAATGGCTTCTGTGTTGTCAGCCGTGCTGCATTCAGTTTGCTGCCAGACAGCCTGACTCTGACCCAGATTAATCATTGTACATGTGCACATGGTCATACACAGCAAGTGTGAATATGCAGCAGCTGTCTGATGACCCTCTTTGGCAGATGGTATTAGCCCTCACAGGCTGATGCATTACATTCCCACATTTTTTGAAATATATTGCTCCCATAGATGTTGGTGAAGTTTGTTAGGTGCCATTCAGTACAGACATACATTGAGATTCATGGGGTTAAAATTAATTGTATAGCTATGACTTCTAAACAAGACCATGAAAAGTGCTTCTGTGCTGAACATAATCATAGTCTCTCATTACAAAATATTTCAGTATGCACAATGTAGAGTTCCTATGTTTTCAAGAGGCACTTCTGCAAAGCTAAATCAGTCAACATCATCTAACAACATATTTGCAGCCTTTTTTAATAAAAATTTCCTTAACACCATTGATAAAGCTGAAGCGATGACATTTGGTGCCCATTAATATGGCAATATTAATTGCTTTCTTCTATGATTAAACTTTTCTAGTTAACTTCTACTGAAGTATAAGGCTTATCCTTGCCATTCATCCCTACAGTGAAAATCTTACCCTGAATGGGATCTCAAGCTTGTGTTCCAACATCTTTAAAATAACCTTTCAGACAGTGATTCAGCAAGGCAATGTAACTTTCCAAATTTATTTGATCTGTATCTTTGGAGCAAACAGTTAAGCTGCCTGTCTCAGAAAGAAAATAAAGCATTTGAACTCTTGCCTTGGTCCTATTTTAGAGTTTTGTTTGCATGTTTGTTTTAGCATCTTCTGGGAACATTATGTCTCCTCAAGGGCTATTCTACCAACATAGAAACACACCATCAGCTTTGTCAACTTGATTTTGTCTTAAATACGCAAAACACAAGGATATAAATTATGCTTGGCATGATAAACATATATGGCCATAAATAGAAAATCTCAGCAACAGTTATACTGCCGCTAAATGTGACTAGATTATTTGGCTGCATGATAGAATATTAGCTAGAGATTTTTATAGAAAAGCTGAAAGATGACCAGTTTCTTCCTCACAAATAATTTTCCCCAAACTACCTAAATACCTGTGAGACATAATAGCTAAGTGCAAGATCACATTTTTATGGACTTTTCACTTTTGTGTTTTAATCATGCCTCATTGAACTTAATGGTATTTTGCCTTCTTAAATTACTGCTGCAGGAAAGCAAAGGGAGCAGTTCTTTAGGTTTTGATAATCTGATCGGTAGGCTAAAAGGCAATTTAAAGCAATTTCAGTGAGCTGTAGCATTACAGTCATATCAGAGTACTTTATAGCATAAAAAAAATTGTCTTTATTGATGTGAGCACAGCAAATGTCTGCTAAATTAGAATCATTGTTCTGCATACATTAACATACTTATCACATTGCAGAATAATGTAAAAACTCACTCTAGAGTGAGTCAGTTGCACAAACACATGGAAGAAATCAAATTATTACCAAAGGCTTAAACTTCAGTCAAGAGGATGCTTGTGACAACCAGAATGGGACAGAAGTACAATGGGATTGACTGAAGAATGGGGCAAGCAATAAGGTAAATAATTTTGGACCACTGTAGCATGTTTACATTGGACATTCTCAAATGCCATCCTCGGGATAATCTCAGGTGTAGCCATTATGTAGTTGTAGTTATGAGACATTTGCTTTGCAGCTATGCCAACCCCAGAGGCTGATCTTCTGCACCAGCCCAGAATGTCAATACTGCACTGACTCTACAGCAACAGAAATTATGGAGTTTTAACCACTTGTTTTCTCATTGCTGAACACCACTTACTTATGCTAATTCTGGAGTAATAAAAAAAATTAAAATGAGAAAACAGTTCATAGAGTCATAGAATCACAGAATATCCTGAATTGGAAGGGACTCACAGGGATTATCAAAGTCCAGCTCCTGGTCCTGCACAGGACAGCCACAAGAATTACACCATCTGCCTGAGAGCACTGTCCAAATGTTTCTTGAATAATGATAGGCTTGGTTCTGGGACCATTTCCCTGGGGAGCCTGTTCCAGTGCCCAGCCATCCTCTGGGTGAAGATTTTCCTAGTATCCAACCTAAACATCCCCTGACACTGCTTCAGGCCATTCCCTTGGGTCCTGTCACTGTCACCACAGAGAGGAGATCAGTGCCTGCTTCTCCTCTTCCCATTATGAGGATTTTGAAAACTGCAGTGAGGTCTCCCCACAGTCTCCTCTTCTCCAGGCTGAATAGACCAGGTAACCTCAGCTGCTCTTTGTATAGCTTCTTCCCAGTTTAGCCATTCCCTTTCTACTGCAGTGAAGGAACTGGCTGAAGCAAGCTCAGGATACAGCATCTTCTTTTGGGTGACAAAGAACACTCGTGTGTGAGGTAATGGTAGATTACAATGGGACACAAAGCTGTAGTATTTCACAGGTGACAAATTGCCTTTGAGACAAAGCCCAGCTGTCTCTCAGCTGGTGATGCTCTGGCTTACACAACATCACAAACCTGATCAGTATGGCATACAAAGAGCCAAATGGCAGCTATCCATGGCAGTAACAACGGGTGGGATGGCAGTGTACCCACAGGAAAAACAAGCCAAAGTAGCAGCTGCCATTGTAATTTTTGGGGAAGAAGAAGAAAAGGGAGGTTTGAAGCATAAACAGCTCTTTTAAACAGTCATCAAGATCTAAATATAGTACAAATATGTAAAGTAGAAGTATCAAAAAATGAGCACCCCATTATGCCTGTATGAACAACAACAACAACAACAACAACACCCCAAATAATAAAAACTTATTTAGTAAATATATTTGTGTTAAGACATTTTATTTTAAAAAACAAATATCCTAGACATAGGAGAAATTCTGTGGTAAGAAATCTGTTGACATAACAACATTGCAAAGGATTTAGATCCAGCACATGAGCTTCAATTTGGCTTATCAGCAAATAGGCTTGTCTTCCCTCCTGTTTTACTAGATAAGACAACGTGAGTGAAAGACCCATGCTTCTTCACCTACTTACTCTCTTTACTCTCTTGGTGGAAATAAGCCAGTCACACTTCTCTTACCTTGGTAGGTTTGACGACTGAAGCAGAGGACAAAAACAGCTGTTCTCCATTCCTCTCTTCTCATAGTTTTTTCCTGGCAGAACATCTAATTAAGTTTTGCTTGGATGCAGTTTATGTGGTATTGAGTAAACAAACACATATATTTACTAAAGCAAAAGAAAATTCCCATTGTCTGGCTGGATCCTACTGCTTAAACCAGAGCCTGGAGCCACTGCTATATCCCATGTAAGACTCCAGGGAAATAGACATCTGAGGCCTGGTGGATGGTGGAGCTAACACTAAGCACCTATACTTAGCCAAAAAAAACTGCAATATACTGGAAAAGCAGATAAGAAAAATGGAGTCTTGTTGGACTTGAGAACTCACTAAATGGAAGGTGACTACATCATCACCAAAATAAGTGTCTGGTAGTTAATCCTGTGTTTATTAGGACAGTTAAGTCCAATGTCTCTTTCATTAAATCAGTGGCCCAGATGTTTTGAAAAAAAGCAGAAAAGTTCTAAATCAGGCAATAGAACATACTCTAGCTGAAAGCCATCAGTTTATTGCTAATACAGTTGAAACGGCCTTTTCTAGAGCCAGTACGACCATTCCACAATTTGGTATCTAGAAATCTGGCATTCTCATCAAGAAGAAGAAAGATTAACTAAAGAAAAAACTTGTTGTAGTGCAATAATATTTTTATCTTAAAATCTGAGGTCTATGTTTTCCCATCCAAATGTAATTAAGTCTTTTCCAGCATGCAGATAAACAACAACAAAAAAATCAGATAATTGTTACAATAAGAAAATATTAATGATTGAAAAATTATGACTACTCTCTGAAAATGGTAATGTAAGTTTAATACAATCAAGGAGAAAAAGGTGTAAGACAAGAATAAGGAAGCTCCAGGCAAGAGGCAATTGATTGATGTTCAGATCACACTAAAATTAATGAAAATCATTTTAAAGACACTTAATCAAAGAATTTTACCTTTTAACCTACAATGACATTCTCCTAATTTAAAAAAGGAGTTCTATTATAAAGTTCCTAATAAAAGATGCAACAAAATGCCATAATAAAAGGATATTTGAAATACACCTGAAATAAAACGAAATATAATTCTTCATGTTCTTCTTTATATGAGAACATTTTTTCCTATGAGTAAGTGTTTCCAAGGTTCTTAACTGGATTCTAATTCTGGAGTGGGGGCAATATCGTTACAACCCTGTCCCAAATGCTATTAATTTGGAACAAAATAAAAGAGGTTTTTCCTGTCACCACTTTTCTAGGGAGACATCTAAATGGAACACAAAACCTCATTTCAGTTAAAGAAGATATTCTGTACCTTATTCAGCTCCACTGAACAAATGCACACCCTTCCAGAACGTATGGGCTTCCTATACCATTCAGACAAATTGAAGAGCAATACATCTGAATTATTCCAAATGCAGCAGACTACACTGGATACTTTCATACTAAAGCCTTGACAGCTCTGATTATTCACCAAAATTCTCTGTCCCTCCTCCTACATCTTCCTCCAGCCTCAACTGAATTGCCCCCAGGTGTTCTTAAGCTTCCCATATCTTTCCATATCTAACCATCCCTTGCTCCTCCTGTGTCTTCTTGCAATGTTCTCCAAGCCATGTAAAACCCAGCTTCCAAATGAGTGTCAAGAATCTTCAGAGTTAGCTGAATCCAACACATGTGAAGCATTCAGTTGCCAAATGATTTTCTCTTTTAAACAAGCTGTTCAACGAGAAATCACATTTTGGAAGTTGGTTTGTAAACGTGCATTAGTTTTCAAGTCCAGTGTTGTGAGTGACTGAGGGCTAAATAACTGTGTCTGATTATGGAGTTCTACTTCCCCACTTCAGCTTTTCTCAAGAAATTTACTAGGACTCCAGGCAGGTTTATGTACACACAAGTAATTTTAAAAGCAGATTAATGTTTCTGGGGAAATGTGTGGACTGCAGCTAATTCTGACAGAAGAGGTTTCAAAATGCCTTTTTCCTCACTGATCTTCCTGTCAATTTTCCAAGGAACTTAAAATAAATATAAATCTATGAAGTATGGTCAACATCAGAGAGTCCAAAATTTTAAGACGTCAGTCATGAGATTAAAAATAGTTCAAAACAACATGAAAAACTAAAAGATCTTTTTGTTACTACTGTAGTTTTTGTTAGTATTCAGCTTTCAAAGTCCCCAGCAGTTTGATTCCAGCTGGGAGGATGCTTGTCTATAGCACAGAGAAACTGAAATATGTCTTATCTTTTGTAAAATAGCTGATATTCTCACTGAATCAACAAAAAAATTGGTTAATAAGGAAAAAATATACACCACAAGTCAAGTAGAAAAATAGGGATTGTGACAGTACTGATGCAATTTCTCTCATCCTTCCCAGAAAGGCATGGAAACACTGAGAGTTTAGTTGACAGACAAAAGACAAAAGGAAAGAACCAACAGCTGCAATGAGCTGCTCCTTTTTAATTCCTCTGAAAGTTACAGCTGTCAGAGCAAAAATGTCCCAAAGACTTGATCTGGTACCAAAGGGCAACCTTTTGGTACTTATGTTTTTTGTTGTCCTCTGAGTATCAAGGCAACCTCCCCAGAGCTGTAGGAGGCTTTGAGCTGGTTTGTCTGGGCTTACAAACGTCAGGGTGGCAGCCTGAGCAGAGTCACCCACCAGCCTCACAACCTCCTGTCTTTGGATGCCGAGAGCAATCCAACATCCAGGCCGGGTGGCCTCATTAAAAGCATCCTGGGACTCCTCTCCATGTCTCTGTGCCAGCATTAGGTATTGTGTCTAATCCTCCAAACTAATGAGGTCTATCTCCAGATCCAAGGCAGGCTCATCATTCTCAGCCTTCCTGAGCTGACAAATCTCCCAGGAACATAGCATGCTGGAATAACTAACTAAAGTGCTAAACATTGCTATAGCAACTGGGGAAAAACAGAGGCTCAGAATATAATTCAGATACATTTTCTTCTTCTTTTATCATTCATACTCAATCTTTAGACAGCTGTAGCACAGTCTTTTGGCATTATAAACCTTCCTATTTATTACAAATAAAGCAAACCAGTGTTACTCAGCATGATTGCATTTGCTTCCCTGGAGAATCACCTTGCACATTCATTGACAGGCTAGCTCCCTTTCTGTGTCAACAGAGAAAATTATACCTTTCTGGCCTGAAGTGAACTGAAGAAGAGTAGGAAGCAGCGTGACAGAGTTTATAATAAAAATATTATTTCAATGTAAATCATATAGCTTCTTTTTTTAAATGAAAGGTTTCATAGTTTTTTACTGTGACTCTCATCACAATGTAAGAAGCATGAGTGAGATCTGAATGCGGATTTTTTCTGGTTTTCCAGCTTTAGTATTTCCCCGGTAGGTGTTTGAAGGAGCACAGGATATGGAGTTTTACTTGACAGCATGACAATTTTTGTATGTTAAAGCCCCAATAATTTTTTTTCCTTTCATGCTTTTATCCATTTAAATGTACAACATTAAATGAAGAGAATTTAGTCTGTCAAAGAGTGTGGTAAAGGGTACTCCAATACCTGGATTCCAAAACTGCCTGGGACTAGAGACCATACTCTAGATTTCCACTTTATATGACAAAGATTGTACCAAAAAAATTAGCACTATCTTTCTGAAGAAAACCATCTCCTTTTTCTCCATTATTACTCTGTAGGTTTCAGGTCTGGATTTCACTCACTGTTTTGGCAATTCCCTCTAGCTTCATAACAATCTGCTGAACTTTGCCATAAAGAAAAGCCAGAATGAAAATTCATTTGATTTCCAAAAATATGAGTTACATCTTTCATTTTTTCTGTCGGTCTTCAGATCTCAGTAGAAGACAGTGATATAAGTTCCATATGTGTGCCCTGCAATGACTTCATGTGTAAAAAAAAAACCCTTTTAAGGTCGCTATTATTAACTCTATACATAGAGAATGTTTCATGGAGGTAGGTGTTCATTTATCTCCAATAGCCTTTGAAATAACTCCCTTTTTTATCATGCATTTTATCTCACATTTGGGATGATTCTAAATATTTTCAGACACCTTGGATAAGATGCATATTTTAAGGAGACTTTGAAAATTTATCTTTAAAATTAGTAATCTTGTAATCTCATTTTTAGAGTAATCAGAATTTTCTCCACTGCACAGATATCTTTTTTCACTTTTGTTTAAGGTGGTCCTATCAATAATAATCCTATTAATGTTCTACCCTACTCAAGATTTCTCAAATTTGAGTAACTGATTTGTTAAGCTGAGTCAAACAAAATGAAGGTTTTGATGTGCATAAATTTGGATTATTTTTAATAAATGGCTGGCAAGATTTGGCTAATTTATTTACTAAAAACAATGCTATAATTCACGTTCATTGTCTACAGTATAAATCTGGAAAAAGGACATAATGGGTTCAGGAAAATTTTGAAAAAATCTTTGCAACTAGAAATGGGTCATAAAAACTAATATACCTTGACTATTTGTAAAAAACTACGGAATTTTTCTTCTATTTTAAAGGCATGTGTGTGGTATATGTCAGGTAAAACTAATTCATATAGCAGTAAGGATAACTGAGGTATTACTTAGAAGAACTCAGCCTGCCTTCATAATCAAGTAGTTGTTTCATCATCTCCATTTTTGAGAGTAAATTTACATTTCAAAACATTGAAAATATTCACTGATTATAAAGAAATACAATATAATCAGCGAGAGAGAAAAATTTATGAGAACAATTGCTGAAGCAATAACAAAAGAAAATGCTACATGAACAGAGAGACAGAAGAGGCCTGGAAACATCAATCTACCGTGTTTCTCTTCCCTCTGCCCTGGTTCTCACCCCACCACATCCACATGCTCTGGGAAACAGGTATCAGTTAATATGACTCATCTGGAGCAGGGATAGGTATCCATGTGGATAGGCCAACCTGTTATGTGCATGCCTTATTACCCAGGAGGTTGCTATGAAATAGGGATACAATGACTGATCTGTGCCTTCCTCAGAGGAGTCAAAAATTTCTCCTTTATCCTGATATTTGTTTCCATTAGACTAGGAGGAAAACATCTTTCAGTACTCCACCGTTTTTCAAAGCCAGTTAAAACTACACACCATCAAAAATAATGGGGGGAAGGGACTTGGCAAAGGGATCAACGTGCAAATTATATTAAAGCTTTTTTAAAATTTATTTTTTATAGGATTTCAAGTCTTAAAGGATTATAAGTTGAAGTATTCATGCTCTCTTTTATTATTATTGGTTTTATACCCATCGCAAATGCAGAAAAATGAGATGTTGATTAATTTCTAAAGTAAACAAGTTTTTCACAGCTCATAACTTCAACCCTGACTTGCAGTCTGAGTCTGTTGCAAGCCCCACGGGACTCAGTGGGGTTGAAATGTCTTGGATAGAAATGTCGAGCTGCCTACACAGGTTGTTTTAATGAGAATATTTACTCAATATTTCTTTGGTAGCTCAGCACCTTATAAACTGCAAGTTCTTTATTTTCATCTCTGTGAAGCACAGAGGCTCCTAGTTTACACATAAGATACTTGTTAAAGTTACCTCCACCACGGGAGATGACTGAAAAATCTTTTAGCACTGTTGCAGTAAATTTTCAGATGCCAGGTGCCTAAAGAGACATGATTTTCCAGCAAGTCCTTGATTTCTTTTTTCTGCAAAGCTGAGCTATTTAAGTGCCCACACCGGGGCAGAAAATGTGTTAGGGTACCCCACCTTGCCTCCAGATGCCACTTCAGGAAGAAACACACCTCCAAACCTACTGTGCTGTATCTGTCTGCTCCACACTGATGTCTTGGTAACCAAGGCCATCTCCAGTGGCACTTGGCACCTACACTGATGTATCTATGTCCTACCATAGATGGGGATATTCACAAGAACCAGGAATCTCTGCATAGATGAGACTAAAACATCATTTTTTTAAAAAATTAAGTCCAGGATAGGCAGGAGTATTAGAAGAAGTACTGAAGGACTCAAAATTTGTGAAATTTTATAGGGTTTGGGCATCAAGTGGGCATGTTTCACCCAGACTTCACCAGGAAGATACTGCCCACACTGAGAGCTGCAGACATGAAGAATTTTATAAGACTTTGCTTTATCACTGACAAGCTAAGGAAGATCTGTATACTTGAGCCAAAATGATTTGATTTGTCCTAAAGAACATCTGCAGGAAAGGAGGAAATTGGACCTCTCTCTTCCATGACCTAAAGACTGGCCCACGCAACCTTACAGCACGCTAGCCTGAAAAACAGTATCGTAGCAATACCAACCCAATCCCTACTTGCTTGATCCTTTATTTTGATTTCATATTTTTTGTCTTGGAAATGATTCTCAGAGAAGTCCAACTATATTAAAGAGGTTTAAAGAGAACAAAAGGGATACAGACTTTCTGGGAAGTGAAAGGGAAAGCTTGAACAGGAGATTGGAGGAGGTTAAATGGGAGTCATTTGTGCAATTGGGAAGTACCACTCAAGAAAGGTCTTGCTTCCTCTAGTTCTAGTACCAGAAATGATGAGTGCTAAATGCACTGGCACTGCAGAATGATTGGTAAAAGAATTGAAAAGAAAATAAATGGCAGCCCTTACTTTCCTTAATTAAAACAGTTTAGTTACAGCAATTTACTGTCACAATTAATGCAGCAGCAGCCAGGCAGATGTGATCTATTAAATAGTTCTGCTTTTGCCAGAAGGAATTAATTCAGTACAACTGGATTTTATAAAATCTTCTTTGCATCTAAACAACTGCATCTAAATCTTCACAACTTTATGGCATTTTTAACATTCTTTTTCTAAATGTTTTATTACCAGAGCATATTCTGTGCTTTAAGGTATTTGTAAATATTCATTCCTTTATCTGTGTCCTCTATTGAGAACACAGTTGCACTGTAAGGCTTTGTCTAGATCACGGCAGCAATTATTTCAATCTCACCAAGAAGAGGAAAAATCAAGAAAGCTACAGTTTAAATGGAACTGGACCTCCATCTAGTGAGAAGAATAGTGCATGTTTTTATGTTAAAAGACTTTCATGAGGGGAATTTTGCTTAGCTGCCAGAAGAGGTGTAGGTACATTTGTATAAAATACAAAGGAAAATGTTATATTTTATGCGAAAACCTTTACAAAATCCATAATTTCAGTTTAAGTGCCAGTGATTGCTCACAGATCTTACTAAAGGAAAAAGACATCAATAAAAACATGCTGTAGTCAGACACATGTGAGAGCTGATCTTGTTTTGCAATGGCATGATTCACTGTCTGTACAGTTTAAAGACTGAAAAGGCCTCTCCAGCCCCTCTTCTGAGGTGGAAAGGTGTAACCACCCCATTGTACAGATATGGGTGAAACACACCAAGCAAGGGCTGGATTTTAAAGGTGTGAAGATAGGCACCTACTGATCTTTCCAGATATGCCTAAGTCTGTATTCTTAGGTCAAGGTGTTAAGCACCTAACTCCTCCTAAGCATCATGGCAGATATCTGTCTGCACCTATTGCTACATAAATGCCTGCAAAAGCTGTCCTGAGGTGCCAGACTCATGCTCTGCTCTTCTTCCCATCTGGAGGGGAGCAGAACTGCAGTTAGTATCTGCTCACTGATACACCTGCAAAAATGACAGGGGGTTTGAGAGGTGTTGCCTCAAGGAAACCTTCCAAGCATGCCTCATGACATCACTGTAAAAATTTTGTCATTTGATTTCATAGCCTGGAACTCACTTCATTTTAAAAATTTTCGATGTCACCATAAAATCTAAGGCAAGACACAAATCAGTGTTCAAAGCCATGCTCAGTTTTTGTTTTAAAGGTGGTAGCACTACACAAACAGGAGCTCTGCATAAAGCCAAAGTAAACCCCAGGTAAGGTCTATAATGAGAAAAAAGCCTCGTTCCTCAAAAAAAAAAAAAAAAAAAAAAAAAAGCAGCACATATCAACATATCATTGGACAGTATTTATGATTTGCAAGTTATGGAACACTGAGATATGATTATCCAGACTGAAAATCTCTAAATATAAAGACACTAGGCATTCAATGAATTACATCTAGACAGTTACCAAGGCAGCTTAAAATACTCTTTAATGTGTTGAGCTGTTAAATGGCAGACTCTGTGTTTGGCACACAAATCAAAGTATCCAGCTTAGCTCACATGGATGCCTATTGCAAAATCCTGTCTAATAACTGTCCCTTTTTTTTTCTGCTTTAGCAAATGAGAGTCTGACAGATAAGACATTTGTTCTGTTTATTATGATGCTCTAGACTGTTTTTAAGAAGACTGGAAAATCAAATTTCCTTTTTCTGTGGAATTACCTCAGGGTACCAAGAGAGCATTGGCTTTCTATTAATCCTGTTTTATAATCTTGCTACAGAATAAATGTATGTGTCCAAAGATAATATACATCAGCTATTTAAACCCATGTCTTAAGCCATGTAAAGAAGATTGATATAAACAGTAAAGAAGACTGGGAGGCATGCCCAAGAATATTAGAGGAGTTTACAAAAATTCAGACAGACTGGGATGGTTTCTCTGTATCTGTAATTATAAGCATACCATAATGAACTCTAATAAATTACTATTGATAATCAGGGAAATCTATCAATCAATTGAAATACATTCCTCAAAAAAAGCAACATTCTGGAAAGAGGAGATGAGGAATTTTTGTAGAAATAATTGAGAAGAAAAGGAAGATCTCTTCAATTCCTCTTGAACACTGCATATAGTTTTTGTCACCTCATCTTGAAGATAACAGGCAAGAGTAGAGGAAAGGATGACTGAAATTATGGAAGATAGGAAATAGTTTGCTAACAGCTTTAGAATAGATTCCTGACAAAGAGATACTGACTAAATTATGTTACTTTTATTGAAAGGACACAACTGAGAGAGGATACAAACAGCTCTACCCAACACCGTGCCAATAGGAAAGAAAATGCTATTCAGGATCATGAAAGCTTGGCCCCACCTTTGCTCCCCCCTTTTCTTGTGCCACTTTTGCATTGGAGGAAAGCCTTCCTGTGTCCCTGGGGGATCACGGGTACCTGGGCAAGGAATCCACTGAGTGGGTTCTTCTTATGAGGGCCTTACAACAACAGCCAATGCCTTTGACAACAGGATGAACCTCTAACAGGAGGGGCATTGAACAAAACCAAGGCTCCAGGCTGTGTAGCAAAGGGCAAGGCTTTACTGGGGCTCAGCCAGACTCACCACATCCCCAGACTATAGCTGGATTTCCTCCACCATGCTCTCACTATACTGCCACCTGGCTTTAGACTGTGCTCATTTTACAAGCCCTGAAAGCACTTTTCCAGGGCAGTGGTATTTGTTCTGCCTCACTTTCATCTTCCTGATGTAGCAATAAAGTCCAGGTGCAATTCATTAGCTCCTAGTTAGTATCATTTTTCATTTTAAAGACAAGAATTACAAGAAAAAGATGTAAAATCTTAGTTTTGGAAGAAACAAGGTGGCACTTTTCTTTCAGATTCCCTAAAGTTTCCTTACTTGTCTTGGGACCTCAAGAGCTTTTGCAACCCTACTGAAGTTCAGGAACAAAACACTACCACACAGAATAAATAGAACAGTTTCAAACAGCTTTATTCAATTTCTTCAGGTGTTTCAGGAATTTATGAAACATGTCAGAGAAGAGTATGTAATTTCCTTATGTACAATAAAAATATATATAAAGTATGTATATGTCATTAAAATTGCCTCTGATGAAATAGTGACAGTAAGATGAAAAGCTATTTAATGAATATTGAGCTTTGCTGCACGCAAACAGGACATAAGAATGCATACACAAATATCAGAGGCATCATTAATGACATGGCATTTTTTCTTCCTTTTTTTTAACTCCCTGAATGCTGTGAAGCCCACATAAGCCTTAAGAAACTTCCTGTGTGATTGTCAGCCACAGCCTTGACACCTCACTCAGAATAAAAATATCAAGGCAGTGTGCTTCTTTTAGTTGAAAAGATTCTCTTTATTAGCAGGAGATTTGCACTACCAGATGCCATTTATATCTTCCCTTCTTCCTTATCCTAATTTAAAACATTACTTTTCAAGTCTATACAGAGGTAATGGATTGAGAACCCTTATTAACTGGCATAACACAAAAGAAATCTAGAACTGGAAATGAAACAGAAAGGTTGCAAGAACACAAAAACTGTGTACATGAAATCACTGCTTTACTAAGGCTCGTTGCACCTTGCTGTCATTCGCTTTTTGCTTTTAAGTGCCTTAGCTTGTCTGCAAACACAACTTGCTCATAAAAATATTCTTGTACTCTTAATAGAAGAAAAATGTGCTAAATTCTGAGGGCTTTTGGTCAAAAAATACATCCAAACTTCCACTTGAAACTCAAAAGCCTATGACTGCAAAGAATCACTTCACCTGGATAAGG
Source organism: Chloebia gouldiae (assembly GCA_003676055.1). Classification (NCBI taxonomy): domain Eukaryota; kingdom Metazoa; phylum Chordata; class Aves; order Passeriformes; family Passeridae; genus Chloebia; species Chloebia gouldiae. The sequence continues at coordinate 34,629,269 of QUSF01000002.1, forward strand.
TATCTGAAACATGGCCATAATATTACAAGGTTCTGCAGCCACATGCACAGTTATAGTCTGCCTTCTTCTAGGTATCTTTGGTTTTCAGAGTTACCTCATTGCTTTGTTATCTTGTGAGGAAGTAAGGAAGGATTGTGCATTCATACTCACACATAAATACTCACACAGAAACTTACCACTGGTGTGTATATATCCTAATTATTCTCTGGTGTTTGCCCATTTTTAGTACAGCTCTCATAATTCATTACTTAAATTCAAAATGAAGTAAATTATTATTTCTTTGTTCTGGTCTGCATATTTGTTTATGTGTTTCAATTTATTCTATGTACATTTTATAACATTCTGCAGTTATCATTTACTTTCAAAATTTAAATATCCCAAATATTATGCATGTTTGGATTTACTTAAGGGATAAAAATGCGGAAGGATATTCTGAATATGCTATTACTTTGCTCCCAGCACATGCAGTAACTTTTTGTCATTTTAATTTCTTATGTAATTTTAAATTCCTCATTACATTTCCTTTTGTCCAGTTCAGAAAAGCTACACTTAGATACAGCAGGCTCAGGTGTGATGTGATTCTTACACCTATTTATAGGATGCCCTTGCACTAAGATTTATACCATTCTCTGGGGGCATCTGTCTCTCTACACTGATTAAATTGGCAGGCTGTGTGATTACGCTTCTAATTTAGGCTTCTTGATGCTGGGTTTAGGCACAGGCTGTTCTCAAGGGTCCTGGCCACATCACCTGCATATCTGGCATCATTAAGAAAAGCATTTCCTTTCCTACAAAAAATCTTCACCACACAGACAGTGACAATTCATTAAGTCCTTGCCCATCGGAACAGCAAAATTCAGCAGTGCCTGACCTTCATGTGAAGACTTTGGCCACTTCAAATGGATATCTCAAGCCAGCTGCCTATGATTTTCTAAGTCCCAGATCAGCATCTCAACACACAACTTGAGTTCAGCTAATGAAGACTGCATATGTAAAGAGTGAACATGTACAAAGCCCACCATGCAATGCAGGGCTCCCATTCAGGCATTATGGGTCTAGAGGATGCTCCTGTCAGTACTGCCAGGAGCTAGTTTCTGTTCCTATTCCCTCTTTTTATCCCAGATCTTGCCATAAGGGTCATCCATCATTTTTCTCAGTTTTATTCTTCATAACTGAAATATGTAATGTATTTTCATCCTGAATTTCTTAGATGATTGTCAAATATAAGTACTTTATAATTCCATTAGGGATGGAGAATTTTAAATATTTTCCTATTTCAAACATGAAAACAAAAACATTTCTGACTTCTTGATTCCTAACTATCTATTGATAGGATCATCTAATGTTTTAGGTTTGAAAAAAACCTCATAGATTGTTGAATCTAACATTAACCCAGCACTGCCTCTAAACACTGTCCCTAAGTAACCTCTAAACAATGTCCCTAAGTCAATGTCTTTTTAATATCTCCAGGGGTGGTGACTCAACCATTTCTCTGAGCAGCCTGTTCCAGTGCTTGACAACCCCCTTTGGTGAAGAAATTTGACCTAATCTAAACCTCCCCTGGAGCAATTTGAAATGGTTTCCTCTTGTCCTATCGCTTGTTACCTGAACAACGTCTCTCCTGGGCCTCCTTTTTCACCTCAGCTACTCCCCAAAAGACTTTTGCTCCAGACCCTTCAGCTTTGTTGCCTTTCCCTGGATACATTCCAGCATGTCAATGTCTTTCTTGTAGCGAGGGGTTCAAAACTGAGCTCAGGATTCAAGGTGCAGTCTCCCAGCTCAGAGGGGCTGTATACCCAGAGAAATGGTCTTGCTGTTAAAAGATTGAGGCAAAGAAAACATTAAGTACCTCAGTATCTTCTTCATCCTTTGACACTACATTTCCCCCCCACACCCAATAAAGGATGGAGGTGCTCCTTAAGCCTCAATGTGTTGCTGATTTATTTATAGAAACTGTTCTTATTGTGTTGTACAGCAGTGGCCAGATTAAATTCTAGTTTGGCTTTTCTCCCTCATAACCTCACATCATCCTTGTAGTACTCCTGAGCTGCTTCCCCATCTTTCAAAGGTCATAAACTCTTGTTTTTTCCCTAAGCTCCAGACGAAGCTCTGTTCAGCCAGGCTGGTCATCCCTGCTGGCTCATCTTTTAGTACACGTGAATGGCCTGCTCCTGTGCTTTTAAGATATCCTTCCGGAAGAATGTCTGGTCTTCCTGAACTCCTTTGCCTTTCAGGACTATCTTCTGACTCTCTCAGCCAGGTTCCTAAGGAAGCCATGCCTGCCCCACTGAAGTCCAAGCTCACAGTTCAGCTGTCACCCATCCTTACTTCCCTGAGAATTGAAAATGATCATTTTGTGATCGCTGTGCCCAGCATCACCCACCAGTCCTTCTCTGATCATGAACAGCAGGTCCAGCAGGGAGCCTTTCCTAGCTGACTCCTTCACCAGTTGTGTTAAGAGATTATCTTTCACATACTTCAGGAATGTCCTAGACTGCTTCCTCTCTGCTGTGCTGTGTTTCCAACAGACATTTTTTAAGTTGAATCTCCCCACATGAACAAGGCTAATGATTGTGAGACTTCTGCCAGCTGCATATAGAATATTTCGTCTACATCTACATCCTGTTTGGGTGCTCCCTAATAGACTCCCACCATGACATCTGCCCTGCTGGCCCTCTCCCTGATTCTTACCCATAAGAACACAGTCCTATCATCACCATCATGGTGGACTCCCATGAAATCCTTTCCTGGTGGAAGAAACCCTGCTGCCATGGGCAGGGACATCTTCCACTAGATCAGTTTGCCCAGAGCCCCATACAACCCAGCCTCGAACACTTCCAAGTAAGAGGTATCCACAGCTTCCCTGAGCAACCTGTTGCAGTGTCTCACCACTCTCACAGTAAGGAACTTCTTCATATATCTAATCTAAACTCACCCTCTTTCATTTTTAAGACATTATGCCTTGTCCTGTCACTACATGCCCTTGTAAAAAGTTTCTCTCCAGCCTTCCTTAGGTACTAGAATATGCCATAAGTTCTCCCCAGAGTCTTCTCTTCTCCAGGCTGTACAATTCCAACTCTCTAAGCCTGTCATGTAGGAGAAGTGCTGCAGACCTCTGATCACCTTTGTGGCCCTCCTCTGGACTTGCTCCAGCATTTTCATATCCTTTTAATCATTAATTTTTGTCATCTGCTAGTTCCCTCAGGGCCTGGTGGGTGCATATCATAAGTCCCATGGGCTTTTGCACTTCCAGGTTCCTTAGATGATCTTAGGTAGGATCTTCCCCTAAAACAGGCAGTTCTTCATTCCCCCAGTCCCTGACTTTGCCTGCTGTGACTCAGGTGGTGTGGCTGAAGTGCTTGTTGGTGAAGACTGAGGCAAAAATATTGTTGAGTACCTCAGTCTTCTCTACATTCCAGGTAACCAGTTCCCCTCCTTCCTTACAGAGAGGGCTCAAATTTTCCCTAGTCTTCCTTTTATCATACCTATAGACGCTTATTCTTGTTGCCCTTGATGGCCCTGGCCAGAATTATTTATATTACGGTTTTAGTTTTCCTGACCTGATCCCTGTCTGCTCAAAGAATTTCTCTATATTCCTTCCAAGCTGCCTTTCCTTGTTTCCATCCTCTGTGCACTTCCTTTTAGTGTTTGAGTTTGTCCAGAAGAATCTTGTTCTTCTCTTTGGGAGGCATCTTCAGGATGTATCAATCCTGAGCTTGGAGGAGGTGACCCTTATTTACCACCTTTCTTGGGCCCTTCTTCTTCCAGGGTTTTGTCCCATACCCTACGAAGCAGATTCCTGAGGAGGTCAAAGTCTACTCATATTGTAAGTGAAATGAGGCCACTGTATGCTTATCCTCTTTATTTTTAAAAGTATGAATCCAGGAGATAAGATGTTGTTTAGAGAGAAAGCAACATTTTTCTTCCAAGTGGTTCTCTTTAAATGTATCTTTGTTTGGTGTGTGGGATGGGGTTGTGCTGTAACTATTACACAGTAAGAAATGAGAAGAGAAAGTTCATTAAATGAGCAGAGGAACTAAACATCAGACTAGCATGATCTATTTCAATTTAGTATTAGAGGTCCACAGAAAAGAGTGCCTCAGGAAAGTAAGTATGTGGATTTCTCTGACAGAAAGAACAGTTGCAAACTGTAACAAACGTAATAGGAAAAAAAAATTAGTCACATGGTGAGTTGGAATGAATCACACACAACTGCACATAATGTGTTCATAGCCAGGAAAGGCATTTTTCTTAATATAGCCCCTTGCTATAGACTCCTTTAAACAATGTTATTATTCCTGCAACTCAAAGGTAAAAAAAAACTAGCACAAACTGAAAATGGCTATATCATTCTCTGCCCCCATCAGATTTTGAAGTTATCTAAATTTGATAATTTTTAGATTTACATTATGTTTGATTACCGCATATTTTGGAAACTAAAGCCTCAGGATAAAACCAATGGCTGTGAAGTCTAAAAAAGCCTTAAAATAATAAACCCAACTCCTGCTGTAACACAGATCCAGCACTGCAACAGTGAGAAAGAAAATCAAATAATCACTTTGGATTGCCAGGAGATCAGGACTCCCCAGCAGCTGCCTTTTTAGTTTCTTAATGGACACCAACAGATGGAAAAAGCTTAAGAGAGCATGCTTGTTTTCTCTGCACACTCAATTATTTCCTTCTTATGCCTTTTTGTCTATATATAGCTTACAGGTCTATTTACCCAAAATTATTAGAGCTTTCTGAAACAGTTTCTGTTTCTGAAACAAAAGCTTGGAGGAACACAGCAGGTCATGCACATTCTTGCTGATACAGTCACCTGTTGTCTTGCCACATTCTCCATTTATTTACTACTGACATGTCAAATGGGACCTCGATTTCTTCTTTTCACTTCTGATAACAACATGACAAAAACTGTTTGCCCAATTTTGTAACATTTCTCTAGTGACATTTGTGCTGCCTTTACCAAAAATCATCACCATCTTACCTCCTGACACTCGCTCAACCATACAAGGGAGGTAATGGTGCCATGGGTTTCCAGAAATAGGAAATAGTTTTGAGTCAAGTGCCAGTCAGAAAGGTATGAGAGGGGAGAAAGGCAGAATATTCATACTGAAGTCACTTCACAATGGCAAATCAACTAAGCCCCTGGGTGATTTTCTGAAGCAACTTGGCTCTGCTAGAGATTAAATTTCTCTGCAGGACTTTTGGCAATGTTGTTATAGCCTGCTGAGACACTCTGGACTGCCAAAATCCACACCAGCAAGGGTCTCCAATATGCTGTCATTTCTAGGTCAAGCTGGTTCTGAGATAAGATTTTTATAGAATATATCACAAGGCATTTCAGAAAATGAAACACCTACATTTTTTAAAGGCCCTTCTCTGCAAAATAGGCATGGTCTAATTATGTTGAAACTTTCCCAGAAAAAATGTACCTCTGGCCACAGCTCCACTCTACCTGGCAATTTTAGATTGAAAATGCTTTAAAAAAAGAACAACAAGAAAAGTGGTAATCATTTGTTGATTGGATGAAGATGAAGCAGCCAGAATTAAACTTAGAACAGAAGGCGGTTTCCATTTTATCTTTGGATTTACTGTACAGCATCTGTAATTTCACCTATTCTCATTTCACAGGAAGGTAAGGAGAAAAAAAAGACAGGGCTGGAGATAAGTTGAAGGAGGCCATGGGCACATGCCTCTGACTTTGAGGAGTGCCCAGGGGAAATTCAGGAGAAATTCACTTCAGTGGCCTTTTGTCACAATCACTGTCTTCTTCTCTGAGAGCTGGATGAACTGAGTCACATATTTAAGAGATTTTCCCAATTGCTTTCAAACTTGAATTGACTAACCCTTTAGACAGGTAATCTCTTCCATGAAGAAGCAATGTTAGTTTTTATTTTCAATCACAAAGGTGTTAGTTCAGTGTTTCTAAATGGTTTTGGGAAGATCTGAGATCCTCTGGTTTCTAATGAAACTAGTTAACTGCATGGACTGAAAGAGTAGCTAGGCAAGCACCCTTTTTTTGGGCTAAACCTTGTTAATAATACTTGCAGTGGGAAGTATTAGGCTGCCTTAGTCAGCATCAGCATTTTATTTCAGAAATTCTGTTACATGGTCTGTCAGATTATATTCACTGTTTGAGGTTTTTTAGGAAGAAGCACTCAAATTAGACTTGGTAATATTGCAAAGCAATGAGATATGCTACAGAAAAACCCAGGAAAAAAATACCCAACTGAAAAGAGAATAAGAAGAGGTTGGATGTGGTGTGTTATATGTGCTGGTAGTAGCCCCCTGCCCGAACAGCACATGCACAGCTCTACGTTACTCAAGGTCTTTTCTGGCTGTCATTTAGATCCTAAGAGGAGGCTTCAGCACCCTAATAGCTGGAGCTGGCTCCAGCAAGCCTCAGTTCCACACATGCTTAGTCTCAGCTACCAACTTCCTGGGCAGAGCCATTTCTTCTCCAGTACTATACCAGTTGCCAAGAAGAAACCCATCAAGAACACTTTTTTTTTCTACTCAGAAAGTGTCTGGAAAGGAGTATGAAGTTACATCTTGGATAAATTGAAGTAGGGCACACTAGGACAGAGTGACAAAGGAGATTAGAGTAGCAAAAAGTGAATAGTTCCCATCTCAAGGGCTAGGATTACATTTCCCATTTTGAGTTTGGACATTGTATCCTACTCTCCCAGTGGAACCACTCGAGAAGTCTGACAGGAAATCTGCCTAAGTTACAAGATCATAGAATGTTAAGGATTGTAAGGGACATTAAAGGTCACCTTGTTCAAACCCCCATTAGAACCTGGCCTTGCACACTGTCAGGTATGGTACATCCACAACCTTCTCAGGCAACCTGTTCACCCTCAAAAATTTCTTCCTAATATCTAACCTAAATTTCCCCTCTTTCTGTTTGTACCCACTATTCCTTGTCCTATCCCTACAGTTTCTAGTGAAGAGTCCCTCTCTGGCTTCCCTGTAGGCCCCTTCAGATACTGCAAGGTTGCTGTGAGGTCTCCAAACAACCTTCTCTTCTCCAGGCTGAACAATCCCAACTTTCTCAGCCTGTCTTTGTAGGGAAGGCACTCCAGTCCTCTTGTTAACTTCATGGCCTCCTCTGGACTTGCTCCAACTCTTCCATGCCTTTCTCATACTGAGGACACCGGAACTGTATACAGAATTCCAGGTGGGATCTCGTGAGAGCAGAGTGGAGGGGGAGAATCATCTTCCTCATGCTGCTGGCCATGTTTCTTTGGATGCAGGCCAGGATTCAGTTGACTTTCTGAACTGCAAGCTCATGATGCTGGCTTATGTCAATGTGGGGTTTTTTATGGTTTTTTTTTTTTTGTTGGGTTTTTTTTTTTTAAGATCCCTGTAAAATTTTAACTATAGAACCAAGTTTTTAGAGCCAAGGAGTAGCCCTTCTAGACACCACCAAAAATCCCTCTCCTAGCCAGACCTGAAACTGATAATAAGTGACAGTAAAAGATATATTAGGTGCTTTTTCCCACCAGCCTCCTGCACAGACAGATTTCTGCTGTGGCCCAAAATATGGGTCCTGAAAGGACATTTCTGTGGCTATATGTGGCAGTCAGGCAGCAAAGAAGTGAAGAGGCTGGCTCTGCCCCAGGATAACACTGGCAGTGATAACAGTCATTATTGATTCTGGAGGCAAGGACAAGATTCTTGCCTTCACCTTGCCCTTGCGTGATACAGATAATGGACACGCATGGGATAGTGGCCCCATAGGTGCTGATTCTGTGGTGCTCAGTGTAATGTTCAGGCTATTCAGGAATCCAGAACACTTAGGAAAGTCCATCAAATGTTAGGTAAGTGTCCAAATGCATGTTCTATCTAGACAGAGAACATGGAGAGCCCCTATTGTTACAACAGGAATCCAGGGAAAAAAGACATAGTAGATGCCATTTGCCACATCACAAGTTGATAGCCTGGCTTTATTGGTGTTATTCTACTAGAAGGAATAGGTCATGGGTCTAGCACTGAAAAAGATGGGACTAGTGTTTGACTAAGGGATGTTAGTGCTCATAAGCAAGTTGATCCTGATGTTTCTGCTTGCCTAACTGAGGCATCCATCCACTGGAGGAGACTGGTTTGTGACTCTTGGTCCTCTATAGAAACCCTGAACAACTCTTCCCCTTGCCCTGAGGGAACAGACACTGAGCTCCAGAAAATGAGGGCAGGCTGCACGAAGTTTGAACAGATGTCCCCAGTTTAAGCATAGCTTTTTTCCATTGCAGATGGGCGCCTGCCCCTTGAGCAGTGAGTCAAAGAAGAGAGAATTTTGCAACCCGTGAATCCTTGCCATTAAGAGTAGGCAGAGCTGATACAAGTGATGCTGGAGAGGTGATGCAGACAAGCTGAAGAAGTGTGGGTAGAGAAACCAGCATTGAGGAGACATGAGAAGTCCATGAAACAGCAAAATGGGATTTACTTCTGCCAAACTTTGCATGCAACTGAAGCAACCTGGAGAGAAATAGCTGCATCTAAAGCAAGTGGAGACCAGAGCAAAAGCCAGGCAACCTTAGTGCTCTCTTCAAGGAAAGAAGGCTTTTTGAGGTTTATGTCTAATTTCACTGCTAGAATAGCAAAGCACCCAGGCTCCCCAAAAGATCGAGAAAGGAAATTGAAGAATTCAAGCTATAGTGTAATGAAATGCGCTTTCCACCCACTTAGATTTAAGACTGTGATTCAGTACTGCATTTATGCAGTTTCTGGAATGGAAGGGCATTGTGATGCATCTAAATAAGATTTCTGAGCCAGTGCTAGCAGATGGACCTCAAGAAAAAAACCCACACAGTCAGATAGCTAAAATAAGCAGATATTTTTCACCACCGCTATTTCGGTGATGGTGTCACCCTCTGTCATTGCCAATTCCAACAAAACTAATAACCTCTTTAAAAATTGAAACACATGGGAGATAAAAATATCAAAAGAAGGCATTAGTCAAATTAGTAACCTCACACATTTTCTGCACAATTTGCATCATCTATATCATCTGTCTGACACTTTGACAAACAGTTACACACAGAGCCTTTACTGACAATCCAGGACACCAACCATAAAAGGTTATTCCATGAATATTACTGTATAAAAATACATTAATAGACATCTTAAGAAACTGACGGCAACCTACTTGATAATTAACTAAATTTTAAGGAAAAGTATAACAGACTGTAAATTTGTAGTTTTATTTTATCATTAATTTTATTTATTGAAATACAACTCTAAAATTAAATAAACCAATGAGGCATTTCAGGTCTAATCTTAATCTTAACACAGAAAAGTTCCTTCCACTTTAAAGTCATATAGCCATTCTGCAAATTTTACTTAGTGTTTCCCTACCAAAGCAGCATTTCTATTTCTTATTCCTGCATTGGGAAGTCCTGTACTCTCACTTGCTGTTTTAAAAACCCAAAAAATGAAAAATGAAAAGTCAACCAACCAACTAAACAAACAAAACAAATACACCCCCCCCCCCCCCCCAAATTTCAGGATAATTGATTCTTATTTGATTTGGACAATCCAGTGTTCACCCAAAATATTCAGTTTAATCTAAGGGAGATAAATCACTACAGCATAATGCCAAACACTGCCCATGGTTTCAAGCAGAGGAATAATTATTGCCTTCCAAGTCTAACCTAGGTGGGGATATTAAAAACAAGTAAATTTTGACTAGCATGTAAAGCAGAAAAGTTCAGTCATCCTGAGGCAGATCAGAATAGTTTATAAATCAGGAAGACATATGCACTGATTTAACATTTTTTTGCTTCTGAGACTTTCAGTTACAGAAATTGCCGTACTTAAATACGTCATTACCGTTTCATTCACTGCTTAAGATAAAATGTGTCCAAAAGCATCCATCTGTTCATCTTTAGCACCCACCCAGACAGAAACTATAGTGCCAATTTCTATTCAGAAGTACACTGAGGTAAACCAGTAATAACCACTTTGACAGTAATGTATTCAAGTTTAATATAGAATAAAATTTGTTTCCTGTTTGGTAGCTCCCGAAAGACTAGAAAATCTCCTTGGAGCCCTACCTAATATTTTTTCTGAAAAAAAATCTCCCTAGAGACCTACCTAATACTTCTGGAAAAAATAATACTTATCTACAATAGTGTTTAAGTCATTGCTTGGCAGATCAGTGTAAAGACTCTGACCATTGTTTAATTGCTGGGCAATCTGCTTTAAGGCATATTTTAGAAAAGCATCATATAATGATGCCTCAGTATATTGAATATATAGGCAAACTCCTCCAAACAACATTCTTTCTCCAGTATCATTTTCTCTAATTAGACAATAAGTTATCTGTGGGACTTTATAAGTTTTGAATGTTCTTCTTCAAACATCCAGTTTCACCCTGCATGGAGCAAAGCTACAGAAAGCTAAGGTTAGAACAATCTTTAAATCAATCCACTCTGTGTCTCAAATGGCTCCATAACCATATGAAATCTTACATGAGACTCTGCACTTTCATGTTCAATGGAGACCATGAGTGAAATAAATTTGAGAGACCTTAGAGTGCAGCTAAATAATCTGTGATCATTCTCACTCTCCAGCAAAAGCCTGTGATAAGTCTGTTTCTTAGCAGAAACATATTAAAGGGTGGAAACAAGATAAGTTGATTTTGTTGCCCATATCAAGGTCTGGGAAAAACTATATGAAAATTCCATTTTAGGATTTTTCTGGTAAGAGTAGTTGGAACTCACTATCAGTTTCTGAGAACATTAATGGTTGCTGAAAGCCCTCCTAATCTTGGTCTTTGATGCCTCTAATCTAAACTATTCATATGGGTTCAAATCTATATTACTAATTGGAGTTTTGTTTCACTTGTGCAACTTTCAAGCTGTCTCAAAGGCAATAGCATTTCTAAATGTTAAGAAATAAAATTTTTGTGTTTGTAGCAAATGAGTGAACTCAAGTTCACTGCTGTACTTTCTACTTGGCTACAGTATCTACATATGAAATGAGTATTAAAAAGAAATTGATGTTACATTTGGAAGGCCCACCTGTTATTTGATAGCTTCAGAAAACTGCTTTGAAACCATGAAACATATCCAATACAATTAATTAAAAATGTATTAAACTCTGTTCAGCCTGATTTTAAGAAGCACGGTCACCATTTCCTGATGAGACTATGACCAATGGAAATGTATGCCATGACACTGTGTAGTAAGTGAGGTTAAAATGACAATGTCTGGAATTTAGAAACTATCCTCACTGCATTCCTGCAGTGTGACTTTGTTTGCTTTAGTGGGAGTCATGCAGCAATATCTGGCAAATGGGTTTGTCTACACATTCTCATGACTGACACTCACTAATAGGATTGTGCCCACAGAAACATCGATTATCCTATTTTATTATGATTCTCCGATATAGCAGGGTAACTATAATATAATCTGCATTTCTGTCCATTTTTACATTTACCTTTGCTCAGACAGTAAAGCTACACTGACAGATCAGAGACTGCCTCCTCGTCCATGAGTAGCTTTCCAAAACATTGACTTTTTGCAGCTTCAACACTTCTCAAATAAATGTACCAGTTCTTGCAAGGGCTAAAACCAGTTAGGCCTTCAGCATCGCCAGCAAGGAAGAAGCTCTTGCCTAGTTACTGACCCCCATTTTGACCTCTGATCAACAGATGCAGAACTATTCAGTGCCCTGGACAGATTTGGCAGGAAACCCTTCTGATGTGTCTGCAAACGTGTTGATAGCAGGTTGTTACAGTTTAGAAAGAATTCTTGGAAACTCATCTTGCTTACCCCACATGCTTGCTGGGAATAACAGTCTCTGCTATGACACTGGACAGTCCTTCTCCTTCCTATTTAACACAGCACTGGGTTAAAGCAACCTGGACTGTGCACCATGGTCCCAGAGTACATTACAGTAACTATTGTGGTACTCTTGTACCACAGTACATCACAAGCTGTGTTGTAGCTATATTTAGGTCCTGCATTGTGAGGAAGATTCTCTGTAGGTGGAATTGAAAGACTGATTTGCTGAAGATATTAAAAATATCATTGAGGTGGATGAAAGAGAGCAATGCTTCTAGACACAGCTTGGAGCTAAGAGAGAAACTTTTAGACAAATTTTCCTCTGTCTGTATTTTATATCAATATTTTTTAAAAAAATATTTAAAACAGTATCACATAACTGTACCATAACAGAGAGTGGTATAAAACAACTTAACTACATGTCACTAACAATACAGTTATTAGACACAGAATATGACAGTAGCAACATCTTTGTTATTATTATAATGCTGAAATATCTGCCATAACAGAAGCTTTGACTTATTTTTTCAGCAATTGAAAGTCAAAATCTTAAGGTAATCATGCAAAGATACATTAAGTTAGCTACAGGTATAATTAATGAATTGAGTTACTGTAAGAAACTAAAATATGAGTCCTGAAAAAAGGGTGAGGGTGAGTGGAAGGCCTGTCATAAGAATGACACTGAAGAGTCTGAGAACTCTCACCTAAAAATTTGAGAAGCCATTTGCAAGCTTACAAAAGAAAAACAAGGTGCTCAATATTTCTGCTGTTGACACAGAAGCAAGAAAAAACAATTATGAGACAACACTGGCCAGTCAAAATTTGAACTAAAGCAATCTACTGACTCTTTATACCTCTGAGTAGAGGGAACTATTGTATATATTCAAAAGACAATGGGAATGCCATATCAGGCACCTAATTTGCCTGCTCACATGGGACTTGATTCAGTAAAACTATTAAATCAGTACCATGGGATAATCACAGTGTAATTCTGTGCTTCTCTCTTTTTTGAAACAAACACAGTAATAAATAAGTCACAGATGAAGAGAAGCAAACTCTTAACTACATCTTACCACTCATTGGACATGCCAAAGTTAACCCCTCCAGTTTAAGCTTACCCTGGGTCAAGATAAGCTTAAAGGGTCACTGGAAGCAGGTGGACATTTCTGAATAATGACTCATCTTCCTAAAATAAGTTTCTTGGATAGGAGGGATGATTAACCACCTGAAGACACCTGAGAGCACATGGGAGTAGTTTAGATTATATGCCTAATCTTTTAGTGCTGAAATTTAGGTATAATGAATCCGTAACTATGTGGTATTTCCCAGAATCCAGAAATAAAAAATAAAAAAAAAAGCACAACACAAAAGATTCATTAATTTCCCTCACTCTCCTAGACACCTACACTGCCTTTTAGAGCTGACAAATAGTTGCAGTTCATTCTTGACAAAATTCAAAGCAAATGCTGTTAAAAGACATGTACTGAGCAGATAAATGCAGTAACAAAGCAACATTTTACTGCTCCTTTTATTTCTCACATTGCTATTATGGAAAGGAGGCAGACAGCGCAGGGAACCATAATGAGCCCTATTATTAACTTTCAAATAAAAACCTCTTAATGCAATGTGCATTTCACTGTAAGACATAAAAACCAGCACAAAATCATGCTGGTCCAAGACACTGGCACCAAGAATGCCAAGCAACATTCAGCCTGTCTGTAAAACCCACCAGCCTACATTGACTGAAGAAAAAAAAAATCCAAGTTCAATTCACTGCCTTGTCAAATGAATGTGTCAAAGTGGTAGAACTGAATATATACCCCCTGCAGGTTTAACAATGGTAGATGTTTCCCAGACCCTAATCCTGACTGAAGCTGGAGGGTCTTTTTTTAAACAAATATTTCAGCATATAATATACAGAAACTGGAAGTAATAGGCCCTTATTCCAAAAATGAAGCATCCCCTGTATTAGGTTCACACAAGGATATTTCATAGCAATATATGTCTTGAATTATTTCTTCAGCAGGAAGAGGCTTCATTCCACATGCAACTCTTTTTGTGGGACAGGAGTGAACTGGCACTGAGAGACTGCCACAGTCCTTCTTTTATACTAGTCCTGGTGGCAAGAAAAGATCAGAGATATTAAAAAGGCATGCATTTGTTGTTTTTAATATTCCCTCAAAAGACTATAATCCCAATTTCTGGCAAACATTTTTACACTAATTCCTCAGATGCAGGTGAACATCAGGAAACAGCCGGAAACTCTGGGCAAGAGCATGTTCTGACAGGCATATTTAGAAAAAAGTTTCTTTTTCCAGAAGTTCAAGCACATTACTACCTAAGCTATAATTGCACTTACTCTCCATTTGTCAGGAATTGTTGCATTCTTAGTATTGAATGAAAGGGTCAAAAAAGCAATAAAAGCACAGATTTTACTGCATATTTTACTATTTTACACAATTCTAAACCAAAGATTTCTATTGCACTCTGGGCTCAGCAGGGTATCTTACTGATTGAGGTGCAGTTCATATAGAAGCCTATGATTAAATATTCCTGACTGGAAATGAGTTAAATTTAAATATCACTGGCTAGGTAAGTTCATTGGAAAAAAAACTGACTTCTTGAGACTTGTTCACTAAGAAATTTTTATGAAGTCTGAAAAAGAAAAGTGATATATAAGCCATCAATGCATTACACATACCTTTTTTTTTCCTCTACAAGAGCCATCATATTTCCATATCAGAAATATTCAGTCAGGTTTATATTTTCAGCATTATATTTTCAGCTTGCTTTTAGTCTCTCTGTCTAGGGCAGGCCTCAATCAGAAGATTGGTTCTAGGGAGTCAAAGCACAGTGATCATGATATGATGATATATCATTATATATCATTATATCATCATATTATCTGATAGTAATTGATATGATATGATGATTCAGGCTCTTTACCTTCCATCCCAAAATAGCTGGAGTTTTGCAAATCAGGTTATTTGAAAATACTACCACCTTCCTTGGGCAAGGCATGCATTTTACATCACCATGAATTATGGCTTTGTCATTTTCCACTCCAGTAGGAAGAAGGCCAGTACAAAGGACTATAATAATCTCATTATTTTTATATATTCAAACTTCAGTAAGAAATGAGTAGCAGTAGAGCCTTCCCTTTTTCACTGTGGCTGTATCTAGCTTTGAAAACCAATTCTAAATTATAAGATTCATTTTATGGAGCTTAGTGTAGATAAGTCTGTAAACATAATTGACAGTGATGACATTGACAACAACAGTATGTAAGTACATATACACAATCATAGATCACAGAATATTCTGATTTGAAAGGGATCTACAAGGATAATCAAGTCCAACTCTTAAGCAAATGGCTGATACGAGGTTTGAGCCCACAAACTTGGTGTTATTAGCACCATGCTCTACGTACATTCATCCAAAAAATTTAGCTCTGGAGAGTGTTATACCTTTTATACTGGAGTCTGTTTATGTTCTGAAAACTATTGCAGAAACATAACCCAAAATGTCCATGCCAAATTATTCTTGTGAATAATTACTCCACCAGCAGCAGAACTAAGGAATTCTGGTTTCCCAGTTTACAGATTATGCATGCTTATGCACTTCCCCCTATATTAACTACACATTTCTCTTTTTCCTTATAGTTTTGGATATAACAAAATGTACTGAAGCCAGTACAAACACTAACTGCTCTATGTCACTCTAACACCAGTTTTAAAGTAGTGCTAATATCAAAATTTTTATGACCATTAATTTTCTCAACATTTTTATAAAATATAAGTATCGCTCCAGACATGCAACTGTCCTGTGGCAACACCATAAAATCTTTACTGCTGTAACACTGAAAGCTATACTTACTGTAATCAATCAATGACTTCCCACAACTTATTTATTCCAAACCCTTGCTTAAATGATTTACAGGCTACAACATAAAACGAAGATACAATTAAAGAGAACCTATTTCTGATTGCACATTCATTTTTAAAAGCCATTCAGCTACTTGATACACATATTAGAAGAAGAGACAGTGGTGATCTTTAAACTGAGCTGCAAAATTTCTACATGGATTGGGGTGAGAGAGATATAATGGGTTCAGTTTCCCAGGCATTTTGTCCCTGATTATTTTTGCTTCATATATTCTCACAGAGAAGTCATGGGGAAACAGACTGCCCTTTCTAAAATCTCAATCCCTTTAAACTGGGTAAGGTTTAACATTCAGAATCAGTCATCTGGGAAAAAATCCATCATGCAAAACTTCTGTACAGATACAGAATGCTCTGGAAAAGGTGTGAGCCATTTCAGGTCTCAAATGAGATTAGACCTGAAGTTGACCATAACCCTTATCTGCAGCTTCAGGTCAGTCCAATTCTATTTTCAATTTATTTGCCTGTTTGAATACTGAGATAGTGCTTCATGGTGGTATCATCATTCTCATGTGATAAGGCATCTCCCAGAACAGCCAGGCAAACATGAGCTGCAGAGCATTCCTGGGACAATACTTAATCGTGCTGAGATACTCATTAAGCCCAAAACCAGCTATTGCTACAAGGTGTGATGGCTGCAGAGGCTTTCTGTGGAAGAAGAGAGACCTGAATTTAAGTCCTTGTGTAATGAATACATATGTTTTATTAAAGTCCTGGGTTCTTGAGGAAAAGAGTGGGCTTGAGATAAAATATACCACCTCTGTAGGCAGGAGTTGCATTAGATGCCTGGACATTGGCAGGGCTTTGGTGTGTGTTAAGCACCTCCATCACAGCCAGATGAGGACACATCTGCTCCTAGACATGTCTGAAGAACCTGCTTCACATAGCTTGGAAGTGTAGGCACCTGCTGACCCTCAGTGCCTCCAGGGACAAGGAAGCATAAAGCTAGAGGTTATTCTTACTTTATTTCTCTAAAAATTAGTGTTGCTTGTGCCTCACTGGTCACTTCATAAAACATTGGATAACAAGCCTAGTTAGAAAACACTTGTGTTTCTCTGCTAACAACTGCTTTGTATATTCTGTTCTTACCTCTTGGAAGATATTTTAAACTCAAATATTTAGAGTATTTTACTTATTTCCAGATTGTACATATCCTACATGTACCATGATTAGTGGGTTAAGTTGTGTGATATTGTAAAGTTAATTCTATTGAACAAATATTGAAATTCACCAGAAAACTACAGCACTTACAGTCACCCAAGCCGAACACAAGGAAGAAATGAACAAGACCAAATGAGCTCGAACATTTAAAAGGTTATTGGAAGTAATTGAGGGATTTGGGGTTTTCCCCCCTTTATCATTTGTACCTTGTATTTAGCTAAGCTGGTGGATAAAGGCAAATTAAGAGGACAGAATGAAATCTCTATCCTCAAAAATCTGAATATCCAGGTGTGTTTTTTTACTTAGGCAAGGTGCAAATAAGTATTTGTACTGACACAAGGCTGCATGGATTACATCATCTTTTGTGACTCAAGAAAGCACTCCTGTATTTCGTTTTCCTCTGCTCTCACAGCTGGAATATCCATTCTTCTTTTAGTATCACTAAAGTATATTACAGGTGATTGCTTTTCTCCAAAGAATTATGAATGTTGAAATATATCTGCTACTATTTTTTCCCCCCCTTTGTCATGCTCCGGTGTACCTCAACATTTGAGTACAGGCTGAACCTTGCATTACATTCACCATAGATGGTGATATGGTTCGTGCTGACCTTTTGCTCCTGCAGGAGCTCTCCCATTGGTAAAAAAACTGCTTTCAAGGAAGGAGACTCCAAAACAGGCCCTGGCCATGGTACTACTTGTGGCCTCTGTGTCTGGGAATAGTATTTCATCATTTTTTACGCTATGTTTTGTTTTAGTCTTTGTACATATTACAGTTTCAGCCCCCCCAGGAGACATTCTGCAGAATCTGTTGCTTAGTAATAGTAACCTTCATGGAAATTAGCTTGAACTACAAAAGAACAAAACATCTTTCATTAGTCACAGGTTTTCAGTTAATGAATTCCTCTGAGAAAGTTGATTAGAAAAGCAAACTTTCCAGAGTAAAGTGCCACCAATGTTGACCTAGGATGAATTAGCCTCTTAAAAGTGCAATTTCTTTGTCCTATTTAAATTATGTTTGAGATTGTTTCTATCAACAGTCAGGCTTACCTTGACAATGGCTCTAATAAAATTAAGTTTTATGTAAGTGGAATCAGGATCTCATATAGAGTACAGCCAGAAAAAGTTACTACAGTCAGGTAGTCTGGCCTCTTGTGTAATATAAATCACATTAATTAATTACTGTGCTAACAAAAGCGCCTCTCAAATTATCTCAATATAAAATACTTTTAGAAATTTTCTTTCTTCTTGAAGACCTGCTTTAGTTTTTTAAAAAAAACTCCTGTTGTGTGATAAATATGAGGCATTAAGGACCAGAAGGGGATGAGAACTGCTGCAGCCTCCTGTGAGTGGCTCAGAGGTAGGGACCTACACCTGCTGCCCGGTGAGTGAAGTCAGCCACCTCTGCAGGCTGTCTCAGGTTGTCCAGCTGACAGAAAAGCAGCTCTCCAGCAGAAATACTTGGCAGGACTGACACCTTGCTGCTGAAGTTTCCATCCCCCACAGCACCTACCCAAAATCCTACATTTCCAGTTCATGTGGAGGAAGGCAGTGATCTAATGATAAAGAACTCATCTCCTTTAGAACACAGATGCACGGAAATGGACTTACCTCTCAGCAGAATGGTTCAGCACGTGCTGCTGAAGAGGCCAAGCGAGATCCAAGTGCCTCTCCCATCACTTACCTGGGAGGCACAGCACAGTGCAAGAGGCCACAAAAGGTCATGTGGACAGAATGAGGAGAACAGGAATTAATGAGATGCTGGTGCCTGGCGATCAGGACATGTAAAGCTTTAGCTCCCATTGACATTTACAGGATTGCTCCTACACTTCACATCAGGTAATACCCAAACAAAATCTGAAGTCATACGGGCAGTTAGGGCTGTCTTCAAGGATTCTGACTTGCCCAAATTAGTAGGTTGAAAAGTCAGATCCCCTCAAGAGAGTCCCTTGGCTTCATTCTAACTTAAATTTAGTCTTACAAATCTTCCATTGCTCCCTCTATCTAGTCTAACAAAATAGATATGAGAGCAGCTCAGGCTAAGCAGTGATGTCTTCTGGATTTCTAAATTTGACATAACAGAAATGGAGTAATTTTAAAACACATGGTAGAAGGCTGGGTAATTTTAGAAGTGACTTTATATCTTGTCTACACTGGAAAATGAGAAATGAAAGACCAAGTAATTAAAGGTACAAGGGCAATGCATTCTAGTTTAACAGTACAACTCTCATTGTAGGAGTTCTCACATAGAAGCAAAAAGCTCTAATTCCTTCTGAAAAACTGGACTAAACTGAGCCAAATTTAATTTTTCAGGAGAAAATTCACATCATGGATAGAAGTACAGGAATTTGCATCTCAGCTACAAAGAAGCACTGGAGGAAGTGAACTAAGTTCTACAATGCCTAATATTTTTTTCCAGTGAAGTCATCACCAGAAATAAAAAAAAAAATTGTTTAGAGCTTTTTCATGCTGTTTCTCTCACTCCTTTTGAAAGATAACCTTCCAGAGGAGCTCTTAAAAACTTGAAAGCATCCACTCATCTCCACTGGCTGCAAGAAGCTCAAGTGATTGGTGGAGCTATCTATGCTATAGATAGCTTAAGTACCAGAGATGTATCTCATCATATACACCTGCTTCTGCACATGTCCAGAAGTGCTGCAGCACTGATGGCAGTAAGCCATGCCCATCCCAAACTAGGCTTTACATTATGTCACAGAGAAGATGCAGCCATGGGCATTTTCAGAGCTCAACCAACAGCTTAGGCTGTGAAAAAAAAAAGCCCATAAATGAAACAGAAAGTCTTGATAGACCACTCCCTTAACCTAATAATTCAGTAGTAAATATTAGGAATGAGATGTGGTTTCAGTTGTTCTCAGGATCCCAGGTGATTTTCAACAGTCTCTCCTCACATCTTGAACCAGTGAATTATTACCTAAACTCATTTAGGAACAGAAAGGGTATCCTCCCTCACCTCTGTAAAAGCTGTTTCACTTTTAAAGACTACTTAAATGTTCAGCAGAAGGGAGACACCTGGGCTGGGGTAGTTACTGCACTTATGGAGAGAGCCTGCCTTCCACTGCTGCTCTCCCGACAGCCAAACTATGAAACTCTATATCATCTGGTGCCAAACAGTGGCTGGAGCACATCCTCCCACTTTTTTCCCACACTGATCCTGTCTCTACAGCCCAAGGAGTGTTAAGTGTGAAAGAGTTCACAGGAGGGGCTGATGGTACCAATCCTCTTCTCTAGATCAGATGCAGAACACAAGCTGATAAATGACAGCTACAATTCCCCTTCAGTGAGGAAGGGAAAGAAACTCAAGTCCAGAGAACCAAATTCAAATTTCCTAATCTCACAGTTAAAGTGTCAATAAAGAAGCAAGAAATTATGGAAGATATGCCATTTCATCTCTCCTCCTTTGAAAGGAATTACTTTTACAGAAAAATGCAGCACATACTCCGGAAAGAATAGCAGGCTCAAACTATAGCACTGAGATTTTCACATAGGCTTCAGTGGCTCCCTCTTGCCATCCTGGCTGTTCAGCCACCAAAAAGTTCTCTGTCTGATACAGAGCCTAAGCCCACTAAATCAAAGGAAGATATTGTTAAATTTATTACAGCTGTGACTACATCCCTCCTGGAGATCAGATTAACTGACTCTTGGAGGAACTGTCATTTATCTCACAAGACCTTCTCTTTCAAAAGACAGGGAAATATTAGTGGAATTTCTATTCATGATGGCAAAAAGGCCCAATTTTATTTCGGGTCAACCACAGAGGTTTGGATTGCAGTAACCTATTGAAGGCAGAGCACCTATTAAATGAGGAGTATATCTCATTATTGCTATGTTGTGTGCCCACACATTGGCAAAGCTGGTTATGTAGACAGGATAATAATATAAGCCAGGAACAAGTCCTGCTTTGGTATTTATGAACACTATGTTACTTATGAGCAGTACTTTAATGATTTGGTATCAAGTTGCATTCATTATCACACAATAAGGCAGAACACAACCCAAGAATCTGTGCATAAATATCCATATATCAATTTTAAAAACAAACACTGTCTCTGTAAGGGGCACTTAAGAAGTCCCATCACAACTCACATTTTCCTCCACCATACAGTGCAGTCACTGACTTATGACTGTTTTACCACTTACATCTGAGCAGAGTTGTGGTTATCTCCATGTATGCCATTTAGTTTTGAGAGCAAGCTGTAGGAGCTTTTATTATGCTGGAAGTTCACTAGCAGATCCTGTGCCCAGAACACTCATAGAGACACAGGTCAGCTCAGGGATTCTTATTGTTATGAACTGTCTGAAGATGGATGCAGCTCAGCTGCTGAAAGATGAGGTAAAATAAAATTTCTAACACTACTGGGGATAAAACAAGGATCCTGCACTAGCTCTAGAGGCAAACATATGTGCTCCTGTAACCCTCTCCTATCCTGGCAGAGTGTTAAAACCAGAGGTGGTAAAACTTGTCCTCAGTCTGTCATTGATGGTCCAGCCAAAGACAGGAAGGAGTGGCACGGGGTGAGAGGTTTGCTGCCTCCACAGCTTGCCCAGGGACCTCCACCTCTTCCTGCCACCAGTGTACCTGCTGCAACATAGTCCTGGAGAAGGAGCTGCCTTGGGGAGATGGGGGGCACCAGGAGAGGATGAGGGAGGAAAAAGTGGTTGTTGCAGAGGTATGGAATCTCAGAATGAGGCACTTCAGCAGCTGAGCACAGCCATTTTCCAGCAACCAGGAATATCTATCCCCTCTCAGACACTCTTTGGGGACATGTCTTTATCACTTAAGAGAAATTACTCCAGGAGCATTTCTGCTAAATCATCAAGCTGAAAGTTTTCCCCAAAACAGATTTTTACTCTATTAATATGGTGAATAATCCATCACATACAGACATGCAACACTTGAATCATAAAGGTCATTGTCTTGTGTTGGTATGAATCATGCCCTACAGTACTACTGCCTGCTTTGTTTATTGCACAGCAAGATCTTAATTACTTAATGCAAGCTAAAAGGTAGGACACCCAGTTCAGGTAGTATTTTAGGAAAATTACTTTCTTATTAGATTCTCTCTCTGCTTCCTGGATACTATTCCAATTGTTTTAGATATCTTGACACTTCTCTAGCACAGTGTCTCAGCAAAGAGCATTCTGCAAATGCTTTATACAAGAAACATTTTGGCTTAAACAAAACCCACTATACCAGGAAGTCCCGGTTATTTCATAGACAGATAAAAGAAGTGTTTGACACTACGGAAGTGGGCATTAAATACAAGAAACAAGTTCATTTATGAACAAGAGAGTAAATTCTAAAGACTTTTGCTACATTTTTGAGAATGTTTATGTTTATTTTCTCTTTGTTTTTTGTTGTTGTTTCTCAGATATTTTCATGGGTGTATTATGTACAGAAAAGACAACACAATTCTACTTAACTTTTTTTAAACCAATAATTCAAGGTTTCTCCACATCAGAAAATGACTAGCCAAAAAAAAAAAAAAAAAGAAAAAAATAACCAGTTCAAAGTAGTGGTTCCTGGAAAACTGGACTTAAGATATTTCTCACCATTCCAACCACAACAAACTTGTGCTCTAAATTTTTAGTTTTCACACTAAAATAAATTAAGATCTCAAGGAGGGCGTTGTTAAATGATTTAAGAATTAAAAATCTCAAATGGGTTCAGAAAGATCACTGAAATCTCAGTTATTTATGCATATGCCCAAAATAAAATATAAAAGCATTAAGCATACAAGTGAAAAAAATAGTGACAGAAAGCAATAAGAGGCAAAACAGTTTTCTTCTCTATATACAGAAATATTTTTACATAAGTAACAAGAAATGTCAAAAATACACAATTTTGAGTACAAAATAATAATTTCAGCAATAGATTTGTACAATTGAGACCTGTGTAAGCAGCATGCTTTGACTGAATGAATTAAACTGCAACCTACTTCAAAATACATTCATTTAAATCCTCCATACTAAAGATGTCTGAAAATAGAACATGAGGGAATACAGATTAGTAATGACTATCATCTCTGGAGAGGAAGAAAATTATAATTTTCCTTTAAAGATAAGAAGGATCAGTCTGAGTTTTTAAATTCCTTGGTCTCGGTCAAGACCATTACATTTTCTCAGGAGACCCACTTCTGCCAATATGGATGTGTTTTAACACTACATATCTCAGTGAGGTTATGCAGGATTCTCGGCAGGATCACAGAGAGCAAGACTGAGCAGTTCAGAGGTCTTCAACTTGGTCCTAGGACTTCAGCTGTAATTATCAAGGCACTGCTCTCAAGACAGTAAATAGACACAATAGCTCAAATGATTCTGTAAACACATAATTACCCTGGGAATACTTCTACACCACACCTCGTTTCTTTTTTTGAACACCCTTTTGTTCACTATATGCTTTGATCACTTCAAAAAACCTGGCAAGTGTGAATACTATATCACTATAGAAATCAGCTCTGAATTTGGGTCACAAAATTTGTGTTTCTTTTCTCCAAGGATCACTAGATGCAGCTTTGACCAGAAATCTTGTTACAGTCAGTGTAAACAAGTGCTTAATTATCAAGACAAATTAACTGTCTGATGTTTGCAATTTATACTTCACAGCCGGTACATATCAGAATCACAAAAATCCCACAAAGTATTTTTCCCTCCTCCTTCTGGAACGCAATTTCACTAAATATCCTGTATTGCTCATCTTCTTTCCTTCTTGAATTACTATGTTTTACAACATTCAAATCTCTTGCATCGTAGAGCTGGAAGACAGTAAAAATACCTGTTCCTGCCATTTAGACAATGAACACTCTCACTCTTTTACATTAACCCTAAGCACAATATTGCTGCTTTCAGAGATAAACAGGGATGACAGTTTTGAAACAGAAAATTCATACTAACCAGGTCATAAACTTGTGCTATCAATGTAAATGTAATTGAAAAATAAAAGCCTTACTGTAAAGACTGACTAAAACACTCTGCTTTATAGTGGAACTCCTTTAGATCCGAAAAATCTATACCATCATCAGTAAAACTGACAAGAAAGGCATAGCACAGCCATCAATAACATTACCACAGCCAGGTGCCTTTACACATAATCTACAGTCTCAGATGGCAGCTTTTTTTTTTTTTAATGAAATTACTGAATTCAAAATTGTTCTTTTTATACTCCTAAAGTTTAAATAATTACAACAGTTTTACTAATAGCTGTCAATGAGAAGAACAGAGCTAACTTAGTTTAAATTAGTTCTTTATTGAAGACCTTTAAAAAAATCTGGGGTTTGAATGCTTTGTCGTCAGGAAGCAAGCAGTCCCTGGACATCCACAGAGGACATTTCCTTCACACACACGTGTGAAGGATACACAGAAGTAGATTAAATTACTATTATTTTTGCTCCTCTTGTACAAGAACAACAGAGAGCTCCCCATGCTTTGGGGCACTGAAAGACAGATGGAAGCAAGAGAAGGCCAAGCCCTAGCTCTGGTTGTTTGTTGTACATGAATCCCTTTGCTCTTAGTCACAGCCCCAGAAAGTTGATTCTGCAGGTATTCTTCCCAGTCTCAGAGCAACTGGGGATCTGGCTCCAAAGCCCACACCTAAGCCTTAATTCTACTTGTCTCACAGTAACTATTTATTAAGCTGATTGAAAAAAAAAGTGTCCGAGTTTGGTTTGCGATCATCAAGGAAAATCTTTGTCTTTCTGCTCTCCAGGAAGATACCAACACAGCCTGACATTAATCAGAAAGGTAGTTTGGCATTTTAGGGAGAGAAGCTGATGCCTAATAAAGGAGAGCAGCAAGTAAACCCTTGAGGCAGCAGCCACTACAGAGAAAAAGAGGTAATGAAAAAAATCAATGTGAAGTAGTACCAGAGGGAAAAGGAGAATTTAACTTACACCCCCAGCAAACTCAGCCGGCCGACTGTTATAAAGGGTAATGGCTGAAAGAGAGTAGATGTAGAAAATATGTAGGAAGATATTCTTCCATGTGAGGGTGGTGAAGCACTGAAACAGGTCTCCCCTGTTCCATCCCTGGAAGCGCTCAAGGCCAAATTGAATGGGGCTCTGAGTAGCCTGGTCTAGTAGAAGGTATCCATGCCCATGGCAAGGGGGTTGGAGAAGGATGATATTTATGGTTCCTTCCAAACCAAGCCATTTTATGATTCTGTGACTGTTTAAAGTTTTTATCCAATACTGACATTGCAAAACACATCAATAATTCTTTTTCTCCCTGCAATTACTATGTAGACTAAATCCTAACCTCAACTATGGTTCATTTGCTATCTGTGTGCTGGTTTACCCTACTATTTTTAATCCTATCCCATCAAATGACTGACAGCATGATTTCAGCAGTGGAAAGCACACCTAGCCTTATATGAGCTCCAAGCAGAAACAACATTACACCAACACAGTATAAATTGCAGGCCCAAAAATCGCTATTTCAGATAGGTTTTCAGGCGTATCATGAGACTTGGATAACTTGTAACAGCCTCAAATAACAACTGCAATCACCCTTTACCCTGTAACAATTTTAAAATGAACACTTATTCTGAACCATGTGTTAGCCTAAATCTCAGGTCATGATGTTTTTCTTGCTTTCTCTTTCATTCCTCTGTTTTCTCCTTCTAAATCTCCTGATAACTGAGCAGCTAATTTTGATCGTTAGAAAACCAGAAAATATATGACTGTACCTGTAGCTATACCAACATAAATCACCCTCCTAGAGCTTACATGGGTCTTTCATTGAAATTCACCAAAATAACAAATAATAACAAGCAATAATAATCTCTTCAATACAGAACAAAATATTCAAATGAACAAAATATAGAGTAAATTTTGTAAAGTGCACAAAAACATTAATAAAAATATTAAAAAACCAGGTTTTTAATATTACCATGAAAACTTCTGAAATGTTGTTAAATTAGATAGAAATAATCTAATGAGACTTTTTGGATCTAACATACTGGCAGATAGCAGCAACAGTTTTCAGAAAAATTACACCAACTAAATACACTGTATCTTAGCAGCATAAAAAAGTTCCTACAATTAGATAAAATTGCAGGCCTAGTAAGCATAAACCTGACAAGATGTTCCAAATACAGTTTTCATTAAAATAATGGATTTCCATAGAATCCTAGAGGTAACATTTGTTATTCTGCTTACATTGTGTTCTGGTAGTAAACCCAACTACAGCCAATCACATTCCCTCCCTCTATCTTCCCAAAATTGCACAAAGTACTGAAAATTTAATCAAGTTATAAGGTATGGCCACACTGAAAAAGCCATATGAAACAAAACAAAATTCAACCTAAAGCCTAAAAACAAATTACCCCAGCAAACAACAATCATTGTCAAACAACTGCAGTTTCAAACTACCGACCGACGCTCCCCACACACGTAGATGGCACTGGGCCGGATGCGCCGCCTTGTATGGCCAGGGAGCTGTGGCAAGAACTTGAAGAACCTGGGCATCAAGTCTAAGCATGCATCGTGAAACTTCTTAATCCTCCAGTAGTAAATCAGTGGATTCAGTGCAGACTTGAGGTAGCAGAGCCAAAGGAGCCAAGTGCTTATCTCAAAAAAGTTGTGCTTGTAGTAGAAGTGGCTGTTGAACGTGGCAATAAGGCTGTAAGTGGTGAATGGTGCCCAACAGACTATGAAGACAAGGAATAAAATCAGGATGGTTGTGAAGGCACGAGTTTTAAAGCTCATATCAATATTCATCTGAAAAGGTCTCTGTAAGCTCATGAGACCAAGTTTGCTGGCCTGGCTGAGACATATGCTATCAGGGTGGCTATGGATACGAACTGCGTTGTGGCGGACAGTGTTGAGTATGCCCATAAAAGAATACAGCATTACCAGGAATGGAATAAAAAAAGCAATTAGCAAGATAACTATCACATAGGCTCGGTAACCTGGGCTTGTAGAGTACCCAAAAACACACTGAGGTGCTCTTGAGGGTATCTGCAGATTAGGATTCCCTACTGATAACGGAAAAGCAACAACAAAGGATGCTGCCCAGGAAATTACAATAAGAATCTTTGCACGGTAAGGGTTCAGTTTATCTTGCCTCTGAACTATGATAAGAAATCGGTCAATACTAATAATAAGAAGAATGGCTACCCCCTCTACAACAAAAAGCCAGAAGAACATGGCAGAAACTCTGCAAAATATATCCCCAAAAATCCACTGAGTGGTAATGATTGTTATCAGAGCAAATGGCATGTTCAGCACTGCCAGCAGCAAGTCTGCAAAAGCCAGGCTTGCTAAGAGGATATTAATTGCAGATCGCATAGCTGCCTTCTGGTAGACCATCAGGCAGACAACAAAGTTTCCAAGGAAAGAAACCAACAGGATAAATATCATAGCAGCAGAAAGAATGATCTGGAGTGGCAAACTCAAGCTCCTGAAAACTTCTTGTGACTGTAGGATAGCTGTGGTGTTTACTAGGAAAGTACTTCTCTCAGTGGTGAGCACAGCACCTGAATTATATCTCAATGGCTGTGTTGTGCCACTGTGAAGCAAGAACTGGGGAGTGGTAAAATTCATATAGGCATTTTCATAAACAATGAAAGTAGCATTTGAGGTCCCAGAATGGGCCAGCGTCAACATTGCTGAGAAAACCATTGCTTCATTCAGGAAAAATGAAAGCAGAACCAAAGGTCTTCAAGGCATTTCATCTTGTTCAGGCAGTATTTTGAACTGGTCATTTAACAATCAAAATGCAACATTTGAAAGCATCAAAGTTCTTAAGTTCATGTCAGTATTTCCATCTGAAAGAAAAGAAAGAAGTGTAAATTCACAGTGTAAAACTCTCTGAAACCAGTGGTAATTAAATGATTTCTCAGCTTTCCTTAATGACAACAGTATCCTTGATATATTTTTACACTTCAGGTTGACAATTTACTCAAGCACCAGACATGGGAGTCTTGTAATAGCTGGCCTTTTTCTCACAGGTCCTACTCCCACAGTCCTGCTGATACTGTACAATACTCTCAACTCACCATGCTTTCTTCCTACCATAACCAAGGCTGGAGAACTTCTGTGTTTGAAAACAAACTTTACTGATTAAGAGTGAATAAATAAAAAAAAGTATTTTTATTTGAATCTTGTAATTTTTGAACTAGCTTTGCTATTTTGTTTTGAAATTGCCTACAGGTGGAAACTTTAATAACATTTTACAATAGCTTAAATAGTATCGGTATATTGCCTATTCGCCTGTTTGGCAAGCACTGAAAGCCTATTTATCCAAGTTATTGCACATAATACAGAATTCTTGGTTCCTTGTCAGTCATCCACATCAGACATGTCAGGAAAAACATGCAAAATGTCCTAACCTGTTATGAAATAACTTGTCCACAGGATAAAATAAATTCTCAATTTGTTTCATTTAGGGGCCCACTCACATTAAGGTGCAGGAAACCATCACTTCTTTGGTCACCACAACTCTTCCCCTGGCAGTAAGCTTTCCTGCCTCCCCTGGCCTGGGCATGATTTTGTCAATTCATCTTGCCATCCCATACAATTCAACCACGTGCACTCTGTTTTCCCTTGTAAATCTAATTCTTACTCATCCTGCCGAACTCCCTCCCTTGTCATTATAGTCATAGAATGGTTTGGGCTGGAAGGATCTTCTAGATGTGACCCCCTGCTCTAGCAGCAACACTTTCCACTAGACCATGTTGCTCAGAGCCCAGTCCAACGTGACCTGGAACACTTCCAGGGATAGGACATCCCCAGCATCCATAGGCAACCTGTACCAGGCCTCACCAGTCTCACAGCAAAGAATTTCTTCCTAATATCTAGTGTGAATCTCTCATCCTTCAGCTTAAGACCACTGCCATGACCTTGTAGAAGGTCCCTCTCCAGCCCCCCTGCAGGCCCCCTATACGTACTGACACAATCCAGCATTTCCTTTTAGTTCCAAGCACTGTCTTGCTGCATTATTACTACTAGTATTGTACTGTTACATTTATCTGTATGTACATATTCTTAACAAATAAAATGCAAAGGAGTTGAGAGCTCCCTCACCTTTTCAGTGCCAGCTTCTCCCCTCTGTCTTGGACTACTAAATTAAACACCCTCAGAGCACACTGGCATCTGATCAAGCTGGAAACCAGAAGCATCCAATACCCTTTTCAAAAAACAATTACTACAGCCAGAAACAAAGTGGGCTTCACCTCATTCACTCTGGATGACTGCAGTAGTCCCTTCTGGCTGTTTTCATGTTTATCATTAGAAAAGGGATAAAGACATCTTCAGAGGGCAACCTCTCTCCTCCATCTCTGCACACAATGACAAGCTTGTGCTACTAACGCAAGCAGCTTACTATAGCACAAACCCTGCCCACAGTATGTATGCAGGTTCTGTTTAGTATCAATGTCAGTCAAAAATAAAGAGAGGAAGGAATGTTTTTTATGAATTTACACAAGGACCACATGTTTTGTGTAGGATAAAAAGTTTACCTTTTGCTGGATAATACTTCACCAACAAAGAAATTAACTGTAAGACAACAAAATCTGATCTATGCCCCCAGTTTGGGTTTCTAGCAGTCTGAAAGCAAGCCTGCTCAGGCTACTGTCAGGAATTCATAAAATAAAATCACAAAAAAATGACTTGCCCCTTTCATTCCCTGGCTATCTGCAAGCTCTATCACTAGATGATTTCCAGGGACAGGCTATCATCAGCATTTTATTTCAGATAAATGATTAACCTCTCTGTGTCCTCTAATTTTCAACAGTATCACAAAAGATATTATTATAAACATCCTAATTTAATTGACTCTTGTGGTGGGCTCATCCTGGCTGGACACTACATGCCCACAAGAGCTGCTCTTTCACTCCCCTCAGCTGGCCAGGGAAGAAGTAGTATTACAAAAGGCTTGCATGTTGAAGTAAGAACAGGAAGAGATCATTCAACTGTTACTATGACAGGCAAAACCTCAACTTGGTTTTAATAATTAGATCAAATAATTAGATAATAATTAGATCAAATTATTACCAATTAAATCACAGCAGGGTAATGAGAAAATAGAGCTAAATCTTAAAAATACCTTCACCCCACCCCTCCCTTCTTCCTGAGTTTAACCTTCTGCCTAATTATCTCTGTCTCCTCCCCAGCAGCAATGCAGAGGGACAGGGAACAGGGGCTGCAGTCAGTTTATCACACGTTGTCTCTGCAGCCCCTTTCTTATCAGGGGCAAGACTCAAACTCTTCCCCTCCTCCACTGTGGATTTCTCCAATGGGAGAAAGCCCTCCATTAACTTCTCCAACACAGTCCTTCGCACAGGCTGCAGTTTTTCTTGAACACTCATGTGTGGGTCCCTTCCATTGGTTCTATGGGGCATAGAGGAAGCTTCTGTCAGCTTCTCACAGAAGCCACCCCTGCTACCAAAACCTTATCACACAAACCCAATAGATAGTCATACAAATTCCACTTTCTCACTGCATGAATGAAAGTTATAATTTTCTATTTTGTCCTATTATATTTCAAAGACTGTAAAATTCATCAAAAGTATATAAAGCTGTGTACATAGACATTTTGCAAGAATTACCAATTCCATTAACTTTATTATAAATTTTTCTTTCCCTCCATTCTGTCTCTTTATATTTTATTTTTACACTAACTCTTTTAGAGAAAACCTCAAAGTTAATTACAGGCTAAAGCATATATGCTAGCCAAAGCACTTATTTCTTTGATCTGTATAAACTTTTCCTCTACTAGTCTTGTTTAACATTTTTTAGAATAAAATATGTAACCAACAGGAAGAAGGCTAACAGAACTTTCCAGAATAAATAAGAAATATTTTTGCAATGAACAAGAAAATCTCACCCAAAGTTCCACTGAGGTTTATGACTCCACAAGCTGAGAACACTATGAAGGAAAGGAAGCTGTAGCATCCTGCAGGAACTGAAAAGAACATAAATTCAACAAATAATTCTGGATTTAAAACCTTGGAGCAAGAAAATTAGATCCCCAGGGTAGTATCTTTTAGAGCTGTGAAAGCAATAAGTCAGCAAAGGTAACTTCTGCATTTCTGATTGGCTTTGTATAGGTCTTTCCACCAAGGCTCTAAAAGAAACTAATCTGCCCTGAGATAAATGTAAAACTCTCCTACAGACAATAATCAGTTTCAAACAGGAAATAAAAAAAGGGAGTGTTTAGTTCTGCGGAGAAAAGAGGTCACCGGAATGATCCTACAAATAAAATCTTTACTGGGGTTCAAGCTCCTTAATCTACAGAAATGAAGAGGGAAATGCAAAACCATGACATTTGCTGATGATGAACATGAACTGTTTTTCAGGTCAATTTAATAAAAAAAAGGTCAGCTATAAAAAGATACAGAGTGATCGCTCAAGAGTTAGTCGAAAGTTAACAGTCTACCCCATAAAATTCAGTGCTAGAGATAAAACTGTGCCTATACTGAAAAAAGATATCAGCACAGTAATAGATGCTAAACCAATAACTGCCATCCAGAAAAAACCAGATCTTTAAATTTTCATAGTCTGCTCTATGAAAACATCAGCCATGTGTTCAGAATTGTTAGCAAAGGAACTGAGAAGAAAACCAAGAGCTAGCTATATACACTGTATATTTGGATACACCACCTGCTACAATACACATCTCTTCAGCATTATGTTCAGTTCTGCACCACTTGATCTCTATTAAAAACCAATTGAAAAAAGGTATCATAGAGGTCCACCAAGCTTTTAGTGACACAGAAAAGTGACTGATTGCTGTCTCTCATAACATAATAGGAAAAGTCAAATAAATCACAAAACACCTCTGGAGATCATCTTCTCCAACCTCTCTACTCAAACAGAGTAAAAATTGTCAACTCATGTTCAGGGAGAATTTCCCGTTTCTGTCCACTGCCTCTACTACCTGGCACCACTGAAAATATCTTGGCTCTGTCCTCTTTGTACCCTCTCTTCAAGTATTTATATACTCATATATATACTATACTATACTAAGATCTCCCTGAGCCTTCTCTACTTCAGGCTCAACTCTCGCCTTTCCTCACAGAAGGGATGCTCCAGCCTCTTCATCATCTTTGTAACCCTTCACTCTACTCTTCAGTATGCCCATGTCTCTCTCAAACTGAGGAGCCCACATTTGGAATTTGTTATTTCACAAGTAATCATGAAAACACTTGCCGCAGGATGTTGAGGATGTCACAGAGCTCCTGTGAAGTCAGACAGCATTCAGGACATATATTATTATACAGATGTCCATGTAGAAAGAGGTGAATCACACCCATCTCTCTCCCTGACTGCTAAGGATACGTGGCCTTCTGATTTCAATACATGCAGTTACTTGACTTGCTTTAAATACACAAAACAGAATTTGCTCCCTCAGGTTAAGTTTACATCCTTTATGCTACACAACCTCACACTCTGTAGTTCAGCAGGGGCTTAGATGATCACATGTATCATAAAAGCTTTAAAGAGAAAACAAATAAAACAAAACCAAGAAAAACAACTGCTAATGTTTCATAGTAAACAATCAGAGCTTTAGAAAAGACAGATGTATCCTAAATTTTCCTTCTTAACAGAAAGAACCAGACAAGGGGAGGAGTAAGTGTTCTGCATCCTTAATTCAGTTGAAAAGATTGTGCTACTCTGCATTTCTCAAGTCAGTAGCATCCAGTATATAGCAAAGGATAAAGGATCCACAAGTGCCTATAGTTTATTCCTAACAAACCCAGAAAAAGAAAGAAAAATAATCTCACATATGTTCTCTCACCATCTCAGCTCTCTATTCAAATAGCTACATCCCCTTTTGTGCTTTGTCCCCTCTGTGTGATGTTTGCACGTTTCTCTGTGAAGCATTAAGAGAAGAGGAGAAGAATGACCTCATCCAAACTGCTACCCAGACCCAGCCTAGTGCTTAAAGTGGAAAGAGCACCAGCCATTTAGCTGTTTTGTAAGTTATCATCCCTATCTTTTCAAGAAGGGTGAGAGAGTGAGCAGTGATCAGCTATTGCAAAGGAGACACCTAACCTAGTAAGAGGACTGCAGGCTTTGGGTCCTGTGTTGCTCCTGTGCTTCTTGCTTCCTGATGGTCTCCAGCAGCACCCTTCTCTGGGCTCTGTTTATCACTCTGATTATGAAATAACTGTGTGCAGGCACACAGAATCTGCATGCTCAGATATTGGTTTGGATTTACACTTATCTAACCTGCACACAATGCTCTTTCTTGGCTATCATCCTTCATGGAAGTGTCTGACCAATTCAGCCAATAAACTCAAGAGGTTCCATTCTGTTGCCACCATATATTTTTCTTTTTTTTTCCTACTTAAAGGCCTTTTTCCATGAGCATGCACATGCTTATTAAGCATGTTCCTCCACCCTTCTTCCTACCCTTCCAACTTATCCAAAATTATGTAAAGATAGAAGTATAAGATGAAAGAAACCAATAAGATAATTTCACAGCAACAGTGTTTCAGTTCTCACTCGCTCTTTGAGAAAGGCAGATCCTGTAATTTCAAAGCCCCAGACCTCGCTGAATGGTAATCACACAGCTTGTAAAAGAGAACCATGCTTTGCTAGTTTAAATGGGTAAGTCTGCTGACGGTCAGGTACTCAAGCAAGAGGCAGGTAGATACCTTTTTGTCACAGCATTCTCACTTTTGGAACATGTACTCTCACAGATTCTTTTCAGATGCAAAAACGCTTCATGCAATCACTTTTTTCAATTTCAGTGCCAAAATTTACTGTGTATGCACATTTTCTCTCAAGCAAGGTTCTCACTGATATACAACTTTCTTTTTATGGAACATAATAGACACAATTATTTCAATGAAGTACGTACTTAAAGCTAAATAACACAAATTCCATTCATCAAATACAATTATTGCTAGAACTATGGCGTCCCATTTTTAACAGCTTTAAAAGCTAAAAGGTTCCTGTTCAAAATTTGGATAGCATGATCAACTGGAAATAAAGGATTATATGTGATATGCAAAACTGTCATCAGTCAAAGCCAGGAACTCCAAAAAAGACAAAAGAGGGAACATAACAGTGCCATAATAACAGCTAAGTTTAATGCTGATCAGAACACACTATGAACAGCTGCCAAAATGTTCAATGACTTCAAAAATTCGTCTGCTAAAATAAAGTATATATTGGCAATATTGACCAGCAGCAAGACTTCATCCAGCACGCAAAAATCATTCTTATTCAGAACGTGAAGGTAGCACTGCCTGGTACAGTGATCCTATTTCTTTGGGATATTTTAAGTGGTCCCAGAAGCTTCTGCACACTTTATAGCTACTATCAATGGTCTTATTTTACAGGCAAACTTCAGCAAAAAAAATATTTTTTGCAACATAAAAAACTTTTAAAAAGCAAAATATTCTTAGGAGAAAAGCAATAAAAAGAAACATGAAGGACATGGGCTAATTTTGTTTTCAAAATAATTTATGTGCCACGAGAAAATACTCGAATAATGTCTGACACCGCATTATTGTACAAATAAGTCCAGGACACGCCCCTCTAAATACGAATCAAGCATTGTTTCCTATGCAATTAAGCAGAGCAGGAACATGTTACAATGGAATCCTTTCTGCTAACACCAGTGAAAAGAATGAGTCAGAGCACAAAGCAGCAGGGATGATGTTCTTGCTCACCTAAAAGAAACCAGCAGTTTTCAGTTTTAATACCTATTTACATATAACCTAAATTGAAACTAATCAACTACACTGCATGAGTAGATGACCCATAAAACTATTCACAAGAGGCATTACTTTAATTTAGGAAATTGTTCTTTTTTCCACTCTATAAATACTGTTGTGGCAATTTTCATAGGAAAGTACTGTGGGAAACAGTCACCTCTGCTTTGGGTCATTTAGCACAACTAATTGCTCTCT
>QUSF01000002.1:34664052-34679878 GCA_003676055.1 Chloebia gouldiae
AGAGAGCAATTAACTGTCAAGAAACGTCAGTCATGGTAATCATTATCGCTGCTATAAACCACAAATATTTAAAATGTAAAAAATAATTCTGTTTTCTTAGCCTTTGGGAAAAATAATATTCTCAATATGCAGATCATGTGAAAGGACTTGGGCAGTTCTAGGTTCATTTCTAGTTCTGTCATCTTTCCCCTGACTTCTAACTTTCCCACCAGTTCAATGGTCACATTAACCATAATCATAATGAAGAGCTGAGTGAGTACTGTAGTACCTTGAGCACCAGTAAACACTGAACATTATTGAAAACATACTGAAAATATTCAGTCTCCGCCTAGATATTAATATGCAACTAACAAGTTGAAAGCTTCCTAAATTCCTTAATTTTAACTGCATCTTTGAGTTATCCATGCAATCACTGTATGTCAGTGTAGCAAAAAAACCAAACAAAACAAACAAACAACCCAACACACAAAACTCAAAGCATACCAATCCAGACAGGCTCCCATGAAGAACAGGAATCATAAGTCATCTTGCGCTGCTTTGTTCAGCTAATTATTCTCTTCCCAAATAACCTGCCAAAAAAAAAAATGTCATATTCATATTCAAGGCAGGACAAGAGCAGAATAGCAAAATTTTCCCTGTAACAAAAGTTTGTTTTTATTGGGAGAAGTAGAATATTCTGTGTCTCTTGACAGAAGGCAGACTGCATGCCCCCTTTCTGGCAGAAGGTATAGAAAGGACTAAGGCATCAAAGTTTCATCAAACCAAAGAAATCCTCATCTACGTCACTTGTGGATCATGAGAATCTCACCATTTCATACTAGTATCTGTCAGGGCTGGAGTAACATGTTGTTTCAGGTCTCATTCAGCTATGTTTATTTCACTTGTAGACAAGCACACAGCAGCCACCTGCTCTAGGTCTTACTGCATCTACCAAAATAAATTCTTACCCTTAACCATCAGCTGATCTTTGTATTCTTAAAGACGCTCAAAACAGTAACATTTGAATCTACTACTGAGCATCATAAAGAAGATAAATAAATTTTCCCCAAATAGCAAAGAAAACAGCATTGGACAAAAGACAAGAAAACAGGTCTAGAGAGGAAGAATAAATCATTAAAGCTTCAATCCAGGATCTCAGCACTTCCTTTATGCATGGTTGTAGCAATCAATCATCATCACAATGGTAATATACCTCAGATAGCTAAATTATTTCTGAAAACTGGGCCTAAAATAGCTAAAAAACTGCATATTCTATCATGAGTTCATGACAGAATCAGTTATCATCAGATAGCATCAGTTCTTAACTGAGAATGTCAATTTTCAAGGTAGCTTTTCCTTATACTCTTAGAAGGAAGCCATAAAATTTCAGCGAGCCTTGAAAACTGAGTTTATGTCACACTAATATTTTTAAGTGACCTAAATAATTTATATATATACATAAAGAGGAGAAATCTATGAGACATTTTACATGCTTGCTTTTAAAAGGCTACACAAGTTTTCATTTCTGCAAGAATAAGCTTTAGGAACATCTCTAAGTCACCTCCACATTGGAACAAAAGATATCAGGATCCTTCAGGAACAGTTTTCTAAATAAATGATGCACACAGGGGCTGAAGGACAAACCAGACAATGTTTACAATGGCCTTCAGCAAGAGAAGCAGTAACAACAAGCTGCACTATAAGACCTCCCATAATGTACTGACCCCTTTAGCCATTCATTGCTGAGTTTGTGTATCTGCAGCCAACTCAACACAGACTTCAAACACCCAAAACATCAGGCTTCACTTGCCAGACTACTGTCTGCTGAGACATCTGCCTTCTGCAGAACACATTATCTAGCCACAAGGGAAGCTGGTGTCTGAAAGATTTTTATGATAATCTATTAATACAAGTTGTTTTCCCTGAGCACAAAAATTTGATCTTGGCATTTATTCCACAGAACAAAGAGAGAAAGAAAACAATTCTCAGATATACCTATGTATAAAACAGATAAAATATAGCCACTGGATTTTTATAGACTTTCTCAATTTGGTTTGTAATGAGGTAAGTATTTTAAACTTGTAATCTCCCCTCTTCTGCTTTCTGAAGTGTCAAAGAAGCTAATAGGTTTGCAAGGAGGCAGAAAACCACCAGAAGCCTGGACAAGATTAAATACCTCTATAACCTGTAAGATCTTTCCACCAGACAAGCACATCCTCTGACACAAGAGCCATTTCCAATCTCTACTTACATGATCATAGAAAATATTCCCAACTCTCATTAAAATAAAATTACTTTTAAAATCAGTTTAGACAAGCATCTGAAACATCATTATTAACTAGGTAATTCTTTCACTTCTAACCTCCAAGAAGAACAAAACAGAAGTACTTTTCCAAAGCACATCTGGAAAATTTTATTAAATTGGAGTACATTGCAGAGCTTGCCGGGCAAGACTGGTTTTGGTAGTTTTCTGTTGATAGTCAGGGGTTAAATCTGTGTCATAATGAAACTTCTTTTTTTCCACTCCATTATAAATTATTAATCAGGCTTTTTTTTTCTAAGAACAGAGAGGAAAAGCTTTGTAACCCATCAAGAAATTTGAGCGCAAGGATTCCTGATCCTGCAAAGAGCTCTACTCGAGGAATTACAACCTTGATTATATCAGCAATTAGACCTGTCAGAGCTACTGAAAGGGTAGTCCTGACCTTTTGCTTCTTCATTCACTCATTCCTGAACCCAGCTTCCCAGTCACAGAGAGAAGGAATAAACTGAACTAAAACAGACCCTGGCAAGCAAATTTAAAAGCTTCACATTTAGGCCTGAAGCTGTGAGATGCTGGGGAACACAGCTCAAGGCTTAAGACATAGATTTAGCTTCTACAAACCAAGAGGTATTTTTAATTTAACAGTCAGTCCTGTGCCACAAGCAAGAATGGTGCAAAACCTGTACTTTCTGATGATCATAGAAAATTTTGCATCTTTGATTCCCCAAACCAGGAGCTGTCACTTACAGAGAACTGAAATAGTGGAACTAAAATCACAAAGATCTTACACATAATTAAACTTAAAGGTGTTTCCCACAAGTATTCAGATTACATTAAAGACTTAGCAAAAGACTAGAGAAGATCAGAAATATTATGAAATTGCTTTTCAAATGAGTCATAATTTTGTTACATACTTTACTGACAATTCGTTACGTCTCCTCATGCCTAGTCTATAGCCATATTTTATCAAGTTTCCCTAACACTTTTTGGGATACTAAGTCAAACCACAGGCAACAATGAAATGAAATATTGAAAACTTACTTCCTTCACAAAAGAGTCAATCTGTCAGAAGATAATAACTAAAAAAGTCTGCTTCAAGTCAGAAAGCTTTAAGAGTTGTCCTAAGGCTATTTTGGCTTTTCAACTACAGAAACTTATCCACTATATTCTCTTAGCTCTGTGAAAATGTTCCACCTTCATATACCTTAAGGTAAAAGTCTTAAGGCTCCTTGCATTACATCATTCTTACTTCCTCTGTAGTGCCCCAGTACACCCAACATACACTATTGCATTGCCTTCTGCTAAAAACAGGGGAAGATGAATTTTTCTGTCAGTAGTTTGGACAACAGCTGTTAGCACAC
The DNA here is from genome assembly GCA_003676055.1 of Chloebia gouldiae. Taxonomy (NCBI): domain Eukaryota; kingdom Metazoa; phylum Chordata; class Aves; order Passeriformes; family Passeridae; genus Chloebia; species Chloebia gouldiae. Next base: position 34,667,656 of record QUSF01000002.1, read on the forward strand.
TGTCTTCTTTTGTAAGCAAGGGCTTACAAAACTCAGCCTATAAAAATGGTAATGCCAGCAGCAGCACTCTACACTGGTGGAATTTAAGCTGTATCGCCCACAGAAACATACTTGTTTCTTGAAACAGAATTTATCTTAACAGAAATTCATCTATTTGTAAAAAGATGCAGGCATGCTAATGAAAAAGTGATTGGAATGGCCAGATATGTACACTCTTCACACAGTGTGCTGCCCACATTTGATTTAGCTCTCAGAGCAAAGCAATCAGCCCCATTTCTGCTTTTCCCTCAGGGATTCAGGTCATGCTAGAGTCAAGTTCTGTGCCTGCCCAGGAGTCCTGGTGCTGCAATACAGGTGTTGTGGATCTCACTTCTTGGCACTTGCTCCCATGGAAGAGGTGCTGGTAGCAAGCTAAATGAGGTGACTCCCCACTGACAGCATTCTGCCCTGAGGGCTCAAAGGATGCAATGGCAAGATTTAGCTGAGAACTAAGCAAAGATTTACTTTATATGACTATTTATATTATAGCCTTTCTTCTCATACATATACACACATGGACATATATTTCCAATAGTTCTTATCATCTCTATTCAACCAAAGACAAACATAAAATGTGTAATACAAAAAATAATCTAAGTTGTAAGGTTCCTTTGATCTTTCCCCAGATTTATCATATACTTTGCTTTTAGTCTAAATTAGTCTATTAAAAATCAGCTACATGTTACAATAGTAACTTCTTCCTAATACAGAAAGAAAAATTAAATAAATGACAAAATTATTGATAACTCCATCATCTGATTTGACAGCTTCATAATTATTTTTGGGCCATGTCAGCCAACTGGAATAAAACTTAAAACAGCAACTATTTTGGAGAAACAACCCTAGTCAGAAATCTATTCATGCTAGAGATTAAAGGACAGTTAAATTAAGAGCTCCCATCTGGACAACTCTCAGGGTGAGATGACATATTACAGACATTCAGAACCTATGCAAAACAGGCACTAACAATTTCTTTTCAGATTCAACAAGCAGGGCTTGTAACATGCATCCCAAAGAGATAAAAAAAAAAAATTATATTTGCAAGCCAAAAACATTTAAATTGGCTAGTCTGATGATTTTTTAAAGCACACTTTTTCATGCAATACAAGAGATCAATACTTCAATTTTTTTTGGGCTTTTTAACTATAAAAATGAAAAGTAAACAAATATCAACTGAAGAATTCAAATCCTTACTAGGAACAATTTTTAAAAGTACCTTATAATTCCTTGTTACAAATAAATTAACAGTTAATCAAATGGATTCTGTACTACTTGGGACCTTTTAAGCAAACAGAGGACCAAATCAAATGCCTTCCATAGATAGCTACAGCAGTTCTGAGTTCACAGATGTCGTATTTAATAAATATTTATTTTCATGGAAAAGCTCCTTCAGTAATAAGTTAGGGATTTTCACACTATTTTTAAAAAGTAGAGAAATAAAAAAAACAAACATTTGAAAAAACACACACCCCACAAAAGTACAGCAAAGCAACCAAAAATAAAAACATCTCAAATCCCTCAAACCTACAAAGAGAAGTATAACCTTACTAGAAAGGTGTAATCCATTAATACCTGTTATCTTCCACTTTGACAGCTAAAGATCATATTTCCGTACTCAACCATCAAGTATGCTCAACTAATTAATTTTGCAAATAATAACAAATATCAGTATTTCTTTAGTTACTGAGAAGTTTATTAAGTCTCTGTTTAGACATGAAATTGAACCTGAGAAAATACTGTATGGAATCTATCATCCTGCACCCAGAATAACTCCAAATAGCATAAATATAACTTCTAATTAAATTACAGCTACTTAGTAACAGCTGAAAAATTCAGACCAAGAGACTCATAACAACCTTTTAAAACACTGAAACACACAAAAGTTACAAACACCTCAAAGTTATGGATATGATTTATAGGAAAACAAGTGCAATGATATCTGCCATGAGATCAGAAAATTAAACCCTTGCCTCTATGCTCTCTGTAAACCTCTTTATAAACCATAACGATACTGCTGATATTAACATTATTCATCATTAGACATCAAAAACAAACACACATAAAATCAGAAGTGATGCTTCTCCTGTACTTCCAACTCAGGAGAAAAAAAGAAAAAAGCTCTTTATCAACAGCTTTCTCATGGGTCCTACTGCTCCTTCCATAATAGAATGAGCACACAGAGAATGACTTACAAAAAGATTTAATGTATCAGGAGCAACCAGCCACCAGGACAATTAAACTTGCTCAGTTCCAAAGACCCTCAGCAAAGGAGTGATTATAGAAGAATAATCATGTTTTACATGCCATGAAATTCTAGTCTGTGCCTAGCTACTGCTCCAGTGAAAACACAGTGGCAGAGCCTGATCTATATGAAAATTGACAGCACTCATATAAATTCAATAAATCCAGTCATTTGACAATCATGGAGGGAAAAGTTACAGTGACTTAAATGCCAGGTCCACAAAGACCTCTGTTGCCTACCTCACAGAAAAGACCAGAAACAGTTCTCTCACATGTACTCTAAATAACAGTCCAAATGCTGCATGTTGAGAAAGTTTTACACTGCTGGAACAATGACACATTTTCCAGAATGTGTTTTACTGGAAAGAGTTTCATTTCAATTCACAACACATAGAATGGAAATGCTATCAACCACCTGTACATACTTGAAAACCTTCCTTAGCCTTCCATTTCATATTTAGCTTACAAACCATCTTTGCTTGGCAAGTTCTTACCAATTTCAGACTTACTAAGAGCTCTCCAGACCTTTTTGTTACAGAAGTAGGTAAGGCAAGTTTCTGAATCTCCACAGACTGAACCATTGCCTGTCCTCCTCCCATTCCATCTTATCAAGAGGAGAGGTTGCTGTCTGTCCTGCAGGCTCACCTTACTTAAGTCTTTATCCCTATCAGCTGCATGCTTAACTAGAATGGCTCAGGTATGCTCGCCCTTTTCACTGGTAAGGAAAAAAACCAAAAACACCAACTCTGCTGATACATTTTCAACAAAAGTACTAAGGAAAAAAGAGCCAGGTATCTTCTTGGGCAGAGCAAGTATCAAAATCACAATTTAATTCCCTTGCTGTGAGCAACTTCATGTATATCAAATAGCTATAAAATATATGTTTATACCTGAAGTTTAAAACCTGTAGCTCTGTTCCTTCCCAAGTACTCTGAAGCAACTCAGCTCACTTCCTCATATCAGTTTTTCAGTCAGACCATACTGCTGCCAGGTCTTTATACACTGTTACCTATCCACTAGTCAGTAGTTTGAATGATTATTTTAGAACCTCTTTCTCTCTACAACTTCTGTCCATTTTCTAATTCCCATAGCAATTTTTTGTTCCGTGACTGACCCACATGCCAGCTAAGGTGAGTGGGAAGTTAAGGTATCTTTTGTAAATACTAATAAAGCAATGAAAATTAATGAACCATAAAACACAGGAAATTAACTTTGCATCACATCATCTAGCTACCCACCTAAATGAGTTAAAAATACCAGCTTCAAGCAGTCTGATATTCTAGGGACACCCAGTTGCCACTTCATTTATAGTCTGTTTCCTTAGCAACACTATAATCCATCTGTCTGCAGAAAGCTAAAGTCTCAAACCATATCCTCCCGTACACCGGAAATAGGCTCAAAACCATTTATATTTTAAACAGTCATCGTGATTACTGAGCATATAAATGAATCTGAACGGCAATAATGTCCTTAAAACACACACAAATTCTCACTGCTCTAGTTTGAAAAGCTGGCTCCCGCACTGAGAATATCTTCCACCAAGAGATTCAGAAATGAAAATACTTCATCTTTGTTTCACCATGTCCAGCTGAAGAAGCTTTCAAAACTGCACCTGGTCAATCAGTTCTCTTAAGACTTTTCAAAGAGAAGTAATTTGCAAGACCGAGAATGCAATGCCACTAATGGCAGCCAAAAAAACATTGATGAAAGTTGATCACATTACAAAGTAGAGCCACTTGTCTTAGAAGTACTTACTCTTCAACTTTTTGTATCTGAAACTATAAACATCATCTATACAAACCAAACTAAAAATCCAGTCCACAACAGTAACTTTAAACATTGAGGGTGTAAAAATAACAGGGTCAAAAATATTCACGAAATCCAGGTGAAGAACTGGATGGTAACTAGCAATTTCCCAATGAAACTGGATGACCTCAGACCTTCTATCACAGGATGAATGGATACAACTTAAAATCACAGAATGTATCTTAAACATACACTGTTTTGCATGAATTTGGCAACTTCAACCTTGCAAAGTTATGTAGAATAGAACCACCACTGCCTGTATCTCAAAGACTCACCAACAGCAAGCCAGCCTTTAATCCACAGAATACCTCTGGCATGCAGTGAATCATTTCAGTTCTGCACAACTCTGTGTGACAAAGCTGTACAGTGATGGCACACAAGTCCACATTGCCTGACCTGCTGACAGTAATGAAGAGAGATTTGAGCAAGCTGAGCATTAAACTCAGGGGTAGCCCTAATGGGTAGCCCTTTTGGCATTGTTTGGCAAAACTGGCGTTTATCAATACAAAGTCCCAACCTCAGACTGTAGGGAATTCTGTTTCCTTACCAGTATCTGGTTTTACATACACCATACCCCTCCTCCTTTTCTTCCTTCTAGGGCTGAGACTGATTTCACCTAACTCAACACAGCTTTGAGGTAACCACATAAGCTTACTCAGCAGTCAGACAGAACGTGCATTTCTAGAAAGTGAAATCACCGGAATCATTTTATGTACCTATTTTATTTCTCTTGTTTTGTAACAGTACTGTATATGAACACCTCTGGGTACCTATAATGGTCTGCACACGTTTGCCCAAAAATCTGACTCATGCTTCTATATAAGAGCAACATAATGCTTAATTCTGCAATTCTGTAGTCTCAGCAAACTACAGAAATTGCCCTGTCAACAGATGATGCCAGCCTCCCCAAGGAGTGATTCACCAGGGCCCCACCCTCCCTGGAATTAAGATGCCAGGATCCTCAGTGTGCTCTGAAGCCAGCCAGGATCCTACAAACACCGTAACAGAATCAAGATAACCCATCTTTCCCATCATTTCAGAAGTGTGAAATCTTGGAAGACCACCAAAGTGACTGGTGAGTCTCTGAACCAATGTTTAACTCACACTCATTTACACTGGCATCAAGAAACAAAGAATCTGATTGTTTATTCAAATAGCTACATATCCAAGAACAGAGACAGACTTTACAAACAGTGAAAAAAAAAAAAAACCAAAAAAAAACCCAGAGAGAACATTCCAGGGTTATTTTATTTTCAGCCTTGCTGATAATAGCTTGAAGTATATCACCATATTGGCAGTGTATCATGAAGATGCTTTTTCAAGTCTATCATTTGTGGCTGCCTTGAAAACATATTTAATCCAGTTCATTTGGATCTAACAGTTTAACAGTAAAAGTGCTATTACCTGAGATTTCATGCTTTGATTTGATATCTCCAGAAAAGATGAATGCACTGGAAAATTGCCTTCTTATCAAAATGAAGGGAATGGGAAGGGATAACACTCCTAACTTCAGTCAACAAATGCATTCAATCCCATCTCTATCGTCATAATAAATGCAATGGAAATTTCTGACAGCAGATGCAGATGTCCCAATATCAGTAATGCATAGTACAACTTCTCCCTGTTATAAATACTCTCAACGTGCCTTATGAGTCATTATTAAATATTGCCAAATTTCTTTTAAATGTCACCTCCTTATCATAAGTGGCACACTTGGAGCATGAGCAGACATGCTGAATGAATTCAGTTGCGTAAAGGATGGAATTAGCTTTTCTAAGCTCTACCAACTCACAAACCCTTCAAACCAGAAATAAGGCATGTGGTGGGAGACTGTACTGCAAGTTGATTTTGCTTCAATAATAAAGAGGTAGTTCCTTTCCAGGCCACATGATTTTCCCAGAGTACTCAAGCATATGAAGGTCTGGGGTACTTGTGGGCATATGTGCACTGTTGAGAGAATGGAAGCACAAATACAGCACACTCATTTCTTGTACGTTTCATAACATGTCTTTGGCTAGATGTGGGAAGTTTGGATTTTTGTTTGGAGATTTACTTTCATTCTTAAAGTAATTTTGGTAATAGGATGAAGCACAGGAAATTTGGATATTAATTTTAAATCATTATTTGAAGTTTATATATGCAAAAGCATAGGCACATATAGTTAGTGATATCATGTGTATATAACGTTCAGTGCTTTTAAACACATCCACAAGTCTCATGTAAGACTCAAGAAAACGGTCTAGAGAAAATTCAGAAGCGCCAACTGATATGAGTCAAAATCAAAATTATCATTTAATAAAAGGCTTGTAGGAACATCCACGGAAAATAAGAACTTAATCAAGATATATAATGTGTTTTCAAATTACATTTCAAGTCTTTGACAAAAGAAACTCATTTCTGTTTTTCACAAGGTATCAGTCTCTTTCTGTCATTATACAAAATGAACCTTGTACAATCCTTTGAAAGGGATAATTTCATGAATTACACTACTGATGTGGAAAACTAGTAGCAATAACTACTTCTAAGTAGTATCAGGTTTTGAAGTTCTAAGACAGCTTTAGAAAGACAGGATTATTATTTCACAATTTGCATTAAAAATACAAGCTTTTTCTTCTGCTTTGTTGCATGGTTTTCCCCTTGTGCTCAAAGCAATCAAAACTGAATCCCTCTTGTTTCTGAAATCTTCTGCGCTCACCCCCTCACTTTTTTGCCTTTTTAAAAGGCAGGATAACTTGCACAAGACAGGAGGGTAATGAAGGTAAGTCAACTTTTCCTGAAGAACTGAGATACAGAGATGAACATCACCACAAAAGAAATACACATTGAAGTTAATTATTAAGCATTCAGAATAGGGTGCAAGTAAAACATATTATCATATATTGAGCAATGACAATAAAATAAAGGACTGCAAAGGTGCTCACTAAGGATTAACCTTGCCTAAATGTAGCTGGATACAAAGGCTAAGAACTGTTAAGACTTTAAGGATACAAAGCAGTGAGACACTGAGTAAATAATACAGCCAAAGGTAAAATAAACTACTTTCTGAACAGGCTTATTTTTCTCCCCACTGATTAGGCCTGAAAGGCTAGTTGAGACTACTTCAGTGTCAGTGTACTACTCTGTAGATCATTTCTAACAGAGCCCTCAAAAGTAGTCAGTGGGTTTAAATTTGCTATGCAGGGGGTCCATACACTTAATAAGGTGGAAAAAAAAATCACACAATGACATAGCTGGCTTTTAGAAGTCTAGCTTGAAGACTTAAACTTACCTCCTAAACCACCAGCATCTATTCACTACACACAATGAGGCAGTCACCTGATGGAAAACACAATGCATGGTCATATGTGAGAAAAAAGAAATTTCAAACATCTAATCTGTTTCAAAAAGCAAGGCTAGCAAAGGACTTTTATTTTGCCCCCATAAACAAAAAAGTAATCCAGGTGATTTGATCAGCCTGTTACTGAATGAGGTGTGCAACCATGGCTGGAACAGAATTTTTTTTTTATGTACTTGGCAAAAGTTATCTATATTCCTAACAGAAAGTGAGCTACTAAGCATTAGAAAAATATCTATTGCTTTTAAGAGCACAAGAACCTCATTCTTCTTAGAGGTTCACAGCAAAGGACCAGGACAATTGACACAAGCTACAGTATGGTAACTGCAATTAGGCCTTAGGGAAAAAATTTCAGTGACAGTGGTCAAACACTGGAACAGGTTACTCTCACGGGCTGCATAATTTCCATCCTTTGTGATTTTCAAATCTCAAGTGGACATGACCCTCAGCAACCTGATATAACTTTCAACCAGACTCAGCTCTGAGCAGAGAGGTGGCCTACATGACCTCCAGAGGTCTCTTCCAATCTCAATTATTCTGTAGTTCTGTGCCCCAGCCACAATTCACCTAGGTTATAACAGAAATTATTTCCTCACTACAGCCTGTAAAAGCCAAGCACTGGATCTGAAAGCCAGTTTCCTCTTTGCTTTCTAGACCCGATCTGCTTGGCCAGCTGACCTGACCCATGCAACTATAGGATTAGATTAAGACTAAACAGTCACACTGGCCAAATGAAGCGACTAGCAACTACAAATTACGAAAACAACAAAGAAAAGGATGTGGCAGAAAAATATAGAAAGCAGGAGGGGAATAAGACAGCCCAGGAAGAAACAGGTAAGTAGAATATTACAGGGAAAAAAACAATAAAGTCACCAGACAGAATGGGTGGCCAACAGAATGGGAACTGCGCATCAAAGCTTCAAGTCAGTTGTATTATATTACTAAAAATTAGGAGGTAATGTGAGTTATTTCATAACAGATGTATGAAGGCTGCTATCTCTCTTCATTGTCAATCTACCTATGGATCATAACCTACCACTACATTTTAGACAGCTACAGCCTGAATTGGCATTTAGACTTTCTCACTTTGCTAACGACATCAGAAATCAAAGATACCCCAGAAAAAAGATACACCTTCTGCCTCTATTTTTTTAGAGGTGAAAAAAAGCACTGAGAAAATTGCACACACAAAAACTATGTTAAAAAATTAGGGTTCAAAAGTCAAGCTTTTGACTTGACTTTTGCTTCAACAAGAAGCAGTTAAACCTTGTGACTTCAATTAAACCTGTGACATAGGCTTTAACTATGTGACTACATACTACTTATCCACACAGAATCCATCTTCTTTCAGAAGGTCACAAAGATGAACAAGTATTCAAAACCTTGCTTTCTCCACAACTATTCTATGTCACCATGTCATATTTAGTCAACGTGATTCAAGCCTTGCTTTAGTAACTACAAGGAGGAGAAAATCCAGGAGAGATGCAAAAGTCATAACCAGTCACTAATTTTGGTTGCCTTATTTGAGATGCAAGGCATTCTGAAAAAAATTGGGTCTTAGACAGTGTAAGGCACAGCTCCCACAGGCCATATCATCATTACTTCAAAGCTTTAAATTTCCAAACTCTTCTGTGCTTATGTGGTCTTGATAATATTCTTTTAAACACAGCTTGTGTATAATAAACATCTAGATTGAGGTAAATTAGGTTACAGTTATGCAAGAGATTTCTCAAAGTACCATTCAAACCAGTGGGACTCCTCAGATACTTCCAACATATGTTTAAGTGTAATACACCTTACCAAAGCAGTGTTTTTACACAGGCAAGGGGAAAAAAAAAAGATAGCTCACCTTTCTCTTAAACCACATACAGAAATAGCTCAATATTAAGAATTGTATTTTATGATGTTTTATTTTAATGAAATCAACAGGACTTTCACTGTGCCAAGCTGCCTGTTTGAGAAAGTACTTTAGAGCATTAACCCAGTCCCATCACATAATTCAGGCTTACATAAGTATCTAATTATCATCAGCTGGAAATGAGATAGTTAAACAATTTTCCCATTCAAGTTCAAACTGTGCTACTAGCTAGGTTAGCAAAATAAAGACTGCCAGAAAATTACAGAGATAAAATGTGCACTGTTCCAGTAAAGCATTTTATATGTCTATGAGAGGCAGCACAACCTGACAATTTTTGACCTGAAACTCTACTTTTGCGTACTACAAGTAGGATTTCTTAGATGACAGTTACACTTCCCTCTTGCCTCACCTCATTTTGAACAACTAAGTCGGACATCTTTTGAAGCATTTAAAAAACCCCAAGAACAACAAACCAAACTTGCTCTGCCCAACTCGCTACTTGTAACAAAATCATTATGGATGTTCCATGTGGCTGCAGGCCATAGACCTTCATATTTAGCCACCAGGACTACTTATGGACATGCATTGCCCTGGGAGCACATTCCAAGACAACCAGAACAAGACACATAAGCCTCTTCCTGATCCTCTTTACCTCTCCCTTATGGACAAGTGGGAAAACCACCAAGCATTCACCTACTCCCTCTTCAACCACTTGCACAAGCAGAGGAAAAAGAAAGAGAGCAGCCCTGGCACTTCTAAGCAGCTGACTATGAAAAGCAGCATTTTATAGTGCCAGAATTCCTCAATGCAGGGAAATTAGAGCACTACCATTGAGCACAGAGTTAAGGGAGGCTGCCTGCAGATAGACTACGTTACAGATAGACTATGTCCACACTAGTAAAACCAGGCAATACCAGGAATCATCCCCTGGAAATGGAAGCACAGCTGCCACACACCAGCACAGCATCCTTCTAACACAGGCCAGCTACAGGTCTCCCATGCAAATTTCCTGTTCTGGAAGGCAAGAGAGTTAAATAGCATTGACAAAGGGCCAACCCACAGCACTTAGCTTCAGGACCAGAAACTGGTCTTGGGTGCATTTCATTAACTGCAGAGAAGCAATCACAGCCTCTCCAAGCTTTATCTGCTACTATTCCTAGAACAATATTTTAAAAGTGGCAGATGCAATGATGAGGCACACAAGCAATGCCTGATCAGCAGCATCTAACAAAACTCACCTACACATTGTAGCACACAAAAAGAAAATTAGAAACTCGTAGGATTCATCTTGCCTTCTTCCTGTTTCCTCTGAGTAGGCAGACATTGCATATGAACTAGTAATTTCCAGAGTCTCGTTTACTTTCTCACTTAAATAAAAAGTTTTATACATTTAGAATACATTCTTACAGTAAGGCTACTCTCTAATAAAGGAGTAAGGTAGAATAGCTAAGAGAATGTACTTTAGAGTACTGATCATTTGGCAGTAGTTATTTAGAAATTATTTCTAATTACTAGTCATTATCAAATTTGCTTCTGTAGATCAAGAATGTAATTACTAGTGAGTCTATACTGTTAGCCTGGAGCTACAGCAATGTTGGTAAATACATTTTCATAACAGATAACTGTGCAAAATCAACAAAAACCCCATATTTGACAAGCGACAATAAACAGCTATTCTGTGTTACTAATCTTTGACATTTCTTTACATTTTCAGTTAACTTGAAATGGTCTATTTAAAACTGCCCTTTTCATAATCTGATGCCTCTGACGCCTTTGCTCTAATATTAGAATGTGCAATATATCCCACAGAAAATGCATTATGTAAAACCCATTTGCCACTGTTAAGCATTCATTACCCAATTCAGTAAGGACAAACAATTTTGTTTAACAACCTTCTGAGGCACGGATCTAACTTTCCAGCCATGCCTAGCTCAGACCATTGAAAATTCCTATGTTACCTCTATCTTTCTGTAAATCAACTGTTTCCTTGGAAAAGTGGTTTTGTTAATTTACAAGAAAAACTTTATCATATGCTTTGTTATATACATATAGATGTATATAGACACATATATATATATATATACTAGGCTGCACTGTATCATTTGACTTTTACAAAACAAGTTCGGAAAACCATGTGGCACACCCGAACAAAAATTACATTCTCTTTCAAGTAGATGAAAAACAATCAAAACCCCAAGCGAGACGGTTCTATTTCTTTTTCCCAGGAGCGACACGCACACACCGTACCGTCTCCGGGGGAGGTTCAAGAGTTGAGCAGGAGCAGCAGCCCGACGAGCAGGTGACGAGCCGGCAGCCAGCTCCCTGCGCCGCCGAGCAGCGTGCGGGGAGCCGATGCCGGGGCCGGTGGGAACCGGGCCAGCTCCCGGGACGGACCCCGCCGGAAGCGCGGCCCCGCGCCGGGGGAGGAGGAAGCCCCCGCAGGCGGCTCCAGGGCCCTGGGACGCGGCCGAGCGCGCCCGCCCGGCTCCGGCAGCGCTCCGGCCCCCGCCGCCCGCCGGAGAAGAGACGCCCGGTGCCCACGCAGCCTCCTCGGGGCGCCGACCCCCGAGCACGGATCCGCGGGGCTAGGACGCCTTCCCGGTGGTGGGACCGCGGCCGGGGAAGCGGCACAGCCGCGGGCGCTCCCTGCGGTCCCCAGCGCAACTCCGTCCCCGCTCCCGCCGCCCGTCCCGCCGTCCCTCGGCCGGGCGGAGCCGCCGCCGGTCCCGCGGAGCTGCCGCGGCGCCGCCGCCCGCCTCGCCTCACCTCCCGGTGTGGCCGGAGCCCTGCGGAGCCCGGCGCAGCACAAGCCCGGCCTGAGCCCATCCGTCCGGGAAGTTTCCTGCCATCACGGTGGCCGGGGAAAACAAAAGCTTCGGAGCTGGGAGCGGGAGGAGACGGAGGAAGGGCAGCGCAAGCGGAGAAGTGAGGGGCATTGCTCGCCC
>QUSF01000002.1:34684878-34711355 GCA_003676055.1 Chloebia gouldiae
CAAAAAGGTTTTATTGAAAAAAGACTGTAGAAAAGCGTAGTCATTCAGACCCAAAGAAGCAGGGAAAAACAGGTCTTGCATGGGAAGGAGTTAGGAGAAAATTCTATTGTACAAATGAGGATCCTCTGAATTACCTCACCCCAGAAATCGGTTCCACAAGGAGACTGAGTGTAATTAGCAGTCAATGTGTTACTTTTTCTTTTTTTTTTTTTTTGGGGGGGGGGGGGGGTTTGTTTTGTTTTGGTTTTTTGGGGGTTTTTTTGGTTTTTTCCCCCATAACTCTCCCATCCCTTGTAGTAGGAGTAATGTCTGTCCCTCTCCCTATGATGTAGCATAGAGCAGCAGTGCTGAACGAAGCACTGGCCTTTTCTCTATCATTTACCAGTGAGGGGGTTGGACAACAACTTGCTGAAGGCTGGTGTGCTTTACTGCTCCAGACTGAGCTGTCTAGTAAGGCTGAATTGATCTAACTAATGCCTCAGTACAAACAAGGCCTTGAAGGTGGAGTGTCTCTGTCTACTATTGTGATAGTGGAGACAGGTCTCATTAATTCCTTATGTATAATAAAGGCAGGCAATCTTCATTATATACAGTGTTTGTTAGCCTTTTCCAGACTCCTTGGTCATTTTCCTAAAGCAGTGACTCACTACTCCATCACTGCACTGATTATGTTAAATTGTTACTATTATTACATAATAACATAAGTAACACAATGTTTATGTTAATTCACTTTGTGCGCAACTGCCAGAATTCTTGAAACAGTCTTCAATTGAAAGAAACCTACATGAGCATTTTGACATTATTTCGACTCTTTCTGATTATGCTTTTTGATATTGTAGGTAAAAACTTGGAGCAAATTTTACCTTTTTGTAAAACCATTAGTATTGTGTGAGGGAAAAATCAGGACATTACTGCTCTTAAATATCTACTCCGGTTCAGCCTCTCAGGTTTTTTTTTTTCCCTTACAGAACAGGCCAAGAGTAATCTTGGGGCAGGGGTAAAAGGGAAGATTCCCTAAAATGAAGTCTACCTATTTAAAGCACTCAACATGGATGATAAAACAATGCAATTAGATTTGGGGTTTTTTCCAACAGTAGCAAGAAAACATACAGAAGAACAGAACAAAAGTCAGATGCTAAAAGAATTTATATTTGCATTTATTTTATTAAGCAGAGAGTTGTACACAATCCCAAGAGTCTTGAGTTTCAAAACTGCCTCTGAACTCTGTGCCCAGGAGAGAAGAGATTTCAAAATGTAGTTTCTGCTGTATGCAACATAAGAAAAACTCTTATCATCCTTCTTTCCTGCTTTTTTCTTTGTAATAGAATGAATTTGAAGACATGAAAAAACACAGTATAAGTGTAACAAGGAAAATATAGTACTGAGGTCTGACCTTGGTGGATTATTCATATGCTTGAAGTTACACAGGTATTTTGTTCTGCTTACCACAGTAACTGGAGCAATGGAAGAAAGACTGGGTGAGTAAGGATTGTAGTGGAAAAACAGGTGCTGTTTTGAAGTGGAAATTTATGACATTGACCTGAGCATTGGTACAGAAGGCTGGTGAACTGGAGCTGAGATTGAAATGTAACACGAAAATGCTTTCACACCTTTTCTCTAGAAAAATTTAATCCTCTAGAGCTGTGTTTGCAATGGAGCACGTATCAGTTAATCATTTCCTCACAGCTTCATTACTTTGTTTTCTATCCTGTTTTCACTCTGAGAGGAAGAAAGACAAAGCATGTCAATAAATTTTTTCTCATTGCCAAGCAAATATGAGATAGTTTAGTATACAATTGCAGGTATTGCCACACATTCAGTGTCTCTTGTCTTCCTTTGACCATCTGACTGCTATTGAATTCCTCTTTTATTTCTTATAACAAAGAAGAAAAGATGGTAAACAAACCTCACGAATTCACCTGCCTCCCAAAGGCCATTTGTGGCTTCAGTTGCTACTGTTTGCCTTTGAAGCAAGATAAACCAAAGCTCTATTGCATCTGTGCACCATCCACATCAGCACAAAAAGACTGTTTTGAGAAAATTCATCTTTCAATTTCCAATCTACATGACCCAGTAATGTCTGGGCTGTAACTTAAGTAGCTTAAATCCTTCAGTAATTATAATAATTTAAGGAGCTTGGGGAAGTGGAGGACAAAGCACAGAATAGTCTGCAATTTTGCTCTTAATTTTTTTGCTCAATTCTGAGAACCATGTATATTCATCCCATATGCTAGTTTTAAGAAAGGAATGAGACTCAACATTTCTCTTTATTTGAACTCTCCCATAATAGAACCAGCAAACTTCGTCTTGCAATTAATATGCTGGACAGGGAAGCTATGTCCAGTATTACTGAAACTGATAAATGCTTTTTAATTTGTTTCCTTTTGTTCTGTCATCCAGGAACCAAGGGCAAACAAATATTTCCTGGATTTCCTAGAGAGAAGCTGTAAACTTCTTTCCCCACTCTCTGCCCTCTCCTACTCCCAGTTCAGTGTTTCCCATGCTTCCATGGTGCAATAAAAGAAGTCCTTCCCGCATTCCAATCCCATCTGTGCCTGGTTTTAAAAATTTGCTATTGTACCACCTTCAGCCTAGATTTATATCTACTTCAGTTACTTGATATAATTTTCAGTAGGATCTCTATGATACATACTGGTATTTCTGTTTCGAAACAGTTTTTTTACTGATAACATAGGAATTAAAATTAGCAATGTTAGTTTTTAGCAAGTCCTTTAGGATCCTCACATTACAGTTAGTGAAACTGGCTGGAATGATTTTTTAATGTCTTTGTGAAAGAAACTATCTACAGTGTAGTGTCAGCATGTCCAGTTTTTTGTTCAACTACACTCTAAGAAAATAATTGCAAAATAGGACTTCTGCCACAAGCACCTTTCTTTTGTGATGGCACAGATTTGGTAATTTAATTCTGTGCATCATGTTAGAATTGTTGCCATTCATTCATCAGCAAATTTGACTTTTTGAAGATGCTAGAAGTGAAGATGGACAACACAGGTGCTATTTATTAGAAACATTTTAGTTTCTTTTTTATTCAGAACCAAAATCAATGCCCCATGAACTTAATCTTATGAATTTATCTTTATAATAAAAGAGGTTTCTGAACTGGAAACCAATAATGAATGCTTCACAGATCCTCCAGGTAAATAAAAATAATGGTGAAAAACTAATTTATCATTGAAAGAAAGCATTACATGAAATAAGATATTATTCCCATTTACCATTGGAAAATACCTGTGTTGGAATCCTCTTCTCTGAACTGGTAAGTAACTTCAGCAAAGAATGAACATGAAATAGTACTTTAAAACAAAATTTTCTGTTCAGTCATTTTAATGAAAATATAAGAATTTTACTGAGATGTTGCACATAATTTTCAGTTCTCTCTTTAAAATAGTTGCAACCCTATTTTAATTGCACCTAGAATTATCTAAGTTTTCAAATTCTCTGTAAGTACCCTTTGTCTTAAATATACCATACCACTTTTTGAACAGCACTAGTAACTCAAGAGTGACTTTCACCTGTGGAGGCCTTTACAATTCACACCCCTCAGAGAGGAAAAAAAATGTCCTAAGAACATCCATGATTGGGGAAAATGCCCTACTGACTTGGACAGTGGATCTTTTTTTCTCAGAGAGTGGCAAGAGACCCTCTCACCAAAACACATCAGGTATTTTGGGTGTACATCAAATGCCATCTCTCCTCCATATATGCTCATTGAAGTTCTTGCTGTGCTTTTCCCTCTGTACTTTTTATTTATATGCTCCCAAACCAGGACCCTTTCAAGCTGCAGGATGTCCTCATCAACAGCTTCCAGGTCCTGTTGGTTGTTCATGTCACCTGAAGAAGGAAGTCTGGATGGAGGGATCCTGATGACAGTGGAACCTGTGTATGTTTTCTTCATCATTCTCCCACATCTCTAGGCAGAGCATCACTGGGCAGCATCCACCAGCTCCTTGGTTAACCTTCAAGAAGTGATGAGTGATGTCAGGGTTTCTCTGCTTCATGCCCTCCTCCAGGTCCCTAAGTCTGAATTTTCAGAGCTGTAATGCTTCCCTTTCTATCATTTGTTGTTTGTTGTTGTCTATTTTTTGTCCTTGTTTTCATTACCTATAGCCCTCTCCCTCCCTTGAGGGTCTTCAAGGTTTTGCTTATGTAAAATTCTGTTTTTCTAAACAGAAAAGCAAATAGAAACAGCAACAGCAAGAGAAACTATTTACAGAGTGCACACAAGCTTGGGCACCATCTTCAAACTCTTCTTTGTACTCACTTAGCTTCTATGGCTCTTAAATCATTGCCTAGTCCTTTCACTGTCCTTTTTTTGGACTTGTAAATGAACTTATCCAATTCCTGTCTGAACTTATTGCTGGGATCTGCTTCCACAACATCTTTTGTCAGCAAGTCAAGAAATACACTAGCCACTGGAAAGTAATGTGTTCTTTTTATCTGTTTTAATTTAATTCCACTGAATGAGCCAAACTCTGAAATTTATAACCTTATAAATTTATAACCTTATAACCACCTTCATGATTTCTTAAAGCTTGAAGTTTCACCACTGCCTTCTCCCAGTTTCAAAATTTTTGAGTCTGATCTCCTAAGATAGCCTCTCCCTTTAATAATTTCAGTTGTCTTCTGTGTATCTTCCATACCTTTTTCATGTCCCGTTCCAGATATTCTTTTTAGGTCCCATGGACTTTTACCATCTTCATAATTGTATAATGCATGAACGTGTCTATTGATCCCAGTGCTATAAGTCTTCCAAAGGAAAAGCTCTACCTGGAGTGATGTGGAATTCTTATTTAAATGAGGTCAAACATATCTTTGTTATAAAGTAGATGAGGTGAAAAAGCAGTAGATCCTAGCTGGAAGACAGTTGAGAGAGCAAATTAGACTTTTCTTTAGATCAGTATCTGAGACCAAAGATTGAAAAGCCAGCTGCTTATTTTGGGGCTGGTCATATCCATGCTGAGGATGGAAAGAAGAGAGGAAGGGTTGTTCCTTAAACATCATTGAAGTCTTTATAGATTTTGGGTTTTATTCTTAATTTCATTTCCAATTTTCAGATGCAGAAGTGCCAAAAGTGAACAACTAGGAGAGGTTTTTGTGACAGCAGCTCTCTGGCCTCAGAGAGCAATACACAACTTTCCCAGGCATTGTCCTGGAGAAGGCTGTGAGAAGATCAGAGAAAAGAATGAGAAACAATTCTTATCTTCACTTGCTGCACCTGTTGTGGAATGTGTTATGGAGGTTTGTTTACCAAAGGGTGGTTTCTTAATTGGCCAATGGTGATGGTGTTTAGATTGAAGTACCAATTGGGTCCACCTCTATCATGATTGTCTGTAAGGCTGATAAGTTTCTTAGTAAGTACAGTATAATAAATATGATTGATCAGCCTTCAGAGAATCTTGGAGTCAATGCTAATTGTTACCCAGCTGGGGACCTGTGGCAAAAGGTTTTATTGGAGACTTTATGACATTGAGCTGCTTGTGTGTGTATGTTTGGAGATAGCCCTCATATGATGCAGTCTTTGGCTTTAAGGCCTTTAACTAGAGTTCAAACAAAGAGATACAGGTTGAGGAAAGAATTTATTTTAAATCTATTTTCATTAAAGAAGTAATTGCTTTGTAGAAATGAGACATTTTGCATATTACATTTTTCTTGGCACATTAGCTCTTGTCAATTCACTATTCATATAAAATAACAATGTAGGACACCTGTAAAGGCAATTGCACAGACTGCAGACTATTCTAAGATTCTTTGCTGGTTTAGTTTTGTATTTTAAAAATCCAGACATTTTAAATCCCATTTTATAACAAATAAAAGAAGGTGCTCTCTTTGGGGAGTTTTTAGGGCATGTTGTAAAATATCCAAAGAATACGTAAAATACCTATGTAAAAAAATGAATATTTTCACACTGTTCTATTCTTATGCATGCTCATTACTGGAGAGGAAAGGATTAGTAATATGAAAGTGCTATACCCTTTTAAAGCAACTCTGTGTTATTAAAAGTAAACAAGTTTGAAGAATGAATCTTTTACTAATGATCAGCATAGCCATTTTTGTCTTCAAATAGACCAGCTGACACCAGATTTTATATTTTTTTTAATGCAGGGAGGAGATGATTACAGCAAAGTTGTGTTTTAACTAAAAAACTTGATAAAGCCATCCTTTTCTCAATGTCACATCATGTACACTGAAGCATATTTCTCTGGATTGCTCTGCATGAAGTCCTTTATAATATGATGATTGATGCCTATAAGTACACAGACAGTGAGATTGCAATCACAAAAGAGGGAGAAGAGCTATGAATAAATTTAGGGTTGAAATTTTGAACATTTCTAATAATCAGAAGAATCAGGTTCTGGAATAGTTTTTCAATAGAAGTCTTGGTAGGATGATCTTTCAGTACAGAGATGACATATGTGATTTCTAGCTCTGCCAACTTAATCACAAGACTGTAACACAGCCTGCAGTCTTATTTCTTTTGCAGAACCAAAAAATAAAAACCCCAATCCTGAATTCCATAGTCTAAGCATCCTACTGTCTGTGTGGGACATAGCAGCATTTCTACTTTAGAGAATGAGTGGAAACAAAATCCACATATTTTTCTCCACTACACCTTGCCTGTGAGCTCTTACTGAGCTGTGGATTATTTAACATAACTTTCATGAAAGCATCGGTGGAGGTTTTAGACATGATTGTTTTTCTGCTGGAGGGCACTGCCATCAGAATAGAGCTGGCAGAAAGGCTCAGACAAGTTTCTTATTTTCTTCAGCAAAAGGTCAGCCAAGATGAGCTCAAAATACATTAATCAGTAGGTTAAACTATGCCAGCTGACTTTGTGCAGAAGTAGATTAGGAATGCTCACAAAGGCTGTTCCACAGCTGAGCTCCAGAGGCAAGTGAACTCAGAAAGAAAGGACAGCTCCTGCCATTTCTGTGGTGACTGACACAGCTCAGTAGCTGTATCCATGCAACCAGTTATTTCTGCTTCCATCTGAATTACAGTCTCCTTGCAGAGAAGGACTGTTGAAATACTAGGCTTGTAATATTTCTGGTCAGGTTGAAAATGCTGTGCTTCCAGATACATGCATTCTGAGATGCCTTCCTGTGGTGCACTGAGAAATGCCTGATAGATGGAAGGAAAAATCAGTGGGCAATACAGACTTGTGTCTGCTTCCATGCTGCCCTGATGCCCATTTCTTGTTTGGATGGCTCTGTACCACACTGCTGGTCCTTGTAAGTGCTGAAACGCTGCTGAATGGGTGTTTGATACCTTGACCAATGAATGTCAGTAGATCTTTACAGGAGCAAGAAGTAAGAAACATGTACCAAATTATAACATCTGCTTTCCAACAGTGAGTGACTTATGAACTTCCTAAACCACTTGTTCTTCCTAGGAGTTACATCCCAACTGCTGTGTTTATTAACTACACATGAATTTTATTTCAGTGTTGATTTTTTTGAGATTTTTTTTCTACTTTGTTTGAAATCTGCTTATGCTTTTATCTCATGGCAACGAGTTCCACAATTTAATTATACATTAAAAGGACTGGTTTGCAGGACTCGCAATGCACTGTAGCTACGCATTCCTCAAAGCCTGTTTGCCATTTTAGTGCCCTCGTTGCAAAGTTCCAGCCTACAGGGACACACAGAGAAACTAGAAATGGAAAAGATCTATTGTATCACAGGGTTAGCTCCAGCTTTAATAGAAAATGTTTCAGTCACAGCTTGACATGATAACATCAATGTACTTAAAAGATACAGCAGGTCTCAGTCTGCAGGGTGTGAAAACAAAGACTTCTACAGCCCCCAGGGTGTTTTTCCTCAACAGAATGAACAGGGCAGGATTCATGCTAGAGCTGCTGTGAACATCTCTATTGGAATAATTGATATTTTGAGTAGGCTTGTCATTTTCCTGACCACTGTGGTTCTAAAGATATTACCTGTCTTTCTTCAACACTTGCTAGACTAACACTGTGTGCATTTCCTTGTATAGGTATTACAGAGATTACATTGCTGTATTAATGAACCACAGATTGTAAGTATCTTCATGGGGAATACGGTTGGTTTTCCATACTATAAACATTGGTTAAAGAAGAGGAAACAAATTGGTGACATTTACCACAGTCAGTCTAGAAGTAGAGCTCAGTCTTAAAACAATGTAACTCACTGTGGCAATTTTCTAAGGATTAAGCAGGATTGTTTCTCACTGGAAATTACTTGATCAATAGTGGGTTTCTTATTTTTCCCCTAAGCTTCTTCTGTATTTCAAAAGAAATGGGAAATTAAGGAAGCGTTACATCACTTTATTTTAGATCAAATTAAGAGTATCACAGTGGTCATGTCTAAGATTATATAAATTATGAAATAAAACAAAAGAAGAACTCAGAATAGCCATGAATGATTGAAAACCACAATTTCCTCTGGAATAAATCAGAATAAATAAAGATCAGCTAGTTTAAACAAAAACTCCTCTCCTACTGAGGGCTTTTCCTAACAAACAGATTTATATAATACATTAATTTAGTGGCTGTCCAAAGTGGTATAAAGATGATTTATGGGAATATTTCATACATCTCTAAAACAAAATCTCTTATTGAACAGAAAAATTTTAATTATCAACAATGATACACTGTATTTTGGATCAGCGGTGTGATTTCTGGGTATCTGAATAATTCCATCTGTAGGCAAAATATATGAGCTGCTGTCCATTTTCCTCTTCTCAGAAAATAATAGGAAACAAATGCTGAAGAAAATGCCTAATTGTGTGCTAAAAACATTCCTCCAAATCAATCCTCAATATTTGATTAAAATATCATAGATTTTCCATTAACACAGATTTTTTTTTTCTCAAAGAGGGAAACTATATTATGTTTTTTTTTTTTACTCAGGAAATTTTAAATCATTCAGTCCTGTTATTGGATGAAAAGATTTATTCCCATCCTTTTTTAAGTGGAAGTTTCTAAGCCTTATGATTGTAAAGAAAATATTATAAACCCACAGCAAAGGTTCAGTACTTGTAAACTAAATAAACCCTAGGATCCCCATACTTCTTTTAAAATTCTATGATGCTTGAGGGCATTAATACAATTTTTGACAGCTGGGACAAAAGACTTTACCATGCTTGGAACAGAGTGATATTGTAATTCCTACCTCTTTGCAGCCATTTGTTGTAATGAGAAGTTACTTAGATGGTTTTATAGCCTCACTTTGCATTCTAACAAACTCATACAGATTAAGTGACTTCAAAGTTAAGATGTTACTTATTTTTAAATGTATATCTTTGTTACAAAGTGCCCTCAATTAATGGGAACATTCAGTGGTATGCTGAACAAAGACAAAAAGCTTTTATAACAGATAAAATTTTGAAAAACTCAGTAATTCATCACATCACCTGCCTGAGTTTATTTTACCTAGATAGAAATGCCATACACATTTTAATTAGCACAGTATATACTATTGCTAGGTTTTAAACCAGGTTCAGGTTTTTAATATCTGATAATATATGTAGCAAGAAGAGTAAATTGCCAGTTATAGTTAGCTGAACACAAAATTGCCAAATTTAGTATCGGGCAGTTACTTAAAAGAACTCAATTCTATCAGCCCAGATCTCAAAGCTTATCATAGGCTTTTTATATACTTTTAACCATTATAACAGGCTCTGATTTCTATACATTTCTAACTGAAGCAAGCCTTCCAGACTGCACATGCATGAAATCCACCTACTAGGTATATGGGGACTGTGGAGCAAATAAGATACAAGCAGTTCCACAATAGTGCATTGACTTGGAGGGAAAAAATGAATGCCTAGTGAACCATTAGCATCACCACAAAAATTTTGGAAGTCTGGTCAAAGCTGCCCTTCTCCACTCCCACTGAGAAGTCACATAGTTAAAATAATAAAGTAGTTTTATCCAATATTCCTATTCAAATTTTTTTTTTTGATATTCAACATTAATTTTCAGTGTAATTCTTTTCCAGATGTTTGTGTTCTACAAAAGGTTTTTGTTTCTAAGTACATGTTCTGCTCTGGTAATTATCCCTCCTGCGCTGTAATTCAAGCCTGAAAGTTGATTTATTCTCCATGTGTTCTTGTTACAATTAAATGTGTCGCCTTTGTAACTGACTTACATCTGACAAAGCTGATCTAAACAGTTGCAGAAATGTCTCATTGCCTTCGCAGTTATGAGCCCAATTAACTTGTCATCATTTTCCAATGGTTATTTACTACAGATTTACCACAGCTCTAATCAGCTACAGAGGCAGGAGAAGGACAATTGGGATAGGGAATGTCTTTCCTTGCACTTTTCTAGTAACAAGTGGATCCTCATGACACAAGTATTTTTGGATCTGTAGGAGTCAAAATGGTGGTGGATCAGAAAATGACAAAGAGGCTTGTTCAGTGATTGTGGTCTGACTCTGAAGCCTACTGGAATTAGTTTTTTTTATGAATAATCATTTCATTCTTGATTATTTCTACAGCCACATTTAAAAATTAAATTATCCCATCTGTCTTAGCATACTTCAGATGTCATTGGCATGCAATTTGCTACTTAAAGACCAGCTTCTGCTATCTTTGTTCATCATATCTCAAAATACCACAGCTGTGTGGAAAAGGTGAAATCAGAACAAAATTACAACATAAGCTATTGTTCTGATATCATTAATCCCTTTCATAATTTGCTTTTTGCATGTATGCTGTATCACCCAAACTAAATTACTGTAGATCCTCCTAGGGAAGTACTACAATTAAAGTTCTGTGATTTAAATACAGCTAGAGACAGCAAGGCACCTTGCTAGAGAGCAGGTCAAAGCACATTGTATTTCCTGGAGCTGTTGAAAAGTGCAAAGATCAGAAGCTGTTGATCTAGCCTGGCACCTTGACAATTATTACTGTGTTCAAAACACCTTCATTCTTTTATGAGACAACAAGCAGCTACTCCCTTTGAGAGGGCTCTGGTCTCACACTGTGGATCTGTTTCCTTCACCACTGCAACCATCAGAGCAGCAGAGCATTCCCTCCTGGCAGGGGGGCAAGAGCAGCAGGAGCACTGGTGCTGCCAGAGGTTCCCAGCAGCCTCCTCCAGCTCTTAGGTCCATCTCTGCCCACTAGTGACATGATGCTACCATGGTGTTGGTGGTGCCAGATGGATTGGGAAACACATTCACTGTCAGGGTGCATCAAAACCTGTGATGTCCAGAAGGTTTGGCACTCTGTAAGTGTGGTTATTTTCAAACCTTGCTGCAGTGAGGGGAGGTGGTTTGGATCTGGGGAAGTATGTATTGTGTTGAAACACAAAATCATGTTGATAGATGTCCATAGATAGGTCAAGTTGTAATCCTGGTTTTAAGATAATTTGAGTTGTAATTTTGGTTTTAAAATACCTAGGAATTACATGTAATGAATATAAAACTACAGTTGTTTCCTTTCAAAGAGGGCGCTGTGGCTGAATGGAAACCATGGTAACTAGGGTGGCATAATGCTGCTACCTTTCTCTCGAGTGATAAAAATGCACATAGAGTAGGTTTTGTGCTTAGCAACAAAAAGGTTGGGTTTTCAAATAGCTCCCTCTAGTCCTCCATTACAGCTGCCACCCTTGTCCTATGCAGTATGTATCCCAAGCTTCATACTTTCATGTTCATTAATCCTTTAGGCATTCAGTAAGCAGTAGAAAATACATTTCACACAAAAGAAAGTAATTTAATTTTTCTGGCTATTGCTTTAAAAGAATACAAAACTCAGATCTCTTCCCTGTAGAGCTGTTGTGAAGTATGACTCATCCTTGCCCAACATGTTGGATGTTCACTTTAATTAGATATGTGCATCTAAGGATTGTTGTAAACACTTGCTGTTAATAGCATATGACTCCCTGTTTTACAATGGGAAGCATAAGCAATCCTAATACATTTAATACATTAAGCTGTCCATTTTAAGTCATGCTAGGGCAGCACACTGACAGAAATTAATTAGGGAAATTCTCTAATTAGCATACATTGGCTGCCTTACAAATCATGTTGGCATGAAAAATTGGAATAATGCAAATTTTACTCTAAATATTTTCTAAATACTTAATACTGTTACACAAATCTTTGATATCTGCCTATGTGGTAAATCTGGATGGAGTTCCAGTTTATTTATAATAATGAATGAAAAGAGATGAAGTATTGCTACTTTGCTGTTGGTACACGTGAAGTACATGTGGTACAGAATAGTTTGGGTTGGAAGGGACCTTTAAAGGTCATTTAGTCCAACCCCTCCACAATGAGCAGGGACATCTTCAACTAGATCTGGTTGCTCAGAGCCCCATCCAACCTGACCTTCAGTGTTTCCTGGGATGTGGCAGCCTCTGAGCAACTAGTTCCAGGTTTCTCCCATGTCATAAAAAGAAAATATTCCTTATATCTAGTCTACATTGACCCTCTTTTAATTTAAAGCCATTCCCTCTGGTTTTATCACTTGTCTGCCTATGTAAAACGTCTGTCCCTTTCTTTCTTACAGGCCCTCCTTAAGTACCAAAAGGCACCTAAAAGTCTTGCCCAGAGCTCTCTCCAGGCCTCTCCAACCCCAGCTCTCTCAACACTTACTCATTAGGAGTTCCATCCCTCTGATCATCTTCATGGTCCTTCTCGGGACCCATTCTAACAGGTCCATGTCCTTCCTCTGCTGAGGACCCCAGCTGGATGCAGTACTCCATGTCAGCTCTCACTGGATTGGAGTAGAGGAGTCCTCCCTTGACTTGCTGGCCACACTTCTTTTTCATTTCACATACATGTATTTTCCTCAGTACAGGCAGGTGAAATGTCTTTATACGTAGCTGGGATCTAACCAACCCACACACCAGTGCCAGCATATGACACAGCACAAATTGATGATCCAGAGATTTTACAATCTCTCTCTTGGGAGATGGTAAAAAAGAACAGGAATTAATATTCCTAAGTGTCTTTCCAAATGTGGCTCAGCATACTTGAGTAAGCTTGACTGCTCTCAAAATCTAATATGACAATGATAATATCATGTGGTATTTTTGTGTATGTGTCTTTCTCTGCTGTGCAGAAATGAATCATATTTGTCTGTAAGCAACATATCTTTTTTTCTCTTTTCAAAGTTCACTGACATTTACTGACTCAGGATGTATAGTATTTCATAACCATAATGCTGTATCACCATGTGTTAAAAGGAAGACTCTAGGGTGTTAGACTGACTTTATTAACATCATCTCTACTTGAAGAGTGTTTTCACATGGTCAAATCAATAGTACATGACTTAAACATTATCATGCCTTTTACTGCTCAGAAATCTTCACAGGGTACCACTTCACACTTTCACAGAAGAGTATATTTCAATGTTTTTATCTATCAGCCATAAAAATATTTGAACAACAAAATCTGACCCAGTCATATCTCTGAGAATTTCATAGACACCTTAGGGTTAACCTGAAGACCTAATTGTACATACTTTTGATCACATGCATAATTTCTTTTGGTGGAAACCTGACCAGTTATGTAAATAAAGACTTACATCTAAGCTGCATGAGAGTGTAGGTCATTCCATTCACTTAATGAGGATAATGGTGTACCCCTGCACTGGCACAGCCTGGACTTCACCTTTTCTCCCACAGTCCTTTTGTGGCAGGTCAGAATTTTTTGGCTTTCTTTTACCTTTAATTTTCACTTAAACACCTGCCAGAAAGACAAATGTTTGTATATCACAGGACTATCAGAGAGTCATCCTGGAGTGATTTAAGTGACATGACAACAATTTGGTGTATGCTCCTGAGAAAATGATCAAAAAAATAGCAACCACATTTTTTCGTATGTCTGATGTAGACCTGAGGCATAAAGAAATTGTTTGAATTTTTTGTGTTGTGTCATTAAGAAAATGTGGAAGAACTTGAAAGTAAAATGTTGCCTCAGTTATGCCTTTCAATACCATTAAAACATAGAATCAAGGCATCTTAACAGTCTGTAACAGATTTGTTTCCAAATATTTCATTAAGTTTGATGCCTTAGAAAATGAATAACAACTATGGATCTTTTAAGCATGTAATAAATGGAAACAATTTTCAGAAAGTGTTCAGACTGTAATGTAGATCTGTAACCTTATTACCAGAAAATGTTACTACAGAGGAGTTGCTAAGAGAAGAGGAGCAGTTGTGAGCTTATGTATAATTTTTCTACATTACTGTTCATTAAATAGAATAAGGCAATATTATTTCCATTGGTAAACCACAGGAAAAAAAAAAAAAAAACAAGGATAAATTTTGCCTGGATTTTTGCTCGTTTCCTTGTTCACCCACCCACAGCCCTGGCTGCTGCTTTCCAGAGACAAATGTATTGCCTGGTACTAAGTATCTGTAGAGAAAACATGCAAGCTGACAGGAAGAGTGATGGTGTTACTATTGCAGGGATATTCCTTAAATTGTGTTTATATTCTGTTAAATGATGTCTTTGTATTTTAAGCTATATTATAGTGCCTTTTCCACCTATTCATGTTTTATAGATGAGATGGTAGAGTTAGCTCCAAGTAGAAACAGGAATTGGAAGGATGATATTGCCAGCAAAGAAGTAAAGCACAGATGGATGGAACAAAGTTTCTTTCCAATAATTTTTAATATTCTGGTGATGCTGAAAGATATTTGGCCAGGCATAAGCAATATGGAGGAACTCTTCCATCTCCCATTCTTCTAGCAGAACAACAATGGGCAACAGTCACAAGTTGCAAAAGGAAATTTCACCCAGCTGTTAAGAAATTACTTTTCTCACGAAGACAGTTAAGCACTGTTAAGCATGGGTTGCCCATGTTGTAGAATCTACAGGTTTGGAACTATTCAAAACTTGATTTCACAAGAAAAATTATTCCCTTACAATCTAAATTACTCTGTGATTCTATGAATTCAAAAATGTTTACAACACAGTGCCCAGTGTTTTGAAGTAGCAAGTGGTCTGCCTCATTCCCAAATGAAATGCTCAGTTCTTCTTCCAAAATCATTCCTCCTGCCATTAGATTGGAAGTCTCTAGATGGCTTCCTGCAGTTTACTTGGAATCTGCCCAGCCATGGTTAAAACTGTAATCTAGGTCCTGCAGGTCAGTAAGACCCCAGTGCTCCTTATTCCTGTTGCCTTTGTATAACCTTGATGGAACAAGGACAAGCTTTGAAAGTATTACAGACCTTATAGATGCTGCTAATGATCTGCAACTTTATGAGCAAAATTAAAAAGTGAAATAGAAATATTTTGGTAGCATGGCAAGAGATGCATATGTAAAAACATGTGCCTAGGAAAAGTCTATATTTATTTCTCATACCTATACTTTTTTATTCCTACTCTGCTGCTAGCAGACCTCAGAAAAAAAAAATAGGTAATATTATTCCTAATAGCAAAACAGAGAAAAAACATAGCAGTAAATGAAGTAATATTTTGTGTAATGACTTCTCCAAGAGCTATGAAGTGTCCTTGCAGAACACAGAGAAAACAAATACTATTCTTGTTATCATAGTTTACATTTAGTAGCTGATCCTGGTAAGTCACTTTCCCAAATGATGCAAACAGGTCCCTTGAGATGTCCCTGCATAAATTTAATTATGTTCTTATAAAAATCTCTGGCCACCTGCAGCATATATAGATTTGCCAGGGCTTTGGGGGAAAGTTTGTAGAGAGGGGGTATTTGCAAGGATTCAGCAACAAAACCACCTGCCTGCATCTCCTCCACAGCCTGAAACTCTATTTTTGTCCAGAGTATTTAGTGGAGGGATACAACAGATAAGCTGTTTTCTCATCTTTAAGCCACATTTTTTCAACTGCATCTTTAGATAACCACTCTGCAACTCCAGAAACAGTTTGACCTATTGGAATGAACATTGGATTTTTATCTCTTAAGTAACCATTTTTCTCTTATCATGAAAATAGCTTGAAAACAAATAGAATGTGAAGTTAGTTCAGATTCAAGTTGTCTTCCATTTGAAACAAACCTTTGATGAAGACTGGAAAAATGCAGCATATCCATGTCTAGCACCAGGTGTAGAAAGGATGAAAATCCTTGATGACACATTGTTCAACCTGACATTTGAATAATTACCTACCATTTCCCTCTCTCATTCAGGAAACCAAGATCATCTTTGCAGGAGAAGGCAAAGCAGATGCTATCATTTCACCAAAGACAAAAGATGATTTTAGAAAAGGCACTTCACGTTGTTAAAAACTAAAAACGAGGAAAACTGTCACAGAGCCTGTGTTAAATTCAAGACAGAAAGGAGTAGTAGCACATCAAGAGCCCTATATAATCTATACCAATATGCCCTGCATTTTGACTTGACTTTTACATTTAGGTTTTCATCTTTCATTTTGAGAAGTATTGAGCAACTAAGACAGAATAAGCAGTTCGTTTTTCACAGTGTGTTTTAAGTTGCAGCAAACTCAAGAGGATTTGAGTAAGCATGGCTTACATTCAGTTCAGCTTTTGTTCTTGATAGAGAACTAATTACACTTTTTTGGCAGCATTAAACATGTTATGCTAGAGTGCAATGTTGTAGCAAGGGCTGAATTCTGTAACAAGTTCCACGGCAGCAGAATGATAGCACAAATTTTTAAGCCTAGAAGTCTAACAAGGGTTTCTCATACTGCTCTGTCAGTAAAACTATGTATTTCCTTAGCATATCTCCAAAACATTGCAGTTTCACTGCTTTCTGAGGGCTAGATAATTATATATGTATGTATAGGGTCATGCATCACAAGCAGGTATTTATGCTATCTATTGAAAGAGCAGACCTGCTTTTAGTAGTGTTTTCTCAGCTTTTAATCATAGCTATGTGTCCATGGTAAAATAAAATAATTTTATTCAAAAAGTACTCAGCAGTACATTTATTTCAAAAGGGTTAAGAAGTCATGATTAAATGTCAACCTATTAAGAGAGTCACAAGAAAAATGGCTCCATTTCTCAAATTGCTACATTAATGAAAACTTTGCAATATGAAAAGGGTTTAATATTGAAGAATTGCATGTGCCGAAGTGAGCTGATAGAATTTATCTTTGTTGAGTGATGACAGCTGTGAATTTGTTCCCACAAAGGAAATATTTAACTGGTGACAGCTAATTGAGAAAGGCAGAACACAGTATGAAATTTATTTCCACTTTCTTCCTCTGCACAGAAGCAAAGGCATGAGTCTGGCATTTTTTCTTCCTGAAGACATCTTCAGTAGCCTGTTTTACACTGATTCATTGCTATTCAATGCACTTGCTTTCTATTTATTCCAGTTTCACTATAGCTGTAGGTATCAGCCTCACTCAGTGTACACAATTAATTGCCTATCTATGAAACAGGACTAGAAACCTGACAGATGATGTTTGTCAGCAAAGTAGTGGGGTAGGAGGAGGACTGGATTTAGGTAAGGGTAGGAATGGTAGTAACTAGAATGTGACAAACTTCATTTAACACAAGACTTAGCATTTATTTTGGAGAGTGACCAAAGGAAAAAAAGAGCCTCTGAACAAAATATTTTGTATTGTTTGAACTGTTCTTAGAAATAAATGTCATCTTATACCACCACACTTAAATATGCTTTTAAAATTTAAAAAGAAAAAAAGGTTTTAACAGTATGCTTTTCAAATAAATAACCTAGAAATAATGCATTGCAAAAAATTCATAGCAGCATTTTGGTACATCTGCATGTCCATCTTTTTGCCCCTAAATTTTGTGCAAGAAAAACCTACCCAATTGTAATACCTTGTTTCTCCCTGTAGGTATGTCCAGTAAGCTGAATATATGGTAGCTCCAGCCAAAGGATAGCCACTGATGCTGAGAATGGTAAAGAGTTTCTTCTTCTCAGTTATAAAAAAGTTATCGTCTCAGTTATCTTTTCTGCTTTGTTTTTTGCCGTGTTTTGAATTCAAGTGGTTCATCAAGTGGTCTGACACTTGCCTGAGCTAGCAAAAAGAGAGGACATGGGCTGTAGTGGGCTGTAGCACTGGGAAAGGGGTGGGGTGATGAGGAACAAAGGCTTCCCTCCCTGAGCAGCAGTGAGCCCCTTCCCCTGCCCACCAGGCTGTAGCCCCTACCACTGCCCCACCTGAGCCCCACCAAGAGGGAATTGAGCCCTGCTATGCTTGGTTGTTGTGATGAAAATTCACGGTGTAGAGGAATTATGCAACTGAGATACACAGGTTCCAGCTTTTAGGGGGCATGGAGACTGCCGAGATAGGCTCTGCCTAACATTCCGTTCTGCTTGACCTTAAGAGGGATGCAAATCCACAGCCTCGCTTTACAAGGGGACACCAAACCATCAAGCCTGTGGCATCCTTTTGGCCACAGTGTTGTGCTGTGAACCCCAGAGAGTGGGACAGAGGGCAAGGAAGGGTGACATGCAATGCACGACTCCCGTACATATGGCAGCTGAACAAGGATCTGACCGCCCAGGCTTACTGTGCTCTGCCCTCTACTTCACACTCCACATGTTGCTGACCAGTCACGAACTGTGTTGATTTTTTTTGGAACAAAGCCCTGTGCAATTAACAAAAGGGCATACTTCAGGTCAGAGAAAATGTCTCAAAGACTCCACTTTTATCTCTTTTCACCCTGTCAGGCAATTATAACACAGGCAATTATAGCCAGCTCTGCACTCCCAGTGCACCTAGGTTACCAGTGCTGTCTGTTGTCCTTTCTCCAGACCCCAAGCTCTGTGTGCTTCCAGCTGTGACTTTACACTCAGGCTTCCAGTTCCAGCAGCCCTGGCAGGACTGACTCTAGCTTTAACCAGCACCACATGTAACTCATTCCACTCAGCAGTGGGATTCCTCAGTCCCTGTGTGATCCCAGCTCCCAGGTGTGGGTGCCACTGAATGACTTTTGTAAAAGTAGAGATTCATGCAAACACACCATCACTTCCCTCAGCTTACTAAAAACAGTGATCTCATGCCACTCATGCATTTTCTATTCCCACGTGGGGAATCCTTATAGGAGATAACTGTGGGGTCTGTCTGGCCCCAGTTGCTTCCCTCTAGGGCAGTGCAGCACTACTCCTCTCAGAAGACCAAAACATCTCACCTAAAAACAGCTTCTGCAGTTGCAGTAACCCACACTGAAAGGAGATTTTGCACAACAGTCACAAAAGAACCACCTTGGCAGACTTATTTTTTAAATTCTTTTCCTGATGGCAGACACATCAAATCCCATTCTACCTGCAGAGGCACAAGAGCACCACAGTGCTCTCCCTCCAGTGTGATACAAGAGATGTGCTGCTGTTACTTACCACTGCTGCTGTGTACATCATTCTCTGTTTCAGACCAAGAAAATGAGTGTTAAGTTTCTAAGAGAATTTAATCCATGGGATTCGTGGCTTTTTTTCAAGAGAAAACAGTTTGCTCTGGTAACAACACAGCAGTACCTAAATTGTGAAAAGTTAACAGAATTCACTGGACTTGTAGATTGCTGGAAACAGATTTAATAACAGGAACCAAGGAGGTGTTTTGATTGAAAATAGCACATCAGTCGGTGTACAACTTGCTACAGTCTCAAGTACCAAAATCTGTGTGCACCTGAAGCTCCCCTGCTCTGGTCATGCCTGCCCTGTCAGTTCAACAGTGGCACCATCTGATTAAGAGCCACGAAACTCCTGTATAAAGAAGCTTCAGAAGCAGCTACAAAATGTGAAGCTTCATGCAATCTCAAACATGCAAGCATGATGCTCACATGTAACAAAATGAGACAGCCACCTTTTTTAACTTCGGCATTTTGATCTTGTTGTATGACTACTTGAGCTTTGATTTTTCAATACAGAAATAAGACATTCCATTTTGTAAGTTTAATATACACCTCACACATATACTTTTCTCCTTGAACAAAAAAAGGCAGCTTAAAAGACAGGGAGGCTGGGAGGCTACAGAAAATTCACGTTTTGTACTGAAGGTCCCTCTGACTAAACTGCATGGGGAGCAGAGTTAAAACTCAGTCGTGCCTCACAGCTCCAATCTTGCTATGTTGCCATCAATCTGCAGGAACCAAGCTATAATTAATACACATGTGGTGAGACAGATTACTTGGGTTCACATATCCCTAGAGAGTAGCTTTTGAAGATGTCAAAGCTAAATTCCTTTTGAAAACCTGTCCTATTCATAAGTTCTGCAGCACAAAATGTACTGTCTTCTCATCTTTACCTCAGCAGATGTGCCACTCTTAGAAGGCAAGAAAGCTCTGCAAGTATTCCGCCCTTACTGTAAGGGCAGAATACAACCAACATTTGCATGTGATCTAAAACAGAGAAAGAATGTAACTGCATTAAGTTTTCATAGCAGCAAAGACTGGCTGCAGAAGGCTGGGAATAGACTTAATGGCTGAACAAGACTAGAGAAAGAGGACTATATCCAAGAAAACCTGACTAAGTTAGCTACTTGACTCCCCCTAAAGAAACTTTCTTCAAAAAATTTCAAGCCAGGAATTCCAGTATACCTGCTGAAACCACCCTGAAAAAATTAAATTTTATGACTCACCAGGAATGTAACCCTCATTATCAAACGACACTCAGCCTGCTCCTGTGTATTCATTCTGTATCAGTGCTCAGAGGCCTGGGGTTTATTCAGTGATAATTGAAGGACTGGTATAATAATGTCACATATAAGAAGTTTGTCAGCCGTGTGCCACACTATAAATGAAACAAATCCCTTGCAGGCTTACAAAGTACTTGCAACACATTTTACATTAATTCCATAATAACCCAGCAGTCTGAGTGAGACAGGTTGTTCCCTACCAAATGTAATGTTTCTACATGGCGGCCAAAAACACCTGAGCTAAATTTGTTTAACCATATACATGTCAATGAGATATGAAAAATTCTTCACATAAAAGTACCTGAAAACTGAACTGCAGGTTCCCACAAATTCCCCATAATTAGCTCTTCAAAACAGTTTCTTGAAGAATACTTCTTTCTTAAGCTGCCAGCCAAACAGGAGAGGGATATAGACACAAAGGGATACAGACAAAACCATATTTCAAGTGTAAAGAAAATACCATTATTCTTCCAATTAGAAACTAGTAACCAGGCAAGATAACTGAGGAGTAAAATGTCCCTTGAAACTGGAAGAAAGGAAGATGCAACAGTGAAAATAGTCTTGTTCCATACATCAACCCTAAAGACAGCATTACCTTCAACAGATCAGAACATCATAGGCACACACATATGCTGTGGTCAGTATCCTACATGGGACAGGATAGTAGCGTTGGAGAGCTTGATCATGCTTTCCCACCAGAGTAGAGGAAAGAACCATGCTCCTGACTCTTGTGAGCTTTGGGGATCTAACATGCTCCACATCAGAAGACACAGTGAAAACTAAGTATTCAGACCTCAGATGATTTGGATATATAATGGTACAAATTTTTACATGATCCTGTACCATTGGCAATACCTTTGTAATATTGGTTTGACACTGCCCAGCAGGTAGGGCAGGTGGCCAGCAGAAGAATCTGTGCTGACAAATTCCATTGCATCTAATTTTCCTGGGGTGAACACAACTTTCCCAGAGAACTACCCTGCTCCAGAGAGGCCTTCTGGGCCACAAGTTCACCTGCTTGCAGGGAGGCGGATCCCTGCACCAACTCTTCCGTGGGACATCTACTTTCCCACTGTGGATAATATATTCTAAGAAAGAGATCCCGGGTCCACAGAAACAGGGAAGAGTTTTGCAATCATCACAGCTGTGGATAGGATTTTATCCTGAAGGTATAGCTGGGGTACTGCATGTGATGACACCAAACATCCCAAAGTACATGCCTGCTCTGGGAGGATGTAAGCAACACAGTAGTGTACCATGAAGTGAAACAGAGCACTGTCGTGGTGCAGCCACATCACAAGACTTTTCATGAAGGCAGACAAAAACTGCCAAATACATACCAAGGTGGTCAAAGAGCATGGTTAAACTGTTGTCTGGTGCTGGTTGTACTGTGTTTTTAATCAACTTCAATCCATAATAAAATTAAATTTTACAGGAAATTGCAGCATCTTCGAAATCAATAGTATCAGTACCAAATGCATTCCACAGCTGCTTTCTGAATGTTACCTTAAATATTGCATTAGGATGAACAGTACTCAAACAATTATGTATTTCTGTTATAACATTTTGTAAAACAGTATTTTGTGCAAAGCAATCTTAATGTGGTACATAACTCAGGTGCATTAGTTCCAGAGTGCAGCTCTGTACCCCATTGTATTAGAGGACAAATGACAAGCCACACATCCAAAGACACATTTGTATAAAAATTTTGAATTTTTATACAATGCACATAATGTCATCTTCCACTACTGTACAGCATTATATACTTCAGAAATGAATCAAACATAATCTTCAAATACACTGTGGCAAACTGTACTGGAGATACCGTGTTCCAACTCAAAGAAGGTGAAGGAATCTTGCTGTGAAATAAAAAAGCTGGTCATCTTCTTGACAGGACATTTACCAGACTCCAAATCAAAGACTCGGCAGAAAGGTTCTTGAAAAGAAAGTTACATTGTACACCTGGCACTGACTTACACCGTTTAAATTCACTGCCTTTGGTGACAGGCATAAAATTAAGATTCTGGGTTTGTTTTTTAAAGGAAGGCAACCATAATGCATTTTTAAGTATCAGTTCTGATCATATGCTGCCCCATCTCCCCAGCTTATCTGACCATGTTTCGCTATGGAATTAACCATCAGTGCAAAACTTACCTACACATGAGTAGTCACAGTATCAGGGTTAAAATCCACCACTACCTCACAGGTCGTGTCACCCTTGTGTTACCTGTTTAGATGTATGCTGTGAGTAAACATGACCTGATCTAGCCCACACTGGGATCACACTTCTTCCACCTGGAGAAAGGATTGTAACAGGATGGGCAAACATTCACAGAAGTCCTAGTAGGTCCAATTGGTACATCCAGTTGCATATCCTGGCTGCCTATTAATATGAAGCATGGTTCCTCATACAGCAGATGCCACGGGCTGCTGCAAGAGACTTAATGCCAGAAGATCATCACTCTACAAATTCCCTGATTAACAGCACTTAGAGAGGTGCAGGTATTTAAGCTAAATCAGAATAGAGTAGAAGAGAAGTTACATATGAGCCATTACTGTTCCAGCACCAGAAAGAGGCCTTCTTGCTTCACCTTTTTATTTTATGTTTGACACAGCTGAATTTTCCAAATGCCCTTGTGGTTAACCTTCTTTACAAAGTATAAATACCATTCAATTCTTATACAAAGAAATACAGTTGTTTGTTATATACACACACCTTGACAACAAGTCCTTGAAAGAACAGTGCAACATGAAATTACAGAGCCAACACCCACAGAGCATCTCCTTTATCTGCAGGCCAGGAAGTCTCTGCTCAGAAAGGCAATCTTTTAAGGTAAAATGCTTTAACTGAACTCCTAACATTTGAATGGGGTAATCAGAACTGTGTGACATGCTGTCATACCACAAATTAGTCACAGTCTGTTTTACAAACTAGTTGCTTCATTTCACTGAAGCCATCCAATGTAGAATGGAATTGCTTGAATACATCTCATTGGCATAAGGAAGTAGCCTTGCTGGATGACATGTTATCAAGTGAATGTCCAGACATGGAATACACTTGAGAGTAAAATGAAGACACAAGTGAGATCACAAAAGGTTTTGGCAAATATTTTTATGTTAACTTTTTTTGTTTATGGCTTGGTATGGCTTTTTTGGTTTCTTTAGGAAATGTCTGCACAGCAAAAGGAATGAAGAATTCCAGAAGAGAATTGACTTCCTTCAGTTCCAGACTATATTCTGCTGCTATTTTCTCCGCAGTCCATATTTGAGGTTGAAGTTTATGATTATTAAGAAGTGTCAGAGCCTCCACAAGGGAAATTTTGCCTTTGGGAACTTTCTTAACATCTAGACCTTCCAAGTGGCCTAATTTTGTAAGTCTCTTTTCCTCCTGTTTACTTGGAAGATGTTCACCACCTCCATCTTTTACCTAATTGAGGGAAGGAAAACAAAAAGAGCTCAAGAGCAGTTCTGTTTACTATGCATACTGTAGCACCTAAGCTGCTTTCCTAAATGTTTTTTCTGTTTAGCTTTTCCTATTAGCTTTCCCCATTTTTTTAAAAACAGCTTAGCCTGCCTAGCTTCTTTCACAGCCATTCTACATAGAGTGTCAACTCCCAACCAAATGCTGAAAAGCTCCTATTTCCTGCACTCTAAGTGTTGTATTGGCTTGGCAGCCCTTTATACAAGGCAGACTACAGATTCTGGTAGGCAAATGTTAATCCAGATAGCCTAATAATCGGTCCTGGTTCATTGGAAGGGACAAAAAAATCATACAACAAATCGGTATCCTTCTGATACCACTGGAAAACTTTTTAATGTAGTCTCTCTCCCCTTCCTTTTGTTCCCAAATTTTAGTTTTCCTACTAAAAGAAATTCCTTCTTTTGCTCTGTCTAGAGAACAAGCTTTCCTGCTATTTTGCAGCATCATATGGAGTTTAATTGCTATGACTACTGCAACATGTTGACATACAAAGTGTCTTCTTTAAGGTTCCTTCATATTTCCAAATAATCTCCAAAACAGATTTCACTTCCTCATATTTCTTTTTATTAACATTTAATCAGTGAATCACACTGAAAAAAAGGCACAATTAAATCTTTCTTAAACTTAGAAGTATTTATATAGTAATCAGAGCCCACAGCCACTAATTATTACACTGACACTCTGTATTAACTCAGTTGCTGAGAAGACTGATGTGGATATTACAGCACCTGTGTGCATCTGTTTCTGAGCTACAAGGAATGTCTGGCCTGTACTCCATGTCTTCTACTTTTTGCTAAAATTGTGCTTGGATCATGAATGATTTTTCTGCTCTAAATTAGATCATCTGTCTCTGGGAATCTGCCACTTCAGGGCTCCCAAGCTGGTGCTTTTCCACTTACCACAGGCAGACACCCCAAACATACACAGAGGTGTGTACACATCATGTACATAATGCACAAAGTCATCAGGGTAACATAAGGAATGGGAGAAAGCGTTTGTATTGCTTTATCTACAAGTCTCTGTGATTACACTTCAATTGTGCTCTAAAAACTACAAGCAGATACAGCACAAGGGCAAGTCTGTGGCAGCAAACTCAGAGTAGGCAAGGA
Source organism: Chloebia gouldiae (assembly GCA_003676055.1). Taxonomy (NCBI): domain Eukaryota; kingdom Metazoa; phylum Chordata; class Aves; order Passeriformes; family Passeridae; genus Chloebia; species Chloebia gouldiae. Next base: position 34,710,018 of record QUSF01000002.1, read on the forward strand.
ATCAAGCAAAGATTTGTTCCCCTTTGGGCTTTTTCTCAAATCTCTCTTGACAGGTTTATACATGAATATTGAAAGGTACTGAAATTAGACCTTCAGTTAGAGTCCTAACCTCTGTGATGGAAATTAAGGACAGAGATTTCTTGAAAATTTCAGGAAGAGACTGAGAAAATCTATTTGCATTTTAAATATTTTTGGACTTGAATACCATATAAATGGCAAATTAGAGAAACTTAGGAATTTTGCCAAATGACTATAAAAATTTTACTGCTGAATAAATCAGCTGGAATAAAGTGAATGAAACAGGTAAAACACAGAAACCATAGCAAAATATGATGGAAAGGAGGACACTGAGCCCCAGTCTGCATTTTATGAAGGAGTATGCTTTGACTTTCAAGTAAAAGGTTGCAGCCAGTGGCAATAAGGAAATAATAACAACCCACAAGATTATGTAGGAAAAAACCTAAGGCACTTCATGAACTGGATTAAAAAAAAAGTCTCTGCTCTGTACAACATTTAATGGAGTTAAAGACTCCATTAAAGCATAAACATCTTTGTCCTCTACCACATCCTTGCTCCCCAGCAGTCCCAGTCTTTTCTAACTCCACAAATGATTTCTGGCAAACTACTTTATTTTTGCAAAAGGCTTGAGATGTATCCTGCCTCATGGGAAGCGGAAATAGGAATTTAGGTGAAAAACAGTAAGATCAATGCAATACTAAAAAGGAAGACTGTGTCAGCATTTACAAGCTTGTATAATTACAATCTGTCACACATTCAAAACCCAGGGTCAGACACACTCAATGTTATTCATGTATAGAAGAGTAATAAAGTACCACTTTTATCTACTGAAAAAAGGTAGCTTTTATGCACAGAGAGCATTTTTCTTGACACAGCCTTTGTGCTGAGTTTGAAGGCCACAAAGCTGATGTTGGTATGGCTCTAAGAGGGATGCACTCACCCGCACCGGTGGATCTCTGGACTCCACATAAACATCTTTGAGCAAGTTGAGGAACCTATCGTCCTTTCTGAGAACTTCTTCTTTTATCTCTGGGCTATCTAAAGGCAGTGAGAAGAAGGGAAGGAAAAAAAAAAAAAAAAGATTGATGTCAGTTAAAGAGTCTCCTTTTTGTTAGTTCTGCCAGCACATCGCTTCCCCAGCGGCACGGCACCGCAGACGCACCTGCCTTCTTGGGAAGGTGTCATTCCTCCCACAGCCCTGACCTTAGCGACACGGCTTCGCACGGTGGGGCTGGGCCGGTGCCCGGTCACAGCACAGCGGGACACGGCTCCCACACGCTCGGCACCGCCGCTCCCACACGCTCGGCACCGCCGCTCCCA
>QUSF01000002.1:34711365-34991005 GCA_003676055.1 Chloebia gouldiae
ACACGCTCGGCACCGCCGCTCCCACACGCTCGGCACCGCCGCTCCCAGCGCTGCCCCCGGGTCCCGCCGCCGTCAACGCCGCCCCCGAGCGCCCCGCCGCCGGCCCAGCCCCGCTCCCGGCATGCCCCGCGCGCCCGCCCCGCTCTCAATGTCAGCGGCGCCGCACGGCGAGCCGGCGGGCGGGCGAGGTCGGCGCTCACCGGCCATGGAGTCCAGCCGGGCGGTGCGGTGCCGCGGCGCGGGCGTCGGCTTCTCCTTGCTGATCTCGCGGCGGGCCCGGTTCTCCACGTTGAAATTCCGGAACACGCGGGTCACCCGCCCGCCCATCGCCGCCGCCAGCCGCGCCTGCGCACGGGGCACGCCGGGCAGGGGCGGCGTGCGGCGCGGGGAGTGCGCCGGAAGGAAATGAACCGAGTACGGCGGGCTCGCAAACAAACAAACAGACAAACAGACAAGCGAACAGACAAACAGACAAGCGAACAGACAAGCGGCGGCGGTCCTGCCGTGCCTTTCCTAAAGGCGTGACGGAGCCCCGGCCCGGCGCTGCCCCAGAGTCTCCTCGGCAGGCTGAGCCCCCGGACGCGTCATGTCGTGACTGTGGCTGTTTGTATATCGGCGGCGATAGGCACGGGTCGGAGCTGCAGCGAGGGACAGTTCCCCACGAGTGCTAAGAATTTGTAGGCTACACAACGCTTTCAGGGTGCAGACCCTCTTTTTTTCAGCTCAACCAAATAAACTTTCTTCTGACTTTGCAAAAATTGTGAAAACTACTTGTGACAAAATGTTGAGAAGGCCTTAAGCCGTGTATGATAATGTGAAAAATTCATATTTTATGATTGGCTTTTCGCAAATATTACAATGAATATTATATGTGTAATGTTAGAAAGTTATGCTGTATTAATTCTCTTACGTAGTGTGTTAAATGTAGTTTTAGGTTACAACGTAATGTTAAAATAGAGACTATGTAGGTGGGCGAAGTTTTTTTTTTTTTTTTAGGAATGAGATATTTACTTTGAGGAACACCTAAATCTTCCAAAGGAGAAGAATTTATGGCTTCTTATCAGAAGAAGCAAATTTCTTCAGGCCTTGCTCAGACTCAAACACACCAGGGGGGATTAGAGGAAACAGTTGACATACAACAGACAAAGAGTTTCTTGTTTAGAATAGAATGTATGCATAACCATGAAGGATGTATGAATATGCAACAAGTGTATTGTTTTAAGGGTGATTCCTTTGTTCACAAGTTATGCTTTCCGTGACTTAGTGTCCGAGAGCATCTGGACTTCCGTAATTCTTTGCTTTTTATTGTCTTGTAATTGTCCTACTTCTAAACTTTATTACTCTAATTGTATTATTATTTTTATAACCATTTTATTGTTATTAAACTTTTAAAGCTTTAAAAACCAAGTGATTGGCGTTTTTCACAGACAAGAACAGTAAATCTGTCGACGGAATCAAAATTGTTGAGATGGAGTCAGTTCATAGATTCAAGAAGTGAACTGTGAAAAGATACAGAATCCTCAGACAAAGGGAGGCAGAAAGAGTAAGAGCTACTGGCCTGATGCGAGAAGCAATAAAGCCTTATGGTTGACTACTTTATTCAGCCACGACTGATAAGGTGTCTTACCAAGAGAGATTAATGACTTGTTCGTTCCAGCTGCTGTGTGAATTAGCCAATAAATAATTCCCTTATGGCTTTAAATTGTGTTTGTGCTGTTTGCAGAGTCTTAGTGCCTTCTGGGCCGCCAGTTAGTTCATGGTAGTAGTTGCCTGAATGAAGTGACCTGAACTGGGACTGTTAATGAATTTAATGAAAAACACTGAAAAAGACCAGCCTTCTTGTGTTTTGGGTTTGTTTTTGGTTTTTTTTTTTTTTTTGGGGGGTGTGTGTGTTTGGGTTTTTTTGTGGGTGTTTTGTTTGTTTGTTTTTGGTGGGAAACACCTTTTTTTCCTGCCCTTGCATCTACCTCATCTACCTAGTGTTTCTTATTATTGTGGGCATACAAAATGTAGGGTTCAGAACTTGGTCTTCTACTAGTAGCATTGTTTAGTAATAATAATTGTGATGTGATAGTTTCAAGGCTACAGTGTGCTTTAATGCTGGATTAATGAATGGCTGTGTTTTCCTTAGAGAGAAGCCAAATTGATTTAGAAAGGCAGTGGAGACAAGGCAGGGTAAACATGGCGTATGCTGGATTTCTGCTCTCTTTGGGAATCAGGAAGATGCAGTTTCTCCATTTGTTTATTTTAAAGACTCTCACAGTCTATAGGAGAATAGAAACATGTTTTTTCTCTGGTAATAAGCTTTCTGACCCTGTCTTATTTTAGAAATTGCATGTGAATGAATTTAGGAGACTAGTGATACAGTGACAATAGGAAGCTGTTAAAATCTGCTGAAGTCAGGTAACAAGTTTAATTAAATATCTGTAGTCAATTACTTGCTGACTAAACCTGTGTTCTTGAGTACAGGATTTGATACTTTTGTAAGTGGTCAGTCTGTGTGGTTTGGCTGTAATGGAAAAATCCACATGGATGCCTTTGGTAATTGTAGACCTTTCATACGTACTTTAGCATTTGTATTCTTACTGATCCATCTGCGGATCAGCTATTGTGGCAAATTTGAAACAAAGTTTCTCCTTCAAAAGCTAAGAACTCCCAGCTTTTAGAACCAAAAAGAGCACAGGGCTTCTGTCTTCATAAAGCCTGAATGTGATTAACACTGCTGTAATATGTGCTGACAGCAAAATAAATTCAGCAGAAAGCAGTCAGTTAAAAATAAAGAGAGATGTCATGCTCTGCCTGTCACTTCCTACGACTGAGGATAGCACAAGGCTGTTCTTTTCATGTATAAAGATGCATCAAAAGTTCAAGATTTTTATTCTGAAGAATGTTTCTTAGACTGTAGCAAGCAGAAAAATGGAGATTGAAAACAATATTTTTAATATAATTTGGTATTTTACCAATGTAACCATATTGATATTAAATATCAGTAATCAAGAGGTTGGATTTTTTTTCATATAAAGCATATGGATATCTGTAAGTGTGATTATTAAAAAATGGATGTATGTGTACTCCGCTTAGATAGAGTTTCAAATGGGATGAATTTTTCTTGAACAAGGAGTCTGAATCTTTCCAGGGAATTCAAAAATAACCAAACAGCCCATGAAAAGACTATCCAGCTGGATTCATACCCACAGATTCTCAAAAAGTTTTCATACACTGTTCTCAACACTGGACAGCACATCAGAGAAAAATGCTGTAACTCTCATGATATATGTGTGCCATAGGCTGCCTCACTAGATCTCCTTGTAATCCTTCCATACCACTTAAGAGAGAAATTTCTAAAGCTACTGGGTGTCTGGAAAGTAAGAAGTACATTTGTGACTGTTCTTTGAATCTATTTTGTTTTCCATCTCAATTTTGATTATGTGTTGTGTGTACTTTTTCTTTCTCAGTTAGTTCTGTCACTGGGTGGAAAATTAAAAATTAATTTTTGTATTTAACCAGCATCAAAAGTCTGATTGACCTATTGAAAATTTCCTTTAGAGAAGGGAGAATAGTCTGTCATTAACTTGTGTTACTGTGTGGGTGGGTACTACTAAAGTTTCTTTGCTGTCTTTACTGCTCAAAAGATCAGGAATCAGAATATGGGTCCAGATGGGCAGGTAATTTCAGTGAAATAAGAGCCCTTTTTTGGTAATAGCTGCCCAGCTGGAGAATTTTGGAGAGGAGGCAGGTGAGGTTTGCTTTGTGATTTGAGGTCTGGGAATGGCACAGCAGTTGACCAGTCGAGGAAAGTGAGGAATGCTTTTATACAGCAGCATTAGAGGTTTATATTTGATTCTGTCCACATTTTCTACCACTGAAACTGTTTTCCTGTTCTCTGTTGTTGTTTGTTCATAATTGATGTCAGTCTAAATGGATACTTGAGCAAATTGTTGTATCATTAGGATTCAGGGAATTGAGTCCTCTATCCTGATTACTGGTTTACCAGTAAACACAATGAGAGCATTGATCCTTTTGTTCCTTATCTCATCAGTGTTAGGCAGAACCAGAGAACACAGCATTAGCAAGAATTGATTATGAGCCAAGTAAAAATGACTGTCCTGCAACTTTGTAAAGATGAACGCAAGAGAGATGGACTTACTGATGGATCACTTTCACCATTCAGTGATTTTTGGTTGTTCTGTTACTTAATTCAGATTATTTCTCTGTTATTGGTTTCAACTGATCCATCTTTTACTGGCCTCTGAACTGTCTACAGAAGGATCTACACTGAAGGATTTTGCTTAATTCCAGTCTGTGATCAATGTTCCTGAACACTTGCATATTTTCAAGGCTAGGTGGCTGCAGTGCTTTATTTAAAGGACTTTTTGTCAAGTCCTTATGTGGATGAAGCTTATAGCAAGTGCAGAAAGCTCAGTGTTACAGACTCACACACCAGCCCAGACAGATCACTAGCTCCTTGTCAGATATTACTAATTTCAAAGACATTGCATTTAAATTCTCCTGATGGACTGTGGCTTGATATACCTGACATCATCTTCCATATTTTTCCTGTCTGTTGTTTCTCAATTAGCAGGTTACTTTGACTTGGAAATGCACAGTAGGAGACAGGATATTTGAGAATGAGGCAGCCTGATACTGGAATTAATTAATCTCTTCAGTTACACATGCCTTTTTACTTAATTTTTACTCACAGGGTTCAGCACCCCATGTTCTCTTCTCAGTTGCAGTATTAGTTGAGACAACTGACAGCCCTATTATTTCTTGCAACTCTGCTTTCAGTTCATCCTTCTTGCCAGTATGAGGGTGTAGGAACAGCTCCAGAGTAAACAGCATCACACAGATGGTCTGATTTAAGAAAGAGAAGAGCTCTCATAACTTTTCTAAGCTGTATCAATCACTGATGGTTTGGTCCACGGAAAGCTACTGGAAACACAGGAGAGAAAAAAAAAAGGCCTGCAACAGGAGGAGTGAATACTGTGAACTGATATTGCTGCCAGGTTGGTTGGTTTGTGAGAATTAGCACTTTGCTCCCTGATTATTTCCCTGCAGCAGTGACAGAAAGAACTGTACCAGCTCCAGTGAGTAGGAGGAGGTGAACCAGCAGTGGGAAGAGACTGGATGGAGTGGAGTGGTGACTGGCTCATCTTGGGCTGGCTTTGGGCTAATTTTGCTGGTGCTCCAACATCACCCAAGACAAACAACATCCTTTGTACTAACTTGAGGCAGTAACTGTAAGCCATGATTTTACTTCACTGCCACTTCAGTAGCTCTCTGATAGTCAAGAATAGAGTTGGTGATTGGATTCAGGATATTAGCTATCTGCTGGAGTTTCCTTTATGAAATATAACACATAAAAATTAATATATAACCTAAGAGTGCTAGCAAGATGCTCTTCTACAATAATGTTTTTCCATCCCCAAATGATATTTTAATCTCTCTCTATGGTTTTAATTTATGATGACACGTACATATTTATACCGGTGTGATGAATTAATTTGTATACATAACTTTATAATTTAGTTGTATTATCTGGGACTTGATGTATCAAGGGATTGATTTTCCATGGTTTTGTAAGTAGCTGGAGAACCAGTTTTATTTATTAATTTTACACTTTGATTGCATTCTTCTGCAATTTACAAATTGGGTATTTGCAGGTGTGAATTACATGAAAAAACGAAGTCTTTTATTTACCTATGGGGAGCCAAATTTTGTGTAGAACAGGAAAGCCAAAATGACCTCAGTGAACACTTCTAAAACCATTTTATATATATCTCAGTCCTAAAGAAGGCTTATATATAGATCTTAAGAAGCTGGAGAAGTTACAGTGTGGTTTAATAGCTCAGTGGCTTAATCAGTGTTATGCTGGATAAGTAGCATTTGAATCCATGTCCTATACCTGTATTTTTTCAGATGCAGTAGCTAAAAATCTGCCTGTCACATGCAAAGGATTCTTTACAGATATTCAAGGAATTCCATACGGAGATTACATATCTTTCTTGGCAGCTTCCACAAACCATTTCAAGTCCTCTAGTTTCTAAAATGCAAATAGATCTACACTAATTCTGGAAGAGGATTCTATCAGGGGAAGATACCAGACTGCAGAGCAAAGAAAAAGTGACCATAGGGTCACAACCTACAGCCTTTAATTAAAAGCCTTGAAGTAAAGATGAATGTGCAATATTGCATTACCAGAAGACTGGAGAAATACATTAAATTCATTTAGTCCAAGAAACAAATGAATATTCTGAGATGTGCAGCCACCAGTAGAGTTACCATATTAAAGTCTGGCTGATTTAAGCACAATTTTTCCTTAAATTTCCAGTTGAAATAAATTTATTATAAACCCTAAGTTTAGGAACTGATCCTAAAACATATAAAACAGATAAAATACTATTGGCTTCAATAACATTTATTCAGAACATGATAAATAAGAATTAAAATAATGGGAAAGAATCCAAAGCTCTAGACAAAAATATGCATTTGAAATTCATAATAAATTCTTAGAATTTGGAGTGTAATTCAGCAGATGTCAGAAAAGAAATCCACAAGGGAGGATTTTTCATAATTATTTTCTGTCTACTACATGGATTTTGTTTCTTTTGTATCTTACTGTGAAATACCCTGTGGAAGCCCTTATTAGACACAGTTTTAGATAACATGTATTCATATTGATGATTAGGGGAAAATAGATTTATTATCTACTTGCTTTATTTACCATAAAATACTACCTTTTATTTGATTTAGGAATATAACAGTATGGATTATTGTAGCAGTGTTGTAACAGGAATAATGTCCACTACAAGGGATTTGGTCTACACCTAATGCAGTAGTACCCATGAATGTATGTCACAGAGAACATAAATAATGTTGTATTGTTTTAGTTAGTTTTGCATTATTCCTTAAAACTTCATGTACAATAATACAGAAAATTAATTATATTCTTCATATAGCTCTTCTGAGCATTTTCATGGATATGTATCCCCATTTACCTGAGTGATTACATATCCAAATTGTGATGGTAGAGAATGCATTAAAGAACAAGAAAAGGTTTCAGTGATACCAACATATGACTACCAGTATTAGAGTTCAGGTGGAAATAATTACTGAACTTAAAGAGCCCTTTTTTGACCCTCTTCTTCCTGCAGCATCAAAAATCTTGGGGCAGCATGTGGGACACAGATGTATTTTAAACAGTTACATTTACTAATTATATAGAGAGATACAGAGGTTAAGTATGCAAGTGTCAGGTTGCTCTGGGGGCTACTAAAATAGACCATTAAAGAGGTCCCCAAATATTTAAAGTACTACCTCTATGTACTAATATTTCACTTTTAGACTGTATAATAAGGACATGATTAAGCTTCAAAGCTCCAGCATTTTAATGCAGATTTACTGAGACTCCTTGAAGGCAGAGTTCTTTCTTTATGTAAGATGTCTTTGGGATCATGATGAAGCTACCACACTTTCCTATATACATAATAAATTACAAAATCAGTGTTCTCAAGCATTAATTCAGGTACTCTGTAGGTACTATTGTACTTTTTTTGGGCTAGAAAATGCTGAAAATGGTCACATTTTCTTTTTAGTTGATAAAGTTTTTCAGGATGTCTCATGTTTTTCTAATGTAAATTAAGGAATTCTCTACAGGATATATTATGAGTGATAACATGATAAATTTCACATGCACGAAATTGGTAGAAGTTAGGTGCTCAGAGGGATTTTTGTAACTTTCTGTGGGATTAGATGTCAGCATATAAGAGCTGTTGGGAGATGACGTTCCCTGCTGTACCTGCAAGTAGCAGGTCTCAGCCTGCAGATGACAGAGACTTTAAATAATTCACTATACTGAGTTACTCCAGAAGAAATGTCTGTTGATGGCCTGTCTGAATTATGGCAGCAAAGCTTTTCTTGTCAGAAGTACTGCCAGACTCTCATCAATGGATTGTGACATGGGCCAGTTCCATCCTGGTGTAAAATCTCCTGTCAGACTGTAGAAATGATCCCTGCAGGGCATCTCTCTTTGCAGCATGAGGAATGTCATGGTTTGACAAGGAAATTCACCTCTCACCCCAAGAAAAATTGAGATTTTTAGATTTCTGCAAGCTGCTCCTGTAGTCTTTAGTTTTTTGTTCAGACATCAGAGGGGACAGGCTAAGTTGTTTGTTCTTGTTTAATAGTTTAATCTGTTTGGAAAATGCAGGTCATCTTGTAGTGGTTAATTCCTATAACAATGAGGTAATTTCAAATTTTTCTGAGATCCCTGTGGATTGACTACACTCTGTTTTTTGGACATGGGGTCAAGCAGAACTACAGATTCTTCACATGGGAGACATAACAGCATTGATTTCAGAATCTGTTCTCTTTCTCTTCAAGTGCTGAAGTGCATATACCAGTGATCTCCACAAAGCTGTTGCAGCTCACAGTAACAAAACAAGATGCATTTTTCTCTTTTTAATGGATGGATTACTTTGACCATTGCCTTTTGTTCTATTTTGTTCTATTGGTTCACATGTATTTCAGACTCTTCCACAATATCCTAAGACAGGTTAGAAAATGGAGTGGAAGGTAACACTGCAATATTTTTAAAAGAGCAGTTACACTTTTTGCTAAAATTAAATATTTTTTCAGATGTTTTATCTTTCTGAGGCATAAATAAGGTGTGGGCTTTTTTTTTTTTTTTGTAGTGCAATGTATAAATTGAAAATAGAGAGTAAAAGGCATAGTCAGCAGATGTATAAGTAAGAGCTATTATGAAAAATTCTGAAAAATTGATAAGTGTGTTCCTGTTTCCTAATAATAGGGGCAATCTGAAAGACTTAAATTTTGATACCTTTTAAAACTTAGCATTTTATTAATGCATTACATGTGTTTGCCAGAGGTGACCATACATATATTTTCTTAACTGCCCCTGTAGACTGGAGCTTAAATGGAAACAATATTTGGTTTAATGCTAAATTTTTTTCTGGTGTTTCTGGTTTTGCAGGTTATTCCCACTGGGCAAAACAGAAGATGGCTTCAATGACTCTTCTGAAGGCATCTTGCTCATTTGAGTTCTGCTCCTTTCAGACTGTATACATAAACCCCTTTTTTGTCTGGGCACAATGGGAAACAGGAGACAGTTTCCATGCTCAGTCTCAGGCCTACCAGGCAGCAATCACACACACATGTGCACAGACACACAATTGTATGCTAATGTTGCTTCTGTGGACAGGAGAGGCTGTTGTCATCTATAGCCCTTGCTGTCACAACCCTAATTTTTCATTAAATGACTCTATAACCTGTCTCCCTCCATGCTGCTTTTTGTATCTTCACCTCGGATGCACAGAGGGACTCCCCAGAGAACACCCAACCATCCTGATTTCAGACCAGATTATTCAACTTGCCTCTCATTCTGGTGAATGATTTGGGCATTGACTTCAGTTGTTTTGGATAAAATAAAAATAAAAAATTAAAAAAAAAAAAACACACAAAAGGACTGTAGTTGGAAGTAGGCTATCATTCCTTAATTCCATAACCTTAAGTAGGATTTAGACTTTTCATAAATCAGAGGTGCATCTCGTGAAAAATAGTTGCAATCTGCCTTTTAGTGTCTCTTGCACCATTATGACTTTCTGTCTATTTGAGCAGACAGGTTCTTGCTTCCCAGAGTGGAATCCATCATCATGAAATTACTTTCAAGCATCTTTTTTGTGCTTACCAGAAGCAATTTAAGCCTGCAGTCTAACAGTGCATTGTCTCCAAAGGAGAATCTTCTGCCAATGACCACCCCTCAGGCTCCTTGGTAAGATGAGCTCTTCTGCCTGCATGGTAAACCAGCTCAACCTATAGACAGTGCAGAGAACCTATAACTTTCTTTTCTATTTTTTTTTTTTTCAGATACCCCTTGTTTAAGAGGGTGAGTAAGAAGCATAGCACTATGTCTTCCTCAAGATTTCTTTCAGGAAACTGTCTATTCTAGATTTCTGCTGTTCCTTAACTAAGGAGTTCAGGATTGGAATGTCAACCTTTGAGGGTTCAATTACACTGTTAGGTCAATCTTTGGTCTGAATATGTATAGTCACTATTCTGCCACCAGTTCTAAGAAAGGTCTTCCTCCACTGATTTAACACCACCAGTCATGTACATGAAAATAACAGGCTTTCAGAAACAAAAGGTGTTTTTACCCATATTATCCAAGTACCACTGTGAATAGACTCATCTATTCTGTGAATGTGTTGACTAGAATATCTTCTGTTTCCTGTGCACAAATCCTGACAGAGGTGCAGGGATCTTAGTTCAGACACTGAGGAGCTGAGTAAGCTGTGACCTTGTATTGCTGGTATCTACAGAATATCATTATTTTGGATATCTACCTAGCCCTTCCTGCTGTTGTCTATGAATTCATGCTCTGAAAACACGAAGCTATACAGAACCTTCAATAATGCCCTAAAAACTACAGAAGACTGTTAGAACACCTGCTGAGAAGGATAAAAGGCTGGTAGCATTTGCTGAAAAAAATTAAAACGTAATAAACCTCAAAATGTAAGCACTGTGAGTAACAGCCTGAGATAATTGATTTCTGCAGGTGCTTTTGCATGGGGAAATACTGGAAGTCTTTGATCAGATATGGAATCAACTATTCTCAGGATGGTGCCTGGAAAGTGAATAGTTCCAGGCAGAGGAAGACCACACATGCTTCCTGTTCCATGTTATATTTCTAATGTGTACCCACTGGCTCTTCTTATTCTGGCTCTTCTTATCCTTCTTTCAGAGGTAAGAAACTGGGAGAGTTTTATGATTAAACAGTTTACTTTGTTTTGTTTTTTTTTTTTTAACTGCATGAGGAAGGAGTTGCTGCTGTGCATAGTTAGCACGGTGAGGTCAGCTCTGCCAGCTGTAGTTCAGGAAGGAATGATAGAAAATCCTTTGGTTCTTCAGACAGACTAAGTTCAATAAATTACTTTCATGAGCTCTCCCTCTTCCTGCAGGTTTCCAACAACTGCATTCTCCCTCTTTGGAGGAGGAGGACAGGTCGTCTAATTGTTCTAGAATTAAAAGTGAAGCAAACATTCAGTCATTATTTCAGATCTTCAGTATCCCCATGCTGCTTTCCATTGCAGAAAGGCCCTGAATGTAAGAAAAGGCTGAAGGAAGAGTAATCTAAAGACACTGTTATACAAACAGAATAGAACTCCAGCATTAAAAAAGGAAGGAAGAACTCACTGGTTTTGAAAACAAAGGCATGCAGAGTACCCTACACAAAGGCCTATGCTTTTGTTAACAGAGGCAGTGCCAAGGCTTACAACAGGCTCCATGAAGTGCTATCTATCACAGAGTAAAAAGCACTGCATGAGTGCATGGTCTTTCTCCCTCTTCCTTACCCCAAGTTCTATCCCTGCTCTTCCTTTTGCAGCCATGTCATGATCCCTTTCATCTGATCATAGAGGTTTTCACACATCAGAGCTTCCAGCCTGATGTTCTTGCAGCAGCCAAATGCTGAATGGAGCAGCTACATTTTCAGAGTATTGGCAGTAAAAATGTTTCCTTGATGTTAGAAATACACCTCCTACTTCACAGAAATAAAATCTGTGGAGTATCACATCTAATGTGCCAGACTATTTTGATTTCAACGGTTTAGAAGCTGAGAATGATTATGTTTAAAGCAGCCTCAGGCTGAGCCATGCTCAACTGTTCTTTGGGAGTTGGGGGATCTAGGAAAGGGAGATGGAAGAAAAAGAAAATTGTTAACATTCAGTGGCCAGCAATTTACCTACTACACAGGCTGCTCAGAGAACTGTTTTTTTAGTTTCTTGTCTAACCTCCACTTCCTTTTTCCCTTTCTGTAAATGTTAATGGCTGCATCCAGGTCTGTATTCAAAAAAACTTACATAGCAAAGGAAGCATTGCAAGGTTCAAGCAGGACCGTACACACCCTGCTACCTGTCAGGAAGTTTCTTTCCTTCTGTAGGGGATGTCACCTCATGTGACTAAGTCTGTTCCAAATGAAAGAACCAGGTCAAAGCAGTAACCTAGACAACTTCAATGTTACAGCTAACACTACTATTTATATAGCTTTTACTGAGAAGGGAATAGTTACTCCCTCACCTGTTTTAATTTTCTTTTGCCCACTGGGCTTTTTTTATGCAGGTGCTCTCATGTAGTTTGTGCTTGTCAGCTTCACCAACAAGCAGAAAACCCAAGGCACATAGGGGTTTTCTTATAGCTCCAGTTGCAATGAGGATAGAGGGTGGGATTGCAGATACTATGTTTTCTTCCTTTTTAAATGTTGGGCTTTTATTCTGTTTGTTTCTTTTAGAAATATTTATTTGTGGTACTGACATTTGATGTTTGTGATACTGACATGTAACCTAGAAAATGCTCAGCTGAGAGAACTGCTCAGAACATAATGCAGCAGTGTCTCATGTTTTCATGCTTTTAATCAAAACAGTGGTGCTGGGTATACTTTCAGATGTAACTAGGAAATGCCGTTGTTTATCTGGCTAATTTTCAGAACGTTGAGATAACATGCACCACCAGCACAGCAGGTTTACATTCAGCTTTGCAACTCAGGAAGAGCACTGTAAGAGGAAATGATGGGTTGAGTACAGATGAGTTGTAAAAAAACCTCTGAACATTGATTGCACAAACATTGATTCCACATTATCAGAGATTGCTGTAACTTGTGGCTGTGTGGGGAACTCATAATAAATCTCCATAAGATGAGAATCTTGCGAACCCATACTGGAATCTCAACTGCAGAAGTTTTCAGTACGGATAGCTGAGTGATACATGATCCTGACAGAGTGTGTAAATAATTTTAGATCTTATCAAAAAACTAGAAGGAAAAAATACTTTCTAGTGTCACTGGAACCCCAAGGCACTGTAGTGTTCATAGAGGTTACAGCAACAGAAATTTTATATTTACTTTTCTTCATGGTGTCTGAAGGGGTAACACAAAATTCTGTATTTATGTTTGAAAGCAGTCTCAGTTTTAAGTTCAAGCCAGCTGTACCCTGAGGCTGAAACATGGCCATGTTTTGGCAGCAGGGAAGACTGCCATATGTTGCAGTGATAAAAAAATTACACTGATGCCAATCTCTGAAGTCAGTCTTCTAAAAAATATATAAAAGAGCATATTTGCGGCAATATAAGGTTTTAGAGATAGAGTAAAAGAGCTTGAAAAGCCTTTATTTAATGATAATTTTTCTGTCTATTTAACAGTAAATGCTGCAAGTCATAATTCACTGTTGTTCTTGAGAGAAGTTGTAGATAATACACAAATTCATTGCATCTCTCTGTTACACGGAATTACTTGCTGTCTAGCTCCCAGCTTTCAGTTGCCATAGGACAATTCCATACATTGAATAAGTTCTTATTTATTGACTGGCCTTTAGTAAGCACAAACTGGAAATTGATAAGAATACTTATCTTAGGAGTCTTTCAGGCAGACCTCAAAATGAGAGGAGGGATGTGGATCCTGGACCTAGCTGGCAGCACCATGACATACTCTCTCCTTTTTTAAGGTCAATATAAACTATTGGTTTGTAGCTCTCATGGGTGAATTCCAATGCTTTTAAAATTGACAGTTCGTTTGTTTTAGTTCCAGCAGTATGTCAAGGATCTTTGAACACAACTATTTGTATTCTTGATATGCATATAATAAAATGTATTGTAGAATATATTCTTAAAGTGCAGTAGTTTCAAACTATATCTACTGCAATCTTAATGCAAAACAAAATATCCAGTAAAAAATATAGATCTCAATCATAAACCTGTTGTCTACTATAAACACTGAAGCTGCTGTTTCTTGTTGCTGAAGGAGTGTTACTGATCCATAAAGCTGACTATCTGAGCAGTTTTAAATTGCCTCCATTTGCCAGTATCCTGAGGTGCATTTTTTAGATTGTTAAGAAGTTGCTGAGAACAGACTATGGATTCCACCAGCATCTTCTTTCATGCCCATGAAACATATGGCCATAAACTACCATTTATGTCATTGAGCTTTGGAAAGAAATCGTCCAGAGATGCAATAAATTTGTTTTGAAGCATAAGTTTTACTATGGGCTAGGCCAGTAGTTTCCAGATAAACATTTTCTTGCCCAGCAGTGATGGAAGTCATCAAACTTGCATTTTTTGACAGTATACAAACTAGAGTTCTTCTGCATCTCCTATGCCAACACATTCAGCTGGCTTTGAAGTGAGGACACTAATTCATTTGCATTCTTTGTATATGCACACTTTTTCATTTCCACTTCTCTTAAAGTCCCACAGTACTTGCATCTGAGAAAAAAAAACAAACAAAAAAACACTGACTGTTTCTGTAATTTTTTCAGAGTGAGACAAAGATCTCCTAAGAAGATATTAATTGTTTTTTATGGTCCTCGATCTCATCAACCAGAAAATTTCCTTATGTTATTCTGAAACAAACAGTTTAGTTCCAGGACAATTTCTACCATTGCTGTCAAGATATTTAATGCTCCTCCCGATCCAGATATTTGCTTCTCAGTCAAGTTCAGTGGCTGAGCTTTACTAGCAAATGGCACAGTCCTATTTTGTTACACATTTTCAGACACTTGAGAAAGTTCAGTGGTCAGCAATTTTTAACATAACTAAAAGACCCTGATACAATTAATGCAAATACATTATCTGCTGAACAATTGATAGATAGGAGGACACCTTATAAAATACATAAGATGTCAACATCTGTTGCTGCTTCAGATAGTTCTCACTAATTGAATCTTGTACTTTATTGGCCAGAAGATTAATTTCTCCTGCAAATCTATTTAGATGATAGCGCTTTGATGACCAACAGCTCTCTTATTATACAGTTTTGCTTAGATACATTATTTATATTAACAGTACTGACCAAATGTCTAGCTGTGCTGTGAAGTTTTTATCTATTCAGAACTGAAACCATATATTCTTTCTCAGCTAGAGAAATCTTGGTTTCCTGCAGATCTGTCTGTGCTTCATTTCAGTTATTTCTCCTTGAATCTGTTTTCATTGTTTCATTGCTTTTATTATTAACTACTTTTTCCATGGTGCTCATTATCTCAATATATTTTGTAACTTGTTCTTCCCAAACTGTCAGCTTTCCTTTAAGGGCTACAGAAATTTTCAATGAAAATGAAAATACAGATTCCATTTTATTCTTGTGCAGCAGTGAGGTTGCCTTTCACATGCTTAATCTCTTCAGTATCTTCTCCAATAACAGCTCCTTTTGGCAGCTGCTGGTTAACTTAAGGTTTTATCACGTTCTTTGGTATGTGTGCCTACTCCACTGTACTCTGTTTTCCCTTGGGATTTATAGATGTGGGAGAAGCTCTGGCTATTACTGATGTCCTTCTTGTTCTCTTAGAGTCTTGAAGGATCCTCTTAGGATGTCTTCTGTGTTTTCCTCCAGAAGAGCAGCATTAACTCTTTCATGGTTCAGGATAGATTACTTGGAATTTCCAGCTTCATAAACTCTTTTTATCAACTGCTCCAAATTGAAGTGTTTTTACCTCATGCAAGTTTGTATTCCCAGTTCTAACAAGCTCTTGTCCATCTTGAGTTACTTTCATAGAAATGGTAAAGGAAAAACAGGATCAACTGGAATATGCATTAATGTAAGTAGTTGCAATAGTTCTTTTTGCTGCACCTTTTTCTAAGATCTGGTAGACTTCATTTTTGTTGTGTTTAGGTATTTCTTAGGAGCCTTTCACATTTACATGTGTCTTGTGTATAGATAATTGAACATCTGCAGTCTTTCTCTAGAGCTGGGATTATGTATTCATTATGTATTTCCAAAGCAGAGAATTTTACAAAAAATAAAAATCATTGCCAATCTCTGTGACTTTTTCTAATAATTAATATGATGCATTGCCAGACTCCTTTCAGTGATGTCCAGCAACAGGAGAAGGAGCAGTGACCATAAACCAAAAAACAAGAACTTCCACCTCAACAAGAGGAAGAACTTTACACTGAAAGTGGCAGAGCCCTATAAGAGGATGCCTAAGGAGATATCCCTCTCTGGAGACATTTGAAACCCACTTGGATGCAACCAAGGAAAGGTACTGCAGCCGTAACAGATTTGTGTTGCACATGAATTAACTGATTCTAATGAAGCATTGGCCTTGTCTTCATGCCTCTGCTTTGTAACAAAAATGGGCCTCCGCGTGCTACTGCACTGTATAAGCACCAAGCTTCTTGACCCTTTGGGGAAGTTTTGCATTTCTACCCAAAACACTCCATATACTGCATCTGGTGCACTTTCTGAACTAACTTTCCACTTGTTACTGTCTGCTCTGCAGATGAGGAATAGGGGTATTTCTAGATACCTTTCACAAACACCTAAGAACCAAATAACTCTTCTGTCAGTAGGCTTAACTGAAGGCCCACATGTTGTAAAAGTGTCTTAAGGAATTGTCATCTGAAAAAGACTTGAATTCCTCTAAAGTGGCATGTATATAAAATTTGATATGGAGGTATGTTGGAGATGGAGACAGAGATTTTTTAGGATCTACTAGTTTTGTATTAACTTCACAGATCAGAAAATAGAAACTAAACTCCTAAGAAAATTCAGTAGCAAGATGAAAACTGCTCAAAAGTAGAGGTACTCTGTGCAATTCTCAAAATAGTATTTTCTCCTATGTATTAAAGCACGTTCCAGTCTTGCCGATTATGAATTGATTACTAATCATTAGACTTATTAATTCTCCTGAATGTTCTTCATAACCATGGGATCAGTTAGAGGGTGCAGGAAGAAAAGTTCCCACCACCTCTCTGTTTCATGAGGTGAGGCTGAAAGAATAGCATTGTTACTGAACTTCATTGCAGAGCTGGGTCCTATGTCCCTGCAAAGATGACATTTGGAAAAATACACAATGGTGCAGCACTTTTATCTCAGTCGGATGTTCATCACTTTCACACGTAAGATTTTAAAAAATTCACATTAACCCCATAACAGGATGCTAAAGCAGTGATGCCTTAATATCCTGGGATGTAGTGCTCTGGTTCTGACCCTACGAGAGACCTCATCCTTTCCAGCCGTATCTCTTACCCTAAAATCCTCCTTCCCAAATGCCTCCCTAACAGCCCTCCTGACCCCGCCGTCCCCGTGGTTATCCCGCCCCGCAGGTGCTCTTCCTACAGCCTTAAAGGGCTCACTCCACCAGGCCCTTTCCCTCCAGCCCTCCCGTGGCCCCGGCGGTGAGCAGCGCGGCGGCTCTCGCCTCCCGGGGCTCCGCGGGCTGCGGTGCCGGCCTCCACCGCCCCGGGCGCGGCCGGGACCCGCGGACGGGACCCCGCGGCCCGACCCGCCCCCTCCTCCTCCTCCTCCTTCTCCTCCGGCAGGTGCGGCCCTCCCGGGCCGCCGCTGCGCACTGGGCGGGGCGGGGAAGCTCCTCCTGCTCGGGCACCGGAGCGGCGCGGCCGGGACGGCGGCTCTGCGGCGCGGGAGCTGCTCGCCCGCGGCTCGTCCCCCCGCTGCCGTCGGAGCGGAGCGGAGCGGGGCGGAGAGGCGGCGCCGCCACCGCCGCGCGCGGCCCCGGCACCTGCCCGAGGTGAGCGAGCGGCCGGGCCCGAGGCGGCGCCTCCCGCCCGTGTTACCTAACCGGGACCGGCGCGGGGGGCGGCCGCCGGTCGTGCCCCGCGGCCCCGGCCGCTCGGCAGCGCTGCGGTGGGGAAGGGGCGCTCCGATGGGGAAGAGGGGGCGGCGAGGGCGAGTGTCTCCGTTGCCAGGGAGACGGGTCAAGCGGCAGCTCCGGCCGCCGGGGCGCCCCCGGGCACCGAGCAGCGCTCCCGCCGGCCCTCGGCTCCGCGTAGGAGGCGGCGGTGGGGGGAGGATGAGCCCGGGCCGGGGTGGCTCCGGGACGCCGCGAGCCGCGCTCCCCGCGGGGTTGTGCGGGGACGCGCTCCAGGTGCGCGGCCGGCTCTGGAACGCGGCTCTGCCGCCGCGACACGGGCGCTGCACGGCCGCTCGGTACTTGGTGCGAGCCGCCCTCCCGCCTACCCGCGCTTGAAGCTACTCGTTTGGCTGACAAAAGCGAGCTTCTTGCTCCTCTCCGGCTTTTAAATATGCGAGAGCTCACAGCTGCGAATGATCCAGGCACTCTGACTGCTGTACCATCGTTTCTGCAGCCCTCGCAATTGAAAAGGCGCTGCTCAGGTGGTTGTAGCTGATGGTGGGGAGAGATTTGGTTCCCGGTAGGAAATTTCCAGTCTGGTCGATCTGGAGCAGTTCTACCGAAGAAGCTCGGGTCCCCGCGATGCCGCAGGTTGCTCAGCTCGTTGCTGCCGCTCTCCCAGGCCAGCGGTGCCGGTGGATTCCGCCCGTGGAGCGAGCCCGGCTTGTCTGAGCGGGCTCTGGCGGGGTCGGAGTGACAGCTGATCCAAACACTGGGAAGCAGCGTGCTTGGCACCAGAGACCGCGATGAAATGTGAAGGAAATGGAATTATGGTTTAAGTCTTACCACGGGGAAATAAACTACAGACGTTGATCATAGCAAATCGCGTGACTATCGTTTTTAAAGCTTGTCATGATTTTTTCCAGTTTTGTAGGGCTAGGGAAATATCTTACAAACGTTTCAAAAGAAACTTGGGGTTAGTCTTGTTTGAGTAAATGTTCATGGCAGCGTTTGTTCAGTCGTGAAAAGACCAGGAGCAGACCCAGAGGCCACAATCCCGTTAACTGTAGCACATAGGGTAAAGGATTACTGGAGCCCTGCCAATTCCTGTTGATTCTGGGATCTGCCTCCATAAAGCAGTTGGCAGGAGCAAGACTGCTGAGGCGTGTTCAGTTCTTCAGAGTTTTTATCTAAAAGCCATATTTGTTGTTTAAATAGATCCTACAGAAATCCAGTGATGTGCTGAATAAGTAATACAGTTACCACAGATGCTTAAAAAGCCACCCATATATCACTACTCAGTCACATCTCCTTGTGTTATTCAAGTTTACAGATGATTACAGAGAATTTTTTCTTTACTTTGAAAGTACTCCAGAAAAACTCCTTTAATCTTTTGTCTGTTTTTCAGATTGTGAATAACTTGACAGCATCTCTGAAGCTGCCTTACAGTTATTATGTACAAAGTACTACGCTAGGTATGGGTAGTCTCAGAAACTGTTAGAGAATAATAAGCTCTTGATAAGTAGGACACTAAAAATAATGCAATTGTACCAATTAACATCTCTTAAGCACAAGATTTTAAAATTTTTTTAAGGTGTCTACAATGTTTATAAAAATACTGTGTTATACTGTGCATACAAGCAACAAAAGGTTCTGTTAATTTCTGTATGAGCGTGCATGGAGAAAATGTACATTTGGGCAGCTATTGAATTGGCGGATGGGGCACTGAACAAATAGTGTAGAATCTTGCCTTGGACAAGGCAATGAGATTCCCTCTGCTCTTCTAGTGGAGTTGTAATCTTTCTTCAGTCTTGTCTTCTCTTTAAGACAGGAGACATGAGCAACTGTGTTTAAGATGGCAGCTTCTGTTGAAAAGTCTGTGTATTGCCAATCGTGTAAGCAGATTTGACCCAGGATTTGAATTTGAACATACAAAGAAATTTTAGTCGCATCAAGGGAGGTGATTTTGGTTTGGTTTCTTTCCTTTCTTTTTGTTAAGGGGAGCAATAACTTTTCATTTTACAGTAAGGAGAAGTATGGTTAGAAGATCAGTAGCAGATGGAATTTTATGCTTGCATGGGTCATTTCTTCAGTGCGCACTTAAAAAAATAAAGTAAGTGCAATTTGAACAGAGAAAATGCTGTGTTCATTAAAAAAAAGACTTTTTTGTTGTCTGTTTTTGATTCAGAATATTTTTGCCTGAAAAGTCAGAAATTGGTGTAACAGCTTCTGACACTGATCAGCTTCTACAAAGCAGCAAAAAGGAATGTATTCAATAAGAAATTCATGGCATTGCTATGGTGTTTCTGATCGATTCTGTTGACTGGAATACGATGTGCTTAATGGCCAAGAATGACAGTAATTTAATGCCACACTAGCATGGGAAAGTGATGATTATAAATTGAGCTAGAAATCAGAATTGGATTAAGTGAAAAATTAATTTAATCACTTGTGTGAGAACAGATGACAGTTATTGGGAAAAACTAGCAAAACAAAAATATCATGCCATATAATTATACTTACCTAGAGCAACCACATATTTCTCTCATTTTAATTATTTTATTAAAAAAAAAAAGTTGTCCTTCATATTTCTCATCCATCTAAGACTTTCATATGGTACTTGCCAGTGTGTTCTCTGCTCTTAGGACTTCAGTTACTCTGACTACTCTGATTGCAGGAAGTGGATGGAATATTACTTTTGAATTTTTCTGTCTCTCTTCTTTGGAGATAGAAGAACAAATTTTAGCCGAAAGGCTAAAAACTACAAGATTTTCCTAAGAAATTATTGAATTTTTAGAAACATAATTTTTATTTTTTTATAGTTTATTCCCCCCACACAAAAAAAACCCCAAACCCACCTTCATATTACTAACTGATAGAAGTAGTATATCCCCTCAAATTTCTTGAATTATCTGATGCTTGTACTTAGTAGTGAAAGACAGGATCCTTAACATAGTGATTTCTAAGCCCTCACTTCTTTGTGTTCTGACTTTGATGTCTTTTTGACTGCTTATGAAATAAAATGAGGTCTCATGCTCTGGCAATCTGTGTGCATGCTATATTGCATGACTGTGTGCTTGCAGATAGGATGCTTTTATTTCCAAGCGATTTTTGAAATTTTGCTATCAAATTCTGATTGCTGAAAATAAGCAAAGAGTAGAAACCCTTCATAGGGTCTTGCAATTGTTTTAATTATTATTATTTTTTAAAAATTGTGTCTAATGTGTGGGTTTTACCCCTGACTGAATTTTGGGCTTTAAACAGAACTTTCACACTGAGAAGAAACATACTTAGGCGACCAGTTTTGATGGGCATTCCTGCTAAGCCTGAAGAAATCAGGAACTAGAGGCCACTCTGGGAGATAGCTTCAAGAGAAGAAAATGAAGCAATTCTCTTGGAGTTTGACAGTTTAAACTGGGAGACCAGGAGAGCTTTGCAACTCCTGGTTCTGGCTGTTCCCATATGGACGAGCCGTCCTGAATCTGCCTGACCTCTATGGAAATGTCTAATGTAGGCCAGCAAGGAGCTGTGGCAGGTTCTGGGCAGGTGCTAGTCTGTGTTCTAGATTCTAGAAAAATGTTCTCTCAAGATTTATCAGATGTATTTTAATTGCATTTAAACTATAGAAAAATTTGGACTAAGCTAAGATTCAACACTGAAGTCCATTGCTGGGCTTGCTGTGGACATGCAGTATTCATCTTCCTTTCTGGGGCAGTTGTTTTCACAGACAAGGTACCTGAATTAGGAAACCTTTTGTGCTCCTTGCTGTTAGTGGCTGTGAAGTCACTCAGGACAGATAGCTTGTGGGAACTGGGCCAGTACCAAGGAGTATTTATGCACCTACATACACTGCTAGATCTTCAAAATACAGCTTTGGCTTGAGGCAAGAAAGATGCTGTTTCAGAAAGTGACATTTCAGTAGTGAATTCTGTGCAAATTCCAGTCACGCTCATGCCAATTGGAAGCTATTGACCTTGGTATTGGCAGTTGGATATTTCCCTGTGATGGGAAAACAATGAAATACGTAACAATTATGAGTAAAATAAATCAGAGGCTTCAGAACATCAGTGATACTTGAGAATGCCTGATTTTTTTCCTCGAAGTTAGGTTACTACTCTCAACAGCTATGTAAATTAAGAACTTGTTCTGCCAAAATTTCTGTAGCAATATGCTGTGGCAGTTTAGAAGAGCTTTAATTGTAGGGAATGAGCTTTGTAGGAGGATAAATATTGTAAATATTTTGATTCGTCAGTATATGAAAGTTAAGGTTGTTCTCAAGAGTCGCTTTTTCCACAACCATCTGTCTTTGTTTTTACTGACAGGAATGATACATATAGTGGTGGTGTTTGACAGTATAGATGTTGTAATGTTGGCACCTAATTTAATTTTGTGTTTTTCCTGAGTGCTGTTATTGTTTAGGATGGATCATAAGATCATGGATTTTCCCGTCAGTAGTCTAAACTCTTCAATTTTTTTTAACCCCTTGTGCCTCCAGAGTAACCTTTCATTCTAGTCCTCACTGAGAAACCAGTTGGATTTACTAGTTTATATTACAGGGGGGTTTTGTTTAGAAGGTATCAGAGTGATTGAGGTCCACTGTTCATAAGGCTTGATTTCTGTTCTGTACGATTTGTTTGTTTTTAAAACTGATTGCTTAAGTGAAAACAGCATTGCTTAAATTAATAACAAATTTTGAAGAAGATGTGAGCAAGCTTATGGCCTTATTATGTCTGAAACATTTTCCATCAAGTTTCACTTCAGGTCAAATAAGGTAAAAGGGCTGCTGCCCTTTGTAAGCTAAACTGTGCCTCTACCTGGCCTATCAAGACAAAACAGATAAAAATGTGGTTGAAGAAATGTCATCAGGATATGTGGAATGTATATTTTCCAGGTTTATTTCTGAAGTTTTCTAAAATTGGTCTTATTGTTTTTTTTTTCCCCAACAACTACATTTATAAGACAGTATTTTTAATAGTTTTTTTCCTGATCTAATACAGATTTTTAAATTATGTCTTTAAAGCAGTAAGAAGAAGGTTCTCCTTTTGAGAGGAGAATTACTTTCCCTATGTTCCCTTTTGCATTTAAATGCAAAACTCACCACAGGCTGCCATAAATGCCCAGGATACTTTAATGTAGTAACCTTTACAGGGAGGTTACTTTAATGTAACCTCACCGAGGACGGGAAGCCCAGCGCAGCAGGGGAAGGAACACTCTTCAGTGCACTCCGCAGTGCTGATGCACTAAGACCCTGCCAAAAGGAGTTCTGCTCCCGTCCTGTTTGTTGTCTGAATTTTCTACCAAAACAGAAAAAGTGAAAAAAAAAAAAAAAAAGGAAGTTCAGCTAAGGAATACACCAAACTCACCAAACAGGTACTTTTATCTCCACAAGAAGGCAGCACTTCAGCCTTGGTCTTGAGACCTCTGTTTTCATCTCCACAGTTCACTAAAGTCAAAGTCCCAGCTCTGTTCTGAAAACAGTATAAAAGAGAGCCTGTTTTCTCCAAGTAAAGACCCTGAAATCAGTGCCCTGTGAACTGCCAGGGGTATGAAGCTGCACAGTCTGGACCCAGTTCACCCAGCACCGATTGCCTAGCTCGGTGCTGATTTGCTTGAGGCTTTTCTAATTTTACTTTGATTTGTTTTAATAAATTCTTTTAATTATTAAATTGACTGATTCATTTATAACACCAGGATTTCCAATCTACTGTAGTGCAACTACCTTAAAGGCTGGAAAGCTGCTAGACAGGCTGTTTGAATTTCCTGTCTTTGCTAATTAGAACTAACTCTTGCACTATGGACTTGCATTGATTTTTAGTGGTGTTGCTGGGTAGGTGAAGAGAGTTAAGGCTCTAGTAGCAGAACCTTGTCAGTTGTAATTTGTAGCAGTTTAAGACAACAACACCTCCAGCTTTCCACCTCCCTCTGCATGTACTGCAGAGCTGGAGGAGTAGAAGCAAGTGCCTGCATTTTGTCTGGTTGTAGGCACTGTTGGGGGATGTCAGTATGGGTGTGTACCATGACACCCGTGGCAGCACAAGTGCCACCTGTGCACTGAGGCAATAATATGTGGCAGAGCATGGGGCATGCAGGGGAAGGGGAGTCAAAGCATCTTCAGTGGCATAGGTTGATTCTGTGAATTGCGCATTATGTTTCTACATTTCGTATTTGAGTGTTGAAAATTGTTGTGGGAAACCCAAGGAGTGAATTTCCATAGGCTGTGTCTTTAGTTCCTGATATATTTATTCTTTGGCCCTGGTAGTGAGGGAGATTACTGTGTGATCATCAATTAGCCCATAGCAAACCAGATCAAGCCCTGAGCACCTAAAAGGAGAAGGAACAAAAATGTGGCTACAGGGATCTGAAGATAGAAGAAAGAAGAGTGGTATTCTGCTGTTTGTTTGGGATTTTGTGACTTTGTTGTTGTTGGTTTGGTTTTTTTTCTGAGCTAGTTGGTATAGTCAGTGGGAGGAAAGAAAAAAGTGTGAACAGACGTGTTCCTTTTGCTTAGAGCTGGAGAAAGCACAGAAGTATAAACACTTGTCCATTCTTTTTATAATTCAACTTCTGCTCCTAATTAAAGACCAGAGATTAAAAAAAATATTTAATATCTTAATTTTAGGTATTTTTCCTTGAAACAGAAATTTTTCTCAAATTAAAGAAAAGTTGTGTCTCACACTAAGGAGGTCTAGGGAATGGTTGAAGAAAATCTTCAACTATAAATTCAGAACCTTCTGTTAGAAGGGAGGAAAAAAGCCCCTCTATCTGTTGTCAACTGAGGTTATTTTCCATCTCTTTATCTCTATTACACACATTTGAAAGCTGTCAGAAGAACCAGACTTTATCAGAAAATTCTATCTAATGTGTTTATGATACCTTATGCATCTTGTTTTGACACAAGATGTTCTGCAGCTGTACTGGCTTGTGGTACTCCTGATTCCTCTGCCCTCCTGCTGCAGCTTGTTGCTCATGTGTTTTGCAGGCATCACTGTTTGTGAAGGGCTATTGTGGATTGGATCACCAGCATGTCTCTTCGAGCTTTAAGAAAAAATAAAAAACCTTTCCCTAAAAATTAAAAAGCATCCCCACAGAAGTCTCTCTTACACTCTGAAACCAGGTCAGGCAAAAGAAGGAAGTATAGAAGCCAGCACTGCTGCTGAACTTGTACCCATTCTGTCTTGAAAGCAGAGAAAGTTACTTTGACCTGTGATGAATATATGCAGACTGGAGAAAGGCATGTAGACTGTGTTTAGTTCTCTTTCATATACTTGGGGGTAAAAGGTGTTAAAACAGTGGGTTTATTTAGCAATTTCTGGCACCGATTTGTAGTAAGCAAATGTTTACACTGCCGCTTGCCATAAATAAACAGAAGGGTGTTTGGAAACCCTGACCAGCTTTTGTGTAGGAGAGAGCAGTCATAACAAACTGGTTCTGTGAGAAACTGAAAACAAATAAAAGATGGGCTGTTACTCATTCTTTGCAAAGGCAGAAGAGACTGTGAACAAAAGAAGCAAGTAATTTTCAAATATTGAAATACATTGTTTGTGAACCTGGAATAAATTTCAGTAACATTCCGTGTTCTCCTGTTTTCAGTTTTCAGAAAATCTAGAGAAAAGAAGGGCAAATGATTTTAACCAATTCCAGCCTCAGAGAAGGGTGAAAATCTTCAGCTGCATTCAGTACTGCTGTGAGTCTTTTGTATCTCCCCAAGATATTTTCAAGAACATTTTCTACCTGTTTCTCAGTGTTAACAATCTTGCAGTCACTTAAAATGCTGTAGTTAGCTAAAGAAAAGAATTCTTTCAAAAATCCCCTAACAAGCCTTTTCCCACAAGGAAAGCTCTTCTTTTAGTGCTTCATGAGATTATTACCTACTATAAGGAATTTAAGGAATTTTTTTCCTTATTATTTTGTGTTCTTGGTTTTTTTTGAGTTTAACATTACTGTATAAAGAAACAGGTAGGCAATAGGGCTTTTCCAGTTGGGTGGCTAAAGGATCCATTTATGATTTTTTTAAAGTAGTTAAATGGTACCAAACCCCAAAATCAATATTCTGCTTTTATTTTATACACATAGTTTTTGTGATTGAGTAATATCCAAGTATCTTAGTAGCTGAAAACTCATATTGACTTTTTTGAAAATTTTTGTAGCAAAGAATCTCTAGCCTTAAAAAATAGAGTGGATTAGACTTGGAATGGAGCTGATGAAATGGTAATAAAAATCATGGCTAAGGCTAAACCTTTTTCTTAGTTATTTCCTGTGTGGAATTGAAACGTGTCTTCAGCAATCTTAGGGTCTTCACAGAGAATCTCTTGGTTGTAGGGTTCCACTGGAGCCAAGTAGGCAGGGAAATTTTATTAATAACTCAAATGTCTTTGTGATTGTGATGGTAGGAAAAAGAAATGTGTTTTACAGAAGAGATGAAACCTTCTACACAAAATGCCATTAGGGCATACAAGTTGACTATGCTGTGTAGGGATACCCACTAAGCTCTGAACAAATTGGTAAAATATGTGGGAACACTATTTGTGGTGTAGTATTTTGTGTGAGTAATGTGTTTAGAAATTACTTGTACTACCACATCTGGAGGTCTCTGCATTGAGCTATGCTGAATACAGGTGAGGTGGTGATCCCTTGGGAACTGCAAGTCAGTGAACTCCAGTCCAGATTCAGAAATTTTATTCTCTCTCTCTCTGAGAAATAGATTTTAAAGACCACACTTAGGTGCTAATAAGTTGAGGAAACTATTGAATCCTAATAGTATTGCTGCATCAGACTTTGATTCATCTTTGAAAAGGTTTGTATTGCCAGTAGCACTTACTAAAGGAATGTAGATAGAACATAGATAGCTTTTAGTTCTAGTTACTCTGCAGATTGTATTCTTTCTCTCCTGAAAATGGATGGCAAAAGCCTTTATTTGGTTATCTTGAAATTGGTATAAATACAGCAGGAAAAGCTTGCATCTGTTTTTCAAATATAACCCAGAGTTAGCCTGAGAGCAAGCTTCTGGTGAAGCCAGTCCTAGTGGTGATGCAAGTGCTTCTATATGCTCAGTGACTTACAATAGTGTCAGATCTACAGATTAAAGTGCTTTCAAGGTGGGGAGATAGCTTTCAGATTTTATTTATTTAATTATTTATTTACTGGAGATCAGTTGTCTCCTGATTAGATGGGGGTGATTGTAATGTTGAGTAACTAGAGGTAAATAAATCAACCTGGCCAAAGTAGTCCTGCAATTCTTGGCTGCACTCAGCATCTTACTGTCCAAGGATGGAAAAGAAGCAATGAATGTGTGCCTAGAGTGCTGGATTATGTACAGTGCAATGGTTCAGTTCCTTGGCAAGGTGAGGAGCAGTCTGTCCCCTGCAAATTCTCTGATTCAAATCCAGCTTCTTGTGTGTGTGCACAAGACAAATCAAGCACAATTTAATTATGCTTTTAGTCCTTGGATGTATCTGCAGTATCCTTGGGCTCGGCCATTGGAGGGTAGGAGTGGGTGCTTCAGGCAATCTTTATGCCAGTCAGCATTTTTTGGATCAGTGTGTCTCTGTTCCCAGCTCAAGACACTGATGAATGGCTTCTACTTGTTATATCATAGAATGGCTTTTAATCTTAGCACTCTCATTCTCAAGAATTCAAAGTCTAAAAGTCAGTTCCCAGACATCAGTAATCACATTTATTCAGACATTCCCCAGTAGGAGTCATAAGCCTGGTGTTAGATTATGTTTTCAAGATTCTCACAGTAATCCTCAGCCCTATAAACTTTATTATTTTTTTGTGAGGTGAGAGCTTCAGGTACAGTTTTATTCCAGGAGATACATTTGGTGACATGGAAGGAAACCACCATGATTGGTTTATTTTGGCTATTTCATACCTTAAAATGTGTTTATTTTCTGATCATGGCTTACCTGTGATTGCAACAAGACTATTCTCTAGTGTTAGAGCCTGAGTTAGCATTTTTCTTCCTAAATCAGTCTGTGTCTAATTTTGATTGAGAAACTCAGTTGATTTAGGGATCATGCTGTCCTATTGAGTCTTCTAGAGGTGTACTAACAGTAATATATTTAAATTTTAATATTTGCTGTGTGGTCCAAATGTAAAAGCAAGCTAGCTTCCACGTGGGTTCGAGGCGGGGAATCTAAACTAATGAAAAAGTAGCTGGACTAAAAATAATGTGGAAGTGTTCTGATACAGCATATAAGTCAGAATAATATAGGAAAATACAGTAATTCAGATTTCTCCCGAGCAAGTTAACTTTTTAAAATTTTGCCAAGTGTCTAGTATAAAATGATATTGTTTTGTTGGACATAGGCAGTTTAATTTTATCACCATTCTTTTGCAGAGTTGGTTCTCCCTTTTATGTCAGCAAATGTTGCTTTTTCTTGTTTAAAAGTTCATAACAGCTGGAATCAAATGCTTTACTCTCAAACAAGAGTGATTATTCAGAAGTTAATCTCTGATCCTGCTGGTACTAGCAATATTTAATGTCTTCTAAATAATTAAAAATGCTAATTTGAGATCTTGTTGATAAAGTGCATAGTTAAAGCAATTAACAACATAAGATCTAGTCAAATGAATTGTTTGATGAAAGTTCTCTTCCACTACCAAAAAGTCCCAAACCAGCCAACACTGAAGTGACCCCCCCCCCCCCCCAAACCTCTGTAATACAAGCTTGATAACTCCATGTTCTGCTAAAAAAATTGTGGACCTTTCAATTTTCATTAGAGCTTTGACTTCTTTGAGTACTTTAATAACATTTTTAGAAATGAAAGGACTATTTTGGCCTTACACATGTCCATGAAGAAGAGATTTGAAGGAAGAGCCTCACTTCAAGGCTCTCTTGTAGAGTTTTGTTGCTATCATATCCAGGAAAATATTGATTTTTTTTCTGGGATATGATAGTAACAGTAATTGGCCACTGTTGTCCCTTTGATGATTCATGGTTTCCTTTTGTTTTGATTTTCTTCTCTTCCTGGCACTGTAGTTTTGATAGAGATGTTTGCTGTGGCCTCTAGGAGCAGTGGCTTTCTCAGACATCATAATTAGCAGAATTATCTTTTCCGAAGCTTTGTAGTGCAACTCAATTCTGATACATTTGTTGCCTTAATCAGAAGCATTACATTTAAAAGCAAACATTTTATTGATTGTTCGAAATTTATTCAAGATGCTTTAAATTGCTTGGATTTTTTTTGGCTGATGACCATCTGTTGGAAAACTTTGAAAATACCCTCACTGAAGTTTAGTTAAAGAAAAGAAATTCTTTTGCTCTTTGTCAGGAGTCATCCAGGGCTCAGCTTACACTCTGAAATAGGAATCTCTAGTGCCACTTGAGATATTGATGCAGAAGGGACTGAATATCCTGTGTGTCCTATGTCATCTTTCTCACCACGCCAGGAAGATGGCTTAGATATTCTACAGGGTCTGAAATAACAGTAAATGTTTGCATATTATCAACTGAATTCAAGTCTTATTTGAGTTTAATTGGAATTTTTTTTTTTATCAAGTGCATGCTTATATTGCTTAAAATATTATTTTTGGTTATCAAGTGAAATAATCATCACACTTCATATGAACAGTAATTGCACATATATTGCTAGCAAATTTTCCTATCCTAAAAAAAAACAAACCAAAACAAAACAAAAACAAACAAACAAAAAAAAACCAACACTAAAAAACCCAACTACTTGCTTATGACAAAATAAGTATTTAGTGGTACATACATTTGGGTTGAATTGGTATTATTTCTAGACAGGAGTTTAAAGGATTTTTAGGCAGTTCCAATAAATGGAAAAGACTGAAACTCATAAATGTGCCCTACTTGGACACATAACACAGATCTGGAGGCATGTGTATTTGCTATGGTTTTGATAGAGTTTCCCCCTTTTGCCCCTTCTGTTTCCTTTTATGAGATAAAATGTCTTCAAGAAGATTGGAATGTGGAATAAATAGGTCATATGGGACTAATATGCTCTTGCATGCAATGCAGTACATTCGTAGTCTTCTCAGCTGTACCACAGAGAATCACACAAAGCACAGAATTGTCGAGGTTGGAAAGGACCTCTTGACATAATTTAGTCAAAGCCCCCTATTTAAGCAGGATCAGCTAGATCAGGTTGTCCAGGATGGTGTCCAGAGGTGTTGTGAATATCTCTATGAATGAAGACTCTGCAAGCTCTCTGGGCAAGCTGTTCTGATGTTTAACAATTCCTCCCAGTAAATAGCACTTCCTAGTGTTCAACAGCAATTCAATGTCTGTTAATTTGTGTCCCTATGTTATAGAAGAAACAGTGTTGTAACTTGAATTATAAGTAGTTACTTGTAGCACTTAGTGGTTTTTAACAAGGTAATTATTGTCCATAAAATTAAAAAAATAAATGTTATTTTAGAAACAAGGAAACAAATGCCTTTTTTATTTTTTTCCTCCCGCTTGACACTGTTTAGCTTCCTCAAACATGGTGGGGTTCTAGTGACTGGCATTCAATTTACAAACTTCAGTTAGGCATGTAGGTTTGTGCACAAACTGTGTGATGTTTGGTTCTAGGAGTATTCACAAACCATAGAGACTTGCTGAACGTATCAGTTTAATGTCCTGGTAGTGACAGATGCTTCAGAATGACAACTCAACAAGCTGCAAGTTGCTTGCATGTATGTAAAGGGAAGAACAAGATGTCAATTTAACTGATAGCAAAAATCAGAAGTATACAAGTATTAAATTCTTCACTTCTGCAAGTACCTAACTTTAGCTTTATGCAGTCTTTCATAGGTACCCTTGGGAATTTAAACAGCTTGTTTTAGAAAAAAAAAGTTTTTACTTCTCTTTTGAAATGTAGCTTCTGGTTTGTTTGCTTGAGGGTTTTTTATTGTTTTGTGGTTTTGTTTTGGGGTTGTTTTTGTTTGTTTAAATAATCTAAGAAGTATTGATGTAACATTTGCCTAAAAATAGATCTAAGGCTGTCTTTAAATCTGTATGTACCCAGAGTATTTAATTTATGAATTCTTGGATTGTCTTTGAAAAGCAGAGAATAGAGCACATTCAAATCCGATGTTTCCAAACAAGAACTTGTATGTTTCTCTATTAACCTATTTGATAGAGCTTAATTAGAGTGATACTTTACTTTAGTAAAAAGTATTTCCTTTAACTGAGTTTTTAAAGGCATTGTCAAAGTTATGACTCATACTACAAATATATGCAAAAACTGTGAGTTTTTTTAGATTGTATTTCCTGTCACCTCCCCTCCCTACTTGGTATGTCCCTTCTGCTCTGAGGGAATTTTTATTTTTTATATTAACATTGGGTTTTAATATTAGTGGTTGATATCAGAACATTTTCTAGGTAGCTGGTCTGGAATACTGAATAAAGTTTGTGTTAGAAATGAAAAGTGTTGAGTAAAGGATGAGAGAAAAAAAGAGATCGATTTCAGTAAAATACTCTAGCATGAAATCTAGATTCTGGCTAAATCCTTGGAGAAAAAGAATCCACTAAATTTATCACCAGCTTGGGCAGGACATTCAGCTGTTTACCAATGTAAGAGGTCGGGTATCCTGATGTTTTCCCTTGCATTCCCAGCAGATACATGAACCACAGCTTCTTCTGGTAGGAACTGTACCATTCCCAACTGTCCTAATACTCCAAAAGCTCACACTCTAGCAGACTGTACTCACAAGGAGCAGGGAGAAGGCCACAGTTCCCTAAGTAAATCTGCCCATTGATATGCCTCTTGAGTGGAGAGCATTTTTCTTTCTAATGTTATTATAAGAGCTTTATCCCTTGTCCAGGTAAGGTTTGTACAGTCCTCTGTGTATAGCAAAACTCCTGCAGATTTTTGTCTATGGATGCAAAAAATCCATCTGACATCTTCAGTGCCACTTGGCACATCCCAGACCAGGCTTATCTGTGTACTTGTCTAGCTAAGCTCATTGGGGATGTAGAGGTGGCACTGACTGTGTAAACATGTTGCTGGTGGTGAATATAAGAAATCCTGGTCTTACAGTAACAAAATATGTACATAATGGAAATTCTATCTTTCCGAAGATACAAGTTTTTGGTTTCTTTTTTAATCTGTAGAAGGCAAATGTAAAACAGGGGAAAGAGCTGGAAGCAGAGATGACTGTGCAGGCTTCACTGCTTATGGCTTTTGTGATTACAGTGTGTAATAGAACTTGGAGACAGGCAACCCTTTCCACTTGCTCCTGCTGTTTCTCACCCACAAACAGAATTTTTCTGTAAATCATATTTATTCTGGTCATCCAATTAATTTTGATTTTCTTTTTCAATCTAGATTTCTTTAATGCTTAAATGTATCTTTTCAGTAAAGAAGTGTTTCAATTGATCTGCGTTTGTTGTAAGGAAAAGGTCTAAATTAGATGGATTTACTTCTGAACTCTAACTTCAGGTCCTGTCACTCCTACTTAAACTTCTAAGTCAATTATGAAAAGCTACATGTAAAAATTCCTTTTATACTTGAGGCACCTTAAAGCTAAACAGTAATGCAGGTATCCTTGTAATACAAGAGTTCATGCTGGCATGGCATTAGCCAGGCTTTTAGAAGTTTTGATGCAATTTAAGTGTAGAAAAAGGGCCCTAAGGGAGTTCAAATATTCATATTTTAAGAAGAGATGGAATTAGGAATACCTGTGCCTTTTCTTGTAGTAAGCTGATTGTAGGGAACTTCAGTTTTGATATTGGAGTACATAGCTTTTTGCCTTTTCCAGTGTTCTTAGTTTCATGAGCATGTAACCCTTTGATACTTTCTTAAATGAAAACTAAAAAAATCTTGAAGAGCTGTACCAACTGAATGGAAGAGCAGCATGATGTGAACCTTTAGCACTAAGGTAAGTAAACTGTCAGGAATTATTCACTATAACCCATCACAGTCAGCAGAAAGGGAAAGCAAATATTCTGCAGCTATTTCTCCACACAAAAAGGTGCAAGACTTGGTGGTCTTGATTTCTAGTCTAAAACCTAGATGGAATGGGCTTTAAAAGACATTGATTCTTTTATTTGCTTTCTTCTCAATCTGATGGTTTTGTCACACACACAGTTTAGCCCAGGATCTTCCCTGCCCTTGTCTCTTTGTCTTTCTTCTATGTGCTTTCACAGTCTGCTCTCCTGAGCATTCAGTCTTCTTATCCAGCAATTAGAATTATTCCCTGATGACCTTTTGCTTCTCTTCCTCTGATTGCACTGTAGAAAAATACATGTTTTCTACTCTATTTTCTCAGATATCAATCTGATATTGGTATTGTGTACTATTCCACTGTTGTCCCATCCCCTTTGCAGAAGAGTAAACCCAGAAATAACTGTAACAGGTCTTCATCACCAGCTTCCTCCATGCTGTTTTTATTTCCTCTTCCTACTTCTTTCCCTCTTGGCCTCATCAAAATGTGTTTCATTATCAAGGCGAATCACACTGCCCAATTTGCTTAAAGCTGTCAGAAATCTTTTGATTCCCATTTCTCTTAACAGAAAAGTGTTTGCAAATATCTTTGTTCTCTTAGATTGAAGAGTGGAGGAAGAGTCCATAAGCCAATTATGTGTCTAGTTCTGGGGTCCTCAACACAAGGAATGGTGACTTGTTAGAAAGAGTCCAGGCAAGGGTCACAAACATGGTCAGAGGGCTGGAGCACCTTTCCTGCAGAGACAGGCTGAAACAGTTGGGATTGTTCAACCTGGAGAACAACTTGGCCTCAAAGTGGCCTTAGAGTGAGGGGCCTTATAAAAAAGGAGGGAGACTGACGTACACAGGCAGGTAATGATAGGAGAAGGGGAATGGTATTACAGGGTTTAGGTTAGATGCCAGGGAGCAATTCTTTATTGCCAAGAGGTACTGGAACAGGTTGCCCAAAGAAACTGTGGATGCTCCATTCCTGAAAGTGTTAAATGTCAGGTTGAATGGGACTTTAGTCTAGTGGACCCTGCCCATGGGAGGTGAGGTTGGAACTAGATGATCTTTAAGGGCCCTTCTAACCCAATCCATTCTGTAATTCTTTGATTTTGTACAGGGTAAAATTGACAGGGATTTTAGTGATCAGTTACTCTATGACTTGAATATTTTTTCAAAATAGAAACATGGAGGTCAGTAACCTGTTGCAGTGTTTTGATGTTTATAGAACTGCTGTGTAGTTGTACTTTTATGTGCAGACATTTTTCCTGGCTTTGAAAGCACCCACTGGACACAAAACAAGTATTTTACGTTATTGTAATAATGCTGTAAGGGAGGGAAAACCCACTCTTTGAAATACTGTTACTGTCCTTCAAGTTATATTGAAGTATAGTTCTGCCACCCTGTGGCTACTGAAGGCCATTCTTAGAAAGTACATGTTTACTTAACTGCTGGTAGTCACAGCCTCTTACTTTTAACTTTATTAATGCAATTGCTGGTCCCATAGAGATGTGTAAACTCTCTGTGATTTTATTGAAATATATAAATAGTTGTTCACTGGAAATGCCATGTAGACACATAACTGATCACCTCAGTTATGCAAGACTATACACTAATATGAAATCACACTTTTCTTAACATTTTATGTTTTTTTTAATGTTTTGTTCTTAGATATGAAAAGTTAATGTGGCCCAATTGTCAAGATTGTAGACTACAGTACAGCATATTCCTATCTGGTGTAGTCTATATGCAGATTTGAAGTAGTTTCAAAAACATGTTTATGAATTTTTGACTCTTAATCTCTCAAAAAGAATAATTGTGTTCAATAAAAGCATCTTGATGGTTGTGAAAGTTAAAAATCTAAGACTTACGTGAATGAGGCCCTGGTGAAGTTGACACCATTTCCGACCACACCTTGCTATTGTATGTCCCTTTCCATGTTTGTTTCTAAAGTTATCAGGAGAAATAATTATGATCTTTCTGGTTACGTTTCTGTTGCATTCCATTATAAAACACTCTGATTTGATTTAGAGAAGCCTTCCACATTTGTGGATCTATTAGAGCAGATCCACAGGAGGGCCACAAAGATGATTAGAAGGCTGGAGCACCTTTCCAATGAAGACAGGCTGTGAGCTGGAGCTGTTCAGCAATGAGAAGACAAAGCTCTGGGAGACCTTCTAGCAGCCTTCCAATACCTAAATGGGGCTTGTACAAAGGTGAGAGAGGGGCTTCTTACAAGAGCATGTAGTGACAGGGCAAGGTACAAGGGCCAAAAGGTTTAAAACTTCCAGAGAGCAGATTTAGATTAGATGTTAGGAAGAAATTCTTTACTCAGAGGGTGGTGAAGCAGTGGAACAAGCTGCCCAGAGAAGTTCTGGTTGCCCCATGCCTGGAAGTGTTCAAGGCCAGGTTGGACGGGGCCCAGAGCAAACTGGTCTAGAGAGTGGTGCCCTTGTCCCTGGTAGGTGGTTGAGACCTAGATGATCTTTAAGGTCTCTTCCAACCCAAACCTTTCTATGATTTTGCAACAAATTTTCTAAAAAAATACATTTAGACTTGAAGAACAGGGTTCTCTGTTTTTTTTAATCCAATGAAAATGGAAATCAAATTCCAAAATAACATGGAGTTACAAACTACTAAAGTTCGCCCAGTCTTTTATTTCCTTTTTATGATGTCTAGAGGAAAAATCTTGAAAGCATAGTTTTGCAAAGTAACAGAGATTTTGATTTATGCCAGCAGCAGAATGCCTTAAAACTGACCAGAGACCTTTTGACTTGTCCCTTATAACAACGGTGAGCTCAGTGTATGGATTAGATACTTCATTTTGAGATTGTTTTGCATATCAGTGAAGAGTTTGAAAGATACTTAGCTTAAATTTTGTGTTGCAGCTTTTCATGGTTAAGCTATTTTCTTTATGGGATAAAAGACATCAGATGCTCTGTAATTTTCCACCCTGTCTTTTAAAGGAGTTCTAATCCTGGCCATGTTTGCAAGAGAACATTTCTTCTGTCTACAAAAGCGTCTTTTAGTATCTCTTGAATCTTGTATTAAGTTGAACTCTGTGAAGTGGTAGTTGCCTGTGTTTCACTTTGATTTTTATCACTATTTTATTAGTCAGTCTTGCCAAATATCTGAGGATGGCATAGACTCACCTCTCCCACCACAGCACAATGTGTTACCTAGAACCTTGGAGGCAGTCAAGTGGGGTTTTTCTGACTATAGGTAATAGAAGTCTTGCTTTCCCCTAAACCTAGGCTGGGACTCAAGGGATGGGAGTGGGATAGTTTTGTAACTCATGCCTAAGAAGTAATTACCTTAGTAAAGAAAAGAGTAGAAGCTTTTTATCCAATGTTATTTTATTTTTTTGTATTAAGAACACATTTAAAATCAGGATTTTTAAATAATTTCATTTTTGACCTAACAGAAATAATGCTTATATTGTGTTGTGTGAGTTCACACTGAAGTTAATTGTAACTCTTTTCTTATTTACTTAGAGCAAATGGGAAAATTCATGATGAAACCTCCAAGGTAGTAATTATTTTATATAAGCTTGAATTATGTAGAAAACCTGCATGTTTTCAGGCATTATTCATAGATTGTCATTTCCATTATGGATATACATTTTTTACTAGTTTGCAAGACAAAGGAAGCATAATTAGGGTGGAAAAAATGTTTCTTAGGTACACAGTATAAAATACAGAGCCTCTTTATGCAACAGAATAAGTTTTGTGATGATCTGGACTATGGTTTGGGCAACTCTGTAAAATCAGGTATGTGAACTAAAAAAAAAACTTGTTACATTAAGAGAGAGGAAATTGTGAGTTTTGGGACATTTAAGTTATTTTCCGACAGTAGATAGAATATTAATTTTATTTTTATATCCTACACCCTTCCCCCCTTGGTCTAATCCATATTCTGGTGGCTTTTATTTTCAAGAATTAATCAGAAATACATTCTTGCTTTCAGTTTGTTTCAAAATGACACAAGAAAAACAAATAAAATCCCCCCCATCCCCCCCAAATAAACCCACCAAAAGGATGAGAAAAGGTGTAACTGAAATTCTTTCAATGCCTCATGCATTCTGTGTAAACTAGGAACATGGTAGTGGCTTCTCAAGATCAATTTAAATGAATGAGACTTTTTCTGGAAAAGGGCACATGCATTCTGCCAGTATTTTTGGATACTAAACTACTTTGTCTAATATTTCCAAGCCAGTGTTATATCCAGTTAAAATAAAGGAAGAAATACTGCCTGCTTAAATGTTTGTTGTTTTTTTTTTTTAAAACTAATCTTTGAACAAATAATTCCTGAACTGTACTGGTGATTTAGATTAAAGAAGTGGCATAGCCTAACAGTGTGCA
The DNA here is from genome assembly GCA_003676055.1 of Chloebia gouldiae. Lineage (NCBI taxonomy): Eukaryota > Metazoa > Chordata > Aves > Passeriformes > Passeridae > Chloebia > Chloebia gouldiae. Next base: position 34,748,200 of record QUSF01000002.1, read on the forward strand.
ATGGATGCACACTGTGACTCTTCATTCCAAGATTTCCTGAGTGTGCAAAAAACCTGCTGTTTATTTTGCTGTGTCATAAGACTGTGACAAAAATATTTGCAGAACGACTGACATTTCATCAGGCAAACAGAGCAAACATTGTTTTGGTGTATTATTGTCATAACTGTTTGCATGGACAGTGTGATTTCTTTTGAATTGCTTACCTTTAGAATCCCTAGATACACTGTGTTTACATAAGGAAACCCTGTTGAGGTTTTTTTTTTTCCATTTAGCAATGGTGCACCATTCTCTACCAAAATACTATGTTCTTCCAGTGCTAGTTGGATCATTACTAGTTTTATTAATTTGCAAATTTTTAATTTTAGCACTTTTCTAGGATGTGTAAAAACTAATGAAGCAATAAGGAAATATATTTTAGTTATAAAATACTGTAGTATTGGGAATTATTGTTCATCACAAAATCACAAAGAGTGAAATAATATGTTATTTTTTATAAAGGGTTTTGGCAATTTTAACATGTATCTCAAACCTAGGATGTAATGAGGATTTTCTGTCTGTCCTATATTTTTCCTGTTAATTTCCAGCATTAAGGAGCATTTCACTATAACAGAAGGATTTAGGTGGATTTAAAGTTTTCCAGTTAAACCAAATGTCTTATCTTTAAGTTTATAAACTAATCTTTTAAACCGATTTGATTACTTAAAGTAGTTAAATAGAAAGACAATAGTATGTCTTAAACATTGTCATGCAAAGAGTTTCCTTAGGTACCAGTCACAGTTTATATAATGGACATGTATCCAGCTGACTAAAATAGAAATAAACTTTTGGTGCAAATGATTTTAGAACCGTTCTGACACAGCATTCGTATACAACAGGTGGAAGTGCCTCCTTAATTCTTTTTCTTCAGTAAGGCTAAATAATGCTTTCAAATTTCCTGTTATTAAAAATGTTGAGCTGGCTTAATTCTGTATGGCTAAATAAACTCAGTGCAGTATTGATTTAATGATTCACACACCTGTGTACATGGTGGACATTTAAGTGAGGCATGCAGTGCTGGAGCTTTGGAAGAGAAAGGAGGAGTACTGAAGTTTAGGGAAAATTGGTTTGTTATTGTAAAATCACTGAATGCAGTGTGGGACTGTTTGAATATTCTGTTAATTCTTTGATGCATATGCCTTAATTATTGTAGAAGGAATGCTTTTCCCTGCAAGTCTTCATCCTTCCTCTCTTTGCTCTCACTGCTGCTTGTGGTTTGGGTTTTTTTTTTTGTTTTTTTTTTTTTTTTTCTGTGTGTGGGCCAGAGAGTTTGGACCTCTTAAAGTTCTGAGAAAGGTGTGTTTGTTCTCTACCAGTCTCTGGGTGGTGTAGCATCTCTGAAAGGCAGACATCAGTATTGACTTATGGGTGAATTCAAGAGCAGGTACATTGATCAGAAGTGTTTTTGCTTCCTTAGTTGATAATACCAACTTAATATGCTGTGTTTTTCTGTCTCTTGAAGGAGAAGGTGAATTGTCTTAATAGAACTAGAATGGTGATCATTGATGGAGAAAGTGAAATGTTCTGAAACCACCACTGGAAAGCACTGCATACCCATTTGCTTAGTATCCTACTGAAGCATCAGCACAAGTTCTCTATGATCTCATCCATCTGCTTAGAATTGCAGTCTTTTTGGAAAAGAGAGAAAAATACGGAAAAATTCCATTCTTCAGATTTTGCTGAACTGTATTACTTCAACGGAGTTACATTAGACAATCCACACATGGTTTAAATAAGCAAAGTAGTGTACTTTTCTTTTTTGACTATTCAATGAAAACCTATTTTTCTTTTATAATTCTTATATGAAGTTGAAATGTCTTGTCAGCTGTGCTGGCTGCCACACCACTTAAAAATTTGCTGTACAACCCTGTTTTCAATAACTTACGTCTTTGGACAATTCACCTGTTCAGTATTTTGCCTTTCAAAAAAAAAGAGCTGTTGTGTTTATAAAAATGAGTGTACTATACTGCTTATATTTTCCAGAATCATTATAGCATCGTAGAGTCCTTTAGATTGGAAAAGACCCGAGGATCATTGAATATAAAAACTGTGTGTTATTCTGGGAAGTAAGCAAACGCTAATATGTGCCTTTGGCTTGCTCTTTTTATTGAAGGATTTTTGGTACAGTTACTTCCCTCCTCAGTATTCTTCAGCTTTTTTGAAATTATATGTGTTCCTGAGTTTGTGGAAAGCATTCCTTAAGGGCAGTAGATGCAGGAGGTTCAGATGGCAGGGTGTGAATCTCTAAAAAAGTCTAGAGGAAAGGCCACAGTGAAAGTTGCTTTTGAATTGCACATCATGAAAATATTGATCTTTAAGGCTTAGGCTGTGTATGCTGTGAATTTTAATTTTCCTCTCTATTCTCTTTTTCTAGCTGGAACACTCACAGCTTTCCCTAGAAGATTATAAATTTTGATATTCAGAAGACTGAAGGATGCCATCTGAGAGGTGCCTGAGGTATAGTACTTGGTAGTGTGTAGGAAGTTATTAACATTTAGGATGATGTTTACCAAGGATTTAGTTAAAAAAAAGTAGAAAAAAGTAAAACTAATGATTTTGTTCATTGATGGGAATTCACATGATTAAATACATATCCTTGTTATAATCTGCAAAATATTACCTTGTTGTTGCTTCTTATCTCAAGCAGGGAAGACTGTGCCTGGGATTGATTGGAGGCCCACAGTCTCTTGATGCCTTATCTTATTTATGCCTTAGTTTATACTTGGAATTTTTGATTGTGGAAGCAACTGGAATTTTACATTTATGCATCTGAAATGGTTGCTGGTGATAATTTTGGGTCTGTGTAGTGTTCTACTGTTTGGGACATATTACTTTTCCAGTTATGTGAAATGTCTTCCAAGGTTCTCTCCAAATTCGTCTTCCTGCCTTCCCTTCTGTCTCTTTCCCAGTGTAGCCTTTCTCATTTGTTTGTACTACCCATTCTTGCAATAGAGAATTTGTCACTTATAATTTAAGTACTAGCTGGAAGCAGAACATGGTTCTTTCAGACAGAACACTCTGCAGAATTTATTAACTGAATTGGTTTTCTGCAGAACTTTGCAGTAGTGTGATATGCTGTTTTACATAGTGGTTAACACGCTGATCTGGGAGCTCAGAAAACTCTATGATATGACTTATCATTCCTTATCATTGCAGTTCTGTTCCCCCTTCCCTGCCATGATTCTGCAGCAGAAGAGAATCAGAACTTGCTTTTATAGCTATTGAATTTATCAATTGAAAATATCACTACAAATGTCAGTCATGTTATGATTAATTATTCTATGTATTTTCATTCATAAAGTCAAGTTAAATTGCCTTTCATGTGTATGCATTCTTCATATGTTATTATCACAAGGGGTACTGGCAATGATTTTTCACTTTAGTCAATAAATTGAAAAATGGATTATGATAGAACTCAGTTTAAAATCCCAGATATATTCTATATTGAATGAAATAGTCCTCTGGATTATGGTGAAAAAATCAAGAGGAATGAAGGTCTTAATTTACAACACTTGGAGAGAGGCTAATAAAAACAGAAGTAAAGAGAAACCATCTCAGGGTATCGTTAATATATTATACTTTCCCTAGTTTTAGTCACTTTGCTATAGAAATTACAGAAGAGAAATAACTGTTAAAAATAATTCTCTGATGTTTAGGAAGTTGGAGTTTTGATAACTGTCATTTAGAATATAAGTTGGGCTCCACAAACAGAACAGCTGAAGAAAAAAGAATAATTTGAATGAATCCTTTTGAAATGTATTTAGGGCATGTCCATATGTGAGACCTCAACTGTCAGAGAGGCAGTAAAATTCAGATACACTCTGTTCCTGTGTTATTTCTCTTTGGCCAGCCTTCCTCTAGAAGTAATATTTTAACTGTTGTCTTTCTAAAAGGTTAGATTTGAGCAAACAGTTTGCAAGGCAGGTCTGCAGTAGTTTACAGGTGCCTGAGGTGCAGGAGTAGGATGGGAAGAGAAAGGAGAGTATTGCAGCCACACAGCTGCTGCATAGTACATGTATGCAGTGAATAACATGATTGTGCTGGAAAGATGATGGGTTATTCACCCCTTAAAAAAAAACATCTTCACTTTCATTTGTGCTGAGATGACTCTCTGTAAACTCACCTTCTATAAACACATAGGTGGATTCTCTGGCAATTTAAATTGGTAGTCTCACAGAGCTTTAACAGGACTTTAACAGGCCACCTGAGACCATGAGGCATCATTCTTCTTAGAGAGTAGAACTTCTTGCATATGTACATATACCCTCCTTTTCACTATTGCTTCAATTTGAACCACTTAAAGTTTTCTCGTGGTCCATTGATTGACCTAAACCCTCTATTGTTCTCATTTAATCCTGAAATTAATTAATCCTGTGAGTTCAGCTGACTTCTGGTACATGAAATGAGAAATCAGAACCATTGAGGTTTTTAAATTTGAGTATATAACCAGTTTTCATAATGCTTTGTTATATTGAGCTTTTCTTCTGATGTCTATGCTGTGTAAAGATTTTTGCCTGACAGGGTTCATGACTTTTTTTGCTTTCTAAGAATTATCGAACTATCTTGTAGAAAAAGTTGTTTTGTATTCCTGACAGAATGTGCTTGTTTTGTACATGTTTTTGGGTTTTTTTTTGACAGAACCTTTCCCCTTTCCCCTCTCAGTGTTCAGGAAATGCTGACAGGCCAGAGGCTTTGTCAGTCTAGTTCCCACAATGATGCTGTCCTGGCAGCTCTGAACCAACAAAGAAGTGATGGCATACTTTGTGATATTACCCTTATTGCTGAAGAGCAGAAATTCCATGCACATAAAGCAGTCCTGGCAGCCTGCAGTGACTACTTCCGAGTAAGTCCCAAGATTTTTCTCTTTATATAATAATATTAAAAATTATCATTGTGGGGGATGGAGATGATTATAGATATACTGAACAAGATTTAAATTTGAGCCCTTGGAAAATGCAGGATTATTGCACACTTGGTAGAGTATGCAACCTTAAATATCCATAGGAAAGAAATGTTAAGAACATAAATCAGATTTTTAAAATAATTATTTATGGTAAGTCTTCCCCTCCCTCTGCCCCCAGCAGAGATAGGCAGTGTACATATTTCTATGAATTTAATGCCCCAGTAAAGTGAGAAAGTGGACGATATTTTAGTATCTAGAAATTTTTGTAGAATATATGAGAGTTGTGATTAGAGGATGGTGAAGAGGAGACTGAGGGAAGATCTCACTGTGGTCCTCAACGTCCTCATGTGGGGAAGCAAAAGGGCGGTCACTGATGCCCTCTCTGATGACCAGTGATAGGACTCAAGGAAACTGCATGAAGCTGAGTCAGGGGACATTTAGGCTGGCTGTCAGGAAAAGTTTTTCACCCAGAGGGTGGTTGAGCACTGGAACAGGGTCCCCAGGGAAATGGTCACAACACCATACCTGACAGAGTCCAAGAAGCATTTGGACGATACCCTTGGGCATGTGGTGTGACTCTTGGGGTGTCCTTTGCAGGGCCAGGAGTTGGACTTGATGGTACTGATGGCCCCCTTCCAAGTCAGCGTGTTCTATGATTCTGTGATTAGTGTATGAAAGTATGGGGTGAGGGAGTTTAAATTTAATCTTTGCTTTGAGGCTGGTGAGACACTGAACAGGTTGCCCTGAGAACTTGTGGCTGCCCCATCCCTGGAAGTTCTCAAGGCCAGGTTGGATGGGACTCTGAGCAACCTGGTCGAGTGGGAGGTGTCCATGGCAGTGGGTTTGAAGCTAGGTGTCCTTAACCCTTTCAACCCAAGCCATTCTATGGTACCATGATAAATGCAATTTATTTCAACTTGAGTTTGGATTTTTGTCTGTAAATGATTTTTGATGTAAATGCTTGCTCTCAAAGAGGAAGCTGTAGTAATTTCTTAAATGTAATAAAATTTATTTTCATAAACAAGTGTTTCCAAGATGTAAAATAAAATATCCCCTGGGAAATCTGATTCAGACAATTCCAGTCTAATTCCAGTCTAGAATTGGAGTAACTGAAAAATCGTATTTGCTCACAGGAAAAGTATCCTTCATATAAGACAATTCTACTAACCTTCATTACAATGTGCCCACTCAAAATATTGGACCATCTATAGCTCTGTAGTTGACTGGTATTTTTAAGTGTGAGTCATCCTGTTGTTAATCAGAGACTAAAGTTGAAATTAATTTAAAGATCTATCTTCTCTAACAAAGTAAATTTATTAAATATTTTGTCTACACAGTAATTGTAGTGTGATGAACTTCTTTATGGGGATCTTTTTGTCTTGTTACAATAGTAATACAGTGTATGACAACTTCTCTATATCTCTGATTACCTGAGCAGGGTTTTTATCTTCCTGTCAACTCTCTCTCACTTTTGGTTAGAATTTAGACTTAATTTATTCTGTGTCTTTAAGAAATGTTATTAACCTTGATGTGACTTTTGCTGTGATGGTGTTGAGCCAATTGATTGCTCATTTTTTGAGCTTATCTGCATACTTATGGGTTCTGCTACAGCACAGTTTGTACTGCCATGGATGCTGATGTTGCTTCATCATGATCCCCTGCTGTAACAAAGATTGCTTTGCATTTATATTTCCTTTCATCCCCATGCACAGAGAGGGAGTCTGGAGCTTTCTACTTGTAGCAACTGCCTGTTGATATAGTGCCTGTTGTTCTGGTTTGGTTGAAATATTTTCATAAGGGTGCCATATCATCTGAACCTGTGACACCCTTTCCAGAGCTCATTGTACCCTGTGCACAGAAACATCATGCCCAGTGTTCCAGCACTGTGGTAGGAACAGCTTCTACTTTGGTCACTTATTGATTGATGTTGAGATTTGGGACACTGTGGGTTTATCCTGTTATTTCCAATTGAGTTACTTGTCCAGTAACTGGACAAGTTACTGTCCAATAACTCGAGTTACTTAACTTTCCAGTTGAGTAACTTGAGTTACTGGACAGTAATTGCAAATTAAAATATTAATGGTCTTTATTACTACATAAATATGTTCTATTTAAAAAGTGTTGAGAGAATGCTGTATGCAGCATTGAGTAATTTGGTCTGCCTCTCAACTCTTACGCTTTGGTAGAATGTATTCTTCAGACTAGGTATCAGCTATAAATATGGAACCTGTGCTTTCTGAAAGCAGGCAAACAGGTTTTTTATTAATAGGCAAAAGTATTTTTTTAGACTATTGTGAAATAAGATCTGTATTCTGGAGGAGAGTGGCAAGAAAGTTACACTATGTTCCTGATTCTTATAATTTAGAAAAAGCAAGCATCGATTAAAACGTAATAATGTTTTGTGTTTATCCTGAGATTATTAATCTTTTTATATCTCGGGGGATTTTACCTAATTTGAGATACTTGGGTATTCTTTTTCTAAGACTTAGAAGATTAAATCAAGCTTAATTTTAGAGTTGGTGAAAAGAAAGAGGCATTTCCAGAAGATGATAAAGGAGTATAGCTGTTAATATAATATAATTTTAGCCTTAATTTTTTTCCTGGAGCAATTCTTAGACGAAACTTTCAGATTTTCTAAACCTAAATTCATTCATGAAGAGCTCATTGCCATGTGAAACTTATCAGGATGGACCCACTGCTGGCCAAGGCTGAACCAAACAGGTGATGATAATAGCACCTCTGTAATCTGTTAAGAAGGGGGAAAAAAGTTATTGTGCACTTGTAATTGTGGTCAGAGAAGAGAAGGGTGAGAACATGGAAGAGGAACAACTGTACAGACAGCAAGGTCAGTGCAGAAGGAGAGACAGGAGGTGCTCCGAGTGCTGGAACTGACATTTCCCTGGAGCCTATGGTGAAGTCCGTGGTGAGGCAGCCGTGCCTCTGCAGCCCATGGAGGTCCAGGAGGATGCAGAGATCCACTTGCAGCCCATGGAAGATAGCCTGGCCAGAGCAGGTGGATGCCTGAAAGAGGTCTGTGAAACCCTGGAAAACCTCTGCTGGAGCTGAATCCTGGCAGGGAGCTGCAGACCCACGAAGAGAAAAGCCCATGCTGGAGCAGGTTTCCTGGTAGGACTTGACGCCCTCATGGGAGCCCAGACTGGAGCAGCCTGTCCTTGAAGGACTGCACGCTGTGGAAGAGTGACCCACATGGCAGCAGTTTGTGGAGAACTGTTGCCTGTGGGATGGACTCAGACTGGAGATGTTCATGGGGAATTCTCTCCCCTTGGAGGGACCCCATGGTGCAGCAGGAGAAGGACTCCTCTCCCTGAGCAGTGGGAGAAACTGCTGGTGATGAACTGACCATAACCCCCATTCCTTGTCTCCCTGCACCACTGGGGGAGGAGGGAGAGCTGGGAAGGAGGAAGAGATACAGGGAAGTTCTTTTTAAGGTTTATTTTACTTCTCACTATCCTGTTCTGATTTTGTTAGTAATGAATTCTGTTAATATCCCAAATTTGAGTCCATTTTGCCCATGACAGTATTTGCTGAGTGGTCTCTCTTGTTCCTTATCTCAACTCATGAACACTTCATTATATTTTGTCTCCCCTGTCTGTTTGTGGAGGGGACTGAGAAAACAGCTTTGGTGGGTGTCTTGCATCTAGCCAGCATCAGTCCACTACAGTCTTTTTTCCAGGTCTCCAAAAACATGTTTGATTCTATGTAGGGTTCTATCAGAGTGAATAGCTTGTTTTTCCTTTTTTGCCACTATTGTAAAACAGCTTCTTCAAAAGACTGATATTTGCTTTCTATGGAGGGTTTGTATAGTTTTCTGCAGTTTTGTTCTGCGTCTACTTTGATTTGGATGGATCTCCTTCTTAAATTGTAATGTTTTCTTGAGCAGCATATTTTCTTACAAATTGATGCTTATGTTTTTCTTTTACTGGAAAGAAAAGTTGTTAATGCTTTAGAAAGGTAACTAAATACGTGTCATTTTACAGACTGGGGCAATTGGAGCCAGTTACGTGAGGAGGAGTGGGCACAGAAGGCCAGAAGTTTCCTTATCAAATTTTCTTTGAGATTATAGCTTGGAGTAAAATTCTTTGCTTTCCTAAGACAAGCCAGAGACCTGAGCTTCAACAAAATACTTAGAGGCCAGCCTTCTAGGGTACCAACAGGCCTTCCATTTTTCCTGTTGGTATAGTTAGTCTCACAGTTCCAGCTGTACAGAAACATTGAAGTTTAAATCCTAGGAATAACTCCTAGTTTGGAAGTTTGTTACATTTATACACCAGAATTTTATGGGTTTTCTCTTTGTGAAAAAAATCCCTTAGGAAATTTGATACAAAGACTCTGTATACGGAGTAAAACTGCAAGATTAGACACTTGAAAATTAGGAGTTTTAATTTGTTTTCTGCTCCTGAAGTATCCCTTTCAAAATGTCCTAAGGAATATAGTAGTTATCTCCTTACTCTAAAAGACTACTATAAAGAATAGTAAACATCTGTATTTTTATGTGTTCTTTTTAAAGCAAGAAACATAATTTTAGGCAAACTTTTCCATATTGACATGCTGTGATTTGCCATTTGTCTCAATCTATTGCAATGAGACAAGGCAGTTGAGTTAGTATGTGTAACTGTGATAGCTCTAGCAGGTTAAGTCATTTCCAATTAAAAGATTCCTCTGCTTTTTTCCCCTCTGGGAGCAAAATGAAATGTTACTGCATGACTTCATTAGTAGGCATTTACAGTGTTGGCAGGTGATTATATAACCTCAAGATTTTCTTCTACAAAATGCATTGGTTTTGTAGTCAGAAAAACCTCTTCTTCCCTACTTTTCATTTGAGTGGGTTTTTAGTTGCAGGACTTTGATCTTTCCCAAATACATGCAGATTTTCCATTTAATTTAGATGAACCATTATATCAATTATCTGGAATAGACTTTAAAATGTCAATAATATTCTGATTCTTATTCCACAAGGAGCATGCTCAATTCTTAGATGAATTTTTCCTATCTAGAATTAACTAGTAGATAATAATTTTGCATACAGACTTTGTACTACTAACTGCCACAGTTGATCCTTTAGCAGTTTCTTCTCAGGGGTTTTCTGTGCTCTCTTTCCTGCCCGTTGTCAGATGGTTTCCTCCTTTGTCCACAACATTGTTGATTGTTCATATTTTGCAGTATATTGCATTGTTTTGTGATTAGGTTAGGGGATTATTTTTTATAAACCAATCCCTGAGGATTGGAAGTGTGATTGATACAAATTGCTTTCAAAATCTTGTTATATTAATCGTAAAGAGGAAAAAGCTCTCCCTGATATGTCTTAGAGATAGATCTAAAGACCTAGTTCTGAAAAACAGGGTTACCTGCTGCTTTTGCAGTATAATGTGATTTTGTCTTTCAGTAGTTTAGGATGCACATTGCTATGTGTCTGCTAAAAAAAACCAGTACTTTCTTTTCTATCATACCCTGAAAGTGATGCTACTTAGCAATTGTCTTTCCAGATAACCTTTAAAAATGTAAGCTCTTCTCATTGGGCCAAATCAGCTCTGTTCTTCCAAACAAACAGTAGTTTTGCTTGCAGTCCTTCCCTAGCCCCAAGCCACAAATGAATAGGTATGGCTGTTTCTGAACTTCCTCCCTGGAAAACAGGATAATCAGCAATGGCCATACATTTAAATAAGAGAAGTTCCACTTCAACCTGATGAAAAATTTACATTTGGGTTAGCATAGCACTGGAATGGGCTGTCCAGGGAGGTCTTGGATCTGTCTGGTTTTGTGAACATGTTACTTACATGCCACCTGTTGAGAGTGAGAACCCAGTGCTGCTTGCTTCTCATTAGAAAAAAAAAAAGAACTTGTCTAAAATAGGAGGAGGCCTGGAAAAAATTGAGTTAATTTACTAGGATAGTATAAAAGTTTAAATACAAATTAGAATGTTACTACTAATTATTCAGTAATGCAGTTCCAGTTGAGTATCAAGAAAGCTGCACATTCCTTCATTTTTCAAAATATTGTTTGATATAGGCACTTCAATTGTTTTACTAAATTAAATCAAAGCATTGGAAGTAATATAGCATGGACAGGTGTGAGGTGTCTTGTGTAATGTTCATCTGAACAAACTCTTTTACTTCTGGAGTATATACAAAAATGGTTTGCAAACTTTTTAAAGCTTTCTAAATAAATAATATTCTTTTGAAATGAAAAAAAGGGAGATGTGTCCGAGTTATTTTATTTTGTTCATCCTTATCTTTGTATTTAATGAGTTTTTATTCTGTGAGGCTCTGAAGCAATTTCTCTTTGCTGCAGACAGAATTCCCACAGCTCAGCAGTGTTGGTGCTAACAGAAACATCTACAAGAATCTTCTCTTTTCTGAATTCTGTGTTCAGATTCCCAACAGTTGTTATTCTGCCTGCGTAAATATGTTTATGTTGCCATTCTCATAGTTAATGAATGAATTAATTTCAATTCTGTTGGCGTTGGACGGTAGACAATATGCTGTAGTATCATTTTCTTTTTTTTTTACTTTTCCTTTTTTGAAGTTCCTGTATGGTAAGTGTGTGCACCATGGTTGTAGCAAAATCAACTCTGCAATTAGTGGGATAGACCATAGCAGGCTGTGGCCGACTGTCTCAGATTAGTGTGCTAACAACATGTGGTGTTTGGCTACTTGACTGATGCATTCTCTCAGTTTACAACCAGGAGAGAAAGGAGTCATTACAGCCATGTTCCTCTGGTTGTCCATTTTTTTTACCATCTTCTTTGCTTGATTCAGGCTACCTCAGTTCAATTTTGCAGTCCTGCCATAACAAGTATTCTGAGTTTTGGCTGGGCTCAGCTGCATTTCTATATGGCTTAGTGTTTGCCCATGAAAGCCAATTTATTGGGGCAGGCCTCTGGCAGAGAAGCATTTTGTACCTGTTTTCTTCTCAGCCTCTGAGAAAGAGGTGCCTGGTGAGAAAGTCTTGTGTTTCAGAACATTGTTGGATGAAGTAGATGCTCTTGTATATCTTGTAGTCTCTGTCAGTATCTTCCTACACAACCTCGGGAAAAATAAAACTATTCTGTGGGTGTAGTGAAGCTGAAAATACCCGAGGGAATTATTTGGGCAGCATATCACTTTAAGCTTCAGTGACTAGTACCCACATACTATTTTGATAACATGAGAAGTATCCAACAAAAGAGACAGAGATGTGTTAGAAATGTGTTAGAATTTTTTAACATTCTTGAAATAGCTGTTTTTCTTTTGGATGCCCTCTCAGGGAGAGTTTCAGTCTCCTTTGTTTATATAAGAAGCCCATTAAAATGAAGTTCTGGCTTTTGTGTTGCACAACATGCTTGTTTGAAGTTTAGAGGAGATACCTTTCTTTAAATAAATTCTTCAGCTGCTTCATTGTTAACAGTGCCATTGTTTTGCATCCTTTCAGCACCTTAATTTTAGTAGACTGAAATATAATATTGGCAAATTGAATTCATGTCACTGTAGGCAGTGAATCTTGAAAAAGGCTGGTTTTAAGATGTGGAACCTTTGCATTTGACTGTCCTGAACAGCTTTGTGAAGTGCTGCTGGTTGCTTGTCTTTGGCAGGAGTTAGTCTGCCTGAGCCAGCCAGTTTGCAAATTTTAGACGTCAAAAGCTTCTCTAAATCCCATTCCATTCTCACTGAATGACCTAATGTGTGTCTGAATGCATCAAACTGCATCTCAATCTGCTACCTGATAGGTAATACCTCAAAGGAGAGAGATGCCCTTAGCAACCTTAGGTGAGAGCATAAGAACAGCCACGCTGAGTTGGATCATTGTCTACTTTCTTTAGCAGTAACTGTTTGTGATGTCTGCTGAAAAAGAGTAAATCCAGGGTAAGTGTATGTGGTGTGTTCCAGAGAATTCCCCAGCTCTCTTCATCTCTGGGACATTTCAGAGCCGTGTGTTCCTGTCTATTCAACAATCCTTAATATGTCTTTCTTCTAAGCTTTTATTTTCTTTCCCTTTGGGCCTGTGTAAGATTTCTCATCCACCTTACAGGGTGGCCAACTGCCTGTTGTATGAAGATCTGCTTTCGTTTATAGTCAATCAGATTTCTACGAGTTTAATTTGATTCCTTCTACTTCTTCTGCTGGAAAAGATAACCATAGGTTCTTCTCATGTCACTCAATCACATCTCTTCCAGGCTGGAAACATTTGTCTTAATAAGAGGGTATTTAAATGGAAGCTGTGCAGGATGCTCGAGGAAGCTTCTTGCCCTTCTCCAAAGTTTTGACAGCTCTGGTATATGTTTTGTGAACTAAGGGTAAGGGAATTGCATGCAGTAGGCAAGGTGTAAATTTCTGTTTGGGCATAGGATTGATTTCTGGTTTTTGTCTCTTGCAAAAAAAAAAAAATCTAAGCCTTGATTATCTTTTAAAATTTTTTTTCATTTTTGTTGCTGAGGATTGGGATGATTTTTTATTAACCTCATTTTTGTAATTGTCATTTTAGAAATCAGCTGTCTATTCCATGCAATCCTTTTACAGTTTATCACATTATCCATGCCAATACTTCTTTTCATAGCTTTGCCTCAATGGATTTTCTACCTGCACTGCTCTTGCCCTTTTCCAGAACTGTTCTCTATATGTTAAACATGAGTTGCTCCACAGGAATCATCACTCCCTGTGAAAACTGTCCCATCTTTCCTTGTTCACTGTTTTATGCATTCAGTCACTTACCCAGGCAAAGATCTCTCCTATTTTCTCTCTTGCCTAGTTTGCCTTCCAGGCATTTAAAGGCCTCTGTCAAAAGTTTTTTGTGACTTCACATTGTGAAAAAGTGATTCTTACAGCCCAGCATAAAATATTCTTCACAATTAGGTTGCATTCATTACTTCTATATGTATAGAACACAAGTTTGTGTGTGTATGTGTGCAAAAATCAAATTACCATCTCCTTAGACATGTGGAACATTCTCAGCTGCTGATGAAATAACCTGCCCTTCCAGCGCCACAGAGTGCCAGTTATGCAAATAGGCAAAAAATGTACACAAAGCACATTTTATATGAAAATTAGGAATATTAGGGCAACTTATGAAATGTTCATCTGCATTTTCAGGAGCTCTTGTATCTGACACTTAATCATCTACCTTGTCAGAGTTAGATTTCAGACAAGAAACAATAGGTATCGAGCCTGGAGAATTTATGGGAATAATTAAATTAATGTTGTTGTGGTCTGTTAGCTCAGAAGGGGTTTGTTTGTTAGAGTTGGAGGAAAAGCCAAAGGATAAATGAGCATGGTCAAGTACAGACAACTAAAAATAAAGTGAAGAGATGATTTTATAGAGGCATTTTTTCCAAAATAAATAGCTGATCGAGGGTAGAACTTAGCTGATGATGAAAACCACTGTGACAAATGGCTGCAACATTAACACCAAGCTTGGTTAGTCAAATCATTCTTCTTTTATTTTGCAAATTGTTAGTGTTTGTTTACTTTTTTAGCTTTTATCAGTAGAAGTGTTTCAAAAAAGCAAAGAAAAACAGTCAGTAAGCTGTTTTTTTTACTTTGCCTTTATATAGAAGAGTTTAATAAATATGTTGGTGGAAATTAAAGGTGGTACTTTAGCAAAATTGTACTATATTTTTAATGGATAACAAGATTTAGAATCATAGTGGAAAATAGAATTATTTTAAATGACAGGAAGGTTATCTAGTTCAAACTCTCATAAAATGGGCCAGATAGGAAAGATATCTAGTGCAAACTTTCATAAAATGAGTGATTTAAAATTTCAGCATTAGACTTCTCACATAACAAATATGCTTTTGCAGTTACCATGCAGAATAGAAGTAATTGCCATAGTTTACTACTGCTTGGAACATTTGGATGTCAGTGTGATGATATTCACGTCCCATTATGTAAATGGCTTCTTAGAGAGGTAATTGTAATAACAACTAAGATTGTTACTACAGTTCTGTTAGATTAAGCCTTGCTGTACAACTGTTGTATACCGCATACACTAAGGTTGGACACTTGTCTTAATGGTATTGTGTGAAGTATGTTTTTAAAATGAAGTCCCTTAAAGGTGTCTGAGTTTGGATCTTGGTTTCTCCTTGGAGGGGGAAAAAATCACAAGAAGCTTTGTCTTCCTGAATTAAATGTATTATGGTAGTTAAAATGCTAGATCAAGAGCTAAAAATTTTATTCTGGGCTTGCTTTTGATATCACTTGTTAAAATCATCGAAGGACGTGAACAATAGGCTTATGCCTTCACTGGGAAGCGTTAAACCAATTTAAGCCAAAATTTGCAAATATGACTCATACTTTCCTGTGCTTGACTGGAAATGCTAGCAAAAAAATCTGGTTTTAGTTATGCTGCTTTCTTTATTCTCCAAACGGCAAGCCTGCTTATGGGTGCCTATTGTTAGGACAGACTGTACATTATTGGAGTTTTATGCAGTGCTTTGCACAGCAGTGTCCTTGCAATTTAGTTTTCTTGCATTTGCCATAAAATAAACAATAATCTTGATATTCAGGACCACCTGTGGTGACTTCTTAATTTTGAAATATTGGAACTAATAACCTTACTGTATCTGTAATAGTTCACAGTTTTGTGTGGGTTTTTTTATTCTGATACAGAGTTGCACATTGTAGAATTATTTTGTTTTTATGGCACTACTTACATTTTGAATATGAGTCTTTTTAGTGGTGATGCAGCAAATCTACAGAGTTCCTTTTTCCACGTGGCTTAAATTAGGTTTGTGTACCTAAGCAGAGTTTTGGGGAAGGCACATTACACTGTTAAACTCTGACTATCAAAACATGAATTGTTTGATGCAGGTTGAATCAAGGATATAACATGCTAGCAACACATTTTTGGGGATATTTTTTGTTTATTTGAGTTTTTGTTTGTTTGTTTTGTTATTGTTGTGTTAGGGGCTTGTTGTTTTGTTGTTTTGGTTTTTTTTAATCTTGAAGGTTTTATTTTATCTAGGAATAAAGACCCCGTGCCTTGTTACAACCAAGAAAACCACTTTGTTCTTGATGGAATGTCCAATATACTATACAAACAGGAAAAAAAAATCTCATATCCTTAAGTTCTCTAAACAGTAAGGTAGTTCTTTATTGCAATTTTCATTACTTATTATGAAAGATACCAAGAAAGGTATATCTTTTTGTACCCAGAGTGTGATGTAACAAGTGCCTTGTATATATCCTTGATTTGGTAAGCTCTTTAGGGCCATGTAATTATGTAAGACTGTCTGACACTGACATACTAAAAGACGCTCCAAAGGTTTAGTGGAATTTGCTTTCCTAATGGTAATATATTACACTTGAATACTGTGCATAAAGTTGTATAGTTTGCTGCTCAGTTTTATTTTTTTAACAATATATTCTCTTAAACTATGAATGATAGCTGACCTTTCCATTTCATGGGATTCATTTTAGTTGCTTGGCATATGCTTAAAAACCAATATTTAGGTAAATTTTATACAGCAGATGAAATACTGTAGGCTCAGTTATCAGTGACTGATGTTATGTGACATTTTCTCTGTGAATTTATATAGAACTTCTTTCAGAAGAATTGTGTAATGAGCCTCTTAATCATATTTTATGCAATTGGTATTGATGGATATGTTTTTCAGTGTTCAAGAGACTCCAGAGGACATGGCTGATTGGCTGATGATTCATTTAGGATAGACAGGTTGAACTGGGATAGAAACAAAACTAGTTATAAGAAGAACAAGGCACATTTTTACATGCTGTAAAGAAACATTCACGTGTGATATTGGTTATTCAGATAAGTATACACTGCACAACTATAACGTAGTTGATATTTGATGTGAGCATGGTCATTTGTCAAAGCAGTATTTTAACTTCTGTTCATAAATTCTGAATGTATTCTTTTTTGTTGTGATAGGTGAAAACAGTAAAGGAAAAATTACATGGCTTATGTAATGAAGAATAAGAACATGAAGCTAAGGACACACAAAGGTTATTTCAGGAGTAATAGAACAAAGTAGATGAAATAGATTATGATTTATTTATTTAATATTACTGTTATATGAACAGGGAATTGCTATTTTTAATACAAACTGTAAAGTGTAATATTTTGGCCTGAAAAAGTTTATAACCCGAACAGAAAAGATTATGTCAGGACTGGGTACTTTGTAGTCCAAGTGACAGATAAACTGAGGACCCAAATCAGAAAGATTGTGCTATTGATCAACAGATCATTGATGCCAGTAAGATTTCTCACTTGGCTAAAGTTGCACATGAAATGGAAACAATCCTGAGGTATCACATCATAACTGAGTTCCCTGAGCAGTGTGGGAAATTGATCTGAGATCTCTGAAGTGTTGGCTTACTTTCTGTATAGCTTTTCTGATGCCTGAAATGAGAAGTGCAATCAATTTCCCATAAAGAAGAGGCTATGGAACAGGTGAATGTACAATTAAGTGCATTCCCCACATGATGTGGGAAGTGAATTTGAATAAAATACTGCCCTTAATGAAGATGCCTATTTTAAAATAATTTTTTAAAGTATTGTTTAATTGTGGAGGCAGAAATTTTAGATGACAAATCATCTCTTTTAAGAGTAAAACAATGCTAGATAGTGTTAATTACTTAGATAATTCAATGCAACAAGATGAATAGCTAAGGAAAACCTTGGTGACTTCACTGATCAGTTCTTTAGCAATTAATTTGCTAAGTGGAGGTAATTATAAATTACCTGGGTAATTCTCTCCCAGGACATTATTATTGTGCAGCTAAGTCTGTGGTTGAACAAGAATTTGCGTAGGCCAGGGCTATGCTTTGGTGGGAAGTTCCAAATGTTTTTTTTGTGTTATAGTGGACTTGGATCTAGGGCTGCTGGTTGTTACCAAAGCAGTGTTTGAGAAATCAGAGGGAGGAAATATTACTCTTGGAGTACTGTAGTTTGCTGTAGCAAGCTCAGTTTACTTACCTGGTTTTGAAACCTTAGATTTCTTTTGAATGTTGCATTTAAAGTTGAATCAAACAAAAATGTCTCTTCACAATCTTGCTGAGGGAACTTTGAGATATTGTAGAGGTTATTGCTATGCACTGGTATCATGTACTTCTTTACATAGAAGGGAGGGTATTTCTTGAAAGCCTCAGGTCACAGCAGGTAGTTACTTATGATTTCAGTCACAGTGCTGTCTTTTTAACAGCATAAAGCATAACCATTTGTTCATTTTACATAATTTACCTGTCCTCTGACACTGCATATATTTGGATTCTGTTTTTTGCCTTTAAAGGCCACTAAGATGTGGAATTCATTGACAAAATTTGCTTGTTTAAAATACATACAGCTTGGTTAAGTTGTTTTGTGGTAATTTGCTGTTTGCTATGACTGACATGGCTGTAAGGTTGATGTGTACAAGTGAGGAAAAGCTCATTACTCTCATGGATATGAGTAAGTACCTGAGTAAGTAAGAAAATGACTCAAAGGCAAGGAGCAATTTATATGTCACCATTGTGACAGTGAGCAATTTGTATTTTGGGGATTTTGACACACATCTTGTGTATCTCTTACCCACGTATCTGTTCCTGAAGTGGTATGTTGTGAAGGAGTCCATATATGTTGCTGCAGTGCTGCCTGACTGGTACAATCAATGTGTCTGGACATTTTAGCAGTAATTTGGTGTTATTTTATGTCTGTTGTGCATTTTGCTTTTGAAAGCTAAACAATATGCTGAGCATGGAAAGTCAGGCACAATGACTGTGCTAAAATTCTTTGACAATTGTGCCTGGTTGCATCATATCTGATCATATCTAAGTCTTTACACCCTGTGCTTGTGTGTCATTCAGTTTTGAGCTCTTGTTGACTTTTGTATTCTGTGTTTCTAGAAGAAAAAGTTTTTATAAAGGTGCCTGTGACTACTCAGGGCCAAGTGTGGAAACTACAGGTGTGCTCTGTGTTAAATACTCACCAGCTTGCCACATTTCTTTGAAGTTTTCAAGAGTCCGAGAATTTTTTTTATGGCTTGAATATTTTTACCTAAGGACTGTGTTTTGTTTTCTTTTTCCTTTGGGTATAGTTCTGTAGCTTTGTTTCTGTTTCGGGTCAAGATTAGAAGAAGACTGGAGGGTTGATTCCTTCCTTCTTCCAAAAAGAGGAGCTAATAAAGTATCTGCCTGCCTCCCAAAAATAAGGCCATCCAAATCTGTAGCATCTGAAATAAGGGTGACCTCAGGTGGAATTCCACAAATGGAATGCATCCATTTGTGTCAGCATGTTGAGATCGGAATTTTGGAGCAGTTGCCAAAAAAATCGCAAGTGGATTGTACTTATTTTCCATTGGGATATTTGGTTTACTTACTTTAAATCTTAACTGAAATATCAGAATTTAAACAATCAATTTATTTACCACAGTGTTACCTAGTTATATGATTGGGTGGCAGAACAAGATCTGGATATTTAAGAAGCTTAAAAAAATTGTAAGTCCTCTCATTAGTGTGTTTTATTATAAAAGACATCTTTGGTTAACACTGGTAACCTGTGCTTTCAAATATCATGAAGGTCTTGAAGCAGAAATGAGGCATAATCAAATAGATTTTATTTCAAGCTGAAGTGCTTTAAAGTAAAGTATAATAGCATTGCTGAATGAAGTCAATAAATAACATTATAAATGTTTCATGCTTAGTCAAATTTGGTACCTTTTCTGATAGGTTTGACTTTGAGTTGTGCATTTGTCAAAATATTTTGTATTTCATTTGTTTTTCTTGTCTGTCACTTTTGCATTCACCTGAGATATTTATCTTATTGCCTCGTTTTTAATGTACCCAAGGGAAGATTAAAGTAGGTTAGTAGCCTTGTATTACAAGCATGACTGATGGATCTATATACGATCACAAAATCTTAGAGTGTTTTCAGGGATGCATCTGAAATTGGAGTTTAACAGCTCAACCATAACTCATTCTCCAGGTTTTGGTGAAGTCTCAAATCAGAATGTAATGTATTTTTTTTATGGGTAAAACTACAATATTCAGGTATAGGAGTGCAAATTAAAGGCTGAATTTGAGTTCATCTTCTGCCTATGGCAGAACAGATTTTTTCTCATGCTGGATTAAACCTCAAAACCATCAGGCTAAAAATGAAATTTGCATGTTGGTGAAGGCATTGTGGATCAGTGAGCAGTATGAAGTTCATTTAAGTGGGAGACTACTTTTCTGGAGGCTAATCAAGTTCAGCTGGATGTGAACTGTCTAAAGACCGTTGCAGGCCTTGTCTTTTGATCAAATTCTTTGGCCATGTTTCCTGAAAAATAAATGTAGTTCCTACTCAGTTTCAAAAACCTTCACAGAATATTTGAGGTGTGCCTACCCCAGAGGACAAGGGAAAAGCTACAGATGTCATCTATTTGATCGTTATGGTCCCTTCCAGCCCAGACTGTTCTATGATTCTCCACAAAGTCACAGTTTTGTGTCTTACTGGCAGATACAGTTCTGATAGCCCACTGCACTCTTAGGCTCTATCTGTAGTTATAAATAAGGTGAATGAGGGCTTGCCTTCTGGCCCTAAAAAGACTGGCATAACATGGCTTGTGACAATATGGCTAAATCTATGTGAACATTTTGGCTTTGTCCATGCTACCTATTTGGAACAGTCATGGCTTGAGTTATCTCCTGGACCATAGTCCAGACATTGCCTGGTAGAGTGCTGGTTGGCAGGGTCAAAGCTCTGCTGTAGGCTGTGTTTCTAAAACACTGTGGGTGATTATGGACAGTGACTGAGTTAGTGGCCTGATCCTGCTGACTTTACTATGTTAGGTGTAATAAACCCTGTGTAAAGACTATGTTAGAGTCTCTGTGTTAAAATAATCTCCTTAAGGTAAAGTTAGTGAGTGTACACAGAAGTCATAGAGGAATGATTCTTGGTTAACAGATAAGATTCAGTTAAGTGTTTCTTTGTATTTGTGAGCGTAATGCATTGTGGAATATTATCCCTTGACCAGAAAGAGAGCTGTATTGGTAACCACACTGTCTTAAGATGGTTCCTATGTTCAGGTCTGTAGTGTACAGGTTGTTACTGTAGAATGATTTGAGGACACAGAACATCTTTTACCTCTGAGCATTTCCAGCCTTTCAGGCAGTCAGTGACGGGTTGAGCATACAGAAGGTGTGCAAATCTAACCCTCAGCAGACTGGCGTTTCTTTGAGACTTTACTCTCTTTATTCAGGAATTGGTGTGTGAAAAATATTTTCCAAAATATTTATCTAGTAGTGAATTTCTGAGGAGAGAAGCTTATCTCTCCCAGACAGCAAACACAGGTCTGTTTTTCCAAAGAGTAGGTGGCTGATGAGTACCTTGCAGCTCCTGGCAAGCTCTGAAGCCACACATTAGCTACTAGATGAGAACAAAATATTCACCTCTGATACATTTATAATGGATAAGAAAAGTAGCTAAACTTGTTAGAAGTTTGTTTGTTTTTTTCCTCCCAAGGTATATTTCATGGATGTATCTTACTGTATTTGTTTAATAAAGCTTTTAAACTATTAAAGCTTTTTTTCTGTTGCCAGTTTGGACAAAGCTATGGTATCACTTTAATTCAACAGAAACTGCAAAATCAGAAGGAATGACTGTATGATAAATGTCATTCTTGTTTATATTGGATGATTTCGAGGAAACAGATTAATGACAAATTATGGTGTTTTAATGATGAAAAGTACTAATATTTTCTGAAGAAATTACTTATTTGCAGGAAGTATTCAGTTCTTGAAGTCACCTGAGTCTAGGTGAAACATGGAAAAGTTTGGGTAATGATGATGTAGTCATTCATATGTGCTAAATAGTTAGAGAGGGTAGAGCTTATTTTTTTCCCTTCAAATTCAGCACTGCTTGGTGGACAGATTGCACATATGAAGTCCAGTGAGCTTGCTGACTGTCTCAGCTTCTGCAGGTATCAGCCACAGTATAGAGAGAAGGCAGCAGGGATTCTGTCCATGAGAAGTGCTTTGTTACTGCAGTTCCCCAAGGTGTAGTTTGGTAGCCTCCATAATGACACTGAGTATAGCACAAAACCTACTGGGGATAAGTTTACACTTTCTTTAGTAGTGGCAGATGGCAGAACTGTTCAGTTTATTTGTTCACAGTTTACTGTTTAAAAACTCTGAGTGGTGTATTCTGTTAAAAAGGTGTGGGAGGGTGCCAAAGAATGGAGAATGGGGCTGATAAGAAGGGAAGGAATGGTAAATAGAGGTAGTATAGCAGGAATACAGGTCGGGAGGGAAGAGTGAAGGGCAAAGAAGTTTGATGGAGATGAGAAGAAAAAGATTCTCACAAGGATTCAAGAGGCTGAGTATGATTGCTTCATTCCAGGGAGATGCTGAAGACAAATTATCTGGATGAAAGGGAGAGTTGCTCTCCTCAGTGGTATATTCAGGGAAATTCCATAGCACCTTGCCTGTCTTCAGTTTAGACTTTATGATATGAGAAGCTGAGGCAATAACAAGTAAGGGGAGGTTGTAAGTTTAGGTGTCTGCATCTCCATCATTCCTCTTCATTTAATAAGCTGACTACTGCATTGCTCATGTTCCAGACTGAGATGCTTATTTGAAAAGGATTGCTTCTAAAAGACAGTTTTAACTGCCCCTTCTCAAGTAATTGTGTATGGTTTATTGCTCCTTCTTATACACAATGATACTATACATAAGTGTTACTTTTAGTGGTGCTTGTGTAGATTATTCTTTTTCCAGAGTCCAGTTACCTTTTTTATTGAATTATACCTTATTGTGTGACTGTTCTCACTGATTTCACCTGAATTACTTAACTAAGAATGTATATTGAAGAAAAGGATTTCTCTCAGTTTATCTAGAATAAGTTTTTGTATTTCTTTAATGATAAAAAGACTCAGTTACAAGATTGCTGTGGTGTTACTGAAAACTTGGTATAGATCTCATTCTGACTCTCAAGGCTGCTGCTATTGGGAATTCTTTTCTAAAATTGCTTAATGGCATTTCTGGTTCTTTTCCATAGGCAATGTTCAGTCTCTGCATGGTTGAGAGTGAAGCTGATGAGGTGAATTTACACGGTGTCACAAGCCTTGGATTAAAACAAGCCCTGGACTTTGCATATACTGGACAGGTATTGTACAGTTCTTCAAATTAAGAAATACAATCAAAAGCAACTGCAATAAAAATTGACTATGACCTTTTTGAATATACTGGAAAATATTTTTCTTGTGCAATGCTCAGTACAAGCTATTTTGATTCAATATATCTTAATTTTCTTATATTTGTGGTAGATTTTTTTTTAGAAAGATTGTTTAATAAAAACACTGCTTTATGTGCATCATTGTCAGGTAGGGAACCATGTAGGGCTTGCAAGCCCTTTTTATGGTTGCCTGACTATTCATGAAATCTTAATGTGAGTTGAATCTCCTTGCTAAATTATATGTAAAGAAAAGTGTTTCCCTTATAATAAATATTTATAAACTCTGCTGTGTTTGACAAATTATATAATTGAGGGGGAAAGTAGTCTCTTACTCTCTGGACAGATGCAGCTGAGGCATCTTTGTAAATGAATATAGGTACTATACATCTTCATTTTGGCCTATTCATTATGGTACTTCAGAAATTGCAAAATGATGCTCCTTTTCCCTCTGCCTCTTACCAAAAAAAGCCCCTCAAAACAAACGAACAAACAAACCACCCAAAAAAATAAAAAAAAGGAAAAAATATTTGTGACCTGCCATATCTCTGCACTGCATGCTTGAAGAGTGTTGCTGTGTGACTTTGTCTCAGTACAGAGTTCATGGATAGTGGGCTCAGAACACCCAGCTATTTTTGCTTTAGACTTTAAAATTCTAGATAACCAAACTATTTCTGGAATATCACTACAGCAGTTGAGTCCATTGACGCACTAGTGACGTTTATTAGTTAATTTTGAAAAGGAAAGCTTAAATCCATACTATGATATTCTGAAGAGCTGTTGGGTTATAAAAATTTAAGGCATAAATTTTTATGCTTCTATACTGTGAATTGAGTATACAGCCTTATGTGGGATTTTTGTTTTTTTGTTTTTTCTTTTTAAAGGAAACTAAGTAGAAATAAGAGGGGGGAAATATTACTTGTTTTAAAGGAGCTATTTTTGTCAGCAGCCCAGAAAACAGTTATGCTTTGGCATTGGTCCTGGAGATTAGCACTGGTATTTCTTTGAAAAAATATTGAGTTTGTGCTGTTTTGGAAAGTGTAATTATATGTTTGATATAAATGATAAACAGAGACGCCATACTATATTAGTGCATTAGCTGAAGATCTCAGTACATGACTTGTCATTGGCATGCTTTGTTTTTCTTTCAGTTGCAAGCTTTTGTTAAAAATTGAGTGTCTTTGTTAAAAATGAAAATGTTAGGTGCCTATATATCATCATATTAGTATTTTAAAACTATAGGTTGATTATTCTGAAAACTCTGGTTAACAAAAGTATCTTTTTAGAAGATGGGTTGTAATTGATTTCTATCTGACCCATCCCATCTGCTGTGATTAGAGATATTCCCCATCTTTCTGCAAAATTCAAAGTCTAACAAACCCATGTAAAATACATTGAGAACCTCTGAAAGGATGGATGTGGCTTTTATGTAACCCAGCAAGTGACCCCATGTTTCTTCCAGGATAGTATCCTCAGATCCCTAGGAAATATGTACCTTCTGTCATTGGCCCTTTAGAGACTTTTCAGTCTCTCAGGCATAACCTACTTCGGATAAGTGAGTGGGTTTCCTGAGTTAAATATAGATGTGCACGTATGTACAGCTGCTCATACATAGAAGCAATTATAAGGCAAGGCTGGCTTTGTCATGTCTGTCAGATGCACCAAGTGCTACTTTGATGCCCAGACAAATGAGAAGGATTCTGTAGGAGTTATCATGTAAAGATGCCTTTGAAGCACATCTCAGTGAAATGTGGGTCTGAGAATTAGCAGTGTCTCATTTCCCTTTCATCCTTGGAATTCTCTTCTGGCATTGTGTATGTATTGAGCATTGCTTGTGTTCTGACTCAGACTGACAGAATCCGGGTGAGCATTTCAAGGTAGTGAGTGGGAGTAATCCACAAAGGCTAATAATAAATAAGTGGATTACTCTGTGCTTATATATCAGAGAGTCCTGAAAACAGAATCGTCTTTAGCTTGGTTTGCAAACTCTTCCTGTTTTTATAAGACAAACAAAATATTTCTCAGTAATCCGACAGTCACTCATGCCAAATATAACCTTATATTGCTCTATTAAAATGAAAAACCATGAACTAACTCTCTTCTTCTTTTTTTTTTTAAATCACATTTGAATGTTAGTTCAAAAAATTGGTGTTTCCCTAGATAACGCTGGAACTCCCTAAAATATCCATGTCTAAATAGATAAGTAATTACTTGCAGCTTTCTTCTCTTTACTTCTTTAATAGACTACACTTGTATTTGGCACATTACACTGCAAATTGAATGCAACTTTCTGTGTAAACTAATATACTGGAGACATCTGGTGGAAATATTTAATATTACATGATGGCAGTATTTGGTGTCTGCAGTTTTGAAAGTTATTAAAAGGAAGAAATTTAATTGTGAGGATGACCATGGAATCTGAAATTAAACTCTGTCATCCTTGCCGCTTTTTGTTAATTTGAAATCCTCCTGTGGACTTCAAATACCACCTTCATTGTCCTGTCTACTTAGGCAGACAGTACCTTATTGTTATTACTGTTGAAAATATTTTGCTTTATATTAAAAATTGTTTGTTCAGAAGAAAACAATGTTTCAAAACTCAAGTTAAGTATAAACAATATAACTCCAACAGATCTAATCTATTACTATGGTCCTTAATAATTACAAAGAAATATATTTTGATGCAGAAATAAATCAAAACTGACAAAAGGAATGGCAGTAGACTTTGATTTTGTTCATTTTATGTATGTTCACAGTAATACTTGAATAATATAATCTTCAGCAAAAAATGTCTTAGGTATGTTTCATCTTGTCTGTAGGCATTTTACTAGGTAATCCCCATATTCAGAATTCAGAGATACAACTCTTTTCCTTTTTAGTTGACTCTTTTCCTGTTGTGGTTGCCATGTCCTTTCTTCCCAAGAGGGCTTTAAGGTCATTCTTTCTTTTACCTCACAGCTGGCAGTGGTAAGGCCAGGACAGAGTCTCAGTGAGTAGATTACTCACCCTTTCTTCTCACAAGGGCATTTTGTGAGTGTCAGATGTGCCTTGGAAGGGAAATGGATCACGTACAATCAATTTACAAACTATATGTTTTAGAACAATCATATAGCGAAGCATTTCTTGGCAAAGAGTTTGGAGCTCACAGTTCCTGCTGTCAAAATAAGAGCCTTAATCACTGTGTCAGAGACTTATGGGCACTGTTGTCTACTCTTTTTTACTACCTTTTTAAATTTTTACTCGTTTCTTAGAAAGAGACATAATCTTACTCGGGATAGCCGCTGTAAATAGGTCAGTGTAGTTGGCTGAAAAGTCAGAGGAGCACTGGCTTTAATTTGCAGTGGATTATTGTGATCCTAATTCAACAAAAATACAAGTGGAGTCCCATGCATACTGAAATGCTTCAGATTTGGATCTTTCTTCTTTGCTAATATGTTCTATCATATGTCTTTAGTCTATGGTAACAAATATTTTCTGTTTAGATAGAAATTTTTTTGAGGATCTCAAAACACATTACAAAAGCAAGTAATTTCTGTCCTTATTTTGTTGCATCACAGACAGGAAATTAATTTGGGCGAAAATAACTTTTCAAAGACAGCACAGCACACTAGTGGCTTCTTAGTACTTAATACCAAATTCTCCTAAATCCCATTTTCCTAATTGGCTGGTCTGTTTTTTCCCCTAAACACTAATATTTTGTTTTTGTATGAATAGAAATTACATGTTCCTTAAATTATAATATTATCCTGAATTAGTAAAGCTGAAATGAAATAATTAATGAGGAACCCTTATATATGAGGCTTTTTATGTTCAGCTCTTTCTCCCATAGTGAATTTTGGGGTAATTTGTCCTGTGATGCCTTCTTAGCCCAAGGTTAACACAGCCTTACTTCCTAACTATGGCATATTAAAATGTTTCCCTGTATTAAAAGCCACATACAAAGTTGCACTTGCAATGATTCAAAAATAGACTTTAAACTTTCTGTTATTTACATATTTAACAGGTTTACTCACAAAATGCTAATGTAGCAGCAGCATTTCCATAAAGGTAATATGGGTTTATTATTCCAGTTAGAAATCTAGAACTTCATTTTATTTCCAGGTATGTTGCTCCCAATATTACTTCAATGCATTACCAGTGTGAGTCCTACTTAACTATTGCCTTTGCTTTGTATTCAGTTAGTCTGAAACCTGTCATCCTCTTAACAGCTCTTATTGCTTTACCAAAAAGCTTTCAGGAATTGGTAGAGTACCATCATGTGATTTTTCACATCTACACACACAAAACCTGATTAGAGTATTATCTTACAGCTTCTTTTTGAAACTGGTCTTTTAGCTTTCCTATTTATTTAACAAAAAACATGAAAGAGTAAAATATCTTCTTAGATAGTAAAGAAATAGTAGAAATAATTATTATTTCTAAGTACAAATATTTCTCCTTACAATTTCTTTGATTCCTTTGTAGAATCTTGGCTTTCATCTTTCATCTACTCTCCTCCTCATCTGATGCTGACAGTTTTTCTAGTGATCAACCAGTATTTTATCTGCCATTTTTAGTTAAGACCAGGGTAAGGCAGCTGTCAATATCGTAGTGCCTCTTATTGTGTTAATTCTCTCTTGTGGGTGGAGGTGTATTGCAAAGCTGTATTGTGATGGTTGATTTTCTTGGGTAAGTGACCTACTGCATCCTGTGCACAGCAGTTCCACTGGCTGCTTTTAGATTAAAATGATTCAATTAAATTACCTGCTGTCCCTAGCAAAAGTGATTTCGGCTCTTTTCTGCTGGGGACAATATGTCAAAGTCATGGATAACTGAATACAACAGGTCTCTGTCTTACTACAAATACTCAATATAATTTTTCAATGCAATTTCAGAGCAAAAGATATGAATTTAATAGTTAGATTTGGACACTTCCTTTTTCACTTCTCTCAGGATAATCTTGTTTCTGTATATAGCACTAGGGGCTACAGCTAGGTCCTAGGTTCACAGTTCAGCTACAGATTGCCTAAAAGGCTTAGATGAATACAGAGCTTTAATTAACTCACTTTATGCAGTTCATTGTAGAGAAAATTAAATATTTCACTTTTTTCCTCTGGACAGAAATTTAGCTATGGACAAGACAGCTTTTCTAGTGCTGAAAGTGATTAAAGTAATGAAACACCTTCCCAAAGAATAGTGCATTTGCTTGGAGTCTTGCTTATCCAAACCCTCTTTAATTATTGTAATGGTACTTAATAATGGTGTGAATCTATGTCAGGGAAAGTTCAGGATGGATGTAATGAAAAGGTGGCAGGTCACTGAAACACTGGTCCCTGGTTCTCCAGGGAAGTGATCATGATACCAAGCTTGTCAGAGTTCAGGGAATGACTGGACATGTGTTTAGTTTTGGATAGCCCTGCAATTAGAGGGCAAGCCCTGCAAGCAGGGAGCTAGAACTAAATGATCTTTATGGGTGCCTTCCAAATTGAAATATGCTGTGATTTTCTGATGTGTATGCTGTGCACTTAACTTGGATTTTCTTCTAATTTTCTGGAAAAATATTTTGATGTATCAGAGAAATGCTGGTTGTGATGCTTTCTAGCATTGGCTAATGAGACATCTGGATTTTGTAGCAAGTGCTACCAAACATTTTGTGCCAGGGCTTTGGGCAGTTGCCTGCAGGGGACTAGAATGTTCTTTCCTCACTCACTTTCTTGAAGCAGCACTTGTCAGTGTGCAAGGAGATCAGTATTCAACTGAATCATGAATGATCAGGGAGACAGGCAGAAGTGCTATCTAGTTGGGAGTGAAATGCAGTCTAAATTACTTTAAAAGAAAAGTTAAGGTGTTTGATTGCTTTTAAGCACACGGAATGATCTCCATCAGGCAAAAACAACCAATACCTGTGTTTGATGCCTGTCCTATTTGAAATGCTGATCACTGCAAGTGGAGTAAAGGAGGATTTTTTTTTTCTTCAGAGTTGCAAGAATTTTAAGAATTTTTTTTCCTTGTTTTCTGTATTAAATTCCATACAGTTTACTTTCTAGAATATTCTGGCGGGGCTGCATATTTCCTCATACTTGGAAAATGGGATTTAGGAGAACTTGGCATTAAGCACTATGAAGCCGCTAGTGTGCTGTCTTTGGAAAGTTATTTTCTCCCAAATTAAATATGACTACATATTTCCTTACTGTTACAGCATATATAATACTGGTGTATACATATAAAATACTGGTGTATTTTTAATGTTAATCATGCCACCATCTCACTTTTCCATTGTCCCACAAACAGCTGTGTGGAAATGAGAAAAACGTGGGAGAGATACGAGTAGCTGGAATGAAGGTGATAAAAGTGCATCTTCAACCTTTCGATCTTTGTCTGGGTATGCAGTTCAGTCTTCTTGAGTCTAAAGCAGCCATTGTTTCGTGTCTTTAAAAATCTATGGATAAATATAGTGGCCTGCAATATTCAGGGAATAGAATGTTTTAGTTGTTCTTTCCAGATATAAACCTCACGAGACCCCACAGATGTGACAGTTAATCTGGATCTTACCTTCTCCCTCAGGCTGTTAAGTTGATTTGTTGGAAAGGACAGTTTAAGGAGTTTCCTTTTTATTCTTTTTTTGGCTGTTATTGCCCTCTTTGCTCTGACCTTATTTTTTTTTTTTTTGTAGGCATATAGGGCTTTGTTAGCTGTAGGAGGGTGGGTTCAGGAGGCATTAGAAGAGTAGGAGGACATTTTTGATCTGGACTATGTGGAGGTGAGGCCTGAGTAGTTGTTCTTAGGAAAGGTTGGTGGTTCTTACACACTCTGTTGCCACAAGTCTCAAAGAAGATTGAAGAGAGAGGCAAGATACATGATACCAGTTAAGTATTTTCCCATGCTTGCCCAGAGTCCTAAGGTGTTGGAGGGGATGCAGGTTGAGTTGGGAAAAAAAGAAATAAATCTTGGGCTAAGAGGGAATAAATTCTAGTTTTGAACTGCTGGCTGGAGGGTAAAAATAGGGGGCAGGGTGTTAAGGACTTGGGTTTCTATAACAGTGGGGCTGGTTATAAAATTCCCTTTTCTGCCTCAGTATTGTGCTTTACAAGGTCAGGTTTAATTTACCATTTTCTAGTTCTTGCATTTTAAGAGAAGCTTTCTGTAATATGTCCAGATAAGTTTCCAGATAGATTAATATTGTATGTCTAAAAATAGTGGATCTAAGAAATTATATAATCTGCCTTTCTGGATCTCATGACCACAGCATTCTGTTACCAACAGCCAGATTTTGCATTGCTTTCAATCCTTTGGGCTGTGGATCTGACCACAGAAGGGACCAGACTGTATTTTATGCATCCTCTCTGGAAGGTTTGTGGCATGATGCAGGAGTAGAAAGGCTGCTTTGAGGAGCAGGTTTCCTGTTTGAAAACATTCATTGTAAGAGCAAAGTATTTTGTCAAAGTAAATTGGTTTGAAAATGAGCAGTATGTCAGGCTTGATGGCTTAGGAAAGAAAGTTACTCATGTATCACAAGATCTGCCTGTTGTGTACAGGGAAAAGGTGCTGAAGGGAATTTTCTTGGGTACCATCATATGAGAAGTTGAAAGTATAATCAGAGAGAAATTGAAAGTATAATGAAAATTAACCCTTTGAAATAAGGATTGAATAGAGACGTGATTGTAAGGTGCAGCCAGTTGCAATACCTGAATTGCATCTAATTATTCTTAATGTAAAAATAGTACAGTAACCAGTCTAATGTAGCCTGTGTCATGAGAAAGCACATTCTTCACTGGTGAAGGTTGCCGTTTTTGTCTGAATTTGACGAGTCCAAATTACTCTTAAGTTTCTGCCCCAGTAATTATACCTCATAATATTTGGATTGAGGATGGATTACAGAAAATTACTAAGCTTCTCTCTATTTTTTCATACTAAAATTTATGATGAATTTTGAAGTTGTGAATCCATTGTAGACCTTAGTTTCACTCTCCTTAATTGCAATAAGCATCTTTCTGTAGATCTCACATCTATTGTTTTGAGAGTTAGACAAGCAGAGGAGAGTCAGTCACTGTGTGTGCTTGTGGTGTGCATTTGGTGGTATTTATGTGCATTTACTGTTAATATTGAGCTGGAAGGTCTGTATAACATATAAACACTTATGCTGGTAATTAATAAAAACCAAGAAATTTTTTTAGTATATAAAAGCTCAAAGGTGTGGAATAATTGTGAATTACCACAGTTTCAGTAGAAAGAAGGCTTGCAATATTTTCTTCCTTCTTTACTTATAATTTTCTTTTCCTTGTGGATTTTACCAGCATGCAGTTTCCCAATAGTAAACATTTAGCATGGATGAATTAGTATTTTTTGCCTATATCCAAATGAGTACTGAATAAAACATCAGGTAGTTCAATTTAAAGCAAAATTTTGTGAAAAGATAAACTAGACTTTCCTCTGTTATCTTGGGAAGCACAAAAGTGATTTTGTTTTCTCAGTAGAATATAGTTTGCATGGTAGAGGAGGGCTGTAAAAATGGAAGAACGTCTCTAGGAAATACATCTGCCACCTTGAAATGAACTTTTGTTGATGACTTTGTGCAAATCATCTCTTGACAATAGCCAGCCACCCTCCTTGCCTCTTGTCCTACTTATCTCATGGTGTTGCTAATATTATTTGTAAATGGATTGCTGTAGCTTTAAAAAACATTAATATTATCACAGTTAAATATAGCTTGTCTGTGCCTACAAGGTACTAATCTGCTTTGGGTTCTGGTTCTCTGGCTGGCATTTAATAAGGAATGTGCCATAGGACAGCAGCTTCTTCCATGTCAATCATGTGTGAATAAAAAACACTGCAAGGTCTATACCAGCTTGTTTAGTCTGACCTTGAGTTCTCACTTGAAAATATTTGAGAGCGACATGCTTTTATTTATTTTGTTTGTTTGTTTTTAATATCCATGTTATTTGGAGATATTTTTGTTACTGGAATCAATTCTAACTTTCTGTTCAACTACCTGTCATCATTCATAGCAACCTCAGTAGCACCAGCCAAAAACCTGGATTGTGCTGGGCCTGATTCTCATTTACAGCAGGATCCTTACATGAATTTCTGGCTAGATGAAGAACCTTCATGTTTTATATAGTATGTAAATGACATACAATGTTCATTTAAAACCTAGTATTAATAAATGTAGTGATTTGTACAAGCCTTAAGGATTTCATACACTGCCAGAACTCAATGTTAATGAGCTCTTGATATAAGCAAGGACCAATTGCCTACTCTCCTCCTTTTAATATATCTATTATGTTGGAGATATTTTGTGGTTTTGCTTGAAGAAATGCATAAACTTTTTTTCATTTCCCTCAAAAATAGTTAAACTACAAAAGATGCAGTTGAGTATCTTCCCTTTTGTTTTTCATTTTCCTTATTCCATTGCACTTGATGTATACAAATGATACTATGACATAAAACTGAATTGTGTGAGCAGAAAGAAAAGGGTCTGAAAGCACTCTTTACTTCTCTGTGAAGCAGTGAGAGACTGACCTCATGTGGTGTGAAACCAAAGTTGCCAGGGGAAGTACAAGGATAAAATTCAATAAATGGAGCAGCTTTAAAAATTTAATTGTTCTAATGCATTTCTGATTTTTTTTTGATGTTGTGCTACTTAAAATATTTTAGTCTAGATAGTTTGTAATCTGATTGCTAATAAGAAATTGACCAGTGTCCATATTTCCAAAGACATTTTTGTGTCCCAAAAGGGATGCTCTAACAAGCTGACCCCAAGACACCGGTCTATGAGCTGTGGCCCAATTATCCTTACTGCTGCCTGTGCATGATTTTAATTGAAATGAGTAGGAGTTTCATGTGGGCAAGTAACTGAATAATCAGTCTTGTTTTCCAAGCCCTTCCTGACACTTCCCTAGCAATGTGCTCATTGTGCTTTCAGAGCCCTGCTCTCTAAAATAAAGACAGTGGTTGGGAAAATTATAAAGTGGCACCATGCAAAATAGGCAGGGTGTTCCTAGTCTGTATGTGTTTTACATGAATGAATAATATTATTAGTGGAGACTTCTGAGTCAATTCTGTTGGCCTGATTTATCAGTATATGTGGAAGGATCTAAGTATACAGATAAGACAAGGAAGTTCTGTTATTTTGAAAAGTCTCCTAAAACAGCACACATTTAGTTTGAAAGGATTTAGAGGGTATTGTGACTTAGGGACTCTCACAGGAAAAAGAAAATAACCAAAATAAAGTCTAAAAATCCTTTGGAAAATTCAGATGGATTTTAGAAAATCAGTCCCTATTCTCTAAAGATTTCCCTATATGCTTTATTGTATTCTGTTTGTTATGTTGACTTAAATACCTGAAATAACAAAGGCATTTAATATTTTCTACAAGTACCTGAGTGCATCGTCCAGATGACAAATCTTCCATTTTCTTCTTTACAGATCCTCTTGGAACCAGGGGTGATACAGGATGTCCTAGCAGCTGGGAGTCATTTGCAGCTGCTGGAGCTTCTCAGTTTATGTTCTCACTATCTCATTGAGGTGAGGCTTTTTGGCCTGATAAGCTGTTTCTCTTTGGTACACTTTTGTTTCAAGCCTAATTTCTAAATCTAAATGCCAAAAACTGGATTTCAGGAGAACTGAATTTTGGGTGTGATTTGGGTATCACTTTATGGTAGATGCTTTATCCTTCCATCCATTTTGTCCATTTCATTCCTGAAAACAAGAATGGTCCAGTGATTAATATCTGCACATGGGAGGTTGATTCCTCCTCTTATCAAGAAATTTGGTTTATTCTACTTCAGTGTACCAAACGTGAGGATATTTCCCTATTAGGATCATTAATATTGTGACAAATTCAGATGTGTAATTCACAACAGAATATTGACATGTATTCCAGGGCACTACAACCTCTCACTGAAGGAATAGGGCTTATTTTAATGGTACCTTATTCTCAATAAGCCTTATGTCTGTAATGCCAATGCATTTATCAAGAAAAAAATTGAGTTGTGATGAAGATTTCTTTTTTTGTGCTTGGCTTTTATAGGAAATGGCTTATGATGGTAGCAAGAACACAGCTTTGACGGGTGTCTGTGAAAAACCGTCTAAAAATAAAATGGCAGTAGCAGTTGTGAAATGGGATGTGATAACTGCACCTGGGCAGCACTTGGGCATGGAGATGCACATCAGCACAGTGCTCTTAATGTGCACTTGCCTTCCAACAGCATAACTGCCTTTGAACAGTTGGAGTGTGCTTGGCAGCATGCTGAGCTACTGAGCAACAGGGACATGCAGAATCTCATAAGAACTTCAGCATCTACTTGAAGGCTTTGTGACTTACAGGGAAAGAATCTGCTCTTTGAGTGTTAACCTTAGGAAACCCTTCAAAATGTATATTCAGATAATAAGTTGGTATTAATTTGTGCATTATAACTTGTTTAGAAAGTTAAAGGAGCTGACAGAGGGCTGCAATTGGTACAATTTGTTTCTTAGGAATGCAGGAAGAGGTTTAATTTTTCTGAGAAAACAGACATGAGTTATGATGGGAAAGATGGTTGGTTTGAGAAATAAACTGCGAGGTACCAAATAAGCCACAAAACCATTTGTCAGGCAGGCATGGGAAACGGTTACTGTTATAAGGAAGATGTAGATATAACACTGGTAGTCATATACAATGTATTTAATGGTCCTCAAACAAACCAGTTGTTGTGAGTATGTCTTTGATTCTTATGTGGCTCTTTGTCAGAAATTGAACTAAAGAGACTATTACAGCAAAGAAGCTACAGAAAATATTAAAGAGTAGGGAAAAGTCTGTTTGTTGTGCTCATCGAGTAGGGATGTGAGACGGTGTAGGAAGAGGGCAGGTATATGCTCAACATAAATCCTTGTGCTAACTTCTTCTATTACCTGTGTTGAGTAGCCTCTGGTATTTGTAGCTCTTCTCTTAGCACCATCTTAGTACTTTTAATCCCAATGCCATTGCAGGGGAAAGACAGACAACTACAGAGTTAGCACTGCTTTGAATCTTGCCCTTAATATGCAAGCTGTAGTACATTATTTAGAAATAGATTTCTAATGAATTAAAAAAATAAATCAACCCCAAAATCACACTAGCCCCATAAAAAACCCAATACTATGGAGTTAGTAAGTATTTCTTCCAAATTGCTCTGTAATTAACAGAGCAGTAAAATTTTTCTGGACATGACAGAGAAACCTTTAGGTTGGAAAAGCCCTTTAAGATGATGTCTAACCACAAAATAACTTGCAAAAAAATCTGAGGCATTTTAATTCCTCTCCTGCTAGTGCTTTTCCTGTTATCTCATGTCTTTTGATGCATTTTGTCTCATGCATCTGTTTGTTTGCTTGTTTTTTCTATTTCTACAACTTACAAGATTGCTGTGTCTTTCATGAGTCATAGAAACCACAACTTTGTGACCTGCAGTTGCTGTAGGATGTGTGAAAGATTTAAAAAAGCACTGTTGTGCCCTGAACATTGTGCCAGGGTAGGACAACTGGAGCTACACTATTGTAAAAATTAAGAGGATATGGGACCCAATGTTCAGATGTACAGTAGTGGAGGTAGGGAATAAAACAGTTAAGTGAATGAAGGGGAAAAAAGAGGAGAATATGTGTTGGAAGACAGAGAGCAGTGCTAGTTCTGTAAACTATTTTTGAGTCAGGGTCTGATGTAAAGGTTTGGAATCTGCATGCACATCTGTGAGGTGGCTGGAGCTTATATCATGGTGGGATTTAGGCTGTATTTGACTTTTTTAATGGTATTTTTTTGATCAAGTTCACCTCTGCAAGGCGTACATGTAGACAGATCGGCAGTCTGAATAGTTCACAGTAAGAATTCACCTGTCTTATTTGTTTTGTATTGTTGCAGTCCATGCAAGTAATCAGCCTTGACTGGTTGCTGTAAGTCTTTTTAACAGGGGTCAACAAGGTACTGCGTGTCAAAACTGTGATATCTTTCAGGTTCAAACTAATTAAATCAAATATCTGTTTATGTTCTATATATTATTGTGTGACTTTAAAAAATAGCTCTTGCCTTATTTTAGTACTATCTGCAAATATAATCTAAGTAGTTAAAAGAAGGCTTATCCTCTCTTAAAACCACTTGTTCTCTCTGCAGTTGGTAACTGGGGTGTATTGTCACCCCACATGCTGTGATGCAGAAGCTGGAAAGGGAATAGTGCTTGCCCTTTCTCTTCTCTCTGATGAATAAGTGTGCCAGAGTTCTTAACTTACAGTGCTCCTGAATTACTGTGAGCTGTTCAGATATCATGAATTTAGCTTACTTTAGCCTAAATTCAGGAAATACAGTGTGTGGGATCTAGCTGTCATTTATTGTTGTGTAATGATGACACAGAGTTTTAACTTGTTAGGATTGTCTTTAACTGTTTTGATTAGACCAAGCTTTTCCTGTATGAGTGCTGCTCTTATTGTTAGCACTTGTTTCAGCTCTTCTCTAGATGTTCCAGCCTGACAGTTCATTGGAACTGTCTTGAACACTTTCTTCTCTTTCTGATACTTTTATCTGGGACCTGTAATAAGGCCATGCATTTCAATAAGGATGGGGTTGTTTGGCTACAAATGCAACTGGCATTGCCAGCTCATGTACCTGTTTTGAGGCACATTGGTAGTCTGTGAGGTTCCAAAGAATACTGTAACGATCTGATTAATCTAAGATGATTGTTGAAGTGTCTGATTGTCAAGAATTATTTCTAGATCACTGGGGACAGAATAATTTCCAGCCAATGCTGACTTTTATATTGACTGGTCTTTAAGGAATTTCCTCTTGGTTGTCTCAGAATAAACAAAATGTTGTTTTGACTATGACAGATCCTATTTTTTATAGACTAAACAGCTTAGAGGACTTTGATTTTTTTTATTAATTAAAAAAATCTTTAGCAAATTGTTTAAATTGCATTTATAGCAATTTTTTAAAAGAGTTCTCAATCGAAGGAAAGACAGGAAAAAGGAGAGGAACATTTTCTCCCTACCCTCAATTACGTAATGCAGTGGAGGGGTCTGACAATACTGGTAGTTTATGAAATGCATTTTTTCATCTATAAACTTCTCATTAACAAGTGTTCTGTAGCATCTGTTTTAATTTGAAAACTCATGCACATTTTAGATTGATAATTTGCTAGTTTTTATTTTGAAACTGCGGTAAATAATATTTTCTTTATTTGCAAACAAGAGAAATGCCCAAGTATTCCTTACTTTTAGTCTTAATTCCAGCTTTACGTAGTGCAGACTTTTCCCCCCATATCAGCATTGTCATACCTTGAATTATGATTATTCCAGAACTTCTGCTGTTTGGGGGTTTTGTTTCTAGCTTCATTTGTAGAAGGGGACTCTTTTGAAGCATGCTGATGTATTTTATTTGAGATACATACATATTCATGAATCTCATGTCATCTGCATAATTCTCAGGTACATTAAACATTGAAACAAGGCTTGTAAGCACACACATCTGTCTCAGGCTGAACAAACGGTAAGGCAATGCACTTTTCTTAACTGCTGCAGAGGTGTGGGAGAGCTGAAGACTTGAACTTTGTGTACCTTCAGTGGCACTAAGGTCTGTGATCACTCACGCAGCATTTGCTTGCAGCCTGCACATCCAATTCTCTTAGGTTCTTGTTTCCCAACTTCCTCCTCCAGCTCAGGTTGATTGTCAGTTTTGGCTGAGGTTTTTCAAAGGAGGCTAACGCAGAGAGCTGCAGCCAATAGGCAAACTTTGAAATAGAACAGGAATGGGTTATCTGAATATCTCCTTCACCTTTTAAAAGTGGACCATATTTTTCATATGATATAGGACAAAGCAAGAGATAGCTAGTTAGAGGCATTAAATATGATGGCCATCTGAAAATTGACTTTTTAAATGGTATTGTAGAGAACATGGTATTAGGTAGTGTGTTTGTGATGACCTATTTTTACACTTTACAGTTTGTGAATGTTTTTCTGAAGGATACATGACAACTTTATTCTTATGCAACAGAATAAATGTGTTAAAACATTTATTCAGAACATAAAAATGTTTGTTTCATGAGTATGTCTGAGTTACATAACTAGTTGTAGATCTAAGAAATTTTGTCTTTTTCATCAACTGTTTGGTTATTCAGTACCAGAGAGCCACAAACTGCAAATTATTTCAACAATCAAAGAGTTTTAATAAGGAGGGAAGACTACTGAGAATATAAGTTTTTAATGGAATTTCCTTCTACTGATCAACAACAGCTCAGTATTGTGTGGGTAGTAATTGGTTTTTAAAGCAGAAGTTGATTTCCACTGGGATCTGGGATATTGGACTGGGATATTCAGGGATCTGGGATATTGGACTGCCCATAATTGAAGTCTTAAAGCTAAGTGATTTTTCTGTATATTCTGAAGTACAATATTTTTTTTTCCTGTGGAGTTCTAGATACATTCTGAGTTACATTCAATGTATGATAGTTGTGAGTTAGGAGTTTAGAAGTTGTAGAACAGTCCAAAGCAAAGCTTGGACTCATTTCTGAGAGGCAGGACGTGGTATGACTGCTGGATAGCATTTATCCCTTTAATTTTCCGCTGCCCCGATTAGGCACCTTTCGGTAAGAATAAATTAAGTTTACACACTGGACAGAGTCTGGGATATAACTTATGTATATTATGTATATTGGTTGGACCGTGGCATAGTTTCAGTTCAGACTTATTTGAAGTGACTGTCCTTGTACTTAATTCTGGAAATGATTTCTTATTCTCATAGGTCCAAGGAGGAAAGGTATAGCAGACATGAACAGTGGTGGTCCTGATAGCCACTGAAGTTACTCTGACTTGTAAAAATTATTCTTAGGATCCTAAATGTTTTTTGTGTCAAGTGAACTTGAAGGTTTGATGCCAGTTTTCCCATTAGTTTTAAGTGCATTAGGTTCCCTGCTAAATGGTAAATGTACCAGATTACTTTTTAGAAACTTTATTACATTAAATGGAACTCTGCTTGCTTGCTACTGATGTTAGTCATACCATCTTTTAAGACAGCTAATTTAAGATAAAGAACATTATAGGTAAGTGACTAAAATAAGCTTGGGCACAGCATTGTACAACAGCAGTCAATTGGGATTTTCTTGGAACTGCCTCTGTGCTGTCCTGCTCTGGATTCTTGTATATGAAAGCAGACAGTGAGGAGGATCAGACCTGGAATACAAAAATAAGGTTAATCAACTCACAAATCTTTATGGAATAATTATTCCATGGTAATAAATGAAGCAGGCAAATTGTCTTGGGTAGGGGCATTTGAGTTTTTACCTTCTACTATAATGGTCACTTTAGGCTTAAAGACCAAATTTTTTTTCTGGTGTACAAATGCCTAATGATCTAAATGTTTTCTTCTTCTAATTTGAAATTATTTGAATGTGTTGTAGATTGAAATATGTTAGTGTTTTTAAACAGAAGAAGCTATAAATGAACTTGTGTGTGGAATTAAAAGGAGTGTGCATGGTTTATATATGTGCATAAGCCAGAGCTTCAAAGCTATTTATTTTTCTTAAACGCAACTTCTCCATTTGGAATGGTGCCAATGACAATCCCAACTTTCACTAAGATAAACTCCTTCAGAGATGAATTAATTTGTACACCAGAGATTGAGAGCATCACCTTTGTATTGCTAGAAGCCCCAGATCAGTTGGGATTTTAGCTCCTGGGTTTTTCATATAGAGCAAATTAAACTGCTGGAAAGAAAATCTAAAGGTCATCTAGCAACCAAAGCTTGCTTTTTTTAACTAATACTGAGTTTTTAATCTGAGTATATGCATGCACACTTTGCACACTCCCCTCAATCCCCCAGAATTAGTCACCACCAGCAAGCTTAAGTCTACCAACTTTATCCTGTGGTGAAGTAACCTTCCCATGCTAAGAATACAAAGTAGACGAAAATAATGTCATACATTTTCCTGTTTTTAAGTGTTATGCAACAAGTTGTTGCTGTGCTAGCCTGCTATTTTTTGAGGGAGTGAATTTTGTCAGCTGTCATTGAGCTATTGGTAGTCATTAGAAAAGTTCTTGGACAAAACTCAAAAATAACTTGTGTTTTTTTTTAATGTCTTTATTATAATGATACTTTACAGAGATAATAATCTATATATATGTAATGTGGTTGCACTAGTGATGATTCCAACTTAAAAAGGGGGCTCATGAAAAAAATGATGGCTTTTTTTCCCTTTTTCAGTTGGTATCAGTGAGGAAAGTGAAAATATACCAAAGTGACAATACCCAGTCACTTTGAATCCCATTCTTACTGTAACCCACTTGCTGCTATTTATCTGCAGTGTGAATTGAAACTGATGATGGATGTGTAAAAAAAATGGTGCTGCAACACCTAGGTTAACTACTGCTGGCAAGATCAAAGCTCCCAAGCTGTAGCTGTGTGGATACACATTGCCAGTCCTCTGTGGCAAAGTTGCAGGAGAGGTCACAAGTTGGGAAGAGGCAGTTAGTGCTTTATCTGCCATCTCTTTGCAGATTCTGTCAGGAAGGGCAAGCAGCTCTGTAGGTGTTTTAAATAGGAGCAGGGAAACTGTATTGCTTCACAATTTCCCTCCCTGCCCTTCTCATGTCATTCTAGCCAGTGAGGACTCTTTAAATGACTTTTCTGTCCATCATTCCCTGAAAGATTTCTGCTTCTGGAATCTTTCCAGTATTTTTATAAAGCTGTAAACAGGGACTAATGAGTGCCAGAATGCTTAGTGTACAAAATTCTTATTTGGTTTTATTACCATCCGATCGATACTGATGCTTTAGGTTCTCCCTGTCCCTCCTGGTCCCCAGTGTAGTTCACTTTAAATAATCCTTACAAGCTGAGGCAGTTTGGGTGCATTAGCCCCCAAAATGGAAGTATTTGTAACTGGGTAGTGCAGCTATCTTTATCTGCTTGTGTTCTCAGTGACATGTCCACTTAGAGGTCTGGACAAAAATTTTGTTTATTGCAAGAAATGACACCCAGAAGGCAGAATGGCTGAATGGACTTGAAATGAGGCAGTCGGGGCCCTTCCTACCCAGGCCTGGGCAGCAGGTGGCAGTGTGAGTCCGTAACAGTTTGAGTAGAGAAATTCAAGCTAAAATCAGAAAAAATGAAAAGAAAAATTATTTATTTTTACTCCGTATTAGTCTTCTGACCTAATCAGTAAAAAAGTCATTATTCACACAACACTGGGCAATATGCATTGTAATTTTTAACAAATAATAGGAAACTGTTAATGTTTTCACAGGAAATACAGTTCTGTCTTGTGCAGCAATGGTCATTTATCACTGCACTTTGTGAAATCACTCATTTGTTCTAATTTGAATGTAAATGACTCTAAGGTTTTACAAATAAGGTGACAGACTCACATAAATGTAATTGCAGGGTTCATCTCTCTCTTTTTATATATCACTCATTAAGTTATGAATTAAATACATCGTATTAAACCAGGGGCATGTCCAATGATGATATTGTAATGGCAAATTACTCTATGCTATTAGAGGTGTATTTTTTATTCATGGACATTAATTTGTCATTAAGCGGCATTAGTTTAGCACTTTTATGTGGAAGACGTGACCTGAAAGAGGAGACTTACAGCTCTAATGTGAAAGAAGAGGAATAGAGGCACCAGACATAGAGAGGAATTTTTTTACCTCCTGGAAAGAAGCAGAGAGAAATTTTACTTAAATTTGCTTTCATCTAAAGCAATTTGAGTTGTATTAAGCCATTTTAGCAAAGGCAT
This sequence comes from Chloebia gouldiae, assembly GCA_003676055.1. Taxonomy (NCBI): domain Eukaryota; kingdom Metazoa; phylum Chordata; class Aves; order Passeriformes; family Passeridae; genus Chloebia; species Chloebia gouldiae. Next base: position 34,789,984 of record QUSF01000002.1, read on the forward strand.
TTCCAAAGCAAGAAAATCCTTTGATTGTAAAGTATTTATAATATGAGAAAAGCCAGAATGCTAAGTATGAAATGGTGACCATAAATCATTTGTAACCTATGAACCTGAAGAGAACATTGGGTTTGAAGTGAGTTACAATCTGATTTTATCTCAGAAGTATCACTGTGGTAGAGAGCTAATTGTTCATCTTTTCTTTCTTCTATACTAGCTTACCCAAAATAGAACTGATATTTTTCATTCTTCATTATGAAGTAAATATCTTTTACCTCTTCTCTACTTTGTATTTTTAGATACACTAGTATTATTTTCATGGGAGTCAATTTCAAAGTCTAAATGCAGTAGCAAAATCTTTCTTAAGAAAATGAATGAAAAAATGTATTATTTAATGGAATTTCAGGAGGCAACTTAGCACCTGAAGTATTAGGCTAAGGAAAATAGTGAATGATTCAGTCTGCTCTGTCTTTAAAAGGTGTCAAAAAGACCTTGTAAATTTAATTTTTCAGTCAGTTTAATGGAACAAACTTTCAAAACCTTATTTATTTAATGGTGAAGAAGGATTGAAGTAATGAGGATCCAAGTTGATACATTCCCCAGTTATGCAGTATTTGCATTTTAGTCTTTTTTATAGACTATATCTCATTGAAGGCATAAGAAATCTGGACTTGATACAAACTTAGGTATTTGGCAGTTGATACCCTGCCCCACCATTTTTTATGTTTTTCTGATGGCTTAATCATTACTGTGTGATCCGTCTACCTGAACTGCTTATGACACACTCAACTAATTGTGTTAGTTAAGAAGATTTGTAAGGAAAATTACCTAAGCCCAAGTTATGTATAAGTAGCTTTGGAAATTGAAGTATTTCAGATTATCATCTCTTTTTAGCTACTGTTAAATACTATTAAGCCACTTGTATTTATAGGGTACCACAAAGAAAGAAACAAGTTCCATATAAGCCTGTTGATTTTCTCCAGTAGATTTTGTAGCAGCAGTAAATGAAACAGCATTTTAGCACATTCCATCATTTATGGTACTTTGTTTGCACAACTGCATGAGTAGAATTTGTATTTTGTTTCATAATAGTGATGTAGACTAACTCCATTTAGAATAAAAACACCCTTTCTGTCCATATATATATATATTGACCCTTTCTGCAATATATATATTGCATTATATATATTATATATATAAAAATAATATTCTTGTGTAATATATTGTGTTTTCTTGTGTAATATATTCAAAACATCTGTTTATTAATTTGGAGGAAGTTTTTGCTAAATTTCCCATCTGTTTAACCAGTCTTATGGAATTTGTGTTTCTGTCACAGTGTGTCTAGCTGTATAACACTTTACCTGAAAGGAGCTTGTAGCCTGCTGGGGATCCATCTCTGCTCACAGGCAACCAGCAACAGGACAAGCGGACACAGTCTTAATTGTGCCAGAGGAAGTTTAGGCAGGACACTAGGGAAAAGTGCTTCATAGAAAGAGTGATTTGCTTTTGGAATGGGCTGCCCAGGGAGGCACTGTCCCTGGAAGTGTTTAAAAAAGTCTGGATGTGGCACTTAGTGCCTTGATCTAGTTGACAAGGTGGTGTTAGTTCACAGGTTGAACTTGATGATCTCAAAAGTCTTTTCCAACCCAGTTAATGCTGTGATTCTGTGAAAGACAAGCAAGCTCCTCTTGATCTTCACATGTCCGGATTTTTTTTTTAATTCAGGATTTCTTCCAGATTTTTCTCATTTTTTTTACTTTTCTGTCTATATGTGGCCTACCACTATCCCTTTTAATGCTGTATATCTCCTGAAATCAGTTCTGATTAATACATTGTAAACCTACTAATAACACAGCTACTAGTTGTGGGGAAAAAAGGTGTTCTTTTCACAGTATAAATCCGGGGAAAGACAGTTGTAGAGAGTATTTTTTTTTACTGGGCAATCATGACTATACAATACACATTGCAGATATTTTGCTAAAATACTGAACTGTATATGTAACTTAAAATTCTGTTAAAGTTGGTGAAGACAGGAATTATCTAGCTACTAGAGCACTGGAGTGGGTTCCAGGCATTCACGGTTCTCTTCTTTATATTTTCTGCATCATGGGAAATATTTTTAAATTATTCTTCTGCTTCTCCCTTTTTCCTCTGTAAATGAGCATTTGCCTTGGTTTACTGCTATGAGCAACAAAAATAAAATTCTTAGTGATTTTTGAGCTGAGGTCAGATATTGCAAGAGCACAGACATACCTGAACAAATAACAGTTTTCCAAATAAAATGGAAATGTTGCCTTTTTATCATTCACATACTTACAGTCAGGTTCTTTTAACTGCTGAGTACTCTCATATCTTCCTGCAGCTGCAACAAGTCCCTTGCTTTTGAGAGGAATGAGAAACCATTATAACCCCAGCAGTCAAATTGCACAAATATTTCCTTCTTTACCTGTACAGACAGCTGTCAAAAAAACCTAGTTTTATTGCAGTCATTTTTTTTTAATGCAGAGCTGCAAAATGTACATAATCCCATGAAGCCAATGCAAACAATCCTGTACTTTCTGGTTCCTTATCCAGGGCAGCTCTGATCCTATGTTCATGTACCAGAAACTATTTTCTGAAAATTTAGTCAGAGCTATTTTTCTTTTCATATATTCTCTCCATGTTATAAATATCTTTGCTTAAGATCAAATCCTCCAGGGGTCTTTCTTTAAAAAACTAAGTTGGGCACCTGAAATCTTGCAAGGTTGGTTTTCCAACCTGTAGTTTTTAAGTATCCTTAAAGTTCGGACTTCAGAACTGGGACCAATAATTGAAGAGTAGATTTAAAATGTAATATTGAAGCAGCAAGAGAACTTGTTTCTTTTATTGGGGAGCACTGGGTGGGCATTTTATGACATGAGTTTGGTTTTGTTTGTTTGTTTTTGGGTTTTGGGTTTTTTTTTTGATGCAGCACTGTTCTGAGAGCTGATGTTGCTATTTATGACTGCTTTTTAGTGCCTCCTGATGGCTTGTCAGTGTTGTTCCAAATAGAGCCTGATATATTTTCTATATTATGTTACTGGTTCCCAGATAGATATAGACATGTCTACACTATTTTTTTCTTTTTACTTAACAGAGAAAGCCTGACAATACTCATGCTGTCCTTGCAGAGTCTTCTGCAGAGTCTACAGACAAAACTTATCATTCTCTACTGTTAACGGTATTGGATCAAAATTGATTCCTTGAGGACTTTTGTCTTTCAAAGTTATACTCATCATTGAGTTATCCTGCACTGGATTCTGCATTTTGGTAGATGGAGTACCACACACTGCCTTAAAATTCTAAAGAAGTTTTGTTGCTTTGGGTTCTTTTGCAAACATTTCTGAGACTTGAATTGATCTGTGTTAAGTAATCTGTTATTCCACATATTATAGTTGATTTAATTCTCTGGTGTTATTAGATAACCAGCTCACTACAGCTACCTTTTTCCAATTCTTAGTTTTTAGATGTGTCTGTTAGCTTTGTAATCCTTAAGAATTTGGTGACAGGCTGTTCCCTGAAACATGTTTTTAAGAAAAGTGACTCTTTGCTGGGCTTAATATACAGCACATGTATATATCAGTTAAATGTTCCAGAAATAAAATGTCATAAAAACATTTTGAAAGAATTGTTTGAATCATATTATATATTCTTTGCACAAAAACATCCTTGTTCTTATCTATACCTAGAGAGTTAACATTAGTATATTGATAATTTTAAATATGCTCCCTGTTTGTTATTCAGTGTAATGTCTTGAGTTGTGAATGCTGCCTTCCCATTTTTAGTTAGTGATGATGATGCTTTTTATCAGTCTTGATCATTTTTCACTGACATATATGCAGAGTAGTTGGAGGAACAGTCACAGCCTCCTCAAGAAGCCATGTCGTCTCTGAATTGTGATTCTAAATCTCCTGCTATATTTCAGTACCGTTTGCCTCCTGTAATCCCTGGGGTCTGGATCTGCTCTTACATTTCTTGGTCTGGGGTTTTTTCATGCTTCTGCATCTGAAAGTGACAGTGTCTTTTTCTGATCTGCTGGATCTCCAAAGTGGATCCCAAGCAACACAATAAAAACAGGCTTTTGGCATTTGGGTTTTGTCATTGTGATTAGGCCCACAGTGCACAATGATGCAGACATAATCTTGTATAGCTGTGGAGTAGATTATGGGCAGCTAAAATGTGATGAGATTTTGGACTGAAAAGTTGAAACAAGGTGTTACTGAGCATATCCAAATTATTTATCTAGAGGCTTAATGAGGGGTGTCAGTGGAAGTTGTTCATAGGGATGGCAACTCCTATGATCTATTTCCATTCTAAATATTTTTAATATGGAAGAGCAAGGGTCTTTTCCTGTCAGGCTCATTCTTAATAATGTATAATATGCTTTTAGGAATATTTTCAAGAGGTTTCAAGTGATTAATCTTGAAGCTGGAAAACTTCAACTTGACCTATTAAATGTTGGCAAGTTATTTTAAAAAAGGCATTGGAAAGGGAAACTGTCAGGTACACTAATACCTCTATTAACAGATATATCAGGAATGTTGATTTTTAATTTTTTTCCATCTTCCTCTGTCCTCCATGCTGGTAATGGATATATGAATTAAAAATAAAAATTGCACTTTAGTGTACTGTGAATTAGAAATATTTTTTTCTATTTTCTGTGTCTAAAAGTTTTCATATTTAATATTTAATATGTTTAAGACATACTTTGGTTCTCAGTATATTAAGGAGAATTTACTTACCTGCTTTTCACAGAATAGAATCATAAAATCATTAAAGTTGGAAAAAACCTCCAAGATCGAGTCTGACCTTTGACCAAACACCACTATGTCAATTAACCATCTCATCGCCATGTCCAGTTGTTTCTTGAACACTTCCAGAGAAGATGACTCCACCACTTTCCTGGGCAGTCTGTTCCAATGCTTAACCACCCTTTCAATGAAAAAACTCTTCCGGGTGTCCAACCTGAACCTCTTCTGGTGAAGCGTGAGGAAATTTCCTCTTCTCCTGTCACTGGGAGAAGAGACCAACCCCCACCTGGCTACACCCTCCTTCCTGGCAGTTGTAGAAAGTGATGGAGTCACCTCCAAACTTTCTCCAGGCTAAACACCCCCAGCTCCCTCAACCACTCTTCCTCTCAGTCACTCTCTACACCCTTCATCAGCTCTGTTGCCCTTCTCTGCACTCTCTCCAGCTCCTCAATGTCTTTCTTGAAGTGAGGGGCCCAGAACTGGTCACAGCACTCGAGCTGTGTCCTCACCAGTGCTGAGTACAGAGGGGCAGCCATTGCCCCAGCCATGCTGGTCACACTGGTCACATACAGGCCAGGATGCAGTTGACCTCCTTGGCCACCTGGGCACACGCAGGCTCATGTTTGGCTGCTGTTGACCAGCATCTCCAGGTCCTTTTCCACTGCAGTTTTGCAGCCCCCAGCCTGTAGTGCTGCATGAGGTTGACGTGCCAAAGTGCAGGACCCAGCACTTGGCTTTGTTGAGTCCCATACTGTTGGCCTCAGCCCATTGATCCAGATACAATTTGAAACAAATCTTAAAAAATCATTGAAATAATTTCCCCACCAGTAACTGTTATGGAGCCGGACAATTACAAGATCTGTTACTCAAAGATAGAATGCAATTAAAGAAGTGACTGGAAAATAGTTTCTGAGCATCCTCAGTAGAATCTATTGCACCATAATTCCCATTTGTAATATGTTGCATTAGTTTTGTCTTACCTGCCAGGCTGAGTGTCTGTTTCTGTGTCTCACTTGAGGACCAAGTTCACAGAGATTTTTCATGTATTAAATGATATGACTAAGAGCTACTAATGTGACGGAATCAAGAAAAAGGCAGTTTGACTTTCATACAAGTTAATCTATAAAGCTAAGGAAGTATTAATGCTACTTCAAGGTACTCTTGGAAAATCAGGAGCAGTGGGAAGAGTAGAAGAATAAGTGAAATCAAAACTGTGAGAGGTGTAGAAAAAGTCAGCTAAGATGGTCAGGAAGATCTGCTTTACATGAGGAGAGTAGAAGAGCTTTCTTTGTTTAGTCTAGTAAAATGAGGTCTGAGGAGGAATATAATTGTTATCTGTAAATATATAAAGGGAGTAAATACTGAGGGAGGGGCAAGCAGGGAGAGAAACATGCTGTTAAATCTAAAAGAAAATTCTGGCTCAGAAACCAATATATATAAATTGTTTGAGTAAATGAAATGAAATTAAGAGATGGAGTCTCAAAATCAGCTGAGCCTTCTTGTAATACTGGTTGGGAACAAGATGGATCTTCCTTAATTTATGTTGAAGATGTTTGGGTGAGCTTCTGGTAGAGTTCAGGAATAGACTTCCACTTCTGTATTCTCATGGCTTTAAATGTAGAGATTATATTCTGTGATTTCTGCTGGAGTAAAGGATAGATGAACGTGTATGAGAAATGTTATTTCTCACAACATGTTTGAAGAAAAGGCAAGCTCCCGTAATTGGTAAAAATGGTAAATGTTGCTAAATCTCGTCAAATCCTTGCTTTGTGTTTCTGGTGTGTGAAATGATATAAAAGTGCCAGGTGAAGGGTTAGAAGATCTCCATGTTCCTTCATACCTGTATTTTTATTTGATAAATACAATATATTGCTACAGTTATATTGCCAGGAGTAGCTGGTGAGATATGAAGCTTTTAATTTAGGGGATTCCTATGCCAAGGACACTTAAAATAATTTTTAAAATTCTTATAGCAGCATCTGTTAACCAAGGGAAAGCAGCTGTTGAGACCTCTGCAGAACATTACCTGTAGTTGTTCCACTGGTACCATGAAAATTTAACTGTGTAGTCTTAATATTTCATTATTTTATTTCTTTCCATGATACACATAATTGTGTATGTGAATTATAAAAGTTATGTATAATCAGGGTCACCTAAAATGTTTAACTGGATTGGCAGTTGAAGATATTTGTAATATTTAATAATGTAGATCAATCTGAGTTTATAGAAAATGTTTTCTTTTTCTTTAGTTTTACATATGGCATGCTTCACGTTCTTTTTTTTTTGAATACCACACATTTGTGTCATCACATGAGCAATCTAAGAATATCATGTCTTTCCTCTGCACTTGTGAAGCTCACAGGCCTCCCTCTGTGCCTTTAAAGAGGATTCTCACTAGCACCAGCCAACAGGATTAAATCTGAAAACTGAGCAGCTATGGAGAAACAATATATAAGTGAGAAGGGAAATTAATTCTCATAGGGTAGGAGAAAAATAATAGGGCTGAAATGTTATCATATTGTTGGTCTTTTACTTAGCTCTAGACCTACTTTGAAATAGCAGTAAGGATGCAAATTAACTTTTCATGCTCAAAGGAGAAAACAAAAGCAAGTATTACAGGAAGTGGTGAGAAAGCAGTGATCTATCAGAAAAATTAATTGTATATAGCGAGTCACTTAAAGCCATCTTTTACTTTGTCTATAAACACATCTGCAGCCTGCACTTATTTCATAATAAGAGTAATCAGTTCTGTACACTGAAAAATTCTGAGCCAGCTGTTCCATTGTGACCAACCTTCAGCAAAGTGCTTTTAATGGCTCAACTGGATGACTTTGGTGTTTAAAAGAGGCAAATCTGAAATAAAATCTAAAATATACTTTTTGTGCTTATGCTTATTATGAAATGTTTGTGTCTGTTGCTGTGCTGTTGAGTGTGTGCCTGATCTGTTAGTTCTTAGGTAAATGTGTGAAGTTTTGCAGAACTAAAACTTTCGATATACAAAGAAACAGCTAAACCCAGCAGAACTGGTTTTCTTTAATCTTAAAATTGTGTTGATCCCTTTTGTTGTCAGGTAAGTGTATTTTAGTCATTAAAATTTTTCATTTTGTTACTATCCTTTATCTATTTAGGGTCCATCTTTGCTATGATTTTTGTCAAGGTTTTTTTCTGAATGGTTCAGCTGGTTCATAGTATTTAATGTGGCAGAGAACCTGGAGGTGAGGGTCAAGACCTGTGCTGCTTAAGGATTTTGAATAGTTATGTCCCTCTCTCAGACCTCACACTTGGGGTTGTTTGGTTTTTTTTTGTTGTTTTTTTTTTTTTCTTTAAAGAGGCTAAACCCCTTTTAGAAAAGGGGAAAATAGTGTCACCAGGCAACTCTTCTCTGCTACAGCAGCAGGGCTAGTAATTTAATACCTTGATTTAGAACAGTATTGTAATCTAAGAAGCAGGTGGAGTTACAACTGGTTTATGGTACTTTGGATATTAATGGCTTGGCTTGGCAGTGGAATTCTAAAGCTGTATATACTTTTGCTGTTTTAATTATGCATTCATTAAAAGCTTTTATACCCAACAGAATAAAGTAAATATTGTTTGATCTCTGTAGTGTGCTCCCAGACTGTAGATTTGCACAGCAGGGTCTTGATAATCTGAATAAATTGTATTTCCCCAAGGAGTTTATCTTTCAAATAAGGTCATAAAGAAATGCATTCTTTCCCCTTAGTTCTCCTTGTGCTTTTTCTGCTATTTATAACACAGAGCACAGGAATAGAGCTATATTGTAGTCTGCTGTATCCTTGGTTATGATTAACTCTAATTTATCAATCTGTTACATCCTTTTCTGTGGCTTGTTGAAGGCAATTATTCTTTAAAGTATAAATGAATGAAGATGATTTTGGAAGCAACTTAAACACAATGTTTATGTCTATTTTTCCTGTTTGACAATTTGTCATATCTCTATATTAAAATACACCTCTGTATCAAAATATTCACACTGTCACATCATTTATTTTGAATATTTTATATTGTCATCTTTCAGATTATGTTTGTTTGTAGAAAATATTTTCTTTTATGAGGTTTTAAATGTCAGCTTATTGTTGAATTGGTTTGGCATCTAGAAGTTGATACTACTGAATCAGAAGACCCTTAGTGTGGAATAATCAATTCCCTTCTTTCAGTGGGGGGATGGATGCACACGAGTAGAATGCATGGGATCTAAGGTAATTTCTTATTTTAGAAGTAGACACTGATAAATAATTTGGATAATTTACTAAATTAGTTCACTGTGAGATTTCAGAACTATTTCAACTTAGTTTTAAGTGCTGTACCTGTAATTTTATACATATTTTCTTAGCCTGAATTTGTTTCAGCAGTGTAACATGCATCATATTAGAAGAGAGAGGATCACTATCTTCAGCTCTTATTGACAGTTCTGCTTGTGTCCATATTTCATCCTTCAGTTCAAAAAATATAAGTGGCATATACATTAAAGTTTATGAAAAAGGGGTTAAAAGTTCCAAAAATTTACATAAGCCTGGTTTGTAATGCCTATTTTCAAAGAACATATACTGCAATAAAGTACCACAAGAAAGTCGCACACTACTTCAAAATTTTGTAGTTGCTTAGTTAATGTAATATAATAAAATGTGTGGAAAGCAGAGACTGCCAGTACTCTTACTCATAAACACACCTAAATTTCCTGTTTAGTAACCTACTTCACCACTTACCAAAGTTTTTAAATTCAATTAAGGTTTTAGTGTGAAAAATCTATTCAAATCAGTCTGAGCTGACAGTGATTGCTTTGATATTTCCTGTGGGATTTTTTTAAAGCTAAAAGATAAGATGCATTTTCCTTGCAACTAATTTATATACTTCATTTTAGACTATTTTTGAAAGTTCAACCACTTATAAGAGCAAAGTTATGTGATTTGGGGTATATATTGGGCAATCTCGATGTGACATTTTTGCCCTCTAGGATCATAACAGAGGCAGTAGTGTATAGTACTGTATAAACTTGATTTTAATTTGTGAAACCTAATGCAATATTTGCTTCTTTGTCTGTGAAATACAAACCTGTAGATCAACTCTAACCTTGTAAAATCAGAAATTAACATTACTGATTCCAGGCCAAGGCCATTTTTAACAAAACACAATTTCAGTATTCATTAACAAGTAAGTTCAGCAGGTAACTAACACATTATGTTAGAAAGCATCAAAAATCATCTCAAACTTAGCAATTAAAATAAGAAAAGACATAACCCCCCACCCAAAAAAAAAAAGTCCACATACATAAATAAGCATCTGAAATAAGTTACTACATGCAGTATAAATAACTTGTGAGATTTTATTTATACATCCATAAGTATATTTGGCCTCTTCAACTGTAAGACAGCTTTCATAAAAACAACTTTGATTGCTGGTGATTTAAGAGGATAGGGGAGTTTAGAGCTCATGAAAAATATCCAAACCTAAAATGAAGGCTTACAAGTATCTTTCAGATTTCACTGAAAATGTGAAGATTTTTCAGGGGTAGATTGCATTTGTGTGTCTCATTACTGGTTCTCTCTAATAAGGATTGTGTTATGTTATCTCCAGTATTTTCCTCCTCGGAAGTCTCTTAAAAGCTACTTCTTCTTCTCAACTGACACTTAGTGGGGTTTGACCAGGCACGTATTTTAGTGGGACTGTTGAGCCTCAGCTCACAGTGCTTGATTATTTATTTATTTATTTATTTATTTATTTATTTATCTATGTCCCTGGACATAGCCATTGACCAAAAAGAGCTCAATAAATACACACTGAGCTCTTCTAAATTTCTTTCTGTGATTTGGCATTTATTCAATCAGTGAGTTCTTTCAAAAGATAGTTTTCCGAACCAGGGACAATAAACTGTGGTTGTTGCTTGTCAAATACTGTGATGTTTGCTTTGATTAGACTCTTATGTGTTGTTGTCACCATTTCATGGCCATTACAGGAGTGGGGCTGTGAGGTGCCATCTGTGATCTGAAGATACTAAATCACCAAGCAAGCACATAGACCAAATACTTTTCATGTAAAATTAATTCTTTTCTCTTTATTTCTGCAACCACAGATTTATCCTTACCTCCTCTGTGTTAGCAGGAGGAGGAGCACACTAGAATAGCTGTGGCTTTTGGGATGATGACTGTTAGTGCTTGTTCTGACAATGTAAAGAACTTACCTTTGTTCTCCAAGAAAACCATGGGAAAATCTTATGCAGGAGTCTAAGTAGATAATGAATAGGATTTATCTTTAGTGTACAACTCTGCTATGGCAGGTGAACTGTTCAGACTGGGAGATTATGTAACAAGCAGGAACCTCCACATGAATTTGATTCCATTTCCTCCAGTACTGACTCCTCTAAGCAGGTTAAAAAATTCTTTCTCCACTCTCCATTGCATATGCATAAACAGCTCCACAGTCATCAGGACAGGCACCCAATTCACACGTTCAAGATGTAGTCCATAAAACATTCCAAAAAAACCCCTCTTCGCACTTTCCCATCTTCCCTGTTGCTCTGCTCTATCTGCCAGCCGTGCAGCTCATTTGACATTTACAAGATTTCTTGTCAGTTTCATTTGGTGCTGCCATTCCATCCAGCAGAGCAGTGAAAGCGAAATTGACTTAATTTCGTCTGTTTCTCTTCCTTGCTCCAGTCCCTGTGTTAACTCAGCAGCAAAGTGAGACTGACGAGGCTCCTTGTCATTCTCACACATGGGGCTGGTCAAGGAGAAGGCGGCTGATAGGGAGCAATGCGGTAAATTGGAAGATGAAAACCGGGATTGCGGAGGAGAGGGGAGGAGAGGTGTGAGCACGCAGCAAGAACAGAGAAGGCGGGTAAACATGATTATTTCCCAGGTGCACTGGGTACTTTTGTCTAATAGAGGTGAATTCTTGGCCTGTTCCCTGAAGGGAGCAGTGTGGTCTGGAACAGTGGTAGTTAGTTGTCTAGCTACTAATTTATGAAGGATGCCAAGTTGAAAACATTAGCCCATAAATATCGGTCATCTGTTAGCAGGATGGGCAAAGCTTCCTGCCTTGAGCTACTATAGCTTTTTTCTCCTCACATGTTCAGTTGCTAGAAGGAGAGGGAGAAGGTGTAGGAGGCCAACATCCACTGTATTTTGACTTTAGTGGTTGGAGAAAAAAAAAGGGTTTATTTGTTCAATGAAGAAAAATTAATATGTAATAAAATGGAGCCCAGCATCTTGTATTTTGTGGGGTTTCATAGAACGAAAATTGTGCTACACAGGTGCTCTAGTTCAATCAAAACAGTAAATAATGAACAAACAATTGCTGTGTAACAAACCAGTGTAGTTAAAAAATACGTTTTTTAAATCCACTTGTTAGCTCCTGTAAGCTCTTGACATACAGTGTAAATCATGCTGGTTTATTGTATTATGTACTAATCCATATTTCTTACAGATGCTTTATGCATATATAACCTTAGGAGTTGCAATATAAATTAGTACTATCATATATATTTGCATATGCAATGGTAACGCATATACATTTTGAATGAGGCTGTGTTAATTCAAGTTATATTGCCTTCCTTCTCCACAACTCCAAAGGAATAACAGTTTTTCATTATCTGAGACATGGGGATTTTTATATTCTCTGTTTCTGTTTGGGATATTTTTGTGACATGTATTTTGTTTGCTTCATCCATTTAGGAATTAAATAGCTTTAATTATTTGGACCTGTACAAGCTTGCGGATCTTTTCAACCTCACTTTGTTGGAGAATGCAGTCATTGGCTTCTTAGTAAAACATCTCTCTGAGCTATTGAAGAGTCATCCTGAAGAAGTTCTGGCACTCCCATACTGTCTTCTTCGAGAGGTTTTTAAAAGCGATAGACTCACTTCACTCAGTGAAGAACAAATCTGGCAGGTAAGGAGGTTGGTGAACAACCAGACTGTGTGACACTCTATAAACCATAGCAGTAATCTGTTGTTTTGAAACCCTGGAGCAATCTCGAGGGAGAATAAGCACTCGAGCAAAAACTGTGAATAACAACTGAGGGAAATTTCTAAATGAAATTCTAAAAATGTTGTGTTGTGTTAATGCAATTACTTTGTTTGAAAGAAAAATTTGTCATGCTGTTTCACTTCTGCTACTTAAATACAGCTAGAGATTTTCCTCCAGATCCAACTTCTTTGATGGGAAGAGATGGCTGATGCATGCTAATTGCCTCTGATGAGGCTAGTGCCATGAGTCTGGTGGCAAACCTGCTTCTGCAGTCTCTCTCATTCACTTCAGACAAATTTAGCTGTATAACTTCAGTAGTCACTGAAATTGTTTGGGCCACCACAGCTGACTTTGCCTGAAGCAAATGGGAGAACAGAGGCAGTGCTGCTCCAAGATCAGTGGAAGCTTCAATGGAAGGTTTATGGCAAGAAGCCTGAGATCACTTCCTTTTAAAAAGCTGGATCTAGAAAAGGACCAGGTTGCTAGCCATAAAGTATTAACAAGATGAAAGCATTGTGTTGTGACCTTTAGTGTGTATGGGCTGGAAGAAAACCTAATGTGAGTAAAACACATAGCCTATTAAGAGAAACACAAAAACTAAACCAAAATCTGTCCTTGGAAATGTTCCCATTGTGTGTCTGTAAAAATTGACTGTGGAGTGGAAGGAAATCTCTGTAATATTGATTACCCAAAGATGTTTTTCTGTATCTTTTTTACTGTCATGTTTAAGAGAGTAAAGTATTTCAGTGTTTTTCAAGGTAGAAGGAAACTTGCTGAAAAGAAACCTGTGCATTCCTTTTAGGAAGTGTGTTATATTGGTCCAACAGAGAAGACTGTGATTCAGAAAACAGATTTATTTTTCAACCCCTATTATTTATCTATTTATCTTTTGTATTATTCTAAGGAAATAACTATATTTAGATGCCATCAGTTTCTCTAAGTGTCAAGTGTGTATTCATCAGCAAAATGCTTCATGTTCTGTGGATGAATAATGTCATGCAGGATAAAATATTCGTTTTTAAAAAATAAAAATGTCAGGTTAACCATTATGAAGATGTAATATAACCCTTCAGTTATGTAGCAGGCATATTTTTTCCAAAATTTTGAGGGTTTAGATTATGGAGTATGTTACAAAGATGATATTCTCTGCAAATACCAAAATAAAGTTTGAGTTTTTCCTCTCCTGGTCCCTGGAGGATCCTGTACAGCAGAACCTGCAGTACACCACACATGATGATGGGTTGTGTTTGGTTTAGGTTTTTAAGACACACTGCTCTGGAGTCCTAGCCCACAGTCCCTTTATCAGAAGCAAGTTTTGATGTACAAGTTTATGTATGGAGCATGGATGATTGTCTGATTGGGTTTCATCTTCATTTCTCTGCAGAGCCAGTGGAATCCCCTAGCTACATGCCTCTGCTAGAAGAGTTTCTGTGGGAAGCCATACAAGTATAACTCTATACTTGCTCAGTAATATGCCCTCTGTAACCTCCCATAATAATGTTTGGGAAGCAGGAATTTTCGAATCCTGTCTGTCTTGTTCTGCAATACTTGGACGTAATTTTCTTAATTGTGTGCACTCCAGTCAATGAACACTTCATGAGGCAAATATGACAAAGCCTCTGTTTCTGTTGCAGGGTCATACTGGGGAGAGATAGGTAATATGCTGCTTTCTGAGTGGCAACAAACTCCACACTGTCCATTTTAGTGTTATCATAATAGCCTCTCTAAAGGTTACTAATGCTGTTCCGAAGAATTTTTTAAACTAGTTTTCTGCTGCAGGCAAAATGTGCATGCATCTTTTTAATTCATTTTGTAAAACCAGGAATAAATATATATTTATAAATATTCCAGCTTCCCATAATGAATTAAAAGACACATATAAACATTCACCAATTTGGGCATTCAGAAGGCAATAAGAAACTGGTTTCTTGCTTTATCTTAGTAAATAAGTAATTCCCTCATAGTCAACCCAAGAGAAGAAAATCAAATCAGACCAGCTATATTGCCTCAAGTGTAGTTAAGTTCATCATTTTTGCTAAGGTTATAGTGGTAATGCAATATACCATGGAAGAATCTAATATTCAGCCCAGGGTGAAGATTGGGTATGCCAGAGGATTAGTGTCAGGGTGCTTTATAGAAGTGAAACTTGATGGACAGGCTGGAGACAGATCTACAGAATCTCATTAAATTGCTGAATTGTTCATTACTGAGCACTCTCACTTTAATAAAGTGCTCATTGACTTTGACAAATCCCCATCCCATGTCTTAAGGAAGAACAGCAAAGCAAGAGGTGTTGGGGAAGCTGGAGGACATTTGCACAAAGTGGGGCAGATAATAGAAAAGCTGATGGGGGGGATGCTACCATTTGATTCATCTGTCTTACCTGTGCCTGGTGTGGCCTCTGCACACACACATGGCTGCGTGTCACAGCAATGTGAATTCAGCATGTCCCCAAGGCACCTTTGCTAGTAGGGCTGCCATGAAGCTCTAACACAAATTAAAGCTTCCCTCAGAGAACCTCTGGAAAGGGTGCCACTCTCTGCAGAGCACAGTTTTTTACACCAGTTTGAATTCCCAATGTCCACTGGGTGATCTGATCCTAGTGCACATAAAGATTAAGGTGGATATTTTAATGCATCAAAAGGTATACATGGAGTGGTGCTTGAATATTATTTAAACTGAAGTGATTGCAGCTCTTAGCTGTCATACTTTAGATTTTTCTAGGCTACCAATCCACAATTCTAGTGAGTATGGTGAAATATAACTGTGAACAAACCAAGTCTGAGAAAGTTAAAGGGTAATATTAGTGGCAGTGTGCTAAGCTGTGGGTTACTGCCAACTACTGCAGAAATTCCTGTTGATTTTTCAGACTCTTTGGCTTGATGTGTCTTATTTTAAGTGGAGACGATAGACAAGCACTATAGTGATGTGTTTCTTAAAACAAATAAAAATGAGAAATCCCACCAGAAAGCCTGTGGAGTCTGTGAAATTGGATCAATTTATGAGTCTCTTCAATCAGGTCTTTCTTAGATAAGCTAAGACAGTAATTATGATTATTAGTTGACATAAGATATGTTCTCATATTGATTTTTACATTGAGATTATGAAATTCTTTTTTAAGTAAGAAATTTTTGATTTGTCAGCTGCATTAAAATGTGTAAAATTAAGCCTGTGACATGGAAAAAGGGATTAAATAAAAAAAAAAAAAGAAGAAAACAGGAAAGAATCATGAAGAAGGTGGAGGAAAAGAAACTTTTTCTTCTGATTTGTTCTTCTTCATCATGAAGCACCCTTCTTTTTTCCACAGGAAGCAGTCATGACAAGGACATAAATGTCTAGCTTATCGTGAAATGAAAAGTGAATCTTTTCCTAATTGACCATTACAAGAAAGATTCATTGGCTGTACTTCAAGGAAGCAGGTGAATTCTTTGCCTTGATAATTGAAAAAGTAACCAACCCTATAAGATGGAACGAGTTTGCCAGAGGTAGAGGGCTTGTTGTTGGAACTTAGCAAGTAGAAAACAAGCCAAAGATTTAAATAAAAAACTAATGTTAGCTTAAGTTATTATATAATTATGCCTTATATTTGTTATTAGAAACTTGTGTCATGAGGCTTAAATATTCATATTTCAAATATCATACTAATGGTTAGAAAGAGAAATATTTACTGGATTATTCTGTCTCCCTTCAGTAGATTGGTCAAGTGGTTCTGTATTAAATACTGCACTTGATCCAAGGTGGACTCTTAAAACATACTTGGAAAAAAAAACTTAAGTGAGATAAGTATAGATTAATTTCTTCCATCTGTGCTACTGTTTAAGTAGGTTGTTAAAGGATATATATAAGTTTGAAACAGCTAACAGTAAAAGCAGATCAATTTCAGTATTTGTCAATACGTCTTTGGATGCGAGGTTAGAAGTTTTCCTGGGCTTTCATATGTTTTTTCTTTCTTTTTTTTTTTAATCAACTGATAAGCAAGCAATCTAGGAAAGCTGGTAGATAAAAATGCATGAGTGGTGTATTCAGCTAGAATGTATGCAAATATGTTGTGCCTTTTCCAAGGCATTCCTAAGACATTCTAGCCCTGTTAAATTCCTTGTGTGTAACTTCTGAACTTGTGTTCATGAAGTATGTGTTCCATGTGTGAAAGTGTAGCACTAGTTATTCATTTTATCCCTGTGGATGTGCAAAAACAGTGCTTGGTCTCTGTATTGGAGAAGTGTCTTTGCTTGAATAAGCAGAAAAATAAATGACAAGAAGACTGCAATGTTATAGACTGCAATATGAGCTTGTAATGTATCTTTCATAAAAATAATAAGTGTAAAAATCCAGTTGTCTAGTTACAGTCTTGTTTATCCTCTTCTGTGCCCTGTTTTCAAGAGTCTTTTTTTACTATTGAGCTCTATTTGGGATTTCCTGATGGCATTTTTGAAGGGCCAAAATTATTCTTCTGCAGAAATCCCCCAGTTCAATGCTGTAGGGAATTTTGTGGTGTACCCATTGTGGCAGCCTGCTATGATGAAACAGTTCTGTGTTGATGATGGATCCAAAGACATCTTTCATACATCTCCAGTGATGCACACATTTACCTATGCAGAACAGCAGTTTCTAAAGTGGGTTGTCATTTTCTGGTACAAGCTTGCCATTCCTTCATATCAGTACTTGATTTGTTTCTTCTGTCAATCTTTTGGTATTGCAGAGCAATTTTTCATATGGAGAGAGTAGAAGTCGTTTTTCTCAGGGGTATATATGTATTTTAATGAAATGTGGCCTTGCAAGTGCCTTGCTAAATGTGAACTTAAGTTTTACTGCAAACAAGTAACAACATAAAATATATGTGAAGGAAAGCATCTCAGTAATCAATGTCATGTTTAAGCAGTATATTAGCCTCACTATTCAAGAAATAAGCTTAAGTGCTCTCTTGGGCAATAAGTGAAATAATGTCTACTCTAATGCTTGTTCCTAGTGAGTATTTACCGTAAGCAGAAAACTACCTCTCCAAAATATGGCTGTCAGCCTCTCATCAAGGAAGGCATAGAAGAGAAAAAAGGGGCTTGATGCATATCAAGGGTGAGGTGAATTGGTGAGGCTAAATAAGAAAATTAACATATTACCCATGTGTGTTTTCCTGTGCTTTTTCCTCATTTTTTGTACCCTTTTTTGTGAAAGTCTACATAAAAGTGCCTGAGAGCCACCGGTGAATGCCAGCATCCAGTGTACTACATCTGTGATAGTGGTACTATGTGTTTCATGACTAGCTGCAAGCAAAATCACACAGTTACCCTCAGATAAAAGGAGTATGGAAACATAACTGTAATAAGCTGTAGGTTTCCTTTTCCTTAGTCTAATCGTCATATAATAAGTATTTCACCTGAATTGACTGTGTGTAATGGTATATTCCTTACTCTCTTTCCAGACTGGGTGGCATTAATTTTTATAAAGTGTGTGCAGTATTGGTAGGACATCCATTGTAGGTAGGCTAAGCTGGCAGTTGTGGCCCAAGGTGTGCAGGGAGGTTGGTGTCCACTGGAACTGCAGACTGGCCAGGGTTTGTGCAGGATACAGAGGGTCAAGCAGTGGATGTAGGCAGCAGGAACTCACACTGTTCACCTGATGTGCTCAGGTCACACACAGTTTTCCTGATATAATTTCTGTATAGTTTGTAATAGTAATGGCATTTTGGCTTGTAGGGAAAATGAATGCTGTCCCTGTTGGCACTGTTCCCTTATTTTATGAAGCACCTTTCCCCTTTGTCTATTTTAGTTTAATTTGAATGGGCTCTTAATTTTGTCCTTTACAGTAATGTCTTGTGAACTTTATATATGCCTTTGTTCTGAATTTTTAAATGTTTCATATTCCTGTTTTTTGAATGTTAGCTAATATTTTTACTGTTATTTATCAAGTATAACAATATAGAAAGCAATTTTCGGTATTAAAACTGTGTTAGGAGCAGCTGTTTGTTCTTCTAATGTTCTTTTTGTTATATGTCAGAAAACTTGATTATTTGCTGCTATTGTTGTGGGCATTGGAGAATTACTAGAGAGCATCGCTTTTGTCTTGCTGTCCTACAGTAATATTGCCTCAACTTATTTCTCCCAGATTACCTTCAGAAGTGCACAGAGCATCACACCAGTATTTAGAAAGGCTGCTGTGCTCACAGCTCATAGATTTAGGTCACTTCTTCAGCTAAGCAGTGGATATACATTTTGATTTTAAAAAAGACACCAAGGTGTCCACACAGCAAGACTTCTGTGTCAATTCATTCTACATTTGAATTTGTCTGCTGTGGGGGGATTTGTATTGACTGTTGCACTCCTTGTGGCTCGGATCTATTGGATACTATCTGAAGTATGATTCTATAAACATACAGATATATGTGGTTACATAAAAAAAAAAAAAGTTGCTGAAGCTGTTTTGAAAGCCAAGTGTGGTTGAAAATATATATAAATTTTTAAGTTAAAGAAAATAATGTAAAGTCTAAAATCCACAGATACCATGGATGATCAAATATGGAAGTTAGTCTCTTAATGTCTTCCATTAGAGATATAAATGTTAGTAATCTTTACTCTTTCAAAATCTTTGTAAAGCTGTTTAACACTGTTTCCAGTGGATTTAAACTTGTGGAAAATGATAGGAAATTAGAAACTCGTCTGAGAATTCCCAGCTCTGTATTTCAACAAATTTTCCTTTGGGAGCTGATATAAGGATTACTTTTATTTGTAACCACAAAGCCAGAGAAGACAGTGGAAGAAAATTGAATTCCATGTTTCCTGAACCCATGCACATGGTCATCAATGTGTTAAGATAGCTGGAATCTCGTTCTGGGGTTAAGTGGCCAAAGTGGCCCGGGTTAGATGCAGTGAAGTCGCACTCGTGTGTCCAGACCTGCGAGCAGGTGTGTTGGTTCAGCACGGCTGCTGAGATCTCATTAGCTGCTGCCCTGTGCTACCACTGCCACCCCAGGATCAGGACACTGGTGGCTCCAGGAAGGTGAGGAGGCAAGGAGATGGAAAAGCAGTGTCACTCCTGCACAGCCTTTCTTACGCCAGCTGGGACACCCTTGGCAGCTTCCAGATGTGCCAGTGAGCTGCAGAGCTGAGGGTTTCCTTGCCTTGGGACAAAGGGTTCCTTTTACTCCTTTGATCACTTTGGACTCCCTCGTGCTAGGGAGAAATGGAAGAAATTACAACAAATACACTTGTCAAAAAGATCTTAAGAAGCTTTCCTGTGAAGCAGCTTCCAAGCTAATGGTCTATGTGGGATAGTAATGACAGATTGGAAGATCACAGTCTCTGAAGTGAAAATCTGTGCTGAAGAGCTTTCAAAGTGCTGTTTTAGGGTGGAGCCTATTTTAATGTTTGAGTGAAACTATGGTCCTAATTTTACAAGGCTTATCTTAGAGCAGTTACAGGTGTTCTAGTTTGCTTCAGGTATTATTTAGTAGGTTTATATAATAAATTTATGTTTGTTTTAATCTTGTTATGGGGAAGCTCTGACATTCCTAATTAATTAGATACGTTTGGGATCTCAAATGCAATTACAAATGTGGTTCTGAGTGTTTAAGTCACTTTTTGAAAGAAATAGCTTTCGTAGAAAAATTAGTTGATTTTGATAAATTAATGCAGGACTCATTTGTTTATGCAGTGAGTTAATCTGAAGCCCATCATGTGGGGATTAAATCAAAGTCAATAAAACTGACTCAATGAATGGGGATTGTTCAGCCTGGAGAAGGCCTCAGGATAACCTTATAGCAGCTTTTCAGTATCTAAGAGGGCAGACAAGAAAGATGGAAGAGGGATGGTTTTGAAGGGCATGTAATGATATGACAAGGGGAAATAAATGGCTTTCAACTGAAAAAAGGTTTGTTTGGATCAGGGATACAGAAGAAATTCTTTATTGTGAGGGAGGTGAGGCACTGGCAGAAAAGCTGGGGATGCCCCATCCCTGGCAGTGTTCAAGGTGAGATTGGATGGAGCTTAGAGCATCCTGGTCTAATGGACACTGTCCATGACAGGGTGTTGGAACTAGGTGATCTTTAAGGTCCCTTCCAACCCAAACTGTGATTTTTGGTTGGAAAATCTGACATCCGAGGTTTTGTAGTAACACAGTGTGTTGAGTACATGCATATTTATAAACCAGCTAAGGAGAAGCATGTGCTTTGAAGTATGTTTTCGTATGTGACCAAAGATATTGATGACATACAAGTCCTGTGTAGCTGTTGTAAAGATTATTATAGAAAATGAAACATTTTTTTGTGATTTGTTGGATTTGACTATTAAATCCCTAGAAAATTATACCCTAACAATAGGGAAGAAAGAAATAGGAATCCTTTTACATTCAAGACCCTTTTAGACTAATTTTCATAGAGCTGAATTGCATTTTTATAGAATTTTGTCAATTTTGTGCCTATTTCATTTTCTAACGGTTTTTTTACTGATGAAAGCTTGTAGATTCTTGTCTCTGGAGTGAGCTGCTACACTTCTAAAATATATTTCTGACGGAAAAATAGCAACAGAGGAATAGGAATAAAAACAGTGTGTATCAGATGGTAAAAATTGTCTTTTCCACTTACTAATTATGTACCAGCAACTTGTTTTAGTGCTAAATGTGGCTATGTAGAGTTTCAATGCATTTGATGTCAACCTAAATGTTTTCTCTAAAAATAAAAATGAGTAATTCTAGATTTTGAAATTATGGCTGCTGGAGGTAGGTCCTTTTCTGCCTCCTATGTTCTCTGTCCTTACCCTGTTTCAGAAAAGATAAATGCTATCATAAAGCCTAATCTCCTTAAACAGAAATCAAATCACAGTTAAGTGCCCTAGTTAAACAGCTGTGTTTATGAAGAGATAAGCTTCTGTTCTTTGCAGCTTCAGAAAACTTACCAGATATAAAGCACCTAGCAATGTTGGTTCTACCATCACAACAAATGATGGAGGATCCAAACTGGAGCATTTTGTGATGGATTTGAAAAGGGACAGCAAGAAGTTTTTTACCTCAGAGCTTCTTGCCATTTTATCCAGTTATTAAAGAGAGGCAGGTTTTATGGACCTATGAGGCTACATTTTAGGAATGCTGATGTGACAATGCAGAGCAACACAGAGTCCCCAGGCAGTGCAAAGGAGAGCTGCTTTATTGTAAAAGCCTGGCCTTTTAAAGCAGTTAGGCCTTTATCAGCTACATAGTTTTAAATAGTAACAAACATAATTCAACCAACCACCATGCACCAGGTCAATGTGAACTCAGATGGTTACAGAACTTGTTTTTCTACCTCTAATTCAGCTGAGTCACTTTCCCTTTTCTGCTTAGCCAAAGTAACGGGCCTAAGCCATGGTTTTACAAAGCCTTCCCTTTGTCAGGTTTTACCTAGATGCAACATGTTTATGGTGAGGAGATTGATTTTCCTTGTCATTTCTAACTCTTTGTGGCTGGACTTGTTTCAAAGGTAAAAGTTGAGATTGTGTCTCTGGACAAAGCAAGATTGAGTCTCTGGATGCCATATTTTGGATTTGGTTTTATTGCTTTGCTTTGCTCTGGTTTCATTGACTTTGCATTGTCACCCTCCACACTCCTTTTTGATAATCTTGTTAAAACAAAATTTGCCTTGATAACAAGTGTAAGCAGAGCCTTTCCAGTGTCATCATTCCCAGCTCATTTATTTTATGTGTGTAGACTCCCAGGTGTGACAGCCATTGCAGCGCACAGGAAAATAAAGCGGCTGTGAGTGGTGGGGTAGCTGTAAATTCTGTTGCAATAGGAGCTGCACACAAGCTCATACAGCTTTTAAACACATGCTTGTACATGTGAGTGTCACTGAGAGGGGTTGCACAGGGCCTTGCTTGCCCCTTCTATCTCGGTGGAAGAACCAGTTAGGTGTGAGAAGCACATTTGTAAATCTGTCTTGGTAGAGAAGCTCCAAGTGACTGTAGAGGAAACTCCTCCATGGTTTGAAGACCTGACCACACGAAGGTAGACTTCTCTTGAAGCACAGTATGGGACAGGTTTGTCTTTGCTGCTCCAAGGTTAAGAAAGGATGCAGTGTTTATTGCTTGTATTGCCTTGCACTTTTCAGCTGCAAAAATATCTCGAGCACGTTTGGCAGATGATGCTTAGGGATCTGTTTTGTCCTCATTTTCAGATACCTGCATATCACCATATATTCAGGTATCTGAATTTTTCCTGTGGCATAAGCAACAAAATTTCCACTGGATTTTTTGTAGTGGAATAAAGACACTCAGTTGGACAGACTGGGGACAGAATTTGATTAAGACACTTAATTTTTCTCTTAGTTCCCATTTTGAGAGAGTGGTTGAAATGTAAACTTCTCTTGGGGAAGCCTGAGTTCTACTGCTTATAATTTGCTTCAGGATATTTGGAAGGAATATTCTGTATAATTTTGAAGTTCAGAGTCCCCAGAAGGTGTAAAATGGCAAGCTTTCATGAGCTGTGATAATGTACAACAGCTGAGAGTTTACCTTCTGTCTGTATCTTCCTTCACTTTGAACTCCAGTAGATGAGAACAGTTTTTCTATTACAGCAACTCATTGCTTCAATATGATTACTTACCATATATAATATTATACCTATATAGTTCAGCTAGCCTTTTGTAAAGCTGATTTGAGATCATAGTTATTTTATTATAAGTCTAAAAAGATGGAATATTTTCATTGAGTTTAATCAACGTCTCATAGGTAAACTTCTTACTCTCATGACCAGTAAATATAAGAAATGAAGAAAGTGTGTAAAAGAAGTGAATACAATTCTGAATGCATGCATTCTATTATTTACTTTTATTACAAAGCAGGCATTTTTTTTCTATGTGTTTTGTAGGAAACACATATATAAGATGAAACTATCATTTTCTTTCTCTCCAATCTTTTTTGTAAAATAATGTCCCTTTTGAGAAGGCCACTATAATTATGTGGTACTAGGGGCAAAGGAAGGTTGCAGTAAAACACTATACTGACAATGCAAGGGACTGTACTTGGTTGGTGGAGAGTTTGTCTTTAGATAAAGAATTCCTCTCTTTCTCACAAGGATTCTGAGCAGAAACAATTATTAAAAATTTCTGAGATGGAAATACAGGTGTTAAAGATATTACTCCTGAAGCTATTTGATTATGAGTAAGAAATCTGCCAAAGATATATATGTTGTGTTATCCTTCTTGCATCTATTGAAACAGGACAGGACAACAGGACACCTGTTGTGCAGGACAATATTTTTGTCCAGTAGCAATTAGTGACGGATGCTTTACTTCTTAAATGCTTTAAGGAGATAGATATTATCAGCAATTTATTATTATCACTTGAGAAAAATTGAGAAGTGTTTTTAATACATTGTGATTCACATTAATGCTGTAAATTTTTTATAAATGTGTGTTTTTAATGCACCTGCATTATCTATCTCTGCTTTAGTTACATAATATCTGCATAATATCGTGAAATGCATAATTTCTGGTGCTAGAGACTGACCAATAACTCTGCTTGTTGGAGTTTTTCAGCTGAAAGATTAAAATCAAATTTCTGCCTCTTGCAAAGTGGCTTACAGACTGCAGGGTTCATGTTCTGAAAGTTGCAGGTTGTCACCAGGATATCATGTAAATCCCAAACCAGCAAACCAGCCAAGACATAGAGCATTTCTTATGTAGGCGAACAATTCCCTGTGTAGTCATCTGGATAAATGCACTGCAGCTTCTGTGGAGCCTGATCAGAGGTCAGGAGGACATACTCTAACAAGTGCTTTCACTCTCCAGAGATAATGACCCTTGGTGTTCTTTAATTTTCCTTGGGGGCTGTGTATTTCCTGAAGTCAATTCATTTATATTTGGCTTCCCTCTTTATTGCTGGAGCCAATCCCTCAGTCCTCCGAGCCCTGTTGATCTGTGATGCTGAGAGTCTGATTGCATCACAGGGATAATAGTTGAGTCTGGAAGGATGCATGTTTTTTCTTTCCTACCAGCTGTGGTCTCAGTCTTCAGTTTGGGAACAGGCTTCAGGGGCATCCATGTACACAATTCCAGTGCCACTGCTAAAGCAGAGTTCTAGCAATAGTGTGGACTTGTCTGGGTACGAGTTGGGGACAAATAGCAGAATGGCAGAATCTTTAAATGTGTGCAGTGATCCCTTGTGTTGCAGAAATGTGAATCTGAGACACCTCTCTTCATGTAGTGAAATGTTTGCTTCGGAATCTTCTTTCTACTGCATCCAACAAAACACATGTTGGCAGCTTCCTAAACTCTTATTTACCTTCTTCACTGGTTTGTGAGGAATGTTTTGGGTTCATTCAAAGAGTTCTCTCTCTCTCTCTCTCTCCCTCTCTCTCTCTCTCTATATATATATATATATACACACAAAAAAGTATATTTATGTATACAAACACATATACACACATGTATATATTTCATAAACAGTGTCTTTATACTTGGAAAAGTATAGACTTCAATAATTATAAATGGCACCCAGTGTGTCAATAAGGATGTACAAGCCTGCTCACAGCTTCTTTTGCTGAGGGCACTCCCACTAAGGTGAATGTTCTGCCTACAGTCCCAAACTTCTAAGGAAGTAAAACTTCCCTTCTGTAGTGTGAGAAGAGATACAGGACGTTAAATTTCTTAAAAGCCTTTGGTGTTTGGATCAAACTTTTCTATCCACTCCCATTTCAGACAAATCATAACCTTTGCTTCTAGCCTGCTTGTTTTGTGCTTTGGTATGCTGACGTGAACATTGGTATGAATTTTGTAATACTTGACAAACTAAAGAACATCTGATGATGACCAAGATCACAGAACAAAAGATTTACCACTCACTATTTAAAATACTTGCTCCTTTCAGAGGTATAATTAAATGAGATTATTTTTATTTACCTCACCTTCCTTGCACCAGCCTTG
Source organism: Chloebia gouldiae (assembly GCA_003676055.1). NCBI lineage: Eukaryota > Metazoa > Chordata > Aves > Passeriformes > Passeridae > Chloebia > Chloebia gouldiae. The sequence goes on from QUSF01000002.1 coordinate 34,815,609, forward strand.
TGAGAAGGGGAAGCTGTATGGGTGGAGCAGGGTGAGTTTGGGAGATGAAATGAACCCAGAAGAGGAGGTGCAGCACACTGGAATTTTTCATTCTTTCCAAAATTTTTGTAAGCAGACCCTACATTTCTTCCTTCTTTTTTCCCCTGTTCACTTGTGAGACACTCTGAATCAGTGCTGATGAGTAAGGTAAGAAACACCTAGTGGGATTGATTAATTTCCCATCCTTTAAAATGTGGGAATGAACAACCCAACCCACCAGAAAACTAAATATTGATGCTGTCAGTGGCATGATAATTGGTCTCTACTTTCATCTGCAAACAAACCCTTGCTTGGATTCTATTATTCATTCAAAGAGGAAAAGGGTTATTAATACAGTGTTCTTTAATTTATATTTTTCTTTTGTGTGTGTGTGAGAGAGAGAAAACAGGAGAGCAATAATACAATAAATATATTGGCTAAGAGAAAACATTTGAAAACGATCCCTACCCATTTTTTAAAATCTTCTCTTATCATGAAGAATGTGAACTGTGATAAATTGTTCTACTAATCAAACAGCACTAAAAGGTTAGGTCATTGGAAGTCTTTAGTCATTTTGTGCTTTTCAAGAGTGAATTTGTTAAAATTATGCTGAATATCCACTTAAAGCCTGGGCTGAAAACCCTACCTGTGTTTTATAACTCTGCACTGTCAGAACCCATAATAAGTCAAACATTCTTTCAGAGGTACTCATAAGGGAGAAAAAACCCCGTAAATTCAAGAGTAATTTCAGATTGTAAATGAAAAAGAGAGGCACGACTGTTCATTTGCACCAATCATGCCTTCCTTTCATCTGCTCTGATTAGGCCTGGTGCGGTTTCATCAAACTACTCCATCACTGAGCTGTCACTCCAGTCGTCTGTTGATTGAAAACAATCAGGGCTCTGATGGCACAATTATTCTGACCCTTTAACTAGAGGCTGCTGTGATAATGAAAGGTTGATTATGATAGTTTGTGCCTCTTTCAGTTTGCCAAGAAGGTTAATTTGGGCATCAGACGGATGTTTAATGGGCGCTTGCTGGCTACACTGAGGTAAATGAGAACGTGCAGTCTTCGATATTGCACGGATATAGTTTGGCTGTCAATCATTGTCATTTTGAGTTTGTGCCTCACACTCTGGAAATCACATTTTATTTTTTCCTTGGGATTTAATTTATTCTGTGCCCTGAGGAAGTTCTTTCACTCTGTGACCTTCACAGTAGCTTTCTCTGTCTTTTTTCGCTTCCCTCACATGGAGCCCAAAGGCATAATACATCTAGAGGAACGTTTTTCTTTCATTTTTCACATTAAAAAAAAAAAAAAGTAAAATTTAAAACCCCTGTTTATCAGCTCACCCTGAACAGAGCAAATGTTTTAATTCTGATTGTAGAATCCAAATGTGCAAATGGAAGCATGCCTGCTTGCTAACACAGCGCCACACAGGGAGCTGCTTACGTAGACACACATTTGTAAAACTGACAAACAGGTAATTTAAAAATGTCTCTGTGTAAAGAGGCTGGGGGATGGCACAGCTTTATTTTCACAGGCTGCACGCGTATGCCTTAGCTTGGTGCCTTGGAAATGTGGTCTCAGTCACTGCGCTGCAACTTTTTGGTTAGAAAGTCTCTCTTCAGGGTTCAGGGGCAAAAGGCATTTCATTGCTGATTCATAGATTATTAATATTTACTGTGTTCAGATTGAGAGAATCATATGCATGATTTTGTAATTGTTTGACTCAAGGTGCAAAAGAAATGCAAATACCTCATAATTTTGATTGTTCCACATGCAGCTCATTAGAGTCTTATTTTTATGCACATTTTAAATTCAAAATAAAAAGAAGAAAAAGATTTCTATCTTTAAGGCTGTCTTGCATCTAGGCTTGAGACACTTATTTTTCCTGCTGTCCTCAACTGTGTAAGATAGTACCTGACTGATAAAATTGCAGGAGTCTGGAGGCTGTGCTTGCATGGTTACTAACTTCTAAAAATATTCATGTGTAACTCATGTCTTTGAAAAATTGTGTGTGTGTTTTGTTGTATGGTGGGACTTTTTTCCTAAGCAACAATTCTTACACTTTTCTTCCTAAATGGATGATACAGACAAATTTAGTTCGTCCTGCTTAAAATGCTTCAATGAATGTCCTAAACCCCCTTAATTTTGTCCTTTGTAGCCTCTAGAGACAGAGAGAGGATGACAAAGACCCTTTAGGGATCCAAATTCATGCCCTTTGGAAATCCCTGTTCATTTTAGATCAGGTGAAAGTTCTTCCATAGCTCTCAGTGGACATTGTTTCAGACCTTTGGTAAATGTCCTTGTTTATACATAGATTCTGCTCCTGTACTTGAAATTTGAAGAGTCAGGGTGTTGCTGACAATTGCCAACTGAAATGTGGTTTTGTGATAGGTGGTCTCAGTCTGGAACACCTCAGACTTGCTAAGTTAGATAAGATCTAATAAAAGGCAAAATTATGTGCGAGTTTACAGCCAAAATATATATTCCTAGTGTTTCAAAGACAAAACTAGTAAAGTCAAAGCTTTGCTTTTTGAAGTCTGCTTGGTGTTGCTTTAAGGTGATTACTATAGAACTGTGTTGCTTTCATGACTCTTCTCAGCTTCAAAAATCAATAGAATCAGGTCTATAGCACTGTCCAATATGCTAAGAATACAAAGATATTAATTTAATTTTGTTTTCTGGACAAAAACTTTTTGCTTCTGTTAAGAAACAGAAGAACCGTTGGTGAGATTTATAGTTCTTTCTCTTTTCTGATTTAATACCATCATCAGATTGTCACACACAAATAGAGTAATTTGTGTTGCTCATATCTGGTCTCAGTCTAGGAAAATGTGTCTTTCCACATTTAAAATTTTGTTTTCTCCTAAAATGAGAATGTTCACTAGGTTATTATAATTAGGATTTCTATTTGTTTTAATGAGACAGTGTGAATTGTTTTAAAACCTTAGAAATTTTGTTTCCTTCTATTTGTTGTTGCTAAAACAAACAAAACACAAAAAAATCTAACTCTCCAACACCCTCATTTTTTCCACTGCTGTCACTTTTTGACTTCATCACATTTGCTAGACACCTTGGATGATATAAAGTAGCATATTTGCAGTCCATTGGGCTACAACGTGAATGCATCAACTAAAGAGCAGGCCAAGATGACTTTAATAGAGTTCCTGTGGCCCCTGCCTCTCACAGAGTCCAGGCTTAGATAAATTTTTCTTTCTTGGAACTCTGTCAACAGAAACTTTCCCTTGGCGTTGTGACTTAGAGTAGTTTTTAAGTGAACCTGAGTCTAATAAATGTGAGTATGTCAAGCTTTTTGCACTCATGAAGTGGTTTGGCTTTTCTGATTAGAAGGCTTGGTGTGGTGTCAAGTAAAGGTCTGGCACATTTCCCAGCAGAGTGGCTTGAGGAGGACTGCAGGGGGAAGCTGAACAGGCAAGGCACAGGCGTGATGGTCTCTCTTGCTCCCTGGGATAGCGGGCAGCCCAAAGGATCAGGTAGCTATGCTGGTGTTGGAAAAACTATAAACTTGCTATCCAGCATGTGAGATGTACTTTGATGTGTGCTCCAGCTGTGCCACAACATATTTTTCCATCTCTTTTCTGCTGTTTTGAGAATTCACTCCATTGCTAAATCACATAGTGTAACCTTGGAGAAGAAAAATCCTTTGGGTTAAGGCATTAGAATAAGAGAATTAATCTGGTTTGAAAATCCTGTCCTTCTGAGGGTCTACTTTTGTCATTTACTTAGTTTAGAAGATGAATATGGTAAAATATATTATTTATTAAAGTTGATATAGGCACTAGGCTGTGACTTCCTTTACTCACTCATACATTAAAATTAATAGAAAAGAATCTTCTAGCAGTTTAAACAGAATTTGCCTATATGACAGTAGGAGTAGGAGTCTTTTCTTATTTTTGTAAATTATTTAGCATGGATACAAATATTTTAAACCTCAAAATTGTGTGTCGCCTTTTTTTTTTCTTGCTTGCTTGTTAGCATTTTAAGCACAGTTGTAATTTCAAGTGCAATTGGTATTTCCTTAGAGAAGCCAGAATGTCTTTTCTTGCAGCATCATAAAGCCTGTAATGGCTTTGAGTTTATTTTGCCAATACTGATTATAGTTGCTAATTGTTACTGCCAGAGAGGCAAAAACATAGGCACTATAATCAGTGTATAGATGGAGTGAATTCTGGAGTTTTTATGTAGGCAACAGGTTTTTGGGTCTAGATTAAACAAAACGTGAGTAAAGGTGTTAGAAATTGTGTTGATATATATACAGATGTGTGCTGGTCTCGTACATGGAAGTTTGTGTCTGCCATATGTGGATGAGAGTTATGTTTGCCTCCTTTGCACTGAAGGAAAGTTAGAACTGTGTTACAGTCCACCAGTGACTACTTCTACTACAAGTGAAAGATGTGTTTGGGAATTCAGTTTTCTTTCCTTTGAACTTTTTCAGCCCTCGAATAGCTGCTAAACTGTTCACCCACACTCAGTTTTCTTCCATGCCTCCATAGTGTGAGACATCATGATCTGCTGGGTAACATGGTAACAATGTACTGCAAAACCAGTGTAGAAGTCTAAGGCTCAGTTGGTGAGTGTTCCTGAAACCAGATGACCTGTTCTATAGCCTTGTGTCACAATATTTAGGAGTTTGTCCCATATTCTCTAAATATAAATATAGACACCTACATTTGTAGCTTAAATTCTTAGCACTGATTTTTAAGTAGTGACCATCCACCTGTTTAAAATTCCCCAAAGGGAATTTTAAAACTGTAATTGTCACAAATAGCAAGACAAGGTGATAACAAAAATACAGCTTTTAGCTCTTAAGGCCTTTTTTCTGCCTTGGAGTGTCACAGATTAGGTGTGGGTCACACAGGGCACTGTAGTCAGATTGTGTTCAAACAATAGCATGAGTTGATTTGGACAGGAGCTTTTAAACACACTGTGGTTCACAGACTTTTGTTGCTTCCCCAAGACTCAGTGAAGCTTCTCTGCGTTCTGTCGAAGGCCTGCAGAGCATCCAGGTGGTGTGCAGGGTTCTTAGCCCTGCTTTCTAAACACATACAATAAAATGAAATCTTCCACAGCAAACTGACCTCGGACATGGAGTCTAGTAAGTCCCAGTAGCACCCTACACAAGAGGCAGCCTGGGATTCACATTGCCCTCCCCTCACGTTGCCCTATTGCTGCTGCAGCTGCTTGTCAGAGGGGAAAGGTGGAAGTGGGCCAAAGATACCTTGAGGTGCAACACATGGAGGGGTGCAATAAACTTAATTTGGAAAGGTTCAAAGGTTTTCATCAAAAAAGATGCAGGACGGATGAATGGGGATAAAATAGTGTGGAATGGATAGAGAAGGTTTAGGTTCAAGATTCGGAATAGATTGTATATCTCATATGAGAGCCAACAGAATCTTTGTATCACTTTGCAACCATTGCTGTAGTAGCTTAGGGAAAAGTTAAATATTACTGGTTTCAGTGAAACATTTTTTTACAACTCCAGGATTATTCTCAGTAGCGACATAACTCAGTATGTATCAAGTTGCATATGCCAAATTTCCTACAGCAGAGAAAATGTATTGTAATGGAAATGTCCATGCTTTCTGTGAAGATCACACATCCCATATCCAGAAATGAATGCAGGTACTATTTCTTTGAAGTTATGAATGTATGTGGTGTTGCTTGTGTGTTTATACAGTATTTATTGGGGGACCAAAGGCAGGACAATAAAGGAAAGCAGATGGATGAAGTTCTAAGATATTAATAAGGCATTAATATTAAACTTCCTCTAAAAGACCTGTGGTTACCAAGTCCTGGTTTACATTAGTGCCTGTATTTTACAGAGTCTGTAATGTCTGTCATTGTAGCCCAAGTGACACATCTGTGATACCATTTTAGATGTGAGCAAAGACATAAACTTATAGTTCCAAAAGGAACCAGTCTGTTGGATGCAAGTACTGAGAGAAAAGAACTCAATTTTTGTAAATTCTTCTATTTCAATATAGTAACCCACATATCATTTAGTTGATATATGCTGAAGATAGCCAGAATTTCTCCTCAATTTCAAGTGGCTGAATGATGAGAGCTAAGTGTCTTTCAGGAATCATTCACATGGCTAAAGACACAGAATAGGAAGTTACCTCATACAACTCAGTAGGAGACACCTGACACATGGGTTTGGTGGATTTAGAGCATCTGACTTGAAAGCTCAATGATTTCAAGTCCACAAATGTTTTCAAATACTTTTAATTATTGTCTTTTTTCCTAACAAGTCAAAATACATATAGCTAATGCACGTATTTGAAACTCAATGCAGCATTTAACTGCCTGAACTACTGTTGCATTTTTGATGCTCTTCATTGATTCTTTGTTTCACAGGGATTCACAGTGAGGAAAAAGTGTTTCAGATTAATCATAAAAAGAAGGTGGTTTTAGTTTTTCATCTTCCCTCTCTGACAGAATATAGAAACAGTAATAAATTTAATACATTATATATGAAAGTCGTGAATAAGAGCAGCCTTTATTTCCAGCTCCTTTATGTGACATTCCCAACAGCAGTACAGGGCCATAAGATTTAGCTGAAACTATTTTTGTTGCTCAGCTTGTTAGAAACACCCACTCCACAAGTTCTGTATCAAAATGATTTGAAGTATCAGGTAGAGTTAGTCCTTATCCAGAACTAGTCAATGTTTTGATAATGATTTGGATTAAAGAACAATAAAGTCAGAAGGTGAAATGGTTTCTAGCACTTCTGAAAATACAGTTTGGATTGAGAATGATCTTGACTGGAGCAGTGGCCTAAAGTAATAGTACAGAGTTGGGTAATGACAGAAAAAGCATGACAGCCTGTGGAAATTCTGCAGAAAAGATTCCTAAACAAACAAACCAACCAACCAACCACAAAAAAAAAAAAAAAGTGGTCAGAATAGTACTCAGTCACAAGCTTAAATGTGGATCAGCAACATCATAATGTACTGACAGTCTTACATGGCAATGTACAAGCAAGAATGACAATGGATTGTTAGAATCAGAGATTCTTCCAACCTATTCACTACTACTACAGCCTTAAGAGGAATATTATGTGCAGTTTTCAACAGCAAACATGAAAGATTTCGATAACAGAGAACTGTAAGCCAATCAACAGAGATTTAGCAAATATGACCTAAGATGCATTGAAATAACTTTTTCGTTCACTGAAGAGGAAACACCAATATTAAAATGCTTCTAATGTGGAGAAGAAAATGTAGGTAACAAAATATTTTTGTCCTGTATGGATGAATCATTTTCAAGCATTGCTCTGGAATATGAACCCAAAGGTGGAAAATGTAGCAGTGAGTTTAAGGGTTTAAAGCTTCTGCATATGTAAGAAGAAAATCTGTCTGAGAGGATGTCAGAGTATGGGAATGATTTTCCTGAGGAAGTTTTGGTATCTTCGTTACTGGATGTTTTCAAAAATAACTTACGCAAGAATTCCTGAAATGGTGTCGGCTGTTCCTAACCTCTTTCTAGGACCAGTTGGATTCAATAAGCTTTATGTGATTTGAATGCTGTGTTTAATTTTGAATGTTGATACTAGCTGCAGTTGCTCAATTGTTGCTTTCTGTCTACCCCAAATTAGCGGGACCTCTTCTGTGCTTCTCTCTTCTCGGACTTAATTTTTCCCCCTTACACCTTTCTCCACTTTATAAATAAATGAAGAAGAAGAAAAAAAAAGGATTCAATGTGTTGTAATATGCTATATTTCTTCAATATTTTGTCATAAATAGGATGAAATCTGGAGGGCAGAAAAGGTTTTTCTTTGTAATCTGCTGACATTAGTCTTCTTTCTAGTATACCTGTGGTGTCTAGTGATCCCATAGCCTCTATGTTAATATTATTTTTCCAACAGCTTGATTCTGGGATAGTATGGTCTCCAGCAACACTAACAGATTGCACAACGAGAGTATTGCATAGCAGCTGGTAATGCGGTGGAAATTGTTTCAGGGAGCTGGTGCAATACAATGCTTTAGTATATATGTATATACACTGTATCTTTTTATGTGGACTAATAGGCTTTCACAGCTGCTTTTTAGATGCATAGATACCACAACTGAAGCAAGTGTATATCTGCTCTTGGAATGCAGGCAAATTTCAAAAGACCATGTATTGACAGAATTGTGTGCAAATAATGTGTGTCTTGTTTTTCCCTTTCTTCCCCCCACTTTTAGCTGGCTGTGAGGTGGCTGGAACACAACTGCCGCTACCAGTATCTGGATGAACTTCTCCAGTATGTCCGCTTTGGCCTTATGGATGTGGATACACTGCATACTGTAGCTCTTACTCATCCTCTTGTCCAAGCCAGTGAAACTGCGACAGCGCTCATTAATGAGGCCTTGGCTTACCACCAGAGCGTCTATGCACAGCCAGTTTGGCAAACTGCAAGGACAAAGCCTCGCTTCCAGTCAGACACTCTTTATATTATTGGTGGGAAGAAACGAGAAGTCTGTAAAGTTAAGGAATTGAGATACTTCAACCCGGTAGACCAGGAGAACGTTCATATCGCAGGGATCGCTAACTGGAGCGAGCTGGCACCTATGCCAGTGGGGAGGAGCCACCACTGCGTTGCTGTCATGGGAGACTTTCTTTTTGTAGCTGGTGGAGAGGTAGAGCACTCCACAGGGCGCACGTGTGCCGTGAGAACTGTCTGTCGATATGACCCCCGCACTAACTCCTGGGCCGAGATAGCTCCGATGAAGAACTGCCGGGAACACTTTGTGCTGGGAGCCGTGGATGAGTACCTCTATGCCGTGGGGGGCAGAAACGAATTGCGTCAAGTGTTGCCCACAGTTGAACGCTACTGCCCCAAGAAGAACAAGTGGACCTTTGTACAGTCCTTTGATCGGTCGCTCTCATGCCATGCGGGATATGTGGTGGATGGTCTTCTTTGGATATCAGGTAGAAAACGTTTCACACAATTTGAGGTACTAACCATAAATACCAAAATACTATCTTGAATTAAAGTAATAAATCTTTGGTTTATATGTCATGATAACTTTTCTCTGCAGAGAGGACAAAGATCTGAAGCCTCATTAGGAGTATAGGAGCGTAATGTATTTTATACATTACACTCAGTATTTCAGAGCTGCTGATATCATATGTACTATCTCCAGTTGTCATTCATAAATCACAGTGAACTGGAATGATAATGCACTTTTGGACAAATTTCCAATTTGTGTGCTTCCTAAAAACAAACTAAAAAAGACATTGCTTCTGTAATAAGATCTGGTACTTTTGGCAGTCACAGGACCCGAGGGAATGGCCTGAAGTTGTGTCAGGGGAGGTTTAGGTTGGATATCAGGAAAAGGTTCTTCACCACAGGTTGACTGGGCACTGGAACAGGCTCCCCAGGGAGGTGGTCATAACATCACCCTGACAAAATTTGGGCACATGGTGTGGTTCCTGAGCCTGTGCAGGGCCTGAAGTAGAACTTTGACGATCCTTGTGGATCCCTTCCAACTCAGAATATTCTATTAGTCACTTATTCCTGATGGTGAAATGGAAAATTAAGTGCTTGTTAGCTTTTGTTGTTCCAGGAGTTGAAGGCAAATGTATTATTTGCTCCCACTTGCTCTTCAGAATATTGAAACAGACTGAGATGACTGTTTTTAGAAATGATCCATGACTCTGTCCATAACAAGTGCACAAGGCTGTCTGGATGTAATCATGGCTTTACGGCACAGATGGATGAATATATAGATCCTATAATCCTAAAAGAATGTGCAATTTGCAACTGAGTCTTTAGTTACATTCCATTGATGAGGGTGGGAGGATTTAGTTACCTCAGTCCTCACAGTGGGTATTAGTTATTTTGGAATATGGCCGATGCTGTCTACAGAAGATTTGACAGAAAAATATCCCTCTTTTACTAAGAAGTGTGCCACGGAAGGTTATATAGTTATAATATTTATTAAGGAAGCTAATGAGTAAATGGGGCCAGCCCTTGAGGTAAATGTTCAGTGATTGGCATCTTCACCATAGATATCCTCTGGGGATTTTAATATGGTCTGGAATGCCTCTGGTGAAAGGATGGAAAATGAATGGAAGATTAAGTTAGCTTCTTAGGCCTGTGCTGTGCTTCTCAAAGTGTGTCATTTAGGCTAGCGGATGAACCTTTCTGTCCCTGTAGATTAAGTGCCTCATGGGAATGGATTCCCAAGCATGGGGAGGGGAATTAGCAGGTATCTCTTAAGACATATGCACTAAAGTCATTAATGGTGACTTTGGCATTAAAAGCAGGACAGAACACAGCAAATCACCAAGATCCCTGGCAGGTACTTTGGGTCATTTTCTTTAGTCACCATCATTTAGGGAGTCTTGTAGAGTCTGTGCTATGTGAATCCTGAGGTGAGACCCAGATAGAGTACAGGAACAGGATTTCTGCATTAGGCTACCACTTCGGTGTATTCAGAACATTATTGTGTTTATTCACTACTTTCTCTATTTTATTAGCAGAAAGGGATGTGTGTCTGCAGTGGGCACTTCAAATACATAGATGTTACTATTGCTGTGTCTTGATAGCTGTTTTTTTTTCTTGTTTTGTGGTTAACATTTGCAAGTATTTATGAAGAATACGACCTTTTAAAAATGGTGTTACACATTCTCACGTGAAATCATTGAATGCACTAGAAATCCATCAGTGTGGTCTTTCCTCTAGTAAATGAAAAAAGTAATATTTTTTTGTCTTAATCTCATGGGGGAAAAAACCCTAAACAACAAAACAAAACTATCAAAACTCAAGTTTTTAGCATTTGATAGCATTTTTTTAAGTCAAACAAGGGGCTGGTTGAAGATTAAATTTATTCTTTACAGATTTGCTAGGAAAGGGAAAATTATCCTAAGGATTAATTGATATGCTTAGTTATGTAGGTGAAATGCATGCCTGTGTGGTTTAAATTCCACTTTTGTTTAGAAACTTACGCAGTGTGATACTGTGTTCAAGGATATGCCTCTAACAGCTGTAGAATCAGTGGAAGAGGTAAGTGGAAGCCTACTGGATGAATTCTTTAAAACTAGGCAAAACAATAAAAACCATTTTATCAATATTGTTCCATTTATATTTGGAAATGCTACCAACAGTGGAATAAAGTAGACATGGCTTTTCAGTTGTATTTTGATAGATTCTGAGAAAATGCTTAGAAAGTTCTGAGTTTCTCAATTATGACAGGTTATTATGAAGTATGAGAGTGCACTTACTGTGCTACACTTCAGTAGATATCGATCTGAATTTTGTCCTCTCACACTGAAACCTGGTTGTGTATTGAATAGAGTTATTTTAAAAAGAAAATTGGATGGAGATGTAATAACTATAGCTAGCTTTCTATTATTAATTAATTGCTTAGGACCAGAATGTAGGTTGTGGTACATGTACATTCAGGGGCAGGGGAATAGTACAGAGAGATGTTTTATTGTATCATAGTCACTGCTGGAAAATCCACTGTTCATCACTGAATATAAGGTGTTAGCATAAAAGTAATTAGCAATGCAGGAGGGAACCTAATTTTGAAGTATGTGGCCTAAAATTAAGTAATTAAAAAATTAGTCTGAGTTAGAAATGTTTTGAGCTGTATCCCTGCTGCTTTTTCTGGGAAATACAGGCCATCAGCAAAGAGCTCTCAAAGTCAGTTTGCTGCCACGAGCTGGCAAGGGAACCATGGAAATGTGCCCAGGTTTTTAGTGAGAGAATAAATTAAATAGTGATAATATAAGTTTCTAGCTCTTCTATTTGTGGAGAGTGTCATCAAAGCTTGATCTGCACACTGAAAATTAACTTACTCAGTGCCTCTGCTACAGCCCCATGCCCTCTTCAAGGCTTTGCTGATCAAAAGCTAACTAGACTTAGGGAATTTCTATTATTATTGGCATTCATTTTCAGCTTTGCTTTGCTGCTCCTTTGGGACAAATATAACAAGGATTCAAAACTAATAGATAATAAAATCATGGCAAAGGCAGCAGGAAAGGGAAATGGACATAACAGACTGCTGTGTGAGTTTACACACTGGCAGTCGTAGGTGGGTGGCTCATGTTCAGGTGACAGAGGGACTCCTAAGCTGCTACCATCTCTTTGGGGTTTTTAACCTGACAGAAGAAAATTAAAAGAGGGAGCCTTTTGCACACTGAAACTAGTCAGTCCCTCTGCTCAGCACAAGTGGGTTCAGCCCTTGAGTTTTTCAAGCTCCATATTTTCATATTTATGTCATTATTTATTGTTTTTTCCCTGCAGTCCTCATTTTATTTTCTTATTTAAAGAAAAACAAAACATGAGAATTTATTAAAATAATATGCTGGTTTTGGCTGGGATAGAGTTAGTGTTCCTCCTAGCAGCTAGTCTGGGCAATGTTTTGGATTTGTGCTGGAAACATTCCTGGTAACCCAGGGATATTTTTGTTATTGCAGAGCAGTGCTTCTAGAGAGGGTGTTTTTTACTTCTGACCCCACCCCACCTGTGAGGAGGCTGGGGATGGGCAAGGGATTGAGAGGGGACACAGCCAGGACAGCTGACCCCTGCTGACCAAAGGGACATTCCTGATCGTGTGGTGTCACGCTCAGCATATAAAGCTGGGGGAAGAAAGAGGAAAGGGTGTTCATAGTGCTGATGTTTGACTTCCTAAATCATCATTATGCTTGATGGATCCCTGCTCTCCTGGAGATGGCTGAACAGTTGCCTGCTTATAGGAAGCAGTGAATTAATTCCATGTTTTGTTTGCTTGTGTGCGTGGCTTTTGCTTTACCTCTTAAACTCTCTTTATCCCAACCCACAAATTTTCTCAGTTTTACTTTTCCAATTGTCTCCTCATCCCATGCTCAGGGGAGTGAATGAGTGTTTGTGTGAGTTGCTGACTCGGGTTAAATCACAACAAGTAAGTTCTCTGTACTGACATTGCCTTGGGCAGATGGTTTGGAAATTTTATAGAAAGGTGATTCTTCTAGGGCCCAGTTAACATCTGATGCCATGACCAATTTCACAAACTAATTGCATGCCACAATGCTTATAAAGTGAAGTATTTCAGTGAAAGAAAAACTAAGTACACTAAACACTTTGGAGTTCAACATGACTAACAATCACTATCTATAAAAGCAGGGAGATATTTTCCATAAGAGCGAGGACTTGAACTATGCCCATTTCCCAGCATTCTCTGTGGAGTGCACATGCAAATCTGGAGACCTTTTTCTATCCATGTTAACCTTCCTCCACCGGTATAGGTCTAGTGCCCCTGGGGACACCGAGGGACAGGGAGCCTCTGCCAGGCATTGCAACTCTGAGCCTTTCCTGCACCTGCATCTTGGGATAATGACACTTCCCCTTGCCTTAGGTGCTCCAGAGATTAGCACATGAAAAGTCTTGTTTAGAACAAAGTGTTACACTGGTGTTTTGCAGAGGCCCAAGTTGTCTGACCTTAAGTGTGTCAGCTAAAATAACATCTTGACATGCACATGGAAACTCAGCTTGGGGGAAGGGGGTAAGCAAGCCATCCCTCTACAGTTGCTTTGTACTTAATATAGGAGATATTTTTTTCTTTCAAAATTTAAGATTCATTCTTTTGGTTTTTAAACTGTTGTTTTTTTTCCCCTAATGATGGAGATTTTGAGCGAGGAAATGATGGTGATATCTTGAAGAATTATTCTGAGTTTGTAAGTGATTTGGGATGAAAAGTATGACGTTGCTATCAGTATGCTGTCATGAAATAAAGATTTTTTTCTCAGGAAAAGTCTATAAAATTATTTGATTAAAAAATAGATCTGGAATAATTGGAGTTTACAAAATCTATCCAAATAAAGTTTTACAATGTGGCTGCACAGGGTTTACTGGGAATGGGAGGTTAACAAGTGCATAAAATTGCCTTAGTGGCCCCTATGTTCCATATATATGCAGACTTAGTTTTTACTGTATTTGAATGAATGATCTCACACCTTTCAGTGATGGACATTATTGGTTTGATGCCATTGAGTCTCCTTAGATTGAATGTAAACATCCAGCTTTAATGATTTAAACAAAGCTAGGGCTTGTGCCCTATTGTCTGTGGCTCAGTTGCATGTGGGAGTCAGAGAGCACTGAACAGAGCTGCTGTTGGCCTCTCCCAGGGGACTCCTTACCTTGAGAGAATATGCTCCAGCTCAGCTGTCCTCACTGCACCTGGGCAGGCTGCAGTAAGAGGCAGCAGGTTTGCTTTGCATGTTGAGGAAGAATTATCTTGTGTTTAACACACAGACACCTAAGAGAGGAGAGATTTCTGTTTTAAAATAGCAGAGCACCTTAGGGCACATGTCGTGGGTTTCTATATATTCCCTGGATTTGCTGGAAGGAGCACACACGGGAGCTCTTTGCCAACATGTGGTTTTACACGTCTCCCAGTGAACTCGGATTGCTGCGCACAGCCTCGCGCTGGGGACTGCGGGGAGAGCTGTGATATTTTCTGGGGGATCTGGATTGGATCAGATTTCTCAAGTCATATGGGGCCTTGCTAGGCCACATTATAAATATAGCTTATAAATTGTCATTGAGGAAAATGTTGAATCTACTGCCTCCTACCCTTCTCTTTTTAGAAGTGTGTCTTGAAGGTGCTTCTCAGTACAGTTTCTTGAGTGTTTGGGAGGACTGTAATAACACAAAATGTGTATCAAGCGTGGGAAAGGGATGGACGAGGTATGTTTTGGTATCCTTGAGCAATTTCCCCATGTAGAGGGGCACTGTTGTATGAGTTGGGAATTTACAGGTCTTGGAAGGCTTAAAAAGCAACATTTGCAGCCTACAAGGGAGTGAGCGACAGTTATTGTGGCTCACATGGTGAGCCCATGGGTTGGATGATGGCCTCTCCATGAGGGTGTGCTCCTGTCTGTAAGACAGGAAAGACAGTCTTGTCCTGAGGATGCTCCTTCCCTCCCGGGAACTGGAGTCCTCAAAACAAGCTGCTCATGTAAAGTGGTGTAATCATCACTCTGTTTATAAAAACAGCAAATGCTGACCAAACTGCAAATTTTCTGTCATTTAACCAGTCAGACATTTTTCTTTCTCTTTCTCTAACTGTTGGGTTACTACCACATTAGCTGTTATTGCTTGACATCAAATTTAATAACATAGTTTGTATTTTTAACTGCTTTCTCTCATTACGATGGCTCTCTATCATCTCCTTTCCTCATAGAAAACACAACAGGGAAGTGTAAGAAATTCTCTCAGAACTACCCCATTTCTTTTCTGAGAAAGTATGTATTATTTTTAGTACCATTTAAACTCTTCTTCCCCTTCTTTTCTTATTTTTAAGAGACATATTGATGCTCTTTAGCCCTTTCCCAGCTGTCTGTAGTATTAAAAAAAAAACAGTTCAAGAGGACATTGCAGACTTGTTAAATCTGAATTTTGGCAGAAAATTTTAAACTTTTGCTACAGCACTTCAAAGTTAGAAGGAACTACAGTTTGAAAATTGATGCAGATATAAGATGGCATATTTAATGACAGATGTATCTATAGAAACCTGTTAAGATGCAGATTATCCCCCTGGGGAGGGGAGATCAAAACTGCCAATCTATAAAATATACTTGTTAGGGGAAGGCATGGAATCTATCTCTGCGAGCACTTTGATTGCAGGGGACAGTGTAGCAGCATGTGGCATCATAACCTAAGAGCAGACAAATCAGCTTGATGACTTTCAAAGCCAAGAATACTGCTGGAGGCAAGGGTACTCCAGTCTAGAAGAAATTAAAACATATAGAGACTGTTATTAATTCCAGATCTATTTTTGTGTAGTCAAATCTGTATGCAAATCCTTAGCATCTCATTTTGGCAGATTAATCTAAAAGTGAAGAGCGGTATGTGAAGGGAATGTAATGATAAAACACCAGAGATGAGCAATATTGTAGGGGAAAAGATGTAAGCTGTGTACTTGATGTGAGGGGCCCTTTGTGAAGAGAAGGAAATAATTTTACTTATTTTATTACTTTATGAGGAAACAACACTCTTCTTTCTCTTCTTCCTTCACATCTTTCCTCCCAAATTAAGGTGTCCTTTCAGCATGGAAATGTATGACCCAAAATTGTGTTTCAAATGTGTCTCCTGTAGTTTAACATTCTGGAGGTAATAATCCAAATAACTATGATTTTTATTTTTCAAAATACTAATCTGATGTCTCATTGTAGACATTGTGCTGGGAGTGAAAATAAATGTATGTAAAAAAAAATCCAATTACAAACCAGATATTAGAAAAGATTGTTTTGTCTGTCTGGCTGATGACCACTAGGAATGTGAAGGCTGCACAACAGTGTAGAGACAAATAACAGATTGTAAGATCAGACACAGGAGCAGTCTTTGCTTTCTGATGCCTGTTCTTGTGCATGCATTTCACATGTGCTGTGATGGGCAGGGTGTGGCATAGTGTGATGGAAACAGTTTGGAGAGGCTGCATCTCATCCCAGCTATCTCTTAGCTTGTGAGCATCTCTGAGCTGGGGGTTTGGGCTGCCATCCCTCTGGAGGTGCCTAACACAGCCTGCTGCTTGCAGAGATGAACCCAAGTAACAGCATCGATTCTCCTTGCTGTTGCAGTTGAAGAAAATACTCTAAAATAGGTACATCTGTAGTTTCTGCTATAGATTCTTGGCCCCACTCAATTTTTTTTGAGTGATCAGAGGATATTTCTATGTCAGCAAGCAGCTCAGCCCAGTAGGAGCAGATCAGCAGGTAAAACCTTGGCACCAAGTTCTCTGTGTTTACTCCACGTACACTTCACATTTTTTGCTTTGGGCTAAGTTTGTTCTGGTCCTCTGGCTCAAATGTTCCCAGTACTCATATGGTACAAAGCCAAAAGACCAGTTATTATTTTGCACCCTCCATTAGGAACTGGAGTATGGCTGGTGCATATCTGGAGCAGAGCTTCTGGTTAAATTGGAATGCACACTAGTCCCAACCTACAGCCTAAAATGACATGGGGGATGTGGCAGAATTGCTTCAAAACCACAATATGGCTCTAAACCAAAATGCTGCCCTCGGCCTAGTTGGAGGCTGGCAAAATGAGAATTCCCCAGCACAGAGCTTGGGGATAAAAGGGTAGAAACCAACCCAGCTACCTTAGGGGACTGGCCCTAACTCAACCAGCAGGAATTTAAGACACTGTGCTGCTGTCCTGGCTGAAATAGGGTATGCCCTGACAGAAAAGGGAAGCATCCACAAAAGGAAATGTAATAAGATGAAAATCCCTCCTCTCACTGCTGCAGATTTTGTCCAGTACTGGTATGGGCCATTAAAACTGTAATATAAATAGTTTGTCTGTCAGTATGAGTGTCACTGGTGTGTGGCCACTGACATGCCCTAGTTCTGCCCAGACCTCGTGGCAGGATGAAGGTGAGGCACAGCTTGCAGACATTATTTCTGATTCCATCTTCCCATGGACCCAGCGTGTTGACAGAGGGGGACTGGGAACTGTGGCAGAGCTGCAGTGACACCATGTTCCCAGAAGGCTTGAGCACATTCAAAAACATGTTTGCACAGGTAAGATTACAGACTGAAGAAGTTTTCTGTGTTTACTTAGTGAAATTTGCCATTGAAAACAAAGCAAGAAAGGGATGATGAGGCATTAAATGTCTCTTTACTGTGTTGAGGTAAACAGCTGGTTTGCAGCATCTAGTTGGGTCAGAGTCTATTCTGAGCTTTTCTGAGGTGCTTAACACCATGCTTTCCTGATCACTGTTGGAAAGTAAACGGTGGGGCTGTTTCTGGTCACTGTGGAGGAACCTTCCAATATAAGTTTGCAACTAAATGAGGTGTTTTCTATAATACAAACTAAGTGCAGAATTTCTTTCAAATGTATAGATAAGCACAGTTACACAGGCTTGGACTGTGCCTTTAACTGGCAGTTAGAGGCTGTCATGTTTTTGGTAAGGCAGAGCTTCTCTCTTCCTTCTCATTGATGAAAGCCCACGTCCTCCTCTTTTAAACCCTGTCACACACTGTGTGTTCCATGGAACACGAAGGGTTTTATCTTGGTGTCTTAATGAACGTTGAATGCACAGTTATGTATAAAGAGATCAATTTTTACTCATTTTTGGCCCATAGAATCAGCTCTACAAAGGAAGTGTATGGGGGCTGTTTATTGATGCTGTTCTGTGTTTCTGTATATTTTGCAAATAGGGCTCTTTTTTTTTCCCTTTTGTAACCAGATTAAGAAGTGCAGTGGAATGTAAGCAAAATGGTGGTATGTAATGTAATTATTATCTGTAGATGCACTCTAGAATTGGTTATTTTGCTGTACAGATCTTGGTCCTGGTTTTGCCTATATGAAAAAATTTAACCTGTATCAACTCTTTTATAGGAGGAGTAACAAATACTGCACAATATCAAAACAGACTCATGGTCTATGATCCTAAGCAGGTGAGTATCTGTGTTATATATGTTCCGTTTTGCTTCAAGCAGATTTCTTGGCAAATACATAAAAAGATTTTGTAAGGCTAAAAGTGCTGACCACTTGAATTAGTGGTATTTTAAATTCATTTTGTACTGATGTGTGAGTTTAAGAGTGATGGAGACCCTGACGACTTATTATGTCCTTTAAGCCTGTAGGAATTGGAAACATCCTAGATTAAATACAGAAATGTGCTTTAAATCCCCTGTATTTATCAGTATTTATTTTGCTTGTTCTTTTTTTTTGTAATCCAGCAGCCCTAGGCAATGTATACTCAAAGTCAGTGTTCCAAAACCGCTCCTTGTCATTGGCATTTCTGTTTTGAATTGCATATATGGGCCTTTTTGTTTCCTGAATACTTTGAGAACTGTACTACCTGGCCGTGACTTACTCTGCTGACTGCAAGGGTGCCTATCATTTCATTACCCAAGCACCTAAAATATCTTTTAGGGATTATTTCATACATAATGTATGTGTTTTGATTAGGTTAGCACAGCTCAGTAACCATTTCAGAGGGTTAGGGCATGGTTATGCCCTCTTGCTTGTATTAGGAATTAAAAGTCCTAAGCTTGCAATCACAGTTACATAGCCTGATTTACACCCACGTGGAAGAGTATTGACTTTTCTGATTGTAGGATAGGGGCTTTGATTGCTGTATTTGGAACAAAATTGTGCCAGAATATACTTCTATGTGGTTCCCACTGACTATTTAAAGCATAGCACATGCGGGGCCTGAAGCAGAAAGCAGGAGATGACCCACCTGCCTCGTTCTTTTTGAGGTGCAGTTTTGTCATTGACTACAAATGCTGACTTGTCCTAAATCCAAGTAGCAGTTACAGGCAGTAATCTTACTTTGCTTGTGAGGGGGACACACATTTGGATACCCTGTCTCTATTGTGTACCTTTCACTTGGCATTCTTCACGTCCTGATGTGAAAGTTGCACCCCAAACTCCTGGTGCTGGGACTGCCTCAGTGTGCCCTGCTGATGGCGAACAACCCGGCCTGGCGCATGAAGAGTTACGGAGGAATTGTGCACTTGCATTCTTCAAACGACGTCTGCTTCGTGTTTGTACACACAGGCTCTTTTTAAAAATTCTGCTGGCATATTGTTTACAGTGGGTACTGGAAACCATCACATCTGCTTGCATCTCGCACGGAATCTCAATAGCTCCATCACGGAGCCCCAGCGCCTGCTCCTGCGCGAGGCCTTTGTGGCGAGTCGATAATGCCTGCCATCTGCCACCGAGCACACAGCTACCTGCCAGCAAGCCGGCTGCGCTGACCTCTGCTTCCCCACCACTGATTAGTATTCACACGCCGCCTTATTAGAAATGACCCTGCCAGGCCCCTCTGTTTCGCTGCCTTTGCAGTGCTTTGAGGCTCACCTGGCAGGCACTGCAGTGGAGGAAGCTAAAGATATAATCAGGGGATGCAGGCAGGCTTTGCAAAGCAGATGGTGTCTACAGTCTGGTGTTAAGAGACTGGACTACTAATGCAAACATTAATGCCTAATATTCAACTATTACACATTGAGATGTATAGCTATATATTGTGGAGGTTAAAAGGCAGAAGGCTTAAAGACTCTGGAGTTGCTGCACATGTATCACAAAAAATTTCCTCACAGATTTTTAACTTCCTCCACTTAAATTAATCCCTTGCCAGGTTGTTTGATTTGGTAGGCATAGCAGGAGCAATTGTTTTCTCAGGTATAAAATACTTTGCTTTAATCCCTTGTCTTCCATTTCTTCCTGCCTCTCCCCTAAACAGGTAAAATTCTTGAATATTGTTAATGAGTAAGAAAAATATGCAAAGGGTTGCCATAAATAAAGTGTTGACATTAAACCAAATGAATAATTTGAGAAGATTCTTTAGGAAATTATTTTTCCTGTTGCTTTATTCCCCAAGGATAAGATCAAATAAGCTTCTGAATAACAAAAGGCAGAAGAATCTCTCTTCACACATAACAGAGCTCATTGGTATAGATAATTTTAGCACTGTATACAAAGGAGACATTTAATAGTCTGGTTTAAGGAGAATTTGTTACTGAGTTATAAAGAGGAAAAAAAAAGACCTTTGAAACCTGATGAGCTAGATTAAAAAAAAATAGAGGAAGAAATACCATTAAATTAATGAACTGAAATGTGAGTAATATAAACCATGTGTTGAAAGTCCACTATCCTTATTCAGTGTTACAACCAACACCCAAGTCTAGCATATGACCAGAACCAGTATATGCACTTGTGGTTCCTGGCCAAGGGTAAGAAGAAACCAGTACTGTGCTACTGTTCATTGCACTGCCACTGTAGGTGTGCCTTTGAGCAGTGCTTAGAGAAGCTCTCTCTTTCCAGAATAAGTGGTTAAGCCGTAGCCCGATGCTGCAGAGGAGAGTGTATCACTCCATGGCCGCTGTCCAAAGGAAGCTGTACGTGTTAGGTGGGAACGACCTCGACTACAACAACGATCGGATCCTGGTCCGTCACATCGACTCCTACAGCATAGACGCCGACCAGTGGACCCGCTGCAGCTTCAACATGCTGACAGGTGAGCACTGTACAAAAGGGGAGCTCACTACTGTTGAACTGAAACATCTTTTCCCTTTAGATGCATTAGTATGTGGAACTCCATGACTTTGTGACAAGTGCTTCCAATTTAGGGACCACTGTTAGCCAAGAGGACACTTTTCGTTACAGTTCTGGCATTCAGTGGTCTACAAAATATTTGTTTTCGTACATTGCACAGTAAATTTTGAAGAAGGTGCAGATAAGTTTCATTTAATTAAGCAGTCATTACCAGTATTGTTTTTTCATTCTCCAAAAGCTTGCCTGTGGTATTGGTTTAGCTCCCTGTGTGAGTGTACAAGAGACTGATGTGTCTTTACCATGTAGCATTGTTTTGTAGTGGTTTCTGCTGGCATTATAGGGCAAAGCTTTCACTGAAATCTGTTAACTCTTGCTTATTTCTAAATAGTATCTTCTTAATAAATTACCCAAAAGGACATGTCTTTGTTGGAATTCCATCAAGTCAGAAATTGATTGAGCACTTAGTTAACTACAGGATCTGTAAAGTTCTTCACTTATTAGGAAGAGCTGTTACAACTGGAACTTGGAAAACACTGCAGCTCACTGTCCCTGACACCCAGTCCACCAAAATTCACCTCCACCTGACACAATTCCCAGATGTAATATCCCCTTGAATCCCAGGGAGAGACACAGAATCATAGAATGGATTGGGTTGGAAGGCACCTTAAAGATCATCTAGTTCCCAACCCCTGCCATGGGCAGGGACACCTCCCACTAGACCCATGTTGCTCAAAGCCCCATCCAACCTTGAGCACTTTCTGGGATTGGGCATCCACAACTTCTCTGGGCAGCCTCACCACCCTCACAGTGAAGACTTTCTTCCTAACCTAATCTAAACCTATTCACTTCCAGTTTGAAGCCAATCCCCCTTGTCTTGTCACTACATGCCCTTTTAAAAGTCCCTCTCCAGCTTTCTGGTGGGCTCTCTGCTGGTAGTGGAGGGTCACAATTAGGTCACGCTGAAGCGTTCTCTTCTTCAGGCTGAACAGACCCCAGTCCTATCAGCCTTTCATCCTAGGAGAGGTGCTCCATCTCTCTAATCAACAGGACTTGCTCCAAGAGGTCACTATCCTTCCTGTAGTGAGGTCCCGAGAGCTGGGAGCAGCACTCCAGGTGGGGTCTCACCAGAATGGAGCAGAGGGGCTGAATCACCTCCCTGAACCTGCTGGCCACACTTCCAGATAGGCACGTGACACATTCTTAGAGAAGCACCAACAGTAGGGCTGCTTGGTTTCCAAGTCAGGCCATCAGAGTACTTGCTGGACACTAGGGAGAGAGGCAGAGATTAAAAAGGAATTGCACATGGTCAAACAGAACTAGTTTTTCATGTGTCTTTTGCTCACTAGTTAATTATTTTATTATGTGGAGGAACTGACAGCCTTTGAGACGGATGTCATCTGATTTGCAGCTGCAAGTGCCCTTCTCATTCTGGAGCTGACCCTGTCCCACTGAATGCTGTGAAACAGCCTCCTCTCCACTGCCTCCAGGTTGTTTCTACAACCCGCACCTTAGGAAGCTACCTAAGCCTTTCTTTCTGTCAGTACAACTGGCAGTAAATGTGCCTGGTGAACTGTGTAGTGCAGATTTTTTTTAGGCTGTATTTTTCCTTCAAAACTTCCAAACTTGTTGGGAGACCGTTGCTATGGGGATGAACTTGTGCAGCAGCTCCTGTGATTTTCACCATACTTGTACCTGGAGGAGCGGGGCTGAACAGGCGTGGGCAGCACGGGAGGGGCACTCGGGGCTCTCAGCCTGTTTGGTTGTCTGTGTCTCATGGAGGCTGAGGGGCAGGTGGGGACTGTGTCTGTCACCTGAGACACACGTGAGGAGGGAGCAGAGGGTCCCCTGCACAGCACATTAGTGCTCATCTGGGCAGCACCAGGCAGGGCTCCTGCAGAGAGCAAGGAACTGCCGCCCCACGCCTCACCTTCACTCCGACACGTTGGGAATTCTGAAACAGTGAAGTCACTGCCAGGAGTGTTTGCATCCCATTACAGAACTCCAGCATTTGGTGTTAAAAGGGTTAATTAAACACTGAAAGTGGTTTCTATTTCCTTCTTTGCTTTAGGTCAAAATGAGTCTGGAGTTGCTGTCCACAATGGTAGAATATATTTAGTTGGTGGCTATTCGATTTGGACAAATGAGCCTTTGGCATGTATCCAGGTGAGCGATTTAGGCTTCTTTTAAAGTCTTTTCCAATAATCTTGCAAGTATAAGTTTTGCACAGTTGTTATTAAAAAAGGAAAATACATGTGAAGAGGAGAGATTAAGGATATTTCTTATGCAGCCACTGAACCTGCATTAAAGAGAGGAAGTACTGTAAAAATTAAAAGTATTTCCAGATGAGCCAATAGATGAAATTCCTCTAAAATATTCCAGTAAACCAGGGGTGAATTGTCTTTCCTTTGGCAAGGTTTGGATAAAATAATGTGTATATATTCAGTAGTTACACAATCAAGTTCAAAATTAAAAGGGTTGCAGAAATGGATGATGGGGCTAAGAATTTTTCAGCCCATATTGGGATTTTTCTCTTCTTTACAAGCTGTGTTTCTGAAGGGCGGCCAGAGTTAACGAGTTGGTCATTGACCAGATGCAGTCAGCCTACTCCCTGCCCTACTGCTTATTGCTTTAAAGCTTCAATGGAAGTTTTTTGATTCCTGCCCTAGGCAATAGGTTGTCCAACAAACTCTTCTGCTCTCCCATCTTTTATAAAAGCAGCTTACCCACAGATCCATGGCTTTCAGGCAGTTTGGTACAGAAATTAGGAATTCTTATCTTTCTGCATGTTTCTGAGGGAAGAAGTTCTGCATCACAGCCACTGCTTTGTCACCAGCTGGGCAGTTAAAGGCAGAAAGTCCTGTTTATATCTCAGTTTCTGCACTTTTGCTGATAAACAACATTTTTATTAACTTCCAACTTCTTGGATTTTAGAATTTCACCTCCAAACTGTCCCATAAGACTAGAAGTTAGGCTTAGCAGAAGAAGGGGGTACATTAGGTTGCCAAACTGCTGGTCTTATATAGAACACTTAGTAGTATGAATTTGTAAAGAGTAAGATAATGCAAGATAAACAGTTAAAAACATGTTCTGGTCATTAGTGTAATTGTGTTTTAGCAAGTTGGATACCATACCAAAAAAATTATTGGAAAAAGTCATTCAGGCTGGCTTGGATATAGCTGACATATATTGCTTAGATGGAGGAATAGCACCATATAGAGGTAGCAGCTGTGCTCCACCAGTGGGCTCATTTAAAATCAACAGGTACTCTGCAGTATTGCACCTGGGCTTTAATACAGCTTAGTGACAAGCAAAAATAATCCTGGGATCTTGCTTTCTTAAATGGACATTTGTCCATATCCCCAGACTGGTCATGAACTGGCAGCCTGCCTGACACAGTCCCCACATAAATGGGAAAAGAAATATATTGAGCGATTTGGCAGAGCTGTGTGTGCTGTCCCTCCTCAGCTGTTGGCAGTGTGCCTGGCTTTAACCAGCAAAACTAGCCCTTTTATCTTCCAGTTGAGGAAATCTGAGGTTGCTCTCTCCTTCGGAAGAAAAAATTCCACTTTTTCTTTAAATGTCTTTACTTACTTTAAGTCAGTCATTTATTTGGCATTCCCATCTTCCATAGAGCTTCTGTGCCCCCTAAATACCTGGGAGCTGACAAATGATTTATGCTCTGTGCTAACAGGAGCCCTTCTGTGCAGAGTAACCCACTTGCATGGCTGCATATTCTCCTGACAGGAAAGCAGGATCCAGTGTCATTGTTTGCTCCCAAGTGCCTGAGCACTCAGGTTTTGGGTTGGGTGATGAGAACAGCAAATGGATCACCAGATCCATAAATGATCTAAAAATTACCTTAAGCTACCTTTTCCTCTGGGATTAATAGTAAATACATGAGGGGCGTGCCAGCAAATTTGTTTCAGCTTTCTTCTGTGATCCCAAAAATATTTTGTATGCTTTGCCATGCAGGTGCTGGATGTTAGCAAGGAGGGGAAGGAAGAGGTATTCTATGGGCCTACGCTCCCCTTCGCTTCCAATGGAATAGCAGCCTGCTTTCTTCCAGCTCCTTATTTCACGTGTCCCAACCTTCAGACTCTCCAAGTGCCTCACCATAGGATCGGCACAATGTGACACATTCCTTGCACTAAATGGAATCGGAAGTGGAGGAGGAAAACATCAAACCCTGTGTATAGAAGGGTTTCTCTGGGTCAGTGAGGAGAATCAATCCACTTGGGCTGCTGCTTTACCATCACACATTTGTCTTAAAGTCAGATCACAGCAGGCAGGAAGGAAGTTGCAGAGCCTGCATGCGGTTTCTCTCCTCAGCCTCTGACGTAGAAGCAGATACGTGAGCGCGTTGTGCATTTCTGCTGGTGACCACTTGCTACGTGTCTTCTTCATTTCCTTATGCAACTTCACCAGCCATTGTGGATGCTCTCAGCTCTTCCTGGGCCGCTGCTCTTTGGAGTCTGCACATTCAGTTGTTCACCAGTGGCACTTTCAAAGACAATAAAAATGCTCTGTTTATGTTGACAAAGATGATACAATACTGTGCTAATTATGCAACTTACTCAATACCTTTGGCAAAAAGAATAACAAATGTGTTGACTTCCAATTCCGAACTCCATCGTTTACAGTTTCTCATTTAATAATACTTCATTTGAAATTTAAATACTTCAAAACAGATTAAAACAAAAACAAAAAAACCAAATAAGCCCTATAGGATATGAAGAACAGATAAAAATTGTCTCAGCTGAAAGGCAAAGAAAATGAAGCCTCACGGTTAAACTCAGTCTGAACTGAATGTGTTTGTCTGAGAATCTAAAGATTGTTTGGGATGTCATTTACCAAGGTCTACTACCAAATAAATGTTACCTTCTGTCATATGATCAATTCTTCCTGACAGCTGCAGTCTTTTAATGGTGGAGATCAGCCTCTTTACTGTATAATTAAAATGTGCCATTTACTTAATATTTTTAATATCCAGTTTGCAAGGGGTCACCACATTTACAATTATCAATGAACAATCTCATTTTGTCCAACATATGGTCCCACAAATCACTAGTCTCCAGAGGCTAAACAGGTGTAGAACAATGTCAATATTTATTTATTTATTCTTTCATTTTATATAGCGTGTCTCCATTCCACTCTCCAGGCATATGCCAGCTCACAGCAAATACTCTTAACCTGGTGTATTTTGGCTTTGCTTGGCTACGGCAGTCCCTGTCTCTTATCTCTGTGTTTTATTTACATATCGAACAAAAATGTCAGTTTGTAAATATTAACCAAGCATGTAATTAAATCTTTCTCTATTTCTGATTTATGGATACTCTGCACTTCTCTGCCTTACCTACTGATCAGCTCCCTGCCACTGTGCTGCCTGAGCAGACCTATCAAATTCCTGCTGATTCTCCTGCTAATGCCACATGTGGAATGTGCTGCAGCTGTAGCCTGTGCCTGCTGGACGGGAACGGGTTTGACTTCGTCCAGTGAGCAGCGCTTTCTAATCAAAACTATCTTTTAACTTTTAAGGGTCTGATTACAGGGAGGTAACTTTATTATCATTTCTGTCTCCTGCTGGGCAGTGTATTGGTGGAACATCACCTTTCCTTTTCCATACTTATCAGGTTAGAATGTTTTATGGTTGGGTTTTGGTTTTTGGTTAGGTTTTTTTTTGTTTGATTTTTTTTGGTGTTTTTTTTTTCCTGAGCTTTCTCACTTTCCTTGCCTCGAGCTGAGCTGCAGCTGCACAGTCTTTGCCTGACACACTGGCTCAAGTTGCTAACACCATCTCCCTCTGTGCACCAAGCACGCCTATATCTAGGCAGGACTTTTCTCTATGCTGCATGGGAGCTGGATAGGCTGTACATCAAGGCATATTTTAATTTCTTGGTTTAATTTGTTTGATCTCCTGGAAATCTGCATGTAAGGGACAGCCCTCTGAACAGCCATTTACAGAAATTGTTTTCCTGCGTGGGCTGCAGGGTCCAAGCCAGGCAAGTATACAAACTTTGACTTAGATGTGGCTTTCAGGGACACAAACAGAGTATATGTCTCATTTTCAAGAGGAGGGTGACTAAAATAATAAAAACCTGTGCAGGGCTTTGAGTCTCATCCTGGAGGTCCCACACCAGGTGAGTGATCTGCTTTTGTTTCGGGGGCAGAACTGACACTTCCTGTTTGTAAAGCCCAGGGCACTTCTGGACAATTGTGCAAAGTGTATTTTCCATGTCTCAGCTTAGTTTGGACACTTTTATTCCTAGGTCTCATACCTTACCACAGCTGTAGCTATGGAATAATTTCTAAACTGCTGCTTTTGGAGAGCAGGGGGAGGGATTAGGATGGATCAGGATGACTGCTGAGCAGTGGCAGAAAGTGGCAGCAGTGGTCTGGGTTTGAGAAGCAGAGGGGGGCAGCTTCCTTATGCAAAGCAGCATGTGCCTCTTGGTTCAAGGTCTGAAAGGCAAGAAAGTTGTTTATCATGTTTGCTCTGCCCTTTAGACACTTCTACTGCTCTGCTAGTTGTCACCAATTGTCTGCACTGTGAATGGCAGTTTTAAACAGCTGTGCAATTGCATTATATTGGTTAGGGGTACCTCTGCCACAGAGCCTCAGGACAACACATATGCTCCTATTAGTGTCAGGATCCTGCTCTGGCTTTTAATCATCAGGCTCCACTGATTACAGAGGTCTTTCACAGCAACCTCTTAGTCATTTAAGGTTTTGTGTCACACTTTCCTATCTGGGTTTTTCTGCTTTTGTTGCAGGACCTACAGGCCAGATGGCGGGTGCTTTGCTGCACCTGAAGTCAGAAAATGCCTCATAGCCCTTGCCAGATGAGCAAAACCCTGTTAATTACTGCCAGGTAAGAAAAGCAGGGAGTGTGGATGCAAGAGCAGACAGAGAGCACCCTGCTGTGCCTGACGGGTCTCAGCTGGAAGGAGCGAGGATGGGAAAGCACGGCTGGCTTCATCTGCCACCTGCAGCTGTGCAGGATTCCTGCAAAGGCTGCCTAGTAAGCTGAAATTTCTGAATCACCATGTCCTTGCTCTGCCATCCTTTCATTGAATGTCTCTGGCTTCTAAAACTACCATGGCTGCAGAATCCTGTGTGAGACCTCCTGATCCACCTGTGATGTTCTAAATTTTGTACTATTTTGGGGAGACATACAACTCTGAATCCAACTTTTGTCTCTACCCAGCCTGCTGGTTTTGGTATGTACCTCTGACAGAGTTTAGTTCAGTTTTTCCAAACAGCCTTAAAGCTGCCCAGAACAAAAGTATTATTTCTCTGCTTGTTGGTTCTGTTGCCAGTCTGATCATCACAGTGGGAGAACAGATGCTAGCACAAGTAATTTATCCAGGTGGGAGTGTGTAAGGTAAGGGGACAAGCTGCAACCAGTGAGAACTCAATACTGCTTCAGGGAAAGAGGTGTTCTTACCAGTGAATAATGCAGCAGTCACTGACTGTCCTGTTAGGAAGAGAGTGCAGTTCTGTTCCCTGAATTCCTTAGATTTACACACCAAGGCTGTTTATATCTGCAGCTAAGACTTTTGGGCCACAAGGTCTTCTGAGCTTCAAGAGCTGTATTGAAGACCTGTTCTTTGATCTTTTTCAGGCCACTCCCATAAAGAATAATATTCTATCAATTATATAACTTTAATAATTAAAGTATATAAATATGTATTTTACCTTTGAGTCCTAAATGTGTTACCAGCTTTTAGCTGTAAATAACCACAAGTGAATCAGCTATTTTCTGCTTTTAATCCATCAAATGCCCAATTTTCAGAAACAGCAGCAGCACCAACAGCCTCTTCTGCCACTTTGGTGTCTCTTAAGCATTTCACACCCAAGCGCTGACTAAAGAAACACTCACCTTATGAGCCAGTGTGCAGCAATTCTGCTTCTGTACAGTAATGGTTTTGTAATCCTTTGACTTCTAGTTGTGGCTTATGATTTTCTTCTTAGTTTAGAAGATTTTGAGCCAAGTTCCTGACTCTAAGAAGAGCTAAAAGTTCTGTAACTCTATTTCATGTAAATTTTGCCTTCCCCAGTTACCCTCCCCCAAACCTGTACAGACATTTAGTACATCAGTTGCAGAATCGTGGAGAAACAGATAATTGAATATTCACACATGCAGAAACAACCCAGGCAGAATGTGGAACAATGTGGAAACAGGCGCGAAAAGAGGCGGCATCTGTTTATTGAAAATTAAAATGTAGAATAAATTAAGAGGGCAAGGTTACAACACTTCATCTGCAGACAGAGTTTGTAGGGGAGGAAGACTGCAGAAAGTTTAGCACATTAGACTGTGTATAAAGGACTTATGCAGTTCTATTTTTGCAAAATGAGGGGTTTTCTCCTCCCCCAAGGACACGTTACAAAGGGATAAAGTGTCCACATAAAGAATGGTTTTCCAATAGAGATGATTATATATAGCAGTTTCACAGTAATGCCAGAATTAAAATGCTTAAAACATTAATGTTGCAATGCTTCAAGTACTTAAGAACAGAGTAAGTATTTTTAGCAACATCCTCAGTTCCTGTAAGTAAATGCTGTGCTAACCCTCCACCAGTGCCCTATGCAGGTCATGCTGGGCCTTTCCAAACCAAATAATGAATTTAGCCAATTTACATTTTTAATGCCTACTTTGGTGTCATTCTGCAAGGAGAAGGGTAGAGCCAAGATAGTGTTTGATGGACTGACAAATGCAGTGAATTTGGTTGTAATGTGGAGTTACTCTGCTGACATTTCCAAAGACCTCTAAAGATACCACATTTACAAAGAGAGGATCTGAGCTTTTGGTTTTTTTTTTTTTTTTTGTTGTTGTTGTTGTTATTCTGTACATACCTTTGCACTTTGTACATTAAACTTGCAAAAGGTTTACCACTATGAAGCTGCTCAAGAAGACAAAAGCCATATCCTAGTCATTCATCATAAAACATTAATTATGCTAGGACATATTGACACTGCATCAGATTTTTAATCTTCAACATTATTCTATAACCATTGCTAACAGATGGGCTGATTACACTGAATTTGAGTTTTAAGTAATAGTTAAAAATTCTACAATATGATTAAACTGGAAATGCCCATTGCATACCTAATTTTCAAAAAGCTTCTGAAAGAAGGAAAACCAGAGTGCAGTAAAACCTTTTTTGTTTCCTGAGGGAACTATATTGCTTTTAAGTGCAGAGTTATCAAAGTTCCTTAGATGACCAAGCAGTTTATGCTATTGACAGCTCCTCTTCTGTTCAATTACAACAGATAGGCCAGGACTTTTTTCCTTCCATGGGTCTGCTGCTCTATTCTGGCTTAAAATATGTGTATTTTCCTATTTCAGAACCTCTTTTTTATCAAAACACGTACTCCTCCCCCCTTTTTTTTCCTTGAAAATGAAAACAAAAAGTAATTTAAATTAGCACACTTCTGCTCTTCAATAACAATAACAAATGTAAAATTCTTATGAAACAGAGGG
Organism: Chloebia gouldiae; assembly: GCA_003676055.1. Lineage (NCBI taxonomy): Eukaryota > Metazoa > Chordata > Aves > Passeriformes > Passeridae > Chloebia > Chloebia gouldiae. The sequence continues at coordinate 34,846,119 of QUSF01000002.1, forward strand.
ACAGCTTTGTGGGACTAATGGAAGTCACATGTGAATTCTGAAGGGAAGGTATTTTTTTTCATGTTATCTTGTTACTAAAGGAAAGATAAGCCTGCCATTGTTCATCATGTGCTGGACATGTGCTTCATATCACAAGAATGATAATGGGTCAGAGGTGATTGGTATTCTTAATTCTGGAATAGGGGAAATAGAAAGATTAAATACTGTCTAGTTAGATCTCAATTCTATGCGCTGCAGGAAAAAAAAGGGTGCTAAGTATATATAAGCACATATCACAAAAATATGTCCTCTTATATCCTGGAACAGTCCTCTGGCCAAGGAGATCAGTGTGGAAAATTCTGGCAAGACTCATGATGGCTTGGTTTCAGACAGGTATCCAATCACCAGTATTAGCATTTCCAAATGAAAGGACATTTTGGTCACAGACTAGGACAAGAAAAAGCATACTGAAATTAAAAATTTTGTTAAAACTCCACTGACAAACAGTCATTCTATAGTTATCAATAACTAATTAAGATATCTGCTAGTTTTGGCTGGGGTGGAGTTAATTTTCTTCATAGGGGCAGTTATGGGGCTGTGTTTTGGATTTGTGCTGAACACAGGGTTGATAATATAGAGATGTTTTTGTTATTGCTGAGCAGGGCTTACACAGAGCCAAGGCCTTTTCTGCTTCTCATACTGCCACACTGGGGAGGGGGCTGGGGAGGCTGGGAGGAGACACAGCCAGGACAGGTGATCCCAACTGACCATAGGGATATTCCAGACCATGGAACATCATGCTCGGTACATGAACTGGGGGAAGAAGGAACAGACATTTGGAGTGATGGTGCTACACTGTTACGTGTGACAGGGCCCTGCTGTCCTGGAGATGGCTGAACACCTGCCTGCCCTGGGGAAGCAGTGAATTTATTCCTTGCTTTGCTTTATTTGCATGCCATTCCTATTTGTCGGTTTTGCCTTCCCCATTAAACTTTATCTCAGCCAAGGAGTTTCCTACCTTTTACCCTTTCAATTCTCTCCCCAATCCCACTGGTGGGGGAGCAGCTGTGTGGGGCTTGGCTGCTCACTGGGGTTAAACATCACAACATTCAAAACAGCTTAATACCACCAACTTTTCATTCTATAGATAGGTTTCAATAATGAAATTTCTCTGAATTAGGTAATCTATCTACAATTTTATTTTCAGGATCTTTTCACCATCCGTTGCAGAATTTACAGCTGCAGGAAATGTTCATCCATGCAGCAGTGGTATTTTTAAATGCACTGGGAGACACCCTTGCCATCCAATGAGTAAAACACCCCTGCAATGAGTAGCAATCTTCAAATGAGTGAGGTTGCTTAGAGCCTCATCTTACCTGACCTTCAGTGTTTCCAGGGATGGAGTGTCTACCAACTCTGAGCAACCTGTCCCATTGTTTCACCATCCTCATAATAAAAAAGATTCTTCCATATATCTACTCTGAATCTACCCCTTTCTAAACCAAATTGTTCAGTATAAAATAATATAGAAAGGTTTAATTTAAATAATGTTTATTGCCTTAAGCAGCCTTTATACAGACAGCATCTAATAAGATATACAGTTTTTTTAGCTTTTAGATTTTTTCTATATTTTACTTAAAACCAGCATTTTCTTTGTTCCTCCTGACTGGTTTTGGACTGCTGTTTGGTGTATGCTTGGTAGGTCAGCAGAAACTAGCACTCTGTAAGTCTTCCTCTCACTAATATTATTGGAATCATCAGTCACATCTGCAAATGTGCATACCACCCATCAGATCCCCCATTTGGCACTGGTTGATGACTATGATGCAAAATGCCTTGTTTCTGTTTGCATTAACTTTGTGACAAAGAAGAACAGTATTTCCAAACTGTTTAAATTAGTTTCTCATGTGCCAGGAGTTGCTATGCATTTACATAAAGTCCTGTTGCTTTTTCAGAAACTTCCAGCCACTACAGATAGTATTAAATATGTCTTTAATAACCTACTATACATATAATTAAATGCTTCATTGTAATATCTGTTCTATCCTTTAAAATCACAGCTTGTACTTTCAGAAAGCAATACTACAGTCAGACATCTGTTCTAGGATCTACTGTGTGGTAGGACTCAAATTTCAAGGGCATCTCAATTAATTTCTCTTGGAGAGGGGTGTTTTTAATTTTTTTAAAAAAGCTTTTCAGAAGCAGAATCCTCCTGGGATGAATAAAACTCCCAGGTACATAAGCTTACGAGAAGCTACAATGCAAGTTCAGTAAGTTATTTTCATAATGAAAAGAACCTCCATGTTCTGCACTATTAAGTAGCCTAAAGAGGCTTTTAGTTACTGCATTATCTGACGTACTCATAGCCGATTTAGGCAAGAAGATTATCTAGTTCAACTTGATAAGATTACTGTAACGAAAGGGAAGCTGCTCTGTACAAGATTTTAGGGATTTTTGTGGAGCTATTAGGCATAAAAATAATTTTTCCTTTCTGTTAACATTGTAAAATTAAAATGTGAATAACTTAAAAGTAAGAGCCTGCTCACTAGTCATTACCAGCAAACCCACTCCAAAGTCCAGTAAGTAGTTTTCAGAAATTTTCAGAAAGCTTCAAATTATTGAGGGAAGTGAAAAGTGTGGATACCACAGCCATTAATGAAAGTTTCCTGAGCACTTTAGGGAAAAAAAAATGTAGAAAAAGTTACAGAGCTAGATCCATCCTGGAAAGACCCATAACACAGCAAAATATTTGAAAGATGCAACTTTCCCAGCAAACAGGAATAATTACTAGCCTATTATCAAATGATGAGTATTTTCTCTTCTTCTTTTTTCCCTCCCACCTTTCACACCTACTATAAGTGGATAACTAATAATGTAATGACCAATTAAAAAAACATTTGGACCTCTGGAAAATATAGATAAATTTTAAGAACACAGCACTGAAAAGGAAGGGAACAGGAAATCTAAACCTGCATTTTCTTGTATTACCCACAAAGAAAACCGACAGGCTTTACAATGGAATATGAAATACTGAAATGTTTTAATACAGGTGGAAGTTAAAGACAGCTATATACATTCTGTGCAACATAAACATATTAAAAAATACTCTCTCTTAACACAATCTTTATCATGCTGGCATAACGCCTGGTGAATGCACTGCATTCAACATATTGAGTACTAGAGAGCACATGTTTTTCCCATTCTACTAAAATAATAAATTAGAAATTACAAAATTATGATTTTCTTAAGAACAGACTGAGTAATATTTTCAAAAGTACACAATTAAGAGGGACAAGTCTCATTCAATGTGAACTAAGTTGTGAAATTCTCTGAAATCCTGTCTTGTATAGGCTCTGTTCATACAGATATTTGAATCTGTAATAAATTAGCTTTCAATCTTTCTATTGCTATTCATCAGGATATCGAGACAATCTTCAAATGCATGACAATAATAAAATACCAAAGGGTTTTTTTTTTAATTAATACATTAATTGGGGAAAGTACAACCACAAAAATTCATATATGTATTTTCATTGTAAAGATAAAGAACTTGTCTAGTGCATCACAGTCTGTAGTTTTAGGTACTAACAATGTCATAATGTTCAAGAGGAAAGGATTAATCACCAGCACATCACTGATCTGTCTCATTTTCCAGTTTTTGTATCTCTTTTTGTCCAGCCTCTGCAAGGTGAGATAAGAGTCTCTTATAGGCTTCTCTGTTGGGAGAAAAAACCAAAACATATAACATGTTACTTTAATAATCTCACACATCCTAGAAGTAAAAGTGTGTAATTCCTAAATACATTGTTTAGATATTGAGATATTAAAACATTTTAACTTCCCCCCACCTATTCAACTGCTTTTTTGCTGTGACTCTTTAGCATGGCCAGATTAGAGGAAGAATAGGGACTGCACTGTTTTACAGCTAGAAGTGTAGTGGAGCTGCTTAGAAGCCTACTTGTTTAGTAAATTGCTGTGAAATACAAGTTCCTTACTTAAAAATGTGGAGTTTCCAAGGCCTATATGATATTAGCATTCAGACTTTCTGACGTTTGCTCTCTCACTTCTGCCTAAGCAATCCCTGTGGCTCTCACCACAGCACAGTGATGTGAGCCCCTCGCACTTGGGTGCAGCCCAAGCACTCAAACAGATTCACACCACCATCCTCAACCAAGGACTGTTCTAAAATAAACCTGGAATTCAGAAGGGAACTGTCACTCAAGTGGATATTCCAGAAGAGTGCATGAGTTGATAAGACTTTTCACCTTAAGTTCATTCTAATACTCTCCAACCCAGATAATGTAATTATTGTTAAAGCACTGCCTCTGACATTTAGGTATTTTCTTATTATCTATTTTTGTCATGAAATATTACCTTGAGCAAACAAAACTGCAGTTTTCATACTAGTTCCTTGCAATTACAACACTGGACATCACCACTAGAAGTTGCATTTAATGCAACTTCTGAAGCTTACTTCTTTTATAGATATGGATTTGCACTTTAATGTCTACAGTAATTGCACTGAGTATGTTAATATCATGTTATTTGTTGTCTGGGACAGAAGAGAGAAAATCAAGTGTTCTTGAAGAGAGAAAATTAGTGTTCTTACAATAAAATGCTCATGGATCCCCTCAGCCTGCTGGGAAATGGAGCACATTCTAAATACAAATTACTAATAGAAAACATTGACAACAGATCAGCTAATATACATGGTTTAAGTGATGAGGATAAAGGAAATGTAGCTCTTCAGTAATCTCCAAGCCATGTATTTCAGGAAGCTCAAACAACCTGCATGCTTTCAGCATTTTGTAGATAATGGCATGAATGTTAGCATATTAACAGTATTTAACAAAAGAAAAACAAGCAAAAATTTAAGCTATGAAACACATTATCAAAAGGATGAAAAGCAGGTCAAGTAGAAATCCTGCATATAATGGTACATCAGGCTGATCCTGGGCAAATTCTCTTAAATAAAAGCAAATGCAGTTGTTGGTAGTGAACAGTGTTGGTAGTAAAACGCGAGTAATATAATTACAAATTAATTAAATACATTTTTCATTAAATGGAAGATGAATACCCTGTGAGTGCCTGTCAGTGTCTCAAGAATTATTCTTGCACAACTCTGTCTTTTGCTGTTTTTATAGCCCAGGTTCTGCCAACACACAGCTCAAAACTTCCCCAGTGTAAGGCACGAGTGGATCCCAGGATGTGCAGCAGTGCAAACACTGGGGCCAGTTCCTTGCCCAGACCACAGGAGAGTCACAGGCAGCCTTCCAGTGAGCAGCACTAACAGGAGTAGCTCCACATGAGGCAGAGCTTCCTGGAGTTTTATAACAGTACTTGCATAGATGCTGACAGGTCAGTGCTGCATCTGCACCCAGACACCACCATCCCTGCAGATCTGCTCCCCTCCTGTGCCATTTCTAAGACCAAATGGATTCACATGTCAAACATTTCTGTTTTGGGTTCTTGAGGGGCAAATGGAGGAAGTGTGAGCCTGCTGTGCCAATGAAAGCCAGCCCTTCCTGGACACCCACAACTCTTCTAAGTTTAGATTATGAGAGAGCTTTTCATAGTAAGTTGGGGGCTATTTATTTTCCAGGCATCTCAGACCATATGTGATTATACTATAATTTCACATATGACCCATACAGTCATCTAAAACAGGAACAAACAAGAAAATTCTTCGGGTAAGGAATTCTTAATTCAGTTTTGCAACATATCTTGTAGAAATAATCTGGCTTCACATAAATTCTACTTTGTAGACCCTAGTATCAAAACATCTCTGAAAATATTTAGCAAATATAGGTGGCTTAAAACCATGAAAGGCTTGAGGGAGATTTCTGGCTAAAAACACTTAAAAATCACTCATTTTTGAGGGTCTGTACTGCTGTCTTAACACTGCTTTCTTTCAACAGAATAAACCTCTATTATTCATTGTAAAAACCTGTATTAAATGAAAATCAAACCTCTGTGCAGCATTTCTTCCAAGGCCTTGTTTGTGCTCAGAATCCTTCAGAGACTGTGTGATTGTGGGAATCAGGCTGGTAACTAAAGTCTGATCCAAGACTGCCACTGTTTCCAGTACGCTGAAAACCCGATGATCATAGACAGCAGTGTAGTCCTGGATAAACTGCCTGAGGGGGATACAGGGGCATTTAATGCAGGGTCAAAACTAGATGCAGAGAACATGCCAACAACAACTGAAGGGTCTAATCAGAACAAACAATCTGGCTGCATAGCAATTTTCATATTGTTTCACTGGAATACTCTACCTGGAATACTTTCTCCAAACAAAGCCATGTTTTTGAAACCTAATGCTAAAAATTCCACATATTTATTTTCAAGTAATTTGGAAGATGCTGCTGCTGTTTCAGCAGGACTGCCTTGTTCCAGAGCACTTTACTTCATAATGTTTGTGAATCCAAAACTAAACCATATATTTCTTATTTAATAAATAATTGTAAGAAAAAGATTAACAAAACAAGAGTTTTAGATTCAAATTTGCAGAAACAATGTTGGCATTTCATATAAAACTCCCCTGGATCTTAAATAGGGCAGACCATTAGACTGAAGCACATCCATTTGCTGTCCTGAGGATCTGAGGACTTTAAGGCTCACAGATTACATTCAAATCAAATTTAGCATCCTAGGGGTGACACATCCCATGAAAGTGATGTATCACATACAGACTGGCATTCCCACAAATACCCATTATTTTTTCAGTGAGTCTCTCTCAAGGCTTTCACCTAGACCCAGCCCAGTACAGCATCAGTGCTTAAGGTTTGCAGAGTGTCTTTGAGTGCCAGGTCATGCAGCTTGTCAGCTGTATCCATGCAAGGTACAGGATTCATTTTGCAGAGTTATGAAATAAGGATAGTTTACATAATAATATATTATTGTCACAGAATCAAATTAAAAACCCTAAGCTTGTTATATGAATATAACAAGCTGCACCTCAAATTAGGCACACACATCTTTCACAGCACCATCAGCATTCCCAAGGTGTTTTTCCCATTGCAGGAGCAACACACCTCCCTACTCCCTCTCAAAACAGTACCTCATCCATGAGGAAGCAGCTATGCCTCTCACTTCTATTTTTCTGCTCTGTTTTTTTGGCAAAGCTGCATTCAAATCCAGTGCCAAAAGTACCATTACTAAAATACCATAAACAAGCAACAATGCAGCATGTTAGGATAATTAGTTATTTTAAAAAAACATGTTTGCTGTCAATTGGCTTGCAGCAGCTTTGCTGCCAGTTGGCATATTTTCTGGTTACCTAAATACAGAAGTCAGCTGGGTGGCATGTTCTCCTCCTGACCCTGCTTGGCAGCCTTCTACCATATACTGTACAATGTCTGTAGATATTTTTTTAACTGCAAAAGAAAAATCACAATATTCACACAGAGCTATTGAACTGACCATCTGGAGAATGTCTTTCATGAAGACAAAAATTTTAAAATGAGGGAAAAAAAGGGTTTTGTCTTTCTTTGATGCAAGTGAAATGATTGTGAGAGCACTTAGTTAGATTGGCTATAAAGAACAGAATGAGTCATGGGTTTATGGAAAAGTCTTATTTTCACCACCATTATCCTTTAAACAGATTTTTAAATACACTATGGCTTTTTAAAGTTAAAGCCAAGAGATATACATTTAGAGGAAATAGAGGTTTTATTTAAATGTAAGTTCTGTTTATATTCTTTAAGCATTCCTATTCAATTCAAAAGAAAGGTCATCACAGCATTATATCCTGCTCAAAGCTATGTGCATCTACTCCGTACTTTCAGTGGTGGAGATTGTTCTGAAATGCACCCTCTTTTTTTAAGGGAAAAAAACCCTAAAAAACTCAACAACCTTCCCCACTATTTTCTCAATAATTATTTCCAAATAAATACCCAAGTTGCAAGATACAGCTCTTCCTTTATAAAAGTGGAACTGGGCTCTAAGGACTTTGCTAGAAGGGTGTGGCAGAGCCCTGTCCAGGCAGGCAGGGAGCTGGTGGCTACAGCAGCACAGGACTTCCAGCTCATTGCCCTGCACATTGCAAGGTGGGTACTTGGCTTTTAGCTGATATGGCTGTGATGGCAAAAGGGGGAAGAAAATTGGTGATGACTGAGCCAATCTCCTAAGCACATCTTGTCCCTGAAACTATTACAGACCAGATTCAAACAGTACTTTATCAGAGAAAATTCCCAGGAGACGTCAGAAGTGAATCCAAATTTTGCTTAATGTCTCTAGCAGCAAGAAATTGAAATTTTGAGCTCAGGTATATTCGTTATACAATGGTGGGGTGAAAAGAGTACTTCATTCTTTAAGTACCTAAAAATAAAGATGTTCTTTCTACAAAACAAAGCATCCTAAAAGAAGAAAGAAGACTCAAAGATACCTTCAGAGAGCAACATGCTACTTTTAATCCATTTATAATGCCTCTATGGGGAGAACATACACTAGTCGTATTTGGTCTCAAAACTTTAGGTGGAAGAAAAGTGCCACAATTGCTGATGGAGGAGATTATATGGGAAGGATGGGGAAAAAGGAAATGCCTTCAGATTCCTGATAAGTTGATTAGTTTATTAGAGAGTTAAATGAGGCAGGACTTCTCTGCCTGAGAGGCAGAAGTCCCAGAACAGTTAATGAAAAAAAAAGCCTCATCCAGTTTAGCTGGCCAGATTGTTTTATTCACCTCATCTGAAAGTCTTAAATACTGGTATGAAAGATGCTCAGGAGTGCAGAAATCTTACAGGTGTGGAGAAATATACTTAAGCAAACAAACAGCTCACCTTGCAGCTCATTAACCAGTAGCAAGCACTTCAACACGGCTGGGAGAACCAAGTCTATGTCACACAGTTCAATGCTCTGGGTTCTCTGAAGTACTTCAAGAATGAAAGCAAGAACAGAGGCCAAGCGAGGAGGTGGAGCATGCCCTTTGAACTGCAGGTAGTTTTCCCTGGGAAGACAAAGCAAGCCGGAACAAAGTCTATGATTTGGGTTTTTTTCTATGCAATGCAAGCACTATATACCTTAAAATAACTATGTTATTTCAGCAGGAAGCCTATTATATAGATTTCTATCTTTATCTAGGCTTAAATAATGACTTCTATTTATCTTAGTCATAGCAATGACTCCCAGTTTGTCAGAGGACAGCGATATCTTCTGATTCTTCTGTTCAGAGAGGAGTGAGAAATAAGAGCCATCATAATCACAGTTAAAAACCCAAGTGTGACTATTAAAAGCTCAATACAAAGGTAGCTTGTTAATATAATTGAATTCATGAAGGAATCAAGATTCTAAAATCCTAAACCAACATGCATAATACAGCTGTTATTTAATTACATTATTTAGCTTTATGTGCTTTTGCAAACTCACAATCATACTTGTGGTAACAGCTCTGCTATTACACTGGTACTGATATTTGATTTTTGTCAACACTATGTTGTAACAGGACCGCCAATGACTGATTTTGTTCAGAATTAACACAAACATCTCCAATATAAAATCTGGTACAAGGATAAAAGGTGACCTGTCAATCTGCAACAAGAGCAAATTTTAACATAACACACATGGAGTGTTCCAATTTTAACACCTTGATATGTTCATTTTCCACAGAAGAATACAAGAATATGAACTACTGTTGGTTTGGCACCACAAATTAATGGAATCTAAAGACAGTAAGCTTTGTAGGTGAAAGAGAACACAGCATTTATTCATCAGCCAGCAAGAGCACTCCCAGAACCTTCAGAAAACATTTTAAGATATTTAATATTAGGTACTGTTATCTACTCAAACAAGGCAGATATATTGGCTGAGCAATGAATCAATTAAAAACCAGCATCCTTATTAAAAACTCAGTAAAGAGTGCTTCTACAGCTTTCAAATGAAATGTGACTTTCAGAGCTCTGTGTACTTCATTGCACCGCTTCAGAGCACTGGTGTGCCTTGGCAAATGAAAGCTTTGACACCCACAGTTCTTGTACCATGTGGTCTGTCTTATTTAATATTAGCAACTCTGAAATCTTCTGTCTCATTAATTACTCTGAAAATTTCCCACAACTTTTTTTTGTGTTCTTCCACTACAACAGCTGGCCAAGTTGGACAATCCTGATGGTGTGGTTCACTGTCCTCTCTGCAGCAGCAATATATTCACTGCTTTCATACAGCCAAGAGGCAAACAAACTGCACCTATTTGTGTACAGACCCCGTGACTGCCTCATGACCAGGCAGCACTTTGCAAACCAGAGCACTAAGGAATGTTTCACATCTTAAAAATCACCAAGTGCTGTTACACCTTCAGAACTTTCCACTCTCGATCCCCGTGTTCACATATGCATGCACACATTCAAAAATAATAAGATGACAAAGTTTGGGTATCCATAAACATGTCACAACTAAGACTGTGAAATCTTAATTGACTCCTTTAATAGGTGATAATACAGGCTTTACTTTCAGATTGCCTATCATATTTACCCAAGCTCAGCACTGACATTCTTTTTCTGAACAACATGTATACCCACTCTTTAACAAGATCCAGTTACCATGCATATAGGCCTGTATTTGAGGGGGTTTAAATCATTTAAACATGGGACAAAAACATGGAAAAAATGTATCACTATTCTGCAGTACATAAACCCAAGTGTCAGCCTCTCAGCAGCAGGAACAGAGATTTGTAGCTGCTATTGACATAATGTGAGTGGTGACAGCACAGTGAACAAATACTGTCTCCCTGCCTGCCTTTCTTCTCCCACAGGCCCAATTTTCCATGTCCCCTGGGCAGCTGGCACACCTGTGTATGCCCCCCCTGCAGCAGCTCTAAGCCCTGCAACCCTGTGCCCCTAAATACGGCCTGAGACACACACATGATGATGTCTATTGGAGCACATTTTTTCAAGAAAAGGACTTGCTTTTCATGTGACCTCCTGCAATATATTTTGTTGTGGCCTAGGACTTTTATCCTTAATTATTCTGTCAAAAATCTTTTCAGTTTTACTCTCCTGATATATAAAAACTCTCCTTCCTTTGCTCCTTGCCCAGCAACTCCCAGGCTCTTCTGAGAGCCACCATCAGCTGAGAGGAAAGCAGAGGCCTGAGATCATGAGTTATTTGTGAAATGAATCTGAAACCTGAGTAAGTGATGTTTCATATCCCACTGGTCCTTACCTTATGACATGCAGAGTGGTCTTGTGCAGACGGAGCAGCTGGGGGGCTGTGATGGAGCTGCCTAAAGCAGTGAGCAGAGGATGCTGCCCGGCACCGGGCGCAGTCGGGGAGGAAGGGAGGAATCGTCCAAAATAATGGTGAATGATGCTCCCAAGGAGTTGATTTAAATAGGCACCCTGTGTTTGGGACTGACAACATATGAAGGACAGGCCCTGTAGGAGGAAATTTTAGAAAGTGAGGAATTAAATACATTTTTACCAATATAGTTGAATAAATCTTTAACAACTGTATGCTAAACACTCACTACATGCTATGTAAACTGCTGCACACAGAGTAACTATGCCTGACAAATAAGCATCACTGATTGCTGCAGATAGGATGATCTACAAATGAAGACAGAGGCAGGTAAGGCTTAAAAAGGAGAGAAAAATCTTTCACTAGACTAATATATTGGAAGACAAGCTTTGGGAAATGCAAGTTCCCCTTCAAATTCAAAATAAAACCTTGGCATTTCAGAACTGAGAAAACTTTTGTGCCCAAAAGCTTTTCATTTCTGTTTTCAATCCTGTACGTGGTCTAACAAAGTATGTTAATCAGGTCAGATTTAAGATGAGACAGAAAGAATAAATACCTCATCTGCTTGTAAAGGACTGTGTGAAATGTCTGTATAAATGATATAGCAGAAAAATGAGCACTTAGAATTGAGCTCCAACAGGAAAAGATTTACTCATCGTATGAACAAATTAGGGTAAATTAGGCACCATTTATAAGGGATTTAGAGGAGGTTTTAAACTTTGTTTAAGATAAGGCTAAAACTGTTGTGATTTATCCAATATAAGCTATATTGATCGAGAGAAAAATCTATAATGAAAGTACTTGCCCAGAAAGTGCTTATCTGAACTCTACCTTTAGTTATAGAACGTATATATGGTTCATCCCTGAAAAAAAAAGAGTAGTATTCTTACTGGAATGGGTTCCCATAAGAGAAAGTTAAGATCTTGTTTCCTTCCCCCTCCTCTGATTACTGAGAGCAAGAACAAATCACTAAGAAAAAAATAAAAAGGTCCTGCAATCTCCTGTCTCAAGGGTCACAGTCAGCAGCACAAACAGAAGCCTCTTGAGAACTCAGTTTTCACAATAGTTTTGTCCAACAAGAATAATGGTGTAAAACAAGGTCAAGCACAGAGCTCCCTAGACAGCAATTTCAACAGTACTTCAAATTTCCATTAGCATTGCAATCCAGACCCTAGTTTTGGTAGGAGGAATATCTGTCTGAATATTTATGGTTGCTGAGGTAAACTAATGCCCCGAATATAGGAATGAACAGATCAAGTCAAGCTGCTTTTGTTCTCCATCTATGGCAAAAGTGTATTTCTTTTGCTTTTTGTATAGAAGTCCCTCCCCAAAAACATTTTCATCTATACCTGTCTGTGTGAATGTGATGGAACATTCAGGGGGAAAAAATGCAGGCTGAGGAGTAGCTGAGGGTTCCACTGAATGGTGAGTTCCCACCTTTGGTTCCACAGTAAACAAATACAGGAAACATGAGATTTCAAGAAATGAGGTGCCTGAAACTTTCTGCTGGTGGCTCTCTTGAATGCAGATTTGGGTTAAGGGTTTCACCTCACATACTTCTAGGGCTTCTTGATAATTCAGGCAAGTCTCAATTTTTTTTTTTTTTTCAAAAAACCACTCTTTCTGAACTGAGGCTTTGAGTAAAACTTCAGGTTTTTTTTGTCCTTTTGTGTACATATAGTAGATTGTTGTAGGAAAAAGCTCCTGCTGTATCAGAATTCTTAAAAAAAGAAGTCTGCTACTTCTTGGCAAGGAGTAGACTCAGAGACTGTTAGAGATGACAGACTATTTAGTGTGTAAACTCAAGTGTTTGATGTTTTCAGTAAGATATTGCAGCAGGCATAAAGAAGAGATGCCTGTGCTTTCTGTAGTAAAGCTCATACAAAAAGACACAATATTCCATAACCCAAAGATCTGAACTGACACCCTTAAGACTCTAGACTGTTTTAACACTAAAAGAACCCAGACATCTATGACAAAGTATATTAATTTACTGGATAAAAGGGACACAAAGAACATCACAACCTTACAGAGGATACCTGCAGGAATATATGAAGAATGCAGCACCTCTGAAGAACTAACAATGACAGTTGCTAAAATGAGAATTCTTCCAACTGAGGATCAACAAATGATACACAGCATCAAGAAGACATCAGTTATTAACTAGTAATAGTTAGTTTTTAAGAATGATCCTAAACTTACTAACTGGCTGCAATAAAAAGAAAAGAATATTAGAATTTAGATTATCTGAGGGAATGCTGACTAATTTCTGCAGGTCTAATAGTTTCATTTCAAAGTGAACCAAAAAACCTAGCCTGATTCTTCATAAAAGCATTTTCATTTTTTGGGTTGAAATAAATTGATTTGGAAATTGAATCCTAAAGAAATTAGAAAATAACTTGGATTTCTCGGTTGAACAAAAAGGTCTACTGACTTCAGGTCAACACTCTGTTCTTTATTTTGGACTCTTCCTTTTCCTTACGAAGTGCAGAGAGCAACAGACCTGCACATGGTCTGACAACACCATATCCCAAGTGGCACAAGGTGTGAATTACCAACACTGCACAGCAGGTGCAAATCTCCAGCTACAATGGAGTAGCATCCTAGGCAGTGCTGGCCAAGGATGTGATTGCAAGATAATCACACAGAAATTTCTTCTTTTAAATCCCATCAGTAATTAAGCGAGATGAAGGAAGCTACTGTTCAAATGAGAGAAAAAAAAAAAAAACCACACACATGCAACTGGACTGCAATTCTGGACCAGAGATTTGAAATCAATCACATCAGACCCCCAGGACAATCCCTACAAAGGAGATGGACTGTAAAGGGCTGATAGAGTTGCTTTCTTTTTCTTAACTGTGCTCTTCAGCCACCTTCTGAGGTTAAGATTAAAAAAAAAAAAAAGGACATTTTAAGGGGAGCAGAGAAGCATGACATCATCTGCTCTTCATTTTAGCAGAAAGGCAATGGATTCCTGTGTGTGCTCACTTCAGGAACCTTTTGTGGCCAGAGCTGCCTCTTCTGATTTATCTGTATATCTGTAAATCACCCGTGGAGAGCAAAGAGCCGATTAGTGTGGATTACTGGAACCATTCACTGCAGAAATGCCAAGCTACCTAATGATGACTTACACTGTAAGTCCTGCTGTTGGAATAAATCTGCTGTCCACCAATTAAACTTGTACAATTCCTATTAAATACATATTATAATTCACAAAATGTACTAATAAGCTTGCTCAAATATCGGACCACAGATGTGGCTCATGGGAGGGCTTTAAGGTCTGACAAATGCTGAGCCTGCACAGAGACATTAAAATCACTGGGAAGTGTATGGGCCAAGCACTACTCAGAATGAAGCTCTTCTGCCATTCTCAGTATCTAGAGAGAAATCAAGAAATCTTCTGTATTCGGACTAACAGGATTAACACTGATAAATCAAGCAGGATATCTTACCTTCCCTGTCATCATGTATACAGTGCTTATTCCATGCACCCACACTGTATTCTGCAAGATATATTTAAACTAATATTTCTTCTCCAAAACAAGTTTCTTACACTGCTTCAGTTTTTTCCCATATTACTCGTAAATATGCTCTAAAATTCCTCCAAATGATCCTCCAAGAAATCCATCAAGAGCAATACTGGTCTGAAATGTCCTATGGTAAATTTTAGCAATACACTACCACACAAATCAACTCAACTTCTTTTTGCAGTAGTGAAATACCTACGGTTAAATTTTACATACCTCACTATTAGGAACAGTCCCATACAATTGTAAAATGGCTGTTCATTCACATTCTTAATGCTTTACTTTCCAAAGTCAGTCATTCAAACAATTCTGAGGGCTATTTTTATATCTCAATTAAAATCTTTCTTAGGTAATCAAGTATTATCAAAACAGATGTGCAGTTAAAGAAATAGTACCCAGACAGTAACCCTTTAGGCAAGATTAAAAAAAACCAAAAAAATAGTTTAAAAGTTGCTAGAGCTAAGCTATTTTAACAAGGCAGCATCAGTGACTGAGTTTGAAAAAAAAAATCTTGATAAGCTCCCTGTAGAGTAGAGAACAGACCAGCTGCCCAAAAACTGTCAAAAGGGAGGGGTATAGCCCAAAGTTCTGTATAAGCACAAACATAACAAATAAACACAGTCAGTCTGAACTGAGAAAAGAGAAATGCAACATCCAGTCTTAATTAGTGCCTTTGACAATTATGTGTGCTTGTGTAAAATTAAACAAGTAAATTTTAGTTTTGGGATGGTGAAGGACAGTGAAATACAGGCATTAGTTCTGATGAATTGTGTAGTGATAAACTATATTGTTTGGAGAGATGGAGCTTTGTATGTTGTCCTAAGAGATGAAAATACTGACGAATTATATAGAATTTCATAAAATTGTGGCATCAATGGATATGTAAAATAAACTGCTAGTAGGACTGACTTCAAACCCCTTTGAAACCCAAAAATAGGATCAAGTAAACCATATTATGATTAGCTGTTAAAAACTATGGAAAGAGGGAAGTTTTTTCAGGTCATTGCTAGCAAAACGAAAATGTTTTCTGAGATCTGAAGCAGTCTTTTTGAGCAAAGAAGGAGAAGCCTACACTGTAGGAACTGAAGAAGAAAAAAAGATGGAAAAAAAAAGATGGGAGTCAACTTTTCAGAAGACTAAAGAAAAAAATAAAAAAGGAAAGGCTGCTGAGTAGAAATTCCATTCAAGGGCTTTTATACTTGGACCACAAAGAAAGAACTCGCATGTAGAAGATGCTTTGCATGGTCTCCAAATTCCTCTTTCTTTATTTTCATGCAACTGTGAAAGGATTAAGTTGTAAACTGGAGTATTGCCAGGGACAGATCTACAGAGCAATGCTTGTCTAACATTAGGGTGAATTAAGGCTCCTGCACTAAAATACCAATGCTCTACCTCTACCTCTAAATGAGCACCAGGCACAGGTCAGGTACCCAAGAGGGGCCTCACCACACATTTCACCTGCAGTTAAAGTTAGTCAAGGTGAGGTTATTCCCAAAGAATTCTGTTTCTCCATCTTCCCTTACACATATACTGTTTTATCACTTATCTGATATGCTCATTTGGGTTTTTGGGTTTTGTTTGTTTTGTGAGGCAGGTTACTATTTGATTCAAGTCACAAATTGCTATTCACAGAAGCATTAAAGCAAATTAAATGAGAATGTTTATGGTGGTGAAAAGGATTCCTTTGCAGCTTTAAGCCAACTGTGAAACAATAACCTGAGATTCCAGAGAGTGCCTAGAATCCATTCACTCTCAAATAATCTCAGAAGAGTTATTTTTGTTGTTGTTTTTAAACTGATCTTGAAATATTTTTGTTTTGAGTTGATTCTAAATTGGAATTTTTCCATTTTTCCACATAAAAGAGAAGTAAGTATTTTTGAACAAATTAAGCATTTGAAACACTTAAAAAGATTGTAAACTTCTAAATACAAACAAAAATTAATGAGATACAAAAGTGTCATATTGAAACAGGAAAAATAACTCTTTTCTCCCCAGAAGTGTTTATCAAATTAAAGAATTACTTGTTCTCTACAAGCAGTGTTTGTCTAAAATAAAATATTTGGTCATACAAGATCATCTAGCATAGCTGAAAATCACATGGACAATGCAATAGACTGATGAAGAGTACAAAAGTGAGGTCTGGAAGTCAGAATCTGGCAAATAAAACAGGAAACAAGGGTACACAACACTCAAGACTTCAAAACCAACTCAAGTGGTTTCATCTGAAGACTACATCTGTCTGTGCTGGCTCCAGAGAAACTGGCTCTACAACTGAAATTCCAGATTAGCAAACAGACACTCAGTCCATGCTAATACCATTGTCCAGATGGCCCTACATGTACACAGCTTCTGAAAATACCTACAGAGCAATAAAGCAAAACATACTGTGCAGAGCATTTCATAACCATATTCACTTCCATACAACATGCCTTCAATCACAATGAACTACTTTTGTAACTAATCAATTCAAGTGATGTTTACAATGACACCACTACATTGTTTCACAATACAATCCTGCAAAGTAGTGAGCTAAGACTGCAATCAAAATGAAGACTAAAGGAGAAGGGAAAATGGTAAGAAAAAAAGACACAAAGACTTATAAGGAAAACATGTCATCTTATTTTTTTTAAAAATACAGTCTTTTCTCTTTGTCACCAGCAGAAATTAGTCTATTTCTACAGCATCAACAAGCCTTACAGAGTTTCAAGAGTAACTGATAGGGTAAGTGAGGGAAGAGTAGGACGAATAATAGGAAAGAAGGCTTTAGTCATGCAATCATAAGCAGCAGGAACCTGATTTAGCAAAACATATTCTCCAAGTATTAAGACAAAACAATGGCATATTACACCAAGGATTTTGTTTTGCTCCTAAGAGCAACAAAAAAAAGGTATCTCATTTGTAACTATCTCCCGTTAGCCAAGTCAAGGATGATTTAAAATACTTGTTCTGTCATCTTAACAATTTTCTCACTCCATATTATAATTACTTGATGCACTGTTTGAGAAATCTCTCACATTGGAGACCAGTGTAACCAGCAGGTTGGCTAAAGGTTTTCCATATGCAGGGATGAAACCAGAAGCTCTGAAGTGTACCACAGCACAGCTGCTTGCAATGAGGAAAGCCAAATGGGTGGCAATTTTCCTTTCACTTCTTTAAGAAGAAAACAACTTCTCTTACTGCTTCAATAAATTCAGTCAATGCTTGTTCTGATTAGGGAAAAAGAAAACATCCCCTGCAATATTTATCTTTTCCTGAAAATTCATTTGTGTGCTGATAATAGAGCTGAGGTATTTACCTGGAGATAAAGAGGCAGGCTTTCCTGAATGGCAGAAAGCAAAGCCACAGGCAGCTCCTTGTCCTGCTGGAGCACAGAGTGTGGCAGCAGTAAGCAGTCCACGATGCGAAACAGGAGTTGCTGTGCCTTGGAAGTAGCCAGTATTGGTGCACAGAACTTTACCAGACATCCTGTTGAAAAAGATTCAAAAAATCCCAAACTAATTTACAGTTAAGAAAAAAAAATTAAGAAAGCCTTAAGAAGCAATTATGTTAAATTAGATAATCTGAGAGTAGCAAAAGCAACTGAATTGTCTCACTCCTATGTACTCCTTCCATGGCATCCTCTTAAGAAATCCCAGTCAAAACAACTCAAAAGCCCATTTACAGTTCATCAAAATAAAATACTATATTGATTCAACACATTACAGTTAGAAGTTTTTAGGTAAGTGAAGATGCTTTAGGAAAAGTACAGCAAAGCTAAAGATAGCATGAGTCTCTTAGATCCCTGCAGAAAACTTAATAAAACTTGATCCATAACCATACAGCAATCAGCACACGTGCACTTGAACATTTGCCTTGCTGTGTGCATTCATCCCTTTTACAGAGAAATGCTGCCTTTGCCTTCCCTTTACATTTGTCTAGCACCACTGTGGCAACACCACATCAGCAACTACTCACACAGCCATTTAACGTCAGCAAAACATTAAATACCCTTCAAACTGCATTTAATTTCAGCAGATTAAGAAGAAGAAGGGGCAGCCAACTCCATTAAGTCTTGCCAGGTCTTTGTGGGCTGTCAGTTCACAAACTGAGAGCCTCAGAGAACATCTTTCTTGTTTTCAGCACAATAATGTATCACTTGCTCAGCTTTGAGCCAGTTTTAAGACTGTTCTTTCGACTTCCAAAAAAAAACCTAAAAAGGTGTTGATGTGTAAATACCCCAACTTTGAAACATCTTTATTGCAGGCAAGGTGTAATTTTTCTTGGAAAACTAACTCCATACTCAGAAGTGTTAATACTCAAAACACATATTAAATAAAACAAGATTCTTATGTCAACATTTTCAACTTCACATTTTATTAGAGGCAAGAAGAAGTTTTCTGGGTTAAAAATACAGGCATATCCAGAGGAAACATGTTTAAGACTTTGAAAATAATGGAAAATCAAAAGTAGGCTGTTACAAGATATTATTAATCTATAAAAGTCATTCATTATCATCTCTAAAAACAATGCAAAACAACATTAATCTTGTGGAGTGAAAGAAAACACAATGATCAATCATAGAGAAAGAGAACGATCACCTAACAATACTTCTAATAATGTTGTCTAGGCTTCCTGCTTTAAAAGAAACATGGTCATTCCAGCTGAAAGTACTCCTTCTATTATCACTGCTGTGATGTATGGGACAGTACAAGACACAATCTGACTACAGACAGGAGGTGTTTAGATTTGTTAAATTTTGTGCTTTGTCCTTATAATTTAACAAGCCCACAGAATGTGAAGCAGCGATTGAAATACACTTGATTTTTTTTTTCTTTTAAACCTTCTTTCTGTTTTCTTAAATAAAAAGAAAGGACATTTTCTTGCACACAACAGCATGGTTGAAGATTAATAGTTTCCTACTGCAAAGAACAAAAAGGACAACACCCATCTAAAAAGGAAAATACCAATCTAAAATTGCTTTCCAAGGCTCCAACCCACATCTGGGTATCTAAAAATATTTAATTTTATATACATCTTGTATATCAAAGTATGCTGATCTCACAATATAAAAATTAAGTATTTTACAAAATGCTAATTCCAGTACATTTGATGTACCTTCTGCATCTTGGTCATGCTTTCCCTGTGCTCCTTAGAATCATGATGTAAACTGTGTGTGCATGCAAATCATTATCTCTGTTTTAAGATACATAAAGTTTAGTCTGGTTTTAAAGGTAAGTGGGTCAGACTGGTACATTCATTGGTAATTAAAGCACTCTTCTTATTCCACCCTATCAGTGCTTCGACACTTAATGAATAAATACCAGAATTGCATTTTAGTAAGGTACAGAGTGCATGTCAGAGAAGCAGTTCCAAAAAAGAAGTGAAGTACATACTTAAGCCAATTTGGCCACTAACATATCTCCACTACATACCATGTAGCCTCTCATAATACTGCTTATCAGAGAATATCCTCAGTTGAAAGGGACCCACAAGGATCACCAAGTCCAACTCCAGCCCGGCACAGGACACCCCCCAAAAGTCATACCATGTGCTGGAAAGCATTGTGCAAACACTTTTTGAACTCTGTCAGTCTGGTGCTGTGACCACTTCCCTGGGGAGCCTGTTCCAGGGCTCAATCCCCCTCTGGGGGAAAAACCTTTTCCTAAACTCCCTAAAACCAGTTTTAAACTCTACCTTACCCCTCCACATTGGCTCTAATCAAATAAGTGATTTGATTGAAGTAATCAAATAAGTGATTACCACAGTGTTTTCTTTAGTGAGTTAGGCTATGCCCCATAGCATGGATACCTAACACCAAAGCTGCAAATTGTCTCAATCCACATGGTTCAAACCTTGGAATTCTTTCAGAAGGGTATACACCTACTTTTATGTTCTACAGGAACAACTCAGAGCTCATCCCTTCTGTTTAAAATGAGTGGGCAGAGGAAGGAAACAATAAGAACCTCATACAAAAAGATTTCATGATCCTCTCCAGGAAGAGCAGATCTACTATGGGTATAAATTCCTATAACTTCAGGAGCTGCTATGACTCACAACAATCCTCACTACAGCTAAAGAGCCAGAAACCAGCTTGTGTCACTGTTTCTGAGTTTGTTTAGGTAAAACAGGTCATTTTCAGTAATGAAAGATGCAAAAACATCTTCCTTTTGAAAACACTGATTTGCAGGGGTAATGAAAGAAACCCCCATAAACAAAAACCACAAGGAGGTTAGACATCAGGATCTAGAGAAAATCTGGGAAAAAAAATCTCACTGTAGTATCTTGGTGACTTTCTTTTTTCGAACATTAAATAGTATAGAGCAAATATATATCTGGGTAGTATAGAGGGGAAAGAAGTATTATAAATTTACTGATTCTTTAAAACTATTTCCTAAAAGATAAGAGGTGTAAAATAATTACCTATGATCCAGTATGTAAGCTGCAGACCTTCTGGAGGTCCTTTCACCTTCAGATAGGGTTTTACATACTTTAACACATCACCCAAATACTCCAAAGTCTTTGCTACCATGGCAGATTTCTCAGGGAGTGTCTGAAGACCACTGTAAGTTCTACCAATAGCCTGTGAAAACAAAAACATTGAAATAAATATAAATCAGTCTCTCACGAGACTTTTGTGAGTAATTTCTTTTTCAGCACTCAATCTGATAGTCTCTTTTCACTGAAATTGTCCTATGAAAGTAACATGGGATAGATGTACAGTACCTTAATGAACTGGACAAGAGCATTTTTTGGGTCTTGCTTGAAAACTGACTGTCCAATATTAGCCTTTAAAAGAATGTTTTCTACTTCTGAGAGTTTAAAAATCAGTCTTGTCATTTCCGTCAGCTGCTCCATGTAGGCTTTTCCTGATTATTACAAGAGAGCACATCAGTAAATACAGTATACAGTTATGCTTTTAGATTTAATTTAGTCCCAAAATCATGAAGTGAAGCATTATTTTAAAATATCTAAAACAATAAGTATTTGGCAACCAACTGCATCTCTCCAGACAAATAAAACAATTCCATACCAGTTACTTTTCTGATATAATTTTTAAGAGAATAGAGAGTTTTAAGTATGGCTAACCAAGCTGATGAGTTTCTTTTTTTTTTTCAAAATATGAAAAATGTGTATGAGAAATAGTGACTGGAAGACATGTTATACAGATAATGAAAACTGCAGTGGTTTTAGAAGAAGGGATGAAGTACTGCTCTAAGAAAGCAAAGTATCCAGTGTAAAAAAGGGGAGAATTAATTTCAGCTAGATTCCCCCACCCCTCCCTTTCCTTTTTCTTTTAGGCCGTTCACAGCATGATTTCTGACTATTTACTTCAGATTTTCACTTTTTTTAGAGCAGTTTCTCCATGGGGGAAAAATAACTTGTCTCCTTGGGAGCAAGTTTTTATTCTTTGCTTCCAAGGAAACAAGCTCTTTTATCTTTGTTTGTGATAAATTTGTCATATGCAGAGCAGGCAAACTATCAATAAATAGCACAAGCAGTGTAAAGAAACACATTTTGTAATTAGGTAAAAGTAAAGGAATACAAACAAAAATACATTTTGTAATTAGCTGAAAATGTTTGCCAGCTTTGCAATATAGCCCCGTTACTGCAAACATGAGGGAAATGTGAGCACTTACCAACTGTTCTCTCAGCATCTGTCTTGGCCAAGGCGCCACTTGGTTGATCGAGGAACATTTGCAAAACGCAGCGAAACCACGAACGTACTGTCAAAGCTTCGTAGGATGTATAGCCCATGCTAGAGAAAGCTTCACACAGTGAACTGTGTAGGTGGAAGAGAAATAAAAAAGGTACAGAGATCTAATAAAAGTAGGCAGAGAGGTGACAGAGTGTCTCATTTGGCTGTAGACGCATATATATATACGTATACATGTTTTAACTACAAAAAAAACAGAGGGAGGAAAATTCACACAATGTGAAATGCCTAACTGTAACAACGGATGATTTGACTGTATTATCTAAATTGACAATGTACAATGATGGAAATAGTTTATCTGAATCGGCTTGGAACTTCATATTGACACTGCTCACATTGCTCCAGCCTTTCATATAAAGCCAGCCCAGCTGTCCCATGCCACTCTGAAGTCTGCTTAGTTCTAACTACATTAAAGATGGAAAAGAGAAGGTCTGCTTTAGCAAATAAAGATATGCCATGTTCAAAACAGATCCAAAGGGAAACATAAAAGGGCATCTTGGAGATGAGAAAGGAAACTGCTGTACTTGGCAGTACACTTACAGACATATTCATTTGAGTATGTATACACACACTAGTATATCCATTCCCACAGACACGTGCTATATATACTTTGAAACACTTGCTACCATTCTACCAGTCAGATGTCAGACCAGAGTCACTCAATGCACTGTCCCTGTACTTTACTGCTCTGTATTCCCAAAGTTTTATTTGCCTCACTACAATGAGTAGCTGCTGCAGTTGTTTTTCCCAAGCATATCAACCTTGTATCATTAATTCTGGAGAAACTCCTTGATAAAAGACAGTAGGTGTGTGCTGCACTATGTTCCCAATTACTATCAAATGAGGTGCATGTGTTCTTCAGGTCAGGGATATTTCTTGAAAATAGTTACACCTTGTATTTGAGAGACTTCCTCCCTGGTCAGTGCTAGATACTTCAACTTTAATGAAAAATGCTTGTACTCTTTCTTGACATGTGTACATGTAAATCTACCTATTTTCTACTGATGTTTTACTCATGCTTACAACAGAATGTCAACAAAGGTCCAAAGATGGAAACCAAACTGGATTCTACTTCTACTAAACACTGATGAAGTTGTGGGGTTTTTCTACTTCATTTACTTAAAACCAGTGATATCTGTTGTGTATATTTTGTCTGAACATCCCTGCTGAAGTACTATTGACAAAATAAGTATGGAGACCAAATGAAAGCAAATAAAAAAAATTAACACTGAATTCCAGGACCAAAAGAGAACAAATAAGTTGCCTGTGGACTTAATACTATTTGCAGTATCATGTAAAGAAGTTCAGTCTCGTGTAATCTTGATGTACACAGCTAGTCTACTTGGTCCCAAAGGCTGACAAAACCACTTTCTTTTGTAGTCTCACTCTTGTTTCTCTTGCTTGTTGGTAGGTGGACCACTTAGGCATCTTCCTAGAACTGGAAAGGAATATGCTCCCAATCCTTAGAAAGGAAGGAACAATAACTACCTGCTGGAAGCACAGCAAACGGTCCTTTTAAAACAGGGAGCTTATTCACATGCTCTAGTTCAGACAGGTTGTAATGCTACCATGCACTACACAACATGGATCTATCTGGGGAGGAAAGTTTAGTCTCTTCTGCAGAAGACATTCCAAAGCTCATGCGTAGGCTGCCAGAGCTTGCAGGGTATAACAGTATTAGAAACAAAAGGATCTTTTTACTTTTTAACTAAGAATGTTTGATGGGAAAATTATCAGAGCATAGTGACCATGAAGTCTTAAGACCCCAGGACTTAGATACTTTCATAACTTTTGCTATAAAACTGCATAAGGTAAATAATGAATCGTGCTACAAAAAAGTGCTTTCAAGACAACAGTGCTACCTCTATATTCTACTAAAAATATCTTACTTTAGGTACACACCGTCCTTTCACAAGGAAGATGCGCCAGGATAACAATGTATCTATGTATACACTGTTAAAAATATGTCAGGTGCTTAATGAATATTGGTGACAAATACTTAAGTAATTGCTTTCAAACACCTACTTGAGTAAAGAAAACTGGTAATTAACCTTAAAACCTAAATAATACCAAAATTCAAGTTTAGGAGTCAACATTTTTTTTTTCTTGATCTCATCCAAAGAGCAACAAAATTCAAAATTACAAAATTCAAATTATGATAGGAATTTATATGCCTAACTCTTATTTCATTCAGCACATGCTAGATATCTGCAACTATGAATGAAACTCACCCTATAAAAATGATGAAAGAGAAATATAGCAGAGGACTGAACACTCCTTTCTCAAGCTCCACATTCATACAAAAAAGACTAAATTCAACCTTTTCTAACACCTCCCTGCAAGAAGGCCATAGCCTCATCTTTGTCAATCACACTTAAATAATCTTTACCATAACCTGATTTACAGCTACTGTCCTTAGTACACTATGTACCCTAAAAATGTGCAACATTTTTCACTTTCAAATAGAGTCCGACACAGAAAAACATTCCCTCTTTCTCTCTCATTTCTCACCTCCCCTGCTTCCAAAACCCGATTCAGAGTGGGCAAGGCAGGCAAAAAAAAGCACACAACAAAAACAACCACCACCCACCCATCTCAGGTCCACAGAGGCTTATTTAGTGAAAATAAAATTTCTCAGGTGTATAAAAATTTGACTGGATTGTCCAGGGCAATCTGCACTAGCTGATCTTTGAGAGGATGCAAAAAATCTGGACTGTTTTAATTAAACATTACAGTCTGAAGCAAGATTTTTCCTCAAGCCTAATGAAGGATGAAAAGGTACTGGAGAAACAAATAGTCACAAGTTTTCACCTGTTTTCAATTAGATGACTTAGATATCTTGACACTAGCTGAGGCCACACCATGTCATCCCACCCAAACAGCCGCATCATTGACAGAACAGGCTGTGGCTGCAGATCTGACAGGGCTTTGCTGGGTATATCCAAAGCTAAGAGAGTAAAACCTGTTTTTTAGAGAGAGAAAAACATGGCACCATTTCAATAATTTCTCAGTATAATCCCTGTTCCATAAAGAGTACTGAAAATTAATTACAATTACTAATGTGCAGTCTCGAAGTACCAGAAATCTCAATTAAAACTGGGCAACTGTTCTAACAGTGATTGTATCCATGTTAAAAATGTAGTCTCTATCTCAAGCAGTTTGTAAATCATCAAGATACATGGGTGGCAAAGGAGGAAAAATGGATCCTAACACATGCAATTTTAAATAGATTCACAAAGCCACAGTTTATAAATCCTGAAGGCATAGTTTTACCATCTCTGCAATGTCTTAAAATCTGCTTTTTCATCTTCTTGACTTCCTTTTCTTACCTCTATCCACTATATCTTTCCCTGTACACTTAAGTATTACTGTGCTTTACAGGGTTGAGTTTTATTTATTTGTTTTATTGCTTTTACACACTTCTCACAGTGAAAAACTGTATCGGGAAAGAATTCACTCAGTAAAAGCTGGTACCTCTCTATTTTTAGAAGCCTTTCATGTATCAAAAGTTACTGTATAAATAAACTACTACAGAAAAAAATTACTCTTGAAAAGGATCTCCACATAACTGCTGCAGATCTAGAAACTGGGGCAGTACTTTGTGCAGAATTTTGTTAATGAAGCATAACCTTTTGCTGTTTCTGTTAAGCCTACTATAGAATCTGCATCCAACAGTACCAGAATAAAAAAAAATATAATGCATTGTTAATACTACAAATGACAAGTGCATAAAAACTCAGAAATTAGATGCAATCTTAAATGCTGAGCAGTTATTGGTTGCAGGAAATGAGAAGCATCAAGTGAGTCAGGAAATCTGACTTTGGAGGGCAATGAAAAAGGGGCTCATTAGTTCTCAAAGACTCCAATTCAAATAAATATAAACATGCATGCATTGACAAATTGACTTTATATTAGACAGAAAAGGCTAGTTTTCAGAACCAACAATAAAATCATTTTAACTAACAGTACAGGGACAGAATACCTTAAGCCATGAAGGACTTCCCATTTCCTTATGTGCCTCAGAGTAAACAATAAGGTCATACAGAGTGCCTACTCTGCCTTAGGTGAGGAAACAATTTGTGCCAGCCTCCTTCCAGATTATCACCTCGTTTCTGCAACATCAGCCATAAGAGAGGCTGGGGAGAAATGGGAGGCAGAACAGTGCTGTGAGGCCCAGGCTGTTTGCCTGGCAGGGGAAGCAGGAGAGTTGTGACAGCTGTTCTCTCTCTCCTCTGGGCTGCAACCTTAAGGCAAGAAGCTCAAACAGCATGGGAAAGGTTTGCCTGTCTCTGTAGTGCTACCTAACACATCTCTATAAAGCAGGTCACAACTGCACTCCCCTCCTTCTCAGAGGAGTTTATAATAGCTTGCTGCTCTTGCTATTCCACTGTGCTAATATAAAATAGAAAAAAAAAATCTATGTCACTGTAGGAAATGAATGAAAGTTTTGACATTAACAACCTTCTCCTTTGATTTGTATTGCTGTTTCTCACACATGTTTCAGCAGTGTGAGACCACTACTGTTGCACACTGCCTCTTTCATTAATACTGCCTCCTAACTACCATGGAGCCGCTTCAAATGAAGGGCCTTTTAGCTTTTCTATTACCAACTCAGTACTCCTGAGCTTGTAACTTCATCTAATTCATACCATGATGGGAAAGACTATTTTATGTTTCACTCTTCTGAATTTTAGTTAACTGGATACAAGATTTCATTGTAACTGCAGAATGCCATGTTAGCTACTGATGTGAAAGATCAAACTGGGGTATCTTTCTATTCTCTGCCAAGCTGACTCGCTGCATGTGGAGTTCACACACATATGGAATGTTGTACTTCAAGATTAAAAGCCTTCAGTGTAAAGCAAGACAAATCATTAGAATGAATTATGAGATAGTTTTATGACCACAAACATGAGGGTTTGGCAAAAAGCAACAGTCAAGTAAGCAACCTTTTAAAAATTGCTTTAAAATGAAAAATATTTTCAAAAAATTAGTTCAAATCTTAACCATTACAGTTCAACACAAATAAACTTCTACAAAAACAAGTAAATTCTGAATATAGTGAAAAACAGTATTCTTATTTATACTGTATAACACTTGCATGTCGATTATAATCTGTGACTAGTAGTGAAAAAGAAGTCACGTTTTTATAGCTTCAAACTCCTTTGGCATTCTCAATGTGTTTGTAACCTATACAGAAATTCAACACTACAATACTTCCTTCCGTCAAAACATTCAGCACAGATTCTATTTTTCTTTTCCATTTATACACACTTAAGTTACTACATGGAAAGAGAAATATCCCAAAGTACAAACTCCTTGGAAGTTTGTGACCCAGAGAATAGCACCAAATCCAGTAGGTCGCAGGCAGGCTCAGTGCTAACCTGCAGCTGTATCAGCAAGCTGAGGGGAAGGCGGCGTCTGTGACATCCTCTGGCTCTTCAAGTAGGGAAAGAAATTTCTCCAGAGAGCGCTGGCGACAGCAAGGTGGTGCTCTTTAGCCACTAATGGGAGCTGTGCGTCTGGGGCTGCCTTTCCCAGTTGAGGTCCCTGGCTTACACGCTCGTGCACGCTCCTAGGGAGAAGCAAAAACAATGTTTACGTTCAATAAATGAAAAATTCACATCATTTTAAAACGTGTTTACAGCTACTTTAAACCGTAGAGTCTGAGAACTGAAGGATCATTTTGAGCAATTAAAAGCTTTATGCAAAGACATTATGCATACCAGTTATTTGATGGATGAATGATGGCATATTAAGCACCATAAAGTTAATGTTAATTACTAATGTCAACCATTAATTATATGCTTTTTAATATGTCAGATCAAAATGAGAAATTGGCAGCTTTAAAATTAATATCTGAATTTTGCAACTGTTAGCATGACAAGCAAGTCTGCTTCCAAGCCAAACGCAGGCACTTCTTTAAAATATTTGTCACTAGGATTTTTAGGATTGAGTTGTGTACAGCAAATAATGGCAAATGATTTTGATCAATTGTAAAGCTTCCTTCTGAAATCTACTTCTCACTTGTAAAATCTCACTAGGTATGAGTTTAGATAAAAGATTCATTTTATCCTGATGAACTGCAGACAATTAGGTTTGACAGCAATGCCCACAGCTTTGTTAGTACAGTAAAGACAAAAGTTACCACTACACATAACTCCCATCTCTTCCTCAGACGACGTGGCATGAATTCAATAACACACTCAATTTTCTTTGATTCTTCTAGTACCATTCCTGCTACTTAATCTAATTTGGAAGTTGTGACTTTCTAGAGGTTTAATAGAGATATGTCTGCAGGGAATCAATGTTCTCTGAGAAATGGAGGGGGGGACATTAATAAATTTGTCTGGTAGAGCAGGATAGGAGGCATTACAGTACTGGGCTGATCAACTAAATAACATGCTTATTAAAAACAATCTGTAGGAATGCACTATCATTCCTGTTCCTATTTATCTTCTGGTCAACCCAATTGAGATTGTGCATTAAAGCACAAGCAGCATTATTACATTTGCTTTATTAAATTCTATAAACAGCACTGTAAAGTCAGAGTCAAGATTTTTATAAGATAATAGCAAACCGCAGAGGCATTGAGAATTGCCTTAACACTAACATTTCTAGACTACAATGTTTTTTTCTTAACTGCCATACTCACAATAGAAACCGTTTCACAAAAAACTTCCCCTAGATCTTTATTTTATGCTTACCCTAATTTGAAATAGACCAAAACAAAAATAGAAAAAACTCCAGCTCTGAGTTCCCTTCTGGGAACAGAGGAAAATTATGAAAGAATTACACAACTCACAGCACTCATTAGGACATCTGAAATGGAATAATTTTAAATAAAGAGTAGGTTGGCTGCAAGGCCTTCCCATACTACGGTTGATATTAGAAGCGCATCTCATTATATCAAATTAGTATCCAAAAATTCTTTCCAGCACATAATTTAAAACATA
Source organism: Chloebia gouldiae (assembly GCA_003676055.1). Taxonomy (NCBI): domain Eukaryota; kingdom Metazoa; phylum Chordata; class Aves; order Passeriformes; family Passeridae; genus Chloebia; species Chloebia gouldiae. Next base: position 34,875,503 of record QUSF01000002.1, read on the forward strand.
AAACATACTGGCTGTCAAAGGTAACGATACCTTATGCCTGCCTGCAGGCATTCATTAGTTTCAACAGGACAGAGAGAATTGAGTACCAGCTACTTTTCGAATGGCTACATTTAACAGACAAGGAAAGGTATGCAGCATTAGGAGGAATCAAGGATTTCTTTGAGAGATGGCATGAGTCCAAACACAGGAACAGAAGCCAGGAATTCTAAACCCAACATTTATTCCCTCTGTGGCTTCACATAAATCATACAGCCTTTGTTAGCCTCAGTTTCCCAGCCATGATATTTGGATAGTGAGACAGCTTACCCTTTAAGGATGCTGTGAAAACAATCAGTGCTTAGAAACTGAGGATTATATTCAGTATGTCAGTTGGTATTCCTATTTACAAGGCATATTCTCCAAGTCAACATGAACTGAAATAGAAGCAAGATTAACATAAAAAGTCAAGCAACACTTCTTTGGGAGCATCCCCTTATGAAAAAAAAGGACAAAGAAAAAGGTGTAGAAACAGTGAGGTCTAGAGGTCAAATGATGAAAAGAGAAAAGAAAGGCTAAAGACAAAAGTCAAAAAATTATATTTGTCTATTGCAAAAAGAAAAAGTTTAACAGTAAAAACAAAGGGCTTTTCTGTTCTATTTTGTTAGGAAAGGAAACATGATGCCTCATAATGCAGAGAATAAAACTTCTGGGACCAAATTTTGTCCTACTTACACCCTACTTACACTGTAAAACTTCACAAAGACCTTTTTCTCTCCTCTAAATTGCCTCTCCAAAGACGGGTGCCTTGCATCTCCTTTAGCCATCTATGCAAAGTAGAAGGGTGCACAGACTTCCAAAGTAAGGTAATATATCTCTGTGTCAGTGGAAGGGCAACACGTACAAATCAGTATTTATGTTTATTCATAGTAACCTACACAAATGCTGGCAATAAGGAAATGCTTGGAATCGATGGGACATCAATATATGCTGCAGCTGATGTAGCCAGCTACTTCTACAAACTAACACATTTTTAAACTCTACTAAAATATGAATAAATGCAATTTTACTTTTTATTCAGGTTTCTACTTTTTTCTAAAACTAGACAAGCATACCATCAAACATTACTCAATTTCTAAAACTTTATACATTTCGTTTTCTATTCTGTTAACAACTCTGGAACCACCTATTGCCTTATTATTGGTAATAACTTGGTGTGATTTTTACTTCTTTTAAATAATGAATTTTCTATTTCTTTAAAAAAATGTGTGGGGTTTTTTTTCATTTTACTATCAAGACAAATAAACCCTGGGTTTATTAAAGAAGGGAATGCTTGTACTACCTGAATGACGATTGTGCTAGATGTGTAGGTATAACAGTAGCATACAGGATTATTTTCTATATCCTACACATAGGGTAAGGAAATGCAGCCATTTATCTGGATGTAGATACTGTAATCATAAAATATGCCTTTGCAAGCCTGCATTACTAATGGAGAGCCAAACTTTAGGTCAAGCCAGAAGAGTAAAACATGAAACTCATCAGCCTGCCTATATAATGGAAACTTTCAAGTCACTACTAGTCTATAATCTGCACTGGATGCATAATAGCATCCAGACTTAATGCAATGTCATTTAATTTGATCTACAAGGGTTCAGTACTCCCCAACGTGAGAGAAGACCTCTCTCCTACCAGCATTGCCAGGGGCTACCAACCTCAGGGTCCCACTGGCTATGAATACAGACACTGGTTTCTTCACAGACAGTATTCCCAGCTCCTTGACTCCCAGTCCAAGGCAGGCCAGCCACAGCACCTACAAATCTCAGCTGCCCAGTACAGCCAAGATTATACTCAAGAAAGTATTTTTAAAGAATCTGAATGACTTTTTGATGTTGAAACAAATAAATAATTAAAAACCACCACCTGAAGGACCAATACACTTGGATAAAACTAGGGAGATTGAGAAGAGATAGATGAGTATTTCTAAAATGGTGAATGGTTTTGATGCATAGAATTTCAACTACAGTCATCAGTTATTTCCAGAAAAACTCAGGCAAAGTGAAAGGAAGCAAAGCACCATCATAATCAGATTCAAGGAGAGGTAGTAAGTGCTTTGTGCCCTTTGCAAATCAAAGGAACTTGCATAGTATTTAAATTTTGAGATTTCCCTTCCAAACATTCTCCTTCTTTTATATCATTAAGATTACCAACACAGTTCATGGAATCTTAGAATTGTTTTGGTTGGCTGGGACATTAAAGATGATCTATTTTCCACACCTCTTCATGGACAGGAACATCTCTCACTAGACCAGGTTGCCCAAAGCCCCATCCAACCTGGCCTTGAATACTTGTGGGGCATCCACAACTTTTCCAGGCAACCTTTTCCAGTGTCTCACCACCCTGATAGTAAAGAATTTCTTCCTAATAGGTAACTTAAATTTCCCCTCTTTCAGTTTGTATCCATTACTCCTTGTCCTATCACAACAAGGACAGATGCAGAGTCACTCCAGCTTCCCTGTCAGCCCCTTCAGATACTGGAAGGTTGCCATGAGGTCTCCACACAACCTTCTCCTCCCCAGGCTGAACAGCCCTGACTTTCTCAGCCGTTGTAGGGGAGGTGCTCCAGTCCTCTTGCCAACTTTGTGGCTTCCTCTGCCCTTGCTCCCACAGGTCCATATCTATCCTCTGCTCAGGTCCCCAGATGATGCCATGATTGACAGCTCAACCAGGGCTTGGGGAGAGCCTGGTTATGAATGTATATGATGATTACTGACATGCAATGGAGTAGGGAGGGCTAACAAGGGAAGAGGGATTTTTCTCAGAACTCTAATATATAGGATTTTTATCAAAGGCTTAATTTCACTCAGGGCACTTAAATTCTTTATAGTGGACGTGCACAACACCATTAGTATCAGTGTTACAGCATGCCTTCATCAGGAACAACATGAAGCATACACAGAATTATGTCTCTTAGATGCTGGATGAGATCCAAAGGGATACAAGGATGTAATGGTTAAAAAGCAGGGCACAAACAGATATGAGACTCCTGAATAATAATTCCCAAACTGCTCACTTAGTCAGATCACCCTCTTTTGACCAGAAAGTTCCTCAGGTGCCTGCAACTAATTACACAAAAGCCTCGAGCTGAGCATCTGATTTACAATCTCTGTTTACTGGGGCCCAGAAATTCGATCATGACTAATCCACACCAAAAAAAAACAGACAGGTTGCATAAGGTGCAGTAGCAGCTACTTGCATTTTCAAACACATTTCTTTATGTAACAACCAAATAAATCACAGCATCAGGGCACAGGGCAGCTGGGTCCATTTTTGATACTATTTTGGGCTCTGCTCTTGATTGTGAGTTCTACATTAAGTCAGTTACTGGATAAAAATGTGAAATCTCAGGACAAGGAATGGAGCCCATGACACTCTTCTCTCCCAGTATTACATACTAACCACTACAGAGCAGATATTTAATCATCCCAGCTGCTGGCTGTGATTTAAATAACAAACAAACAACAAAACAAAACAAAACCCCAAGACACTTAAGCACACATCTTCAGCAGTTGGGCTCTACAAATGGTTCCAAACACGCAGATTTCTGTTTCCATGACACTAAATCAGATATCTCTGGGCCCACCAGACACGTGCTGGATTAAATTATTTACATTTCCTGTAGGTTAACAGGAGACAAAATCCCAGAGAGGAGGCAAGAACGGTTTGTGGTACAAGACACATTCACTACACATGTCAAATGAGCTGCTGGTGAGCAGGACCTGTAGGTTATCAGACCTTTGTATCTTGGAAAACCCCTACACACCATTTGAGAGCAGGGTTCTTCCAAGTACTGGCAACCTTTAAGCTCACCTGAACAGAGCTGTCAGGCAGAGAGATACCCACGAATAAAAGGTCAAAGGAAGCCAACATCACCACAACTTTGTAGAAAGAAACTGATGCACAGAAAATTTCACCTGAACATCAGGGTGACTGAGCACTGGATCAGGTTGCCCAGAGAGGTTGTGGAGTATCCCTCACTAGGGATACTGAAGAACTGTCTGCACACAATCCTGTAACATAAGCTATACAATGATCCTCCTTGAGCAGGGAGGTTGGACCAGATGACCCCACTGTGGTCCCTTCCCACCTGACCCATTCTGTGATTTCAATTACTACTGCTTCTGTGTAAAACCTTAGCTAACCATTGCTGAAAGACACCCCACCTTTGTCCACCCAAAACTCCTACTCAGACTGTGTTTGTTTGGTTTTGTGCCACATGCACATTAGGAATGCATCACCCCCAAACATCTTAAAACATATTTCACATTGTGTTGCCTTAATGGAAAAAAATGCCTTTTAACAAAATAGAAAATGCTACAGATCCTTTCAATTTACCACACATCAATCATTGCCTGTGTAGAAGCAGATCACATGCTCTTTCCTACTGAAGATACAGTAGGTTTAAATAGAGCCATTCCACTTCTTTCATTGGTGGTATAAATCTTCAAATCTCAGTGGAAGAGCCTAGTATATTTCTATTGTTAGTGACTCATTGACAGAACAGACTCAACAGTTAAGAAGACTCTAATGTGACAATTTATATAAGCAGAGTAATTAAAGTATATTAGAAATCCAGATAATCTCTCCCAATCAAGCCAATGAAGGGCAGCCCATGGGCATTCAAATTACACACTGCAATTAAGCTCAGGGTCACCTTCCCAAGTTAAATAATACCAACAGGAAATGCCTTCAACAAAATCATACTTACTCGTAACTAAACCTATTCAGGAAATCACATAAAGCTCTTTGAAGATATACACATTTTAAGAAGTTAACCACTTTAAACCACTACTTTTTTCCTTCTACTGATTTGAAGACTAGGGCCAAGTTTAATTTCTCAGACATTACTTGAAATATTCACTAAAACATAGGGAAGAGAGGAGAGACTGTTTCCGATCACTCTAAATGTTATAGTGAAGTATGGCAGTAATATTTTCTCACATTACCTGAGAGGGTGTTAAAACATATGATGCAAGATGTAGCAATTAAAGAATTATACTAAAAACAGATAAGGAATCTAGTGCTTATGTTTTTTAATATTCTCATAAGTATGTTTTTTTACTGCTTTTGTTTAATTTTTTTGTTTGTTTCAGGCATCTTCTGCAAATCAGTCTATGAACTACACAATTAAAAGTAATTGATTACATTTTGACTTAAAATGAAAAGTAATTCAAAACCAGTACATATAGTTTTTCAACTTTAAGGTTATATGAAAAACAAAACAAAGCATACAAAAAACTCCCCCACAAAACATAACCATTTCAATTGATCCCATAAAACACAAAAATAGCAAATATATACTACTCAAATTTTAAGTCCAAGTTCCTAAATTTTTTAATACAAAACTTAACTGCTACTTCTTTAAAGAAATACAATTCAAGAAATGGGGCTCTGTCTGAAACTAATACAGGGGAATTTGCTAGATTTATGTTCTTCACTGAATTATTTAGATTTGAATATAAGAGAACAAACAGTATGTACCACAGGAAAAAAACTGAACTGAAAGTCTCAGGCTTTTAAGACAGCCATTTTTTCTACAGCAATATGAAAACAACAATGTGCTATGATATATAACCAGCAAAGTTCTCACTGATAAAATTATCTTCCCAATCAAGGAATCACTAAAACCGGCAAAAGTCGCCATTACCTAATTCTCTTCAAAGTTTTCAAACCAAGCATTCAGATTAAAGGATGTTAGTTTGTCAAACCACATTTTCTGAACATAGCAATCACTGGAAACTTCAAATATTCTTTGGGAATTCACCTTCTGGACTTTTAGAAGGAAACCATACACTGGTGTGACAAAGACACAAAATCTAGGTGTAATTCATATATACTCCTTTACTTTATTTCTACTGGATTGCAGAAGTTGCCGAAAGGTCAAAGTGGTATTAGCCCAAATATTCCTGCCCTTCACTGAAGAGCAGTGAAAGTTCCCAAGGTATCACCTACTGACTTGGCAGAGACAAGAGAATAAAAGCAGACAGTATTTTTAAACTCATGAAATTGCAGGAAGAAATTTGGCTATTCTTCAAAGAGGGAAATGGGCACACAGTAAATCCTATAGAATTTAACTAAGAAAGAAAAAAAATACACAAATGAAGTGTCAAGCAAAGACACTCCCTACTATATTATACCACTTTTATCCCATTCTTCCTGCAGTGACCTTTACCCCATGCACTTACAACAGAAGAGACACTTGGATGCCCAGTGAGACTTGCAATGATGCAGGCCAAAGAAATGATATAATCATGAGATCCAAATGAATACTCCATACAAACACTTACAAGAACTTTCCACTCATTGCTTGATGAAAGTCATACATAAATGGAGAAATGGGTCAGCAGTCTACCTGAAGCAATTCTCACTAAATTACAAGAAACAACAAGGATTTGGAAAAGAACTAGCATATAATAATATGCTAGTAATATGCTATATAATCTTGGACAAAGTAAAGGAAATCAAACTTGGAATTCTTTTCTACTGGCTGGATTCTCTTTATTTTAAAGACACGCAGTACAAGTGTCATCAAAATTCTGATTTTATAATGTGCAATATTGAAGATGGGGCAATAAAGTCCAATGATTTTTGTCTGCATTTAACATCAGATTTTAGAGGAAAGCTGTTCATTACTAAGTCAGCATTAATAACAGAAAATGTGAAAAAATCTTATGTTGCTCCTTCAATCCACTGATTCATAGATAATTTGTGGATGGGGAACACTAGGAAATGTTTTTCTCAGTTACTCAAAAATGTTCTTGTGTATTTCTTTTAAAACACACATATTTTCCGAAATCAGTCACTACTCTGTAAACAATTAAACAGCATAAGAGCCTCTTAGTTAACCACTAATTCATTCATCAATAAATTGTTTTACCCATTTTTGAATGGCTAGGTGTTATGATTATTCCCTCTATATGCCTAAGTGAAGAAATGTCTAAGGAACAGTTGAAAGACCACACTAATAAATAAATTTAAAAAAAAATTAGAAAAATTATCTGCCCATTGACAGACTTACCTCCTGATATAAACTATTTTAATCTTCACTGGGATTGAAAGTGTTAATGCAGTGAATAAAATATTTTCAACTGCAACTGAATCATGTGAAGATTATCAGTATAGCAGCAATGTACAGAGGTGCTCCAGCAAGGTTACAGAGTTTAATATAATCCTCTCTATAGCTAAGCACAGAAATAGAGAACCCTGCGTTCACTGTGACAGCATGTTGTGTGCGCTCAGTAATGCTTTTAAAATACATGGGGAGAACAAGAAATCCCCAACATCCTTACCATTCTCAAAGACAAAGTAAAGATATTAACCAGAACAGACACACAACCCTAAAACACCAAGGTACAGAAAAGCCAAATATTTAAAGCTGCAGAATATTACTTAGCACTTTCTCCTTAACCCTTCTCAGTGGGTTTAACTGCATCACTGAAAAGGTAAGTTGTTATGACCATAATTTAAATGCAAGCAACAGAGCTTAAGCTTGCTTTGTCTAGGTCTGCTATGGGAGAATATTACATCTTCCACAGCCACCCTAGCAAATTTGTGTTAGGAGCTGTTTTCTTTTCCTAATCACATTTAGAAAAGATAAGATTGCAAGAGCAGCAAAGACAATACAACCTATGTTAATTCAGTGCAACTAGTTCACATTTCAGTTTGTGGAATACTGTTGGGGAAAAAGGACACCTGATTTGAGCCCAACTGCAGTTTTCCTTTTACCTTTACTGGTGTTCAGCCATGCCAGCTTCTCCCCTGTACTGCACAGGAATATGCTAAGATTGCAGTTTCCTTTGTGTCCATAATGCAAAATACAAACTGGAAGGCACAAACACACAAAGTGACCCTTTGCTGTCCCAAAATCTGTAAGAGTGTCCAGGTACTCATCTTAGCATAAGGGCTCAGCCATTCACAGATCTCAGCCAAGTAGTCCCTCCTAGATTCTGCACAATTCAAGGCACTCAGAGTTACCTTGTTGCTCTGTACAAGTGCCTGCTCAGTTCTGTTGAAGAAACAACAGAAAAAGTAGCAATAAAATGACATTTAGTTTCCCTAAGCAGATTTTTCAGTATAGGTCAGATACAGAATTTTTTAATCCACTAAAAGAACAAAGAAAAATAAAGAAAAAAATGTAACAAGCTGCATTGAAATTGATACTATTCTAGACTGTTGTATTCCCCTTTTTTAGTTCACATATAAGCAAAAATCCCCACCTAAACCAAATTTAGTAAGTCATTGCCATATCACAGAATTTAAAATAGCTGCATTTCAAATTTTAAAAGGCTTATTTTGAATAGAAATCTTTTGCAATATTGCAACTAGTTTTGATCAAAATGAGACAAAATTTCCTATCACCTCACAAAATCAGAGTTCAAAAGGAAAACACAAAACATACTCATTCACAATTGATGCGAAGGAGGAGGCCTACAGAAATCATTGGAAGTTCCGTGATCTGCCCTGACCATGAGACACTTCAGCCTTTTTTTTTTGAAGATTTTAAAATTTTTTGTTGAAAAAAACCACTAGTAATCTTTTATCTAAAATATTTCTTAAAGAACTGAGAAGCTGTCATTACACTTTTCTAACTTTAAGTTATCAGGGACCAAAGTTATTTTTCTTTTTGTTTCCAAATGTTTTGTTTCCAAACCATTTTATATTTGAAAGAACAGGGAGCCCAGATCACTTTGGGTTATACTTATTCAAGTTCAGTCTTTATTAGGAACATAAATGCTAATATCTGCCACATAGGGAACAAAAAATGTTAACTGTTAAGTATTTATATGAAAACAACACATCAGTGCTGGTACCATGATTCTTCCTTCTTGCCATCAGAGCAGAACAGTTACAACCAAAGACTTGAGGGTCACAGCTAGTAAGTTTAGCACCATTTGTTCTTTGATAAAGAGTGTCTTCAAAATCATCAAAAGAAAGATCCACTCAACCCCATCAAGACCTTCTGAGTGAACTCCTTGCTTGCAGAAGATGACTGACTGTCCATGACCACATCCAGATGGCTTTTCAATAGTTCCAAGTATGGAGACTCCACAATGTCCCTAAACAACCTGTAGCAGTGCTCAGTCACCCTCACAATGAAAATAAAAGTGTTTGCTGATGTTCAGAGGGACTCACCTGTGCCTCTGGTTTTGTCACTGGGCAGCAGTAATAGCCTGGCTCCATCCTCTTCGCACCCTCCCCTCTGACAGTTCTACTTATTGATAAACTCCCCCTTCCCAGTCCAGGCTGAACAGCCCTGGCTCTCTCAGCCTTTCCTCACAAAAGAGACGTTCCAGTCCCAAAATCATCTCTGTAGCCCTTCAGTGGACCCTATCCAATATGTCCATGTCTCTCTTGTATTGAGTAGCCCAGAAGGAGACACAGCACTCCCAGCTGTGGCCTCGCCACAAGCAGAGGGGAAGGGTTCCCATCCTGAACCAGCTGGCAATGCTCTGCCAACTGCAGCACAGCATGCAACCAGGATTCTTGGTGGCAAGGGCACATTTCCTGCTGAAATCCATGATGTAGGTACATGCAAACCTTCCACATCACCATAAAATGATTCATATGTGACTATAGTTTAGAGTGAGAATCAGAATGCCAGACTGAGAAACTGAAATGCTGAAGTGAGGAGCAAATGCTTTTATAAGTCAAGTTACTTAATAAACAGACAAACTGCAGATTCTGATAGATGCTGCAGTATCTTTCATAAAACTCTTCCATTTAAGTAGTGCTTCTAAAATTCATCATACTCTAGACATTGTGTTAAACAGCACTTCCATTTGTATTTTGTCACTTGTTGGTTTTGTTTTGTACATGTTTCATTAAAAGCTAAAGTCATAGAAAAAAACCTTTTTGGAAGGGACTCCTGGAGGTAAAACCCTTGGCTCAAAGCAATGCCAATCTTCAATAAACTAAGGAGGGAAATTCTACAACCTGTCTTAGAAAATTGTTCCACTGCTTGTGAAAATTTTATCCTTATTTCTAATAAAAACTTATTTCCTCACAATCTCAATCCATTGATTTCTACAACCTTTGTGACGAATCTGATTCCATCTTACCTACTACTCTCCTTTCCTAAGGATGAAAACCTAATTTTTCTCTGTCTCTCCTCATAAGAGCATTTACTTCTGCCCTCTAATGATCTTGTTCATCCTCTGTTCACCTTAAATTGGTATTTCAATGCTTATCTTTTACTGGGAACTCAATATGCCGCTTACTTATATAACATAATTTATTTGAACCATATTCTTGTAGAACAACAGGAGGGCAATGAAATGTAGCTGTCTATAGCTACACAACAGCCCAGACTCAGATACAACATTTTCTGAATTCTTACAAGCTAAGTCATTTTCACCAATTCCTTTACCATCTTTTTTTCTCAGAAAAAAACTTCATGAGAAACAATAACTGTACAGTGTGACTGGAATGCCAAGTAATGGTGATGAAAGGCCAGCACTGAAATCCAGTTTTAGGTACAGTAATTTCCAAAATCCTGCCTTTAGCTCTTCCGTGGGACTCCAAGATCAACAGCAGCTGACAGAGAATTATAATGATGGGACAGGTTCATCTCTTCTCTAAAATATTGTTTAAACTTTTAAAAGTAATTTCTTACAGTACCAATGGCTGAAATAAAAATTAAAGCTTAAAAGGTTGATCCTAAACAGATAATTTCTTACAATTCAGACCCCAGTAGTTAATCAGACTCCCAGTGCTGATGGACTCCTCACAAAGTGTGTGGCAAAGAGATACCCACACACTGTACTAAAGTGGATCTCCCTTTAAGCTCACAGTGTTTCATTCAAATATATCAAAAGAATACAGATCATTTTGAAAGAATTTACAATCTTAGAAATGTGATGGCAAAATTATGGCTATGCAATGATCATTAAAATTCTTCTCGGCCATGATATAAAAAAAATTAAAAAATAAAATTCAAAGTGCAACAAATTGCGTGAAACATTCATTGAGGACAACTTCTCCATTATCTAGCACAGCTTTAGAAATGCAGTTTCTCTCATTGAGCATGTCCTCACCCAGGCTCAAGTACAAAGAGGCAAAGACAAACTGGCAAAATTGTTATTCTGGCTGCAGATATTCAGATGCTAAGTTGATGCCACCTCAGTTAAAATTTTCTGATGGGAAAGTGAAATGGACTCTGAAGATAACTGCACAAAGTCCTGAGGAGAGTATCAAAATATTAAATATTAAAACCCAAATACTGAAAACAAACCAACTAAAAGTACTACTACCCACAGCTCTCTCTTCAGATATTCTGAAATAATTTCCAGTAACAGACCTATCTTACCATTACACCTGTAACACTGTCAGTATTATCATGCAACTCATTTTTCAGGCAGGAAGCATGAAAAATACTTCAAATATACTCTTAATTTAAAACAAGACCATAACAGAGAGAGGAAGTGTAGTTCAAATAAAGTTTTTATTTTCTAAAATGAAACTCTCTTGCTCTAGCTTCTTTAGCTCTCATTGCAAAAAAAAAAAAAAAAATCTTGTTTTTTTTTTGCATATGGATACTCTCTAGCAAGGTGCTTGGAGTTGTATACTGTAAGTGGTTTAGGAAAATCTTCCTCTCAAGAGAGAAAACGGATTTTGGAAGGCAGGGAAACTTTACTCAAGATAATGAACTAACTTGTTGCCAAATTCCAAAACAAAGTATTTAATTTCCTTCCTGCAAAATCAATTTTGTTCCTTATGGAGTATCTGTGGCAGAAAAGGATGCTGTTCATGTAATGTATCTTTTTAGTGGAGGTGATTACTTTGGGTACAAAACATCCTGTACTAACATTGTTCCCAACACTGGGTAATAGAGACAGTAGAGCTAATCTGTCATCCAGGAAGGATGGCAGGCTTGCTAAACTTATATCATCACCCCCTCTGAAACACAGTCAAAATCTCTGATAAAACTGATCATTTATTAGATCAAAGGTACCATGAACAATATCAATTCTGCCTGCTAGTGTTAACAGGAAAATGTTTTACAAGTTCTACCACCGGGTATCCATTTAACTTCCAGCACCAGCTACGCTGTAAAACTGTGCACATAATTTATCTTGTGACCTGTGTGTGTGTGGGAAGCATTATCCAGGCAAAACTTCTCACAGTCTTGACAAAATGCTGTGATTTGCACTGTTCAGATGCTTGAACAGACTTTAAGCAATCATCGACAATAGTTTTTATCTTCAACCATGCTAAAATGTAACACTACATGAGAGCAACCTATTCCTTTAAGACCATATTTGATAGAATACAACTAAATGAACAATTAGCACATTTTAAACTTATCCATATCTTATCCATTAGGCTTAAGTATTATTAAAGTTCACATTTATCTTCCACATTTTTAGAAATTTCTCCACAAAACACTCCTAATTCTTCCATGGTGTCCATGTTAATGTCTTTGCTTACATAGAGCTTAAATTGACATTCATTCTTATTAGGTGAAATAAACAGGAAACAGCCATTCATAATTCCTCAAGTAACTGTAATCTTTTCTTTTATACAGCAATCAACAGCCTTCAAACAGTTTCCAGTTTAAGTTTGTCACACGCAGTTGATGACAGGTGTGCCAACAAATTCTCTTTTCCACATCATGGGAAAAACAATTTAACTATTCCCAATAATATACAAAAAAAAGTATGTAGTAATATTTCCAACAATGTAGGTTTGATAACTTCCTATGTTTCTTTCCAGTGTAAATGTATTGCTACTACTGTGCAAGGTTTCCTAAAGTTTAATCTAATATTTTTATACTATAAAAAATATTTGATTATAATGACACATGCTGTAATGCCTTCCAAAAGACTCACCTCAGATAGAAAATATGCTCAATAAAATAGGATTGTATGAAATTGTGCTGGTTTTGCAATATTGTATTGTATTTAATATCAAAACAGAAAGAGATATTGTTTAAAAACTTGCAGAACATATTTTTAAAAAATATTCCGCAGAACATATTTTTAAAAAATATTCCAATTTTATCTACCTGTTTGTTACTTAATTTCTTAAGATGCACTTGCCTAGTTTGCAATATTTGTTTTTTCACTGAGAAAGTAGCTAATGAAGATGTTTTCTGAGATTTTTTTTCAGAAAAAAAACACTATAGTGAAAAACCAGCATGATCCCTGGGACACCTACCAGCTCCTACTACTCTGCCTATGTTCAGCATTCAGCATGTCATGTCCTTGTCACACAGCATCACCTACCAAAGGCAGACAACACATTGTTAATAATGCCACAAATAACTTCTAAAGTTTTTTATGCAGCTAATGAAATAATTCAGAGACAACTTCAAGACACAGAGTTAAATGTTGAAGCTGTTTTTCCTATTTTGTTCTTTAAAGCCCTGAACTAGAAAATCCCTTGAGTGAAAAGTCAAAGAAAGGCTACCATCCCGTCTAGGGTTAAAAGATGCTTTTGTAAGATTTTTAGGTCAGATTAACCTTTTGCTCACAATAGGGCTGGTTATTGGTTTTATTTTTTACTGTCTTTAACACAGGTAAAAAAAATCAATATGAAGCGAGACAAAGGGCTCTGGAGGCCCTGGCTGCACCAGCTTTTGGTTTGGCTCATACACAATCCTACAACATGCTGAGGCTGGGAAGGATTAGCCTGCTTGTGTTGAGTAAACCGATGATACTCAATAAACAGTTTCTGTTGTAAACCCCTTAGGACGTGCAAAGCCACACTAGTTGGCATTAGACCAGATAAGCTGCCGAACCAGCTGTAATCTCATTTAGACCTGAGCTGATCCTCCTGTCCTTTCATTCCACAGGATCAAAGCAAACCACTGAGGAGGCAGCTGTATTATAGCAGCAGTGCTTGCTGGATGCGGCAAACATTTCATAAATTCCTCTCCTTGAAGCAAGTCTGCACATAATCTACCCAGAGCCAGTTCAATCAATGGATTTCTGAATTCATTAGTCTTATTATTACAGGATAACTGTTTTCTCCACATAGTGTTGTAGCTGTTGCAAGTCAACTTTGCAAAACAGCTCTTACTGCTGACCATTTCTTTCTGGTAATGTGCCTTTGCATTTTTGCAGTGCCACATGAAAATGATTTAAATTACTTCAATGCAGTATTTTCTTTAAAGACTAGAAATAAAACCAATTCACAAATATACATGTAGGAAGCCTTGAAATATAGAACACTCTTCCAAGCATAATTACTGGCTACCTGTTTGAATGCTTCCATGCATCAGTAATAATGACCAATGTTTTCTGAGCTCAAATGATAACAGCAAAAGTACAGATTATATCATTGTAGCAGCATAAATACAGAAAAAATACGCAAGCAAAAGCAGTAATTCTAAGAAAGAGATTTCTATTTGCCTTTTACTCTTTGTGTTCTCTGGAATTAAAAAGAAGAAATATTTTCGTTAAAGAAATGAATAGCACAACTTAGGAAAACTGGAAAACCACATAAGCAACAAGTCTTTTTAAACTAAGCAAAAATGAAAACCAAGGCACTGGATCAAATAAGACTAGAAGGTGCAACATTTGATTTCTGTATCACATTTGGAGTTTTCACTCCAGTTGCAATTATAGATAAAAGATATTATAGTATAACCTTAGAGCTTTAGAAGAACAGAATGTGTAATTCAGAAAATGCATCAACTGATCCATTTCCCATCAGCGAACTCTGCAATATAGCACATATTCACAGATAAACAAAGCAAGATTAGATTTTTACTTACAATGGAATAAGGAAAATAGTATTAAAAATATTTTCCAGTCCTTTTAATTGTTAATTATATTAACCATTAATGTAAAGGTTTAAGTTTTCTGAAACACCTCCATTGTGGGGAAAAAAAAAGAAAATTGATGTAATAAGAATTATGCACCACAGAGAAATTTTTTTAGATCATATACAAGTAACATCACTGATTCTTGGATCACTCCTTGAAAAACGAGTAGTAAGCCAGAGAAAAAAGTCTGGTCTGAAAAATAGGGAAGGCCAGGTAGCCGTTACAGTTAAGGTAAGAATAGCAGTGTTTGTGACTTACTGTTATTTGCAGCCAGTATAAACATGCAGCACATTCATGCCCAAACTGAAAAGTCAGGATGATCCCTCACAGAGAAGTGCTCCAAGTCTACATAGCACAAGAGAAAGGTCTGTATCATCTTTGCAGGCACACCCTACCCTACACTGCAGAGATCTATTGTACACCTGTATCTGGCTGCTCATATTTTTATAAGAGTATAAAAAAAGTTCTTGTAATAAAAAGCTTCAATGAAGTAGAATAAAATCAAAGTTTAACACATAGAAATGATTTTCAACAGAGATTCTTAGTATGAAAGTTTTTCAAGCACTACAGCACAGATGTGCTAGAGCTTGTCATAGGCAGCCGGCAAAGATGAACAAAAGGTATTTGCACCTATCATCTACAGATGTGTAAAAAAGTCACCACACATCTCTTCCGCAATCACTTAGAAACCATCTGATGTGCTAGTTAATGATTCCCCTCTCTCCACTTCATTCTTCAGACATAAAGGGGTCCCATTTAACATAATCACTTAATAACAGCAAAGTGATGGGTATCAGAACTCTAATTCTTCTAATATTTGCAAAATCCAGCTCTTTGTAATAATAATAACACCATGATAGCAAACTGTAAAACTGTGTAATTATACTTTAATTGTATTGTGAGGCATGCATTAATCACAAAGTTTAAGTACCAAGGATGGAATTATAATAATTCTGTAAAACAAATTTAAGCTAGCTAAGTAGGTCAGAACCACTAGCATGCAACAGGAGACCTCTGGGAATTTATCAGTTAATGGCTATTTATGTGCAAATGAGTGCCCTCCAACCCTCCCAAATCCTGTGTAGCTGAAGGGTATTTCTGTTAACCAGGAGCATGCTTAACTGCTGAGGCATAAATTAAACCATTTATTGGAATGATTTTAATTCTTCTCTCCCCCCACCCACTCCTACTACTCCCCTCCACCCTCACTAGCAGCAAAATTTACAGTATTAATTTACATGGAGATAGGACTGCTGAAGAGTTTTCAGAAATAACTCCATTTCAAGAGAGAGCAGGAAAAAAGAACAGGAAAAAAAAAGAGCAAAAGACAACCTTTTACTAAGAGACACTAGCAATGCTACAGTTAATCTTCAAATCTTGGCAGGTTGAGCTATTAGAAATTCCAGAGTTTCAGTATCACAGTAGTGCAGTAGAAACACTTTCATAATGAACTTTAATGAAATGAAATTCTGTTTTGCATTCTCACAGAATCACAGAACCTTTTAGGTTGGAAAAGACCTTTAAGGTCATGAAGTCCAAATATTAACCCAGCAGTGCCAAGTCCACCAGTAAACTATTTCCCCAAGTGCCACATCTCCTTTTTTTAAAATACCTCCTGGGCAGCCTATTCCAGTGCTTGACAACCCTTCCCACAAAGAACTTTTTCCTAATATCCAGTCAAAACTTTCCCTGGTACAACTTGATGACATTTTCTTATCTCACATTCTAAATTTGGAGAAGACAATGAAGCTCAAGGGGGACTGCATCCACTGTATTTTCTGTCCTAACGTTCAGACTGTACACATATCAAAGGTTTTCTTTCAGGAAAGAAAACAACAAAAATTTCTTGGCTGCAAGAAAAGAACACCTTCAATTTTTGAGTTTAACTTGGATAAAGCTAGTCATTTTTCATGTCTTGGGAAAATAGATACCTTTACAAACTACTCAGAATCAAGATGTATTGAATTTTTACTGTGATGCAAAATGGGGATGATTTACAGACAATATAAATGATTTCTCAACACTTATAATCATAGCAGTAATTCAGTACAGCAAGGCAAGATAATGTAAGCATAACTTCAGGATTCACTTTTAGGTTTATAATTTCACATGCTTGGGGTTTCTTTTTTTTTTTCCCTAAGTGCATGCACACATTCTTGCAAAGCCTAGGGTCTCAGGACAATAAAACAGCAAAAATCTGATTATCCTAGCATCAATTAACCACAGCTTCCCATTACCCTAAACAGGGTCACATCTCCCCAGTGCCTAATAATTATATTGTAAAATCCCTTGATTGCCTGAATATATTCACTCTTCCCATGATGTTTGGATGATCATGGTTGTGTTACAGTTAATTATTATTTAAGATATAATCGCAGTACATTGACATCTTTCTGATGTCCTCTTTGCACCTAATACAAAAGTCCACATAAATGTAACACACTGGACAAATACAGGCAGTTTTGCCACACCAATTCAAGCTGTTGTAGAATACCCTTTAATATAAATAGCTGTGGTGTGAAGCAGAGGAATTCCCTGTCAGCAAATCTTTAGCAGCTCTAAAATATTTGTAATTGGCATATATGTGGAACACTTAGTCAAGTCTTTCCAAAGGCACGGCTCCAATAGCTAAACAATATATTCCTGTCCATAAAAACATAAGAATATCAATGAAAATACTCTGTTTTATTCTCATGGTTGACTTTTTATAAGGAAAACAAGACTGCAAAAAGCAGTGGAAGGAAACTTCATTGTCCTGGCAAGCACATCTGTACTTGCCTGCTCTTCCCTTCTCCTGCCCCTCAGTAAAGGTTGACACATCCCTGGCAGCAGGATGCTCCTGCTGTGTGCATAATGGCTGCTGTGGCTGCCTGTGCAGCCCCTGCGCTACCACGGAGAGAGCCAGGAGCTTCCTGCCTCTTCACACAGACCTGCAAGCATGCACATTAAACCAGACACTTCATACAACTCTTTGATAACAGCCAGAAATTAATGAATGAACAGAACTATCTGACCAAAAATAAGTTCACTCCTGCATTTTCAGAAGCATTAGCACATCTGCATCATCAGAGCCTGTGACAAGCCCATGGTTACCTCCCTCTTCCCTACAGTGAGGGGCTGCAGCCTGGATTATGTCTGTACCTTACAGTCATTGGCAGGGGCTCAGCACTGCCCTCAGGCTTTAATTAACCCCAATTAGAGATAAACAGGGACTTCTAATTGTGAAAGAGGGAATAGACAGCACCTTCAGCTTAATCAGACAACTATGTGAACCACAAACTGCTTTTACCTTTCTCTACTTGTTCCTCCCAGAAAAAGAAAGGTTAGGAAGAGGACCTCACAAGATCCTAAGATGATGCACAATGAACATGTTGCAGAGCATGCCTTCCTCTTTCCAGTTTGTTTTAAGGGAGGATATATGTGGTGGCATATTATTTTTGGCTCATTTCCCATTAAACACATTTTCACTGTCCCTGTTTTAGTGCCACTGTAAAGAAAGTTGAAGCATTTAGCTACTGGCAATTAGTGACACTTGGACTTGCTCCAAGCCAAATAAAACATGGCAGTGCACATCTACATCCCCTGTATCAATGTCTAAAAAGCATTTTCTAGACAGATTTCAAGACTCAAACAAAAAAAAAAACCACCAAAAACCCATCACCCTTTTCAGCATAGCCGCTGGCCAGTATATACAGTAGAAGCCATCTTTGCACTCCCACCCCAGAAATTCCAAGAACAAGTAGGCTACAGTAGCACTAAACAGGCTCAATTCTTCTCCAACAGAACGAGGAAAATTTTAAAAATATCTAAAAAAAGAAAATAAGTAATTTCCGTTCCACAAGACTCTCTTGAAGCCTCCACGAGTGCAACATTTGCAACCTACTCTAAATAACCACTTTAAAATTCTGCCCAAAATTAACCAGTTCTGTCTCCAATAGCATGAAGAAGAGCAGAAGACCTGTAACATTCTTTTACATACTGGCTAAGTTCAAGCATGTCTCCCCTTAACTCCTCCTAGCTGAAATCACTTCCAAACTTATACATTGCCTACTCTAGTAATTAATTTCTGTGACTCCCTCCAATTTTCAATTTATTCATAAATATTTTATAAAATGACATATCCAGAACTTCATACAGAATACTGCAGCTAAAGACAGAATAAGCAGCTCTTCCCACCTGCAGGAGTTTTATTAACACACTTTACAACAATATTTAATTTGTTTTGTCATTTCTTCTTAAAACAGAGTCACATTAGTTTCTGCTTTGTAATATCATACAGGCTGTGTGCATAAAAAAGTCACTGTTAAAAGTTAGTTAACCAATAGATTTCAGTCAAACTTCCTATTTTCTCGTAGATACAATGGTCTTAGAAACTCACATAAATAAATATCCTGTAAACAGAGGTGAAAGCACAATTACCAGGTTCTTACTTCCCACTTCTTGCAAGATATAAGGGAATACACTTCACAAACAAGTCCAGTTTTTCCCCCTGCACTAGGTGGCAACTGTGCTAGCGCAGGGACAATACTGAACCTTGCAGGAATCTGTGCTGAGCAGGCAGGCAGCAAAGTCCACAAGCAAGGGCAGAAATGGGGTAAGAGCAATGGCAGCTACCTCACCTCAACCAACCCCAGATGTGAAGATCCTCTGTTTCTCTCACCTCCCCATACACTGTGACAGTATGGCTGCAAGTCAAGTATTCCATGTTCTATTTCCATGTGCTCTTCCTGATTTCAGTACTCAGCCTTCACTATGTCCTCCTGTTGATGGCAATTTATTTCAAAATATCAAAATAACTCAAAATTCTGGCTTTGTTTTCCATTTGAACAGACCCTCTAATTTCTGGCTACATACAACCTCAAACCCTAAAATTTTTCATCTAATACAACTTGTGCTAAACAGTTCATAATTTTCAGTGATCTGAACAAATGCCATTAAACACTCATAATACTAAGATTACACAAGCAACACTGAAATCTCACACTACTGATAATTTTTGTGAAAATTTTCTCATTCATTCCCATAGAGTCACACCATTTTACAGAAAAAATGTTTGTGCTTTTAAGGCTGCTGTTTTCTTTTTTTCTTCCCTTTTTTTTTTTTTTTTTTTTTTTTTAGGATACCCAGGAATGACTACACTAGAAGTTGTTTATGTCCAAGAAGAAATTCTATCACAAGCAAAAGCATCCTGGGGGATGAAGAATCGAACAGTAAAAACACTAAAGACTAAACAGAAAACACAATGTATTGAGATTCATCCCTTCTCTTCACTTGGTCATTGCCTTCAAGGAAACACACTAAATTGTTTTTGCTGATTAGACAGCTGCAGAAGTTAGTAGCAAGAGTTTATTCTGGTAGGTTACAGCTGTCAGTGACAGAATCTGAAAGAAATTTGGAAAAAACTAAGGAGGTGGCTATCTTCTCATCATTGTAGCTATTACCCAGTTTCTGAAGTATGAGTGATGGTGGGGGGAAAAAAACCCAAAAGCTGTTCTACTGAACCACTGAACTGAATCTTTCAAAACTGCACAAAGTACTTCAATCTATGTTGTGTTCAGCATCCAGCAGGTGCTTTCCTTGCTTTGCATTTTCCTCCATTAAGACAAGTACGTTTTTGGTTAGCATAAGGAATCTCCTTGGAGTTCTTTCATATTTTTTCCTCCACTTTAAAGGTCAACTTTCTTTAAAACACATAGGAACAAATTAATTCTCCTCTCCAGAGATATCGCCTCCCATCCCAGGGGCTATCAATGGAGAGAAGATCACAAAGGGAAATATTCTGGGTGAAGGAGAGCCAGATGCGTCTGGTTCAGCGCACATAATTGACTCGTCTAAACATTCTTGACACATCCAAGACGGGGGCTTGCCGCTGTCCCAAAGTGTACACTTGCTATTTAATCAGTCAGGTTTCCGATTCTCTGCCGGAGCCTGGAAACCCCGGGCAGAGCTGGGCACCAGGGCGGCTCCTCCATCCTGCCGCGCGGGCTGGCAGTAGGAGGCAGCATCGGCTCTGCCAGCAGCGGCTCCGCGCCGCAAAGTACCGGGGAGCGGGCTTCATTCTTCTGTCATTATATAAGCAAGATGACACTGTTCTCTAATCCAGCCAAAGCTGATAAGTACCATCAACCTGTCACTTCCTACATTTCAAATTCTAACATTGCAGCATCAAAGAGTTTTTACATTTCGATTTCTTTTGCTGGCAGCGGTCGGTAGCCTCTCATTCTCCCACGGTGTTCTAATGCAGCATTTGCACACCGGGGTTACTCCCAGCCTGAATAGCAGGTCATCCCCTGCTCACTGAGCTCATCTGCGGCCCATGTGCTAGGCAATTTAGATCCAATCAGCCCTTATTTAGCTCAAGAGTAATGAGCAGCATAGTGACACAGACTTAAGCCTGACCCTCAGGACACTGCTCATCAAGCAGTAAAACTGTGACAAAATCATTCATCTTCCACCCGCTGGCAAGAAATAATACTCGCACTCACTGTATTACTTTTTCAAGACACAGAAAAAAAAAAAAGGTCCTGAATTTTCATGATGTGAGACATTAATTTGCAGAAAGCTGAATTCCCTTAAACCCCCCTGTTGCTATGAGCTCACCAGGGGGAAATAGGCCTTAGGAGACTGAAATGGAATAAAGAAAATTGCTTCAGCTTTCTGTTCATTTTAAATAAGCCTTAAATCTGACATGAGATATCCTAAAGAGAGAAGATATATAGATCTTGTAAGGTAATGAAGAAACAATCAAAATTAAGAGATTAGAAGGCTACTTGCATATAATGATTTTATTGGCAAAAATATTTCTTTTGTTTAACATCCACAAAAAAAAAAAAAAAACACTCCATATGAAAAGCCATTTTCACACCTCATATGAAGAATAAAAGGAAAACTGAGATGAAAGTTAATTTAGGGAAAATAGTTTCAGAAGTGAGACACTTCCATCAGAAAACAAATCTGTGCTTTATGTCCTTCAGGGAGCACATATTTCTCTAAACAACTGCAGGGTCCCAAGCAGCAGGTTCTCAGTACACCTGGATATGGTTTTACTCTTTTTTTCATGGATTTACTCTTTCACAACAGAAGTCTTGTACTGCTGTCAGGTAGGCTACAGAAAGCTTATGTGGATTAATCTTTGGAAGATAAAATGGATACAATGGAACACAAAAAGTGTTTCCATCTGTAGCACAGGGGATTGAACTGTGTATCTTCATGATTCATGTCTGAGTATTAGACTTGAGTGAGTTTCTTTAGCTTTGGGTATCTACCAAGACTTTTTTTGGGCATCAACAACTGGAAGGTTTTTTGATAGGTTTTAATATTTCAGTTTGCTCCAAAGTGATTCTAGAATAGAACAGTAGAATAGAATTATATTCTATTATATATTATAATAGAATATTCTAATAGAATAGAAGGGATGCAGAATGACCCATCTAGTCCAACTGCCTAAGTAATTCAAAGATGATCAAGAGCTAAAGTAAATTATTAACAATGTTGTCCAATTGCCTCCTCAAGAGGCTTAGGGTAATAACCACTTCTCTAGAAAGTTTATTCCAGTGCCTGACCATTCTCTAAGAAAATAAATGCTTCCTAATGTCCAGTCTAAGTCATCCCTTGGTGCAGCTTTAAACCATTGCCACACATCCTGTTAGTGGAGGCCAAGAAGAATAACTCAGCACCTCCCTCTCCACAACCCTTCTCAGGAATCTGTAGAGAGCAATGGGGTCACACCTCAGCCTCCTTCTCTTCAGACAAGCCCTAAAACCTCAATCACTCCTCATAGGACAAGCTTTCCAGCCTTGTTGCCCTCCTTCTAAGGCAGATGCTCTCTATTACATCCTAAACATCGATGTGAAATAAATGTTAATCAATTGTTCAACTTTCACATGCCTACCTACTGATTCAAGAAAATGGGCACTGAGAAGGGGAGGTGAAAATTCTTGCAAACCTGAACCAGTGACAGACATACACAGGAACTTTCTATATGCAAAGTATTTAGGGACACATTTCCAGTGCATGCTGATGTCTCATTTCATTTCTTTACACAGTAATACTCTAAGAGCAGAGGAGAAACAATCAAAACACACAGTTTTAGCTAGTCAACTTTGAGGGTCAGAATAAAGGGACAAATTTGTAAAACGTTATTTTAGTCCCAAATAAAAACCTAAAAAAAGACCTCAAATCCCACAAAGTAAGAAGAAGAAAAGAAAATTCGGTGTTAATTACCAGAACCACACCTTAAGGCAACAACTGTAGCTAAGAACACACACTATTTGCTCAGAAGGTGGTAACAGATTATTTTAAAGGATTTAGACATAGGAAACCTCTCAAAATGCTGCTATATTCTAAATCTCTGTTTGCTTCTCATGCATTAAAGCATTTAGAGATAAGATTTTCACTACACTCATTTAAACACCAGTTTTGTTAATGGAATACCTGAACGTCAAAAAAACCCAGTAAAAAATACTTTAAAAGATAAGTCAAGTTAGCATAGCAAGGCATGCTTGGCCCCAAGCATAGGATATTTGTTGCCAAGTGAAAAAGGAGGGATTTATTTCCTTTTTTAACACAGGTGAACAAAGTTCACAGCAACTGTTAGTGGTCATTCATTAAGCATGGGAGATCTTAGAGCTAAACTAAGATCTTCTGACTCTCAGTTCAGTGGCTCGGTCACAGAGCTGCCTCCTGTGCTTATCAGGACATCACAGCTCTAAATACCCTCACAGGATGGGATGGGTAAAAGACTCATGATCTTCCAAACTCTTCTGAATATAATTTTCAGAAGCTCAACATCAGAAAAAAAGATTTTACAAAGACTAACACTATAACCCCTGAGGGGGAAGAAAAGAAGGAGAGTGGACCTTTCTATTCTCCTCCTGAGCTTATCTACTGACTTACACAGTAATAGAGAGGGGAAGAGATGCTTCTGTTGGTCTTAAAAAAGCTTCCCACAGGCTGTTTTGATGGCAAGTAAAACTAAAAAAAAATTACAAATGACTGTACATTTCCATAGCACAGATATACTGGATAATCCATTCCTATTGTGGTTTCTCTCATAACCTCAAGGCTAAACACAGTCAAACAGATAGAAACATTCAGTTCTCCTGTTACCCATGGCCCAATTATTAATGTAACTTTCTACTAGAGACAGTTTACTTGGTCAATATTGCTGTAAGAGCTTATAAAATATACACACTGAAATTTTCAAAAATAAGCAAAGAAGTATAAATAGGCACATATGCACAAGAACAGTTTTTAAAGCTAAATTACCATTTATTATGGTATTAGGTTAGTGGTACTTCTCATTTCTCCTACAGGAATTAGTACCAAGTCTCCCTGAAACTAGGCAAAGATGTTTGGAGCACAGCAGGATATCTACTCACATTTTATAGTCCTCTAACTCTGTGCTAACACTCTACAAAACCCAAATGCCAGGACGACAATAATAAGAGAAAGCTCATGTCAAAGCAATACACCATTACAACACAAGACATTTTAGCATGTTTCAAACACTTCTTTTAAGTATAACATATTGCAGTGCCAGCACCTACAGCCAATTTCTCTGAGCCTTGTATCCATTTTTACAGCAAGTTCTGTCAAATCTATTTAATGCCTGTATTTTTATTAACCTAAGGCTTCTTTTTGTGCCATGAGGCACTCAGATGACAGATAGTGCTAGAGAGTTGGAGCAAATGAAAGCACACATGGGTAAACATCCAGCATTTACCTTTCAGTAAAAAAAAAAAAAAAGAAAACTAAACCAAAACAAAATAAGTATTTTAAACCATTGTTTAAAAACAGGGAAAAAAAAAGGAAAAAACTTATGTCTGAGCTAGAAGCTGAATACATAAACATAGGAAGAAAGCACTTCACATTTTGATTTAGGGGAGTTTCTTGATTCTTTACTGTTTATTTTACATGCTTTTTAAAAGGAGACATTATTAAAACACAATCTTACACTTCACAGTGAATCTTACTATGAAGATCAAATACTTGCGAGTGCCAGCAAGTAACATTTTATTCCAATTACCCACTCACCATGTATCAAAAACCGATAAAAATGAGTCCTCCTGCTAAGACATAGTTCTATTTAAATATATGGATCCCAAAATAATCAAAATTATAACCATCAATAAGAAAAGTGGTTTAAGAAACCTTATTTAAAAGTCGAACCATAGGTAAATATAACAATCAAAAGCTAGCAGTACTTTTCTAGAAGACAAGAAAAATACAAGAAAAAGCTGGAAAGAGTTATTTTAAAACTCTGTGGTGTAAAAATATTGAAGGTGAGGGTCTCTTTTCAGATGTCTTTTAAAAGAATAGAAAGAAAACAAGCACACTTTCAGATCCTTGTATGCCAAGTTTTAGCCCAGAGCAAGTTCTTACTGCTATGTTACATACACTTGAAAATAAAGGTTTATAATGGAAATGCTGACAGACCCTTAACCACAGCAGCATGAATAGCTATAATTAAAGAAGAGCTTTTGGCTGCACCTCACTCTGACAATGAAAGACTAGAATTTCTACAGTATCCTCAAATAAAAACAACTGGGAAACCTGGAATGAGATTCCAGCAATCCAACAAGATATGTTAAAGGGGACTGCTAAAACTATTTGACATTTTAAGCTTTAAATATTGAGGCATTTAGTTAACACAACCAAGTCAGTATTTTCATAATGCTACTTAATCAGCAATAAAGAATGCTCCTGTGAGCCATCATATGGGGTTAGCAGAAAGTAACACATGAAGTTATTATATCCTAACAGCCTAGAGGGAGCTGCTTATCTCTTTAATCAGTGATCACCCTTCCTTCCTACCTGTAAATTCCCTGTTGTACAGTTACAAAATTATTAAGAGTGCAGTGTACAGAAAAATTACATTTATGAAAAACTTGTATCAGCCTGGATTTTAAAAATAAGCATTTCATCCTTTTCTGAGTTTGAAAACAGACCAGGCATAATCAGTCTGGTCAATTCAGTAACACCCTAGCATCTGGTTAGCACCAAGTCATCAATATCTTCTGAAATCAAAAATTCTTTTAGTGTTGTTTTATTTTTATGGCAATAGAGGACTAACTGTTTTCAGTGAAAACAAAGCAGGAAAATCACTAACATTTTCCTGTTCCATACAACCTGAAGATGAAAGTCTTTTGTAAGTGTTAAGGAATTTACTCCTTCTGTAGGATGGGATAAACAGGCTGGTAACAGCAACCAAATGTATAAATACAGAAACTGAAATAATTATTACAAGCAAGGCTCTAAAAATCTCTCTCATACCAATTACTATTTGAGCATGTTGGTAATTCAAATACTTCAGCAGAAGTACTTTTTGTAAGAAAGGTACTAATACTGTCCTGTACCTTATATGTGATGACCTGAGAAGTCTAGATTGAACTTCCATGCCCTCTTCTCTTTATTACTAGAGGGACACATAAGCCCCAGTCCTGGAAAGCTTAAAAATAATGCCAAGTTGTAAAATAGGCAATTTTTTCACCAGTCGGAAAATTTCTCCCTATTTCATCTTTAAAAACAACACAACAAATGCTGTGTATTAGCTAATAGCGAAAATGTCAAAGTATTTTTGAAGCCTCCAATTTATTCCAGGAAATGCATGCAGTTGAACTGAAATAATAAATAATAAATCAACTAAACTTAGTTTTGTGCTTCATCTTTTTTCAAAAGACTGCCTGAAAAACAGTTGTCTTTGGATCTATAAGCTATTGACAGCTGCAGTCAAACTAGTACACAATAACAAAGAACCTAGTTAAAGAGAGATCTTGCATATGGGCCTCAGTATTCTTATTATGCACTCTTCCACAGCTCTTTACACATATTTCTGTCTTGCACATTTGAAGTAATGGCAGATCAATAGCTACCTCTTAATATCTTATGAAAAAAAAAAAAAAAGGCAGTTTGGGCTTCACACTGGAGGACTGCTTCTCAAAGGCATCAGTAGACAAAAAAATATGCTTATTTAAGGGCACTGTGGATGTTGAAAAATGAACTAGTACATCAAAGCAAAACTGCTTGAAACTGGTAAAATATTATTTCCTTCTTTCCTATCGAACCCCAGACAAGTATTTAAATCTCCCTAACTGTAATATTTGAATGAGACCTTAATAAAAGAGAAAAAAGAGAGAATGAAAAGTTGGAAAAATTAACACATTCAATGAAGAAACAAAACCAAAAGAACAACACCCTCCCCAATTAATTAACACAGACAATAATTCCCAAATTTCCTGTACCAAAGAAAAAATGATATTGTATGAAATAGAAGCAACTGGATGACTTTCTAAAGAGAAACTGATTAATAACAAAACATCATGATGTCAAACCTAATCTCCTGAAATAGTAAGGAAGCATTTCAAAGATTCTATATGCACTGAAGTATTGGTGGATTTTGAAATTTAACACATCATTCATAGCCCTTCAGAGATTTCTCTTTCCATTTACTAAATTTTGGTAAAAAAAAATTAATAGGACCTACAGTGTAATCCTAAAAACAAAATGTTAGTCTAAATCCACAAGTTCAGTAAATAACTTACCGAAGTCTGGCTAGAACAACTTGAAGGAAATTCAGGACCATGCTCAGCTCAGCTGCTCTACATGCAGGCAGCAGCATAGTAAAGCCATCATTTAGCAACTTTTCCTCAGAAAGGCTCAAGTAGCAGCTGGTCTCAAACACTTCCTGGGCCCCATCAATGTAGGTTGACAGCAGAGTCCAGAGATTTTGTCTCTGTGTGTAGTCATTTTTGGTTACTAAAAACTCCTTTGCCTTTTCACGGAAAGCATTTGAGATTTTCTCAGCCAGGGCACTAATGTCCATGTTCTTCTCAACATAAATTAAAAGGAAAGCAAAATGACCTCTCCAGATGAGAGCTCTCCGAGCTGTGGTGATGGAGGATGGAGCCAGGAAATCCAAAAGATCCAACACCCGACTCATTATATCTTCTGTCTCCACAACAATTGCCAGCATGAGGAACAGGCTAAAAAAGTTATGCAGCCCCACTTCTGTCAGCTCCTGCATTCTTTTCCGATGGAACTTGGAATAAATTCTACATTAGAAAAACAAAACCAAAAAAACAGGAAAAAGACAGTTTCTTAAAGTATGTAATTTTCTATCTTCGAGTGACTAAAACTGTATTTTCATGCTTTTAGTTTATGGTTATCCACTTCCTGTGTAACCCTTCAATTTTAAATACTTCTTTTTCCAATTTTTCTTATGGCTACTGGAACAAACATGCTCTTTCAATTTCTGCTTTTGATTTAAAGCACACATTGTTTCCAATTGGAGATGCAGCCTAACCCTTCCCCTTTATCTAACCTCTAGTACCAAGCTGAGCACAATGTTATGAGCAGACTCTGTACTCTGTCTGTGATGGATGTCCTCCATACTGTGCCTCCAAATCAATCAAGTTTAGCCCACGAGGGCTCCTAGGAAAGGGAGCTGTCAAATGACATCTCTTTGCAGCAGCAAATCATTCCTGTACACCAACTTCTTCCCTGGAAACTTCTTCATTTCCACATGGAAACCAGCTACGGGTTTCTGCTATTATGTTATAGTGCTGCAGCTGCAGTGATCAAAGTCTCACCAACCAAACCATCACTGTAGTAAAAGGAATATTTCTGTTGGAAAACTTCTTTTCTCCACAGTCTGTATCAACTTGTACTGCTCACCTATGGTATGGACAGATTTGAAACGAAACAGAAAAACTGAAGCATTTGGAAGAGAAACATCTCTCCAGGTAGGAAGATGGTACAAAACTTTATCTGCATTGCTTACAGGAAAATGCTCAAGTCATACACAGCTGATGGTGATAAACACTGTGACTTTGAAACTTTAAAGTGGTTGACAAAAAGGAAAAAACTTATACAAAGGTATCTTTTCTGGGACCTTTGCTTGGACAAGACCTTAAACTTGTATTTAAAAATCACCATTCCTACAACAGAAGAGTAATATGAAAATGGCATAACTTTTTGATTTTTGTGTTAAAAACTTTGGGTATATCCTTCACATTTAATTTAAAGTAAGTTCCACCTACAGTAGTTAAACATCCAGAAGTGCTGTTTTCCTATTCTGTCACCTGGAAAATAGTTGGAAGTGGTGTTGAGGTTATCAAATCTAGCCACCAAAAATTACAGCAAATCCAATTAACGTTGTTTAGTAGTAAATTACTACTGACAGGCATTTATGTTTTTCATGCATCAATTAATGCTTGGTTAGCTGCTGAAAACAGAGTTCATCCCAAAATCATAGCAGCAGGCTGTTAAATTTTGCTACTTGTGTAATTGATTTTTTCAAGGTAGAAATGAAGAAAAGTGGTTCAGCAGAATGATGCACTGTGTTGTATGTTATTATTCCCACTCTTAAATTAGGGAAAGTAACAAGCTATAAGAGCACAAAAATGTAAGCAGAATTTTATTTCAGTAAGAACAGAGCAGGCTCATTAATTTTTTTTTAAAAATCAAAACAGTGATACAGAATCCAACAACATATTTGTTTCTACGTAGTTGCAGTGATTCATAAAGCCAAACTTTAGTGACTCTAACAACTTCTGAAGTGTATATACACATTAGGCATACTGTTCTTTTCTGATAGCCAAGATAAACCTTCTTTTCTGATAGCCAAGATAAACCTTCTTTTCTGGAAGAAAAACACCACAACTTTGTAAGGTGTGTATACACATGGGCATTTTTTAATGTTTACTACTTGTGTACATGAAGATCTTAATAATGCTTAATAAAGTTTTAATTAATTATACTAATAGTCAACAAAATATTTTTTAAAAACTTAAAAGCCTAAACCAGAACTATTTCTGTTTTCTCTATCTAATGAAAAAAATTTAACAAGTCTGTTCTAATAATTACAACTGCTATCTCATTTCTACAAGAAAAGTCTTACGGATTAGTACGCATCTAAAAGATCAAGGCTTTCATTTAGAGCACATATATTTTATGGTTTTTTTATATCGTGACTGACTATTTAATTAGTATGCTCCAAGACAAGGTGAAATATTAAAATCCTCACAAAAATATTATGAAAAATTTTGAAAACCACTGAAAATAAATAAAATATTTAAACAAAAATGCAGGTCTAGGCAGTATCAATTTGCATGTTCCTGAACAACACATGGCTTACATGCAGCTCAAATGCAATTTCTGTGCTTTAATTACATTACCTGTCTGGCAACTGGGTGGTACCACTGCACTGGCTGCCAGTCTACCAAATTCTGGCCAGTGGAACGAGGTAAATCATCCCACTCTATGGATGCCAAGGTGATTCTTGGACCCAATTACAGCCTAAGCTGGCAACAGGAACTTCAGGGAGCAACTGCTTTCTTCAAATTATGAGTCACCCTGGATCCCTCATGCCCTTTACTTTGTCATGAGCAGAGTGCCCTCTGCCTCACATGTGGCTGGAAGGGCCCCTAACCCACTACACTTGTTACAAAATGAGACAAACTAAATAGCATCCATACCGTCCTTTAATCTGTTTCCAAGGATGCACACCGTTGTTTTCTTCTTTCATAATCCGTGCCAAAATAGTGAGGAAAATGAAGTAACTGTTGCTGGAGCTGTACAGAGAAGGGACCTCCTGTTCACAGCAGCAGCGTTTCACCAACTCAAGCATTGACAAAGAAGTCTTACTAACATTTGCCAGATCCTTCAGACCAAGCCAAGGAACAGTAAAGCAGCTGTTCTAAAAGAAGAGATGAAAACAGAAGATATTATAAATAACAATAAATGCCAATATTACAAAGGCAGTAAGATGCACTCCTTCACAGGAACAAAAGGATATGTTCCTACCACAGCTAAAACAATAAAAATGCATTGTAACTGTGTACAAAGTATTTTTACAAGATCTTAAACTGAGTAGTCCTGATGAAAATTAGGACTTAAAATATATTATCATATTCTATAATTTCATAAAGTAATGGACCATAACAAATCTAAATACGATTACACAAACATAGCAAATTTAAGGATACTGCCATTGATTAGGTAGTTTTACACAAGTATAGCAATCAAGCTTGGCTACAGGAAAATCAGAATTAATCGGCAAAAATCAAGGACTGTCTACAAGCAATTCTGCATTTTTATATATTCATCTACTTACCAGATTCTTGCTGTAATAATCCCAGAGTATGGTGACAATAGATAGGTTCAAATCCCAGAAACTACACAAAGTCAAACAGCACTGAAGATGCATTCGTAAGTGTTCCTCCAACACACCAGTCTTGAAAAGGAAGTAAAAAATTGTAGGATACATAAAACCAGTACTATCAGACTATTCAAAGTAATTTCCTAATATAACAAATATTTTTATTTATATACTGTTGAGTAAATGAGTCTTCTAATACAAGCAATGAACTCAAAGAAAAAAGCTGACAATTGCACCCGGCAAACTAGCCAATGCTGGTTCATCCCAGAATCATTGAATCACAGAATCATTTAGGTTGGAAAAGACTTCTGAAAAGGTTTATATGAAAGAAAATAGGAAATATGAAATAATATGAACACAGTGAAGCAGTCAGGAAGTACTTGTGTGATAATGAAAGCTCATCCAGCTTTTGGTAACAACAAAACAGAACTTTCATGGGAGGTAGGATATTAGGAGCTCCATGCTCTGAACTAAAATTATGTGTTTAACCCAGCCTATTTTAGACATCCTACTTTAGGGTGATAATTCCTGTAAGGGCTTAATTGTCTCCATTGCTTGTAAAAGTGGCTTAATGGACCAACTTGTGTGCAGTTGTTTTAAGAGCAGACTTTTATGCGAGTCAGTCTAACACCTCTACCCCATGGGAGGGGTGTGGGAAGTAGATGATCTTTAAGGTCCTTTCCAAACCAAAACATTCCATGATTCTATGGCTTGCTCACAGTCCTACTTCTTATGACTTATTGTCTTGGAGTGGTTTGTGGTTTTTTTTCTGTTTTTAATGCCACACAAATGAGTCTAACTCATTAACTTGTCTCTACCTGGCTATAAATTCATGTGGAAAACTTGACTTGCTACACTTTATCACAACACTGCAAACAATTGTACAATCACTACAAGAACTCCTACCAAATCTGCCTTCTCTTCTCACAAATAATTAATGTAGGGCATATGGCTTCTAAAGTGGTACATTCCTAACACAACTTGAAATTGAAAAGACATTTTCAGTTGTCATAGAAAATTATATATTCAAGACATTATGTGTAAGATACAAGACCCAATGAAATAGGAAAGTAACTTTCCAATAAAGACTCATTAAAAATATTCAGAATAGTAATTCAAATCTAATAAAAATGCCTACAAATGAAAGGTAATACTCAGGTATTTTTAAAATATATGACATAACTATTAATTCAATAGACTTCCCAAAAAAACCCAATCTTCCACAAAAAACAAGGGACAGAACAGCTGTTCTTTTTTTAATAAATAAAAGCAATGTAAAACAAAAAAACCTGCAGCTAAACATAGCTATTTCTCTAGAGGGATCTACCCAGTTACAAGGTTAAAAAAAAAAAATCAAACAAAAATGAAACAAAAAACCCAAAACACACACCATTCAAAAAATTCCCAGAAAGGGAATGCTTAGTCTTGAAGTTGTATTTTGAATCTAGGGTTATGTTTAGAATCTAATTCAACAAACACTGACTGCTTCAGTTAAATTAATTCAACAATAAGCATAGCAGTTGAGAAGCTTCAATTTGAACCATTATTTATCTGTCCAACAATAGTTTTAGAAGAGTTTCCCAAGCCAAGATAGCACTGAAGGCTTTATCTCAAATTTAATATAAAAGAGTATCCAGACTTCAAATATCCCTGGGATTAATGGATTCTCTCATTGCTCTTCTGCTTAAAATGGTCTCTTGCCCTGCTGGAAATACTATCAGAACTCTTGAGGTAGTCAGCTTTTAATTTATCACAGAAGGGAGGAACACCTGATACTATCAAAATGATAGTACTATCTAAACATAACATTTTTCTCTTATGACCTCCTACAGTAGTAACAAAATTGGTTTTCCTAGAAACCCAAGAAATACTTCTCTATCTCTCTTAAACTAGAATTAAACAAAAATACAGTGAAAGGATAACAAAATTGAGGCAGAAATGAAACAGCAAAAAGCATTTATTTTCTAAAACGAGAAGTCTAATAAGACAGACTGCTATTATTTCTTGCAAACTAAAAAGCTTTTGAATCTCACAATAAAACTTCATAAACACAAATTCCTCTTATACTGACAACCCACAAATCTAGTCAGTTTGATGTTGCCTGGTAGACAAATTCAGTTATGATAACATTACTACTACAAAAATTTTCATTTTGTAGTACAAAAAGAATTGTAAAACAGCTTTTCTTCTTCTGTTGGACAAGAATTCCAAATTACAGAAAAAGTAGGAAATATCTCCTACAACTAGTTTCCCAAAAATGCCCTTTTTTTTGTGATAGAACTGGGAGTTTTTTCACATGAGCAACTTTCTTCAACTCTTATATATCTGGAGTTTAAGAAGAGAGCAACTTGCGGCTGAAGAACTCAGCTGTTGGGCAACTGTTTGAAGCTGAAAGGACATATCCAAGGCAAAAGCACACTACACTTACCCAGGTATCAATGATTGCTCCTATCTTCTCATGGGGTGCTTTTGGTTCCCATCACTATTGATCCCAAAGGATGAACAGCACCCTCACATCTTTTCCTTGCTCAGCAGCAGGCTGACTGGATCGTAAAAGAGTTCCCATAGGAATCAGGGCATTTGGGGCACCCCTCAACCTCCTTCACCTGGACATGCAGCACTGTGTTCTGGATGGACCCACCTGGATTACCCTGCTTTAGGCTCTCTACTGCCTGCATGTGGACCACTAAACACAACAGTCTTACTGAAACTACCAAAATGCTGCAAGATTTAACACTGGTTAGGCATTTCTGTATCCCAATGCTTAGCTGTCCTAAGGATGTTAAAGCTAACTCCAGCTTCTGCTGCTTCATGATGCTCTGTTACCCTCAGTGGCTGCAACAACACTTACTGAATCATCTTTTCACAACATAGAATTTGAAGCTCAAATGAAGACACATTAACAGTGACTGGTAGGAGATTATCAATTTACCTTACAAATGTATGTTCTGCACCTTTTTCAGATGCTTTTGAACATAAAACTATACATACTTGATTTCTTCATTTCCCCCCCATTCAGTGTAAATTGCCATTCTGAGCATGTCCAACCTACAAGCTATAGGGAAATCACGGAGTAACAAGCACAAGATTATGAGGTTGATGAACACAGTACTAAATATGGTTAGTTTTTAAGTTGCTATATACCTAAAAATGAAGTTTTTAACTACCAACTCCTGTCCTCTCTAGCAAATGGACAATTCAGCACTACTATTTCTTATAATTTATTTTGCAGAGCTATTGCTGTGCATCTTTAGTAGATAACAGACTATATGCTGAAAAGGATGGCTCAGACAGGATTAACTAACAAAGTCATGCCAAGTGTTAATAGGCAGTATCATCAATTCTGTTCTGCTGTTCATTCAGAGCACTGTTGTCAGTTTTGCTTTTTCCCATTTTTCAACATTCCATTTCAATACTGACTTCTTGATATCTCATTGTGCTTCCCATTACTACATTTTCTGGACTCAAAAATACTTATGAGATGCAAAAAGACAAAATGTAGGAGTGGCCACTTGAAGCTGACAGATGAACAGAGGAGATGGACATGTCTACTGGCAAAAGAATTCTCCTTCCTAGACACTGTCAAGAAGGCTGCAATGCAGGGATATGGAGCAGGATGTGTGTTTTAATAAAGTACTCCATTCACTCGTGCATGCACATATAGGAATTAATGTTCCCCAAGGAGCACTTCCCTCGGGCAGCTAACTCCATAATGCAAGGAAAAAATAATGAACAAATAAAAAAAGGAAATAAACTAGATGGCTCCTTAGATGGTTGGTAATAGTTACAACCACATCTTTGGCAAATAAGGGTTTGTTTTAATTCCAACAGTGGTTGCCTTTGGAAATTAAAACACATATTTGCTTCATATTACTGTGCCATGACTGACTCAATATGCAAGTCTTCTGAACTTGGCCACTTAGCTGCCTTTCTAAACTGTCTACTGCTCAATACTTTTTTAACAGAAGCATCAAAAACTGTGTATTTTATGTATGTTCTGCTTCAAAGTAATCTTTATTTAAAATAATAATCACTCACAAGAAAAGGGCATTATTATGAAGAAAAGAACATTAACTATAAATGTGTGTCTCAGGTTGCTGCCATACATAAGATGCCAACAGGAAGGTGGCTAATAAGCTACTCAGTTTTTATGCATCTTACCTAAATCTCTCCAAATTCTCTCACAGAATGGTAAGCATCCAGAAAGTAACGTCATCACTTGTGGTTTTAATGTATATGCACAGTCTGTATTTTCAGTCATATACTGTATAACCATTCAAAAAGACTTAATCTTTTAAGCTGAAAGACTACAACTACATAGACAAGCATTAAGAGTTTATGTTTAGAGTATTAAAACTCTGAAAAATCACTCTATCATTTTAGCTCTCCTAACAGCCACAAATATTTTCTCATCAAAAAGTTATAAAAAGTATTGTTCTGTATTCCAGCTTTAACTATAATTGTTGCTACTCCATGAGCAACACAGTTATAATTTTAAAAACTGAAAGAACTGATTCCTCTCCTAGTTTCAACAACTTTGCATGATTTTTCTTAATTTCATATACCAAATGAAAAAATAAACATGTTTATTCTTGTCTTAAACATACATAAATAAAGAAATTATTTTACAGGCATTGTCGATACAACATTTGCGATTTGTACCACACAACTTCAGAACAAATTTTCAGAGCTACAATGTAACTTATTTTAAAAACTTGATGAACAGCATATTTAAAAGCATATTAAAAGGAGGTCAATTCTGACCTCTGGGCCATGAAGCATTGCATTAACAGTTCTGCAGAAAGAAAAATGATAAGGTATGAAATGAGTGCTCAGAAACTAGAACCTTATCAGTAAGAGTTTGATTCAAGCCTGTAAGACAAATTGCTCAGCAAGGCAAGTCACCTTCCCGCTGTGATGAGGATATAGCTGAATTTTCAATGCAACTGACTATCTCCTTCATCATGTCTCCTCAACTTGATATCCTTACATTCAGTATCTGATTTACATTTTCTAAGCATCCAGTTCTTATTCTGAATACATCTTGTCTAAGAAGCCATATACTACCCTTCCAGGATAATTATCTTTTTTCTTTATCTGACAATTTAGCAACAAGCACAAGCACTTTAAAGCAAGTGGAACTGCTAACAAGGAGGGAACTGTACACTGTCATAGTTTAGCTATGTCAAGGTTGTTCATTTACCAGTGATAAAAACACTACAACTTCAAAAATATACTTGTTAGTTGGACTTTGTTTCATGCACTGTCTTTTCCTGAAAGCATCCCTGACACTTTCCTTGTTCATTACTCTTGCCTTTATACACTTACTTGAGCACCAGTGGATTTTTTAAGGAGTTCCTCCACAAATTTCCAATTGGATTCCTTCTGTTTCTGAAAAATAATTATGAACATGAAATAACATTTGTATCCCTTATAGGAAGCACTATGTAATAACACAAATGCAAGCAGACAAAATATTTAATTTTATGACAGAATACAGCAGTCATCACCAAAAAGAGCTTTTGTTATTTGAATGCAATTGATACCTGTCCTAAAAATTAGTCCTCAGAAAGCTAATAGAAATAAGACATATGCAACTTAGGTGATTCATTTGCAATTCCAACCTTCACTTTTAATGGAGACGAAAAAGAATCAGGCATTTTTTATTAGCCCAAGCAGCATGCCTTACAGTTTCTTTCTTTAATGTTCAGTAAAAAGGAAGCTATAAGGGGGAAGAAGGAAGAAAAGGTATAATCTCATATTTTCTTGCTTTTTTCTTTTCCATCTATTTATGCAAAGTGGTAAAGAAAAGGGTAGAAGACCTTGCAACTTAGGCCCTTTTCTCAGGAGGAAAAAAAAACCCAAGGCCAATATACTTACATTTCTAGGAGATTCAACAATCATCTCCTACATACAACTACATAGCCTCTGTAGATAAGTAGATGTGTGAACATAGTACTTCCATCATTGCCCTGCCCTACTTGCTCCCTCCACCACCAGAGATGTTAAGTCTTGTATGTTATTCTGCAGATAGCTGTCCTTTAAACATCAGCTTAGAACTTACAATAACTAGCATTTTATGCTTTGGTAATTGAAATATATCTATTTTCCAGCAGCAACACCATTGTGTTCCATTCTCCTCTGCTACTGATTAAGCTGGTGGTTGTTGGTGGGGATTGGTGACAGTTTTACACAGAACTCCAGAAAGCACCAAGATAATTTTACAAATAAATTCTTTTAAAAGATGCACTAATACTCATGCAACACTATATGACTACACTTTTGCACCACAAGAAAGAAAATACTGAAAGACACAAAATGATAGCAAGTCACAGCCCACAGACTGTTTATGGAACAAATATAAATGAAAGGACAGATCTACAGAAAGTTACACTAAAGCTGTGATTTCATGATTCAGGAACTTGACCCAGTTAAGAAATTCCCACTGCTTCTTCCTCATCCTGAGCTGCTTTCTGCATTCGCAGCTATAGCATGCCACTGCTCAGTTGTTCTGGTACTTCTGTTTGTGGGACTCTGAGCCAGAACAGTGGATCAACACAGAGCTTTAGGAGAGGAAGAAAGAAAGAAAAAGGGAATAGGGCCTGATTTACATCACAGGACACCAAAAATTGTGCCAGAACTGCAGAGGGCATATCATGCCTAGGGTGGTGAACAGGATTTAAGCTATTACTGATGCCAAAGGCTCTGCATCATGAAACCAGAGCTAGCATTGTGTCAGGAGAGGACATTGCATCAACAGAAAGTCAAGGAATAAAGGCAGCTCTTCAATAACAGGTAAACCCCAGGAAGTGAACAACCAGCATTTCAAGACAGAACTGGCCATTATGTGCATTAGATTTCTGACTGTATTTTAGAGCCGGATGTTATGTGAATATCTACACACAGGAAACATCCTACTGCAGGAGTTCAGGGAAAGCTAATGAACTGCTAAAAGGCCAGTTTTGGCAGCAATAAGTAAATATTAGAATTATGCTAAATGTCTGTGGGAGCACTTGAATGTTTGAATCAGCCTGCTTAGAACATGTTTTTAGCAGTACCATAGACCACAGACACATGTTTTATACAACAGGTGTTTATTGCCAAAGTTCCAGCTCATCTGCAGTATGCAGATCACCTTACAAGATCTTGGAGAAATCTAGGGCAAACTCCTGACACCTGCTGGGATTGATTACAAAAGTGCACCCAAGTTCAGTCCAAAGTCAGGAAAGAAGGACACCAACCACCTGCTGCATTCTTTTTAGTTACAATAGTATCTAGATTTTAACAGACTTGTTTCATTCAAATCCCAATAGATTTATATCCAAACAGTATTCCCTACTGCACTGGCAATATGGCACAGCACCTGTTTATCATTGTTTACAATCCATCCCTGTCAAAACATACATAGAACCTACATCTTCAACTCCAAACTGTGTGTCTTAAAATATTCTCCCTCTACCCCAGAGAGCCCTAGAAATTAACAAAACCCAGAGACCTCACAGTGCATAGAAGTGCTGCTAAAACCAAACACTTGAGCTGAGTTTGCAGGAAGAAACTTTTGCAAGGACTAACAGCTGAGTACCTGGAAAAGCCATATTAGGCTTCTTAGCTGGAAGTCCATGTTTGCATATCTCGCCACATTGTCATTTCAGATTATTCTATTCAAAGGCAAGAATTCTTAGCCCCAAGTAACTCTGCCTATATTACCTTAGCCTACAGGATATTAAAATTGACCCCTGCAATGTTCAGAAGTAGCAAATTCTCATCAGGTCCCATTTGAGTTTTAAATCTACAAATCCTGATTTTCAAAAGAGTGAAGTGGGACCTGAACAGGGGAATATGGAAAGAGACACATCCCTCAGAACAGTCTCTAAGAAACCTGTCCAAAACTTTCTAGCTTAAAAATGTGGTTTCATGTATGTGAAATATATATTCAATATATATGAATCATTGCATATTTGAAACTGCGTTTTATGAGCTAAAGGGGGAAAAAAATAAAAAGCAAGGCTGAAACCTATTTAGAATTTTAAAAGCTTTCTCAACAACCTTACAGCTATGCAGACCACATTAAAAAATTGAAAATCTTCCACAGATGACATAGGCTTAGAGGCAATTTCTGCTAGAGAGCACATGAATAACCATCAATATGACACATCACACTCCCACCTCTGATCACAGTTAATTAAAAGAAAGCATGTGTCACAAAGCCATTGCATCCTATGTTCAATCAACAAAACAGGACTACAGAGTCCTCATGTAATTCTACTGACTTCATAAATT
The DNA here is from genome assembly GCA_003676055.1 of Chloebia gouldiae. Taxonomy (NCBI): domain Eukaryota; kingdom Metazoa; phylum Chordata; class Aves; order Passeriformes; family Passeridae; genus Chloebia; species Chloebia gouldiae. The sequence continues at coordinate 34,914,745 of QUSF01000002.1, forward strand.
CATGTCACAGACTGTTTTACCTTATAATGTTCAAAAAATATTTTGAGATTGCAATTAAAAGAGGGGAACAGGGCCCAAAGGGATGGTTACCATCAACCTGTGACAGATTATGATACTGTGGTGGGTGAGAAGGCCCTGATGTTACTGATAAGAATTTTTTGTACAAGAACAGGGATCTCTGGACAAGCAGTAACTCAAAAATGCAAAGCACAGCTAACAGTTTGAACATAAGACTACTGGAAACATCAAGAGAAGCATGCACAGGATGGTCTCATGATTTACAAATCAAGACTTGGAAACTCTCTTCTCCTAGACGAAGTCTAAGGGAAAAGTATTATTTAATCTTGGGCAAGTCACTTCCTGCCACTGTGTCTCAGATTCCTATTTTAAAATAAGAAAAAATGGGAATCCTTTTTTCCATTTTACGGTTTTTTTTTTTGGCTTATGTAAATAATATAGTGCCTGGGGCAAAAAAATAACCTCTCATGAAGCTAAATACACAGTATCTATCAGAGTGAGATACAGGAAAAAAGCCCGAATGATAAAAGTAATCAGTATCCCTGTATTTGGATTAGGGCATTAAATATAAGAAAGCCAGTATAAATGTGTGCTTCACACTGGTTTCTGTATTTCACCTGGGAATAACCTTTTCTCGCTTTCTAAATTCCGCTAAGAAGCAGAAGTGTAGTAATTCTATCTTGCAAGGTCCTCTCCCCCACCAGGTAGTAGCAACATGCAAAACCAAGGGAAGCTTGAGACAACCTTCAGTGTAACAATCAGATCAGGGCTGCAACTTTACATGGTATAAATGTGCAAGAAGTTGCTACACTTTGCCACATGGTAACAAGCAGCCTGCCCTGGCCTCCTAAAGGATTTGTAAACTGGCAAACAGAAGAAGTGTAAGTATCCTATATGGGCCACGTCTTCTAAAGAACAGACATGGTCATGAGTTTTTCAATGACATATTCACGGACAGAATTAGCATACCTTTGCTACATTTAAAATTATTTTAACAAATTTGCAGATTAGAAAATCCAAGTAATTCTTATTTTCTTTGGAAAGTCTAGATTGTAAGCATTCCCAGAATTTCAACATTTTTCTTTCATTCTCTATAGATTTAATGATTTTAAAGATCTAAAAACAAAGAGAGGGATTTTAAGTTATCAAAATTGTTCAACCTACATGATCATTCTTCCTTTCTTACAGATTTGCAGTTCATAAACACATTTCCAGGTTTTAACCTTTCATCATAAATCAGGAATGGAAATCACAGTACCAATTTTAACAGAAAGAACAGTTTTAATACACACCGATAAATTAAAAATAATAAAGACAATTCACAAAAAAGGGCAATTAAGCCCAGTTTGTGGAAGATGCTATACAGTTTATGCTTGGAAATTTAGGGAATATGGGCAATGCAGCTGAAAGGTTAAAAAAGCTACCACACTAAAAAACCCCAAAATCAAATAAAAAGACCACCAACACCTCCCTCCTAAAAATACAAAACAAAAAACCCAAAACAAACAGGAAAAAAAAAAGAATAACCGTAAGTAAGAGCATAAAAGAACAGAAAGACAAATGACAGAAGATGGCATGACCAGAGTCTCCGTAGTGCAAAAAACACTGTTGGGGAGAAAAACCCAAGCAAAACACTACACCAAAAACACCCCAGGCCCCTCAGTTTCTGGGTCTTCATCCATCTCACTGGGTTCTAACAAGCTTCCTCTATAGCCAATTAAGAAAAATGGTCAGCTTTTATACATCTCAAAATAGATGAATTGCCTCAGCAAGTGCAAATTTCCTTAACTGAAAACTGAATTCCAATTATTAGACAATATCTATTGATAGCATACCAACATAAAAATGAAGCTGTATACACAAATATATATAAATCTTATAATGTTATGGCTGTGATGCAAATGTAATGCAATTAGACAGATTGAAATTAATCCAGAGCAGAGGTATCACTTTAGAAAAATAAGTGGCATTAATAATTACACAGTCAGTGTTTGAGATTTATACTTCATAAACCACAAACTCATGTGCTCAATTCCTAAAACAACAAACCCAGTGAAGCATTTATGCTGCAGGCAGACAATCTTAAAACATATGCTATGTCATTAAGTATGTTTTACTAACTAGTTGGGATATTTCAAGTTTCCTTCACACGGTACTCTACTGAATGTGTGGTATGTAACATGAATATGTCTGGGGCTCCTAGAATGACTTGTACAAAACACATCTTAACATCTCCAACCTAAAAATGGCTACTTTTAAGGAGTATGAAAATTCCTGCATTACAAAACTAATTGTTTTCTGTCAACAAAAATAACCAAAGAGATCAAAATCAATTATAACAACTCTCAGGTATTTAGGAAAAAGCACACCCACCTTTTCATCTACATTTCCATTACGGTCAAACTGGTAGAGTGGTGCCAGATGACTCATCATCCACCAGCTAAAACTCAAGGCGTCTTTACACTGGACTGTTTCAAACCCAGACACACTTTCAGAAGTACTTGGCGGTTCAAAGATATTCTTCAGGGTTGTGTTCACCAAGCTCCAGAAACACTGTAGAAAATGTAAAAGTTAATTTGAACAGTCTTCAATAACAAAACCCATGTTAACAATTTTCTCTACAACACTGTCCTGATGATTAATTTGCTTTTACAGAGAAGAAGAAAGATGACAGTCATTTAAGGAAAATATTAAAAAGCAGTGGAGAGTATTACCACAAAAAACTCAAGGCTACCTTAGAAAGGTCTCTCTCAAATGTCAGTAGAAAGCAAAGTGCAAAGACAAACTTGGGTCACCAGGAAGAATCCAGTGCAATACTTCACTAGCAAAACTACAAGCTGATGGACTGATGACATGCAGACAGAATGGTGCCCCAACACTGAACAAGAGAAAGGTTACAGTTCTTTAGTGAAGAATTGTTAAAACATATTTTTGAAAAACTTCTAGTGGCAGACTATCCTAACCAAGAGGAATACAGTAGGTGGTAGAGAATCTATCTGAAAGACAGCCGTTTCAAATTCCCTGTTTTGTCACAGTCTGTTCCAGCACTGACAAACTGATTAATTCTCATTGATTCAAACCCTTGCCTACATCACAATATTACTACTTCTTACAGCCTGTGCTTATCTTCCCTAGTTTTAAGGAAGCTCTCTAGGATTTTCTTGCATGTGTATTTCACCCACCTTAGCTGGGTCTTGATCCTAACTTAGCTGCAAAGTGCTCTTGCTAGTGCAAATGCTTAACAGTAACAGTTTCACTTGTTTACTTTTTCACTTGTTCACTTTTTATCTGTTGGCATTAACAAGCAAACAGCCATCAGAGCAAACCCTCTACTCTGAAGTACTTCATTCTGTACTAAATGAACTGTACTCATGGCACAGATGGCCACTTTGGTTCTTATTATTTCAGAGAACTTTCAAAGGGTCTTGTCACTTCTTAGTATTCACTCAGAGAAACATCAGTTCAATCCCAAACAGCAATCAAAGAAAAAAACTGAAATGCTAGAAAGTATCAGCAAGTGGAAAGAACAACACAGAAGACATCATTATGCAATGTAAAAAACCACACGGCCTCCTAACCCATGCTTGGAACACTGAATGTCATCCTGGTACTCTGTTATTCAAAACAGGATGTGGTAATATGGAAAAAGGTTCAGAGAAGGGTGACAAAGATGACCAGAGGTAAAGAATGGCACCTGAAAAAAAGAATTACTGTAAGAAGTAAGACTCATCAGCCTAGAAAAGGCAGAAAGTAGGATACATCAGAAAAAAAAAAAAAACAAAAAAAAACAAACTGAAGAGGCATATAAGTTTGTACTGGTATAAAGAAGGAGAATAGGTAGTGATTTGCTGATTTCCAATAAAAATATAAGGGGGCATCTAGAGAAGTCAGCAACTACAAGATTCAAGACTATACACAGGTTATTCTCATATAGATGGGTAACAAAGACAACAACATGAGCTAGCTGGATCACTGTTCATGTTTCCAATGCCTAGAGATGACTCATTGTATGACATATCACAGAAACCATAAATAATTTTTTTAAAGATGTAAACATGGCTTTCTGTGTTTTGCACTTCTATAAAAAGAATAGAACTTTCACAGTATCTTCCTTTGCTTTGCTTTCTTTAGCACTAGGAGTGCTCCTTATCAATGCCCTAGGTCATAACCCAAGAGTGCACTGCAAACCTAGAGTCAGGATTTCATGCATGCTCAAGACAATGGCCCAAGGCATCACAGTTAGCATGCAGTCATCCTGGAGGAAATAGAAGGTTCAGTTCTACCATCAGATCTGTGCATTCATGGCCATATGGGAACATTTGGTGACTGTACTGCAAATGTAAAAGTATTCTTTACCTCTGTATTAGACCCTTTATTTCTGTGGTCCAGCAATTGAATAAGTAGAATCCATAGTTCTTTAATGCAGTTACAGGAATAATGGCTACTGGTAAGAGCCTCAGAAGGTCGCACCTGAAAGAGAATACAGAATAAAATTATTCACATAAGTGCTAATTTTTGAAATGTTGTTTTATATATCAGTATTTCCTCTTGTCTTGGCTGTTTGGTTTGAAGCTTTTTTTTCAGGTAAATAATATAGTTACAATTACACATTCAAATGTGAATTCACTAACATGCAAAATATCTCTCTCATACAACATAGACTCTTTCCTATTTCTACATAAATTATAGGTTGTGCCATTTCCTCCTAATTTCTTCTGATCCACTCTCAGACATTATTTAATTGTATAAAAATGGCATTCCATGTCCTAAATGAAAAGAAGTTACAATAAATACTAATTCATTGTCCGATAGTAAGGAAAAGAAAATGATTGATTACATTTTCTTGATGTTCTTGAGAAGAAAAAGATTTCAAATTATTTACCAGCTATTATTGTTATTTTTAACTGAAAAATCCTTAATGACTAGGCCTAATGCTAGTAGAATATTTTGTTGTAGGCATGATGAGGATGTTAATGTTCCCACAACATTTCACAAAATCTGCTTTTCGGTAAATTTACTGCAAGGCATTCTTTTAATATGCAGAAAACAGCATATTTCAAGGCATGTACATTACTTGATTACTATTCCATATTTAACAAAACTCACTCAGACTGATGCATTTCAAATGCAAAATAGTCTTCTTGTGATTCATCTTTCAATTTTACATTCTCTGAATTGTGAAACAAAACAAAACAGCAAAAGGAAGTGCTAAGTACATAAAAAACTCTGTGTGCTTTAATGATTTTAACATCTACCAGACCTGTACTTGAAATAATCATGCTATAGATAAAACTTCACTTACTCTATCCTTAGACACATGAACCCACTGAACAGTATTCAGAGGTGGCAAAAATTGTGAGAAAAGCTTTGCTTAAACAGCTCAATTTTTCAGCACCTTTTACCTTCAAGCAAGGACACAATGGCAGAAATGTAGAAAGAAAAGAGGGAAAACAAAGCAGCTCATACTCATTTTATCCCTAAACAATAAGTAGTGCAAGTTTGAATAATCAAACTACACCTCTCTAAAGCAAACAGAGGGGCATAGGTACCTAGAGAGATTAATGAATCTCACTGCAGAACAGTTATTATCCTTCCATGACAATAAAAAGTACCTTGGGTGACTAGCCAATTAACTCCTATCCATCTACATGTGATGAGGTGGAGCCTGAATTTTTATATCCACATGTTTTTTTCTGGTCCATTCACACACAGCTATTCTCAAATCACACTAGCACTTAAAATAATTTCTGAATTTGGAAACCTAACAGTGCAAATTAAAAATTAAATCAAAATATTCAATGCCAGTGACAGCAGTGGCTGCGAGACATTATAGAAGTGGGAGTGAATGACTAAAAACCTACACTTTCACAGTTAGAACAACAAGTATATCACCAATAATTTCAAATATGCATAATATTCTATTAGGATGTAAGCTTCTCATTTATCATACACCTTTAGAATATGTTTACAACTACAGTTTCATACAGCTCCAAATCAGGTTTAAATAATTTTAATTATAAATATGAACTTACATTCATATATAGATGTGAAACAACTTGTTTTTTCTCTCTCTCAAGAATCCTCTTTATCCTATGAAATTGTCATGGTAGACATGATCTATTTTAAATAATGCTTTATTCACTTTCCACATATACTCACAGTATTTCACGTGCCTCTCTCTCTCTCCTCACACTTTTAGTTAAACGTCTGTAAATCAGGAATTTCTCAAGAACTTGAACTAACTTTATGTAAATATTATCTTGAGAATAAACAGTATGGCCACTAAAGTCTCTTGCAAAAATTCATTATTTAACTACTAACTTTCCAAAACTGAAGTGCCTCAAAAATAACTGGTTATGACTTACGACCAAAGAGCAAAACAGATCCATTGGAAATGAGCAGTCTACTCATTACAGATGCACTGCAAAATTGGAGGTTTTTATAGTAGTACTAGGCATAGAAACTATCTTAGAAATGAGTTTCATGCTTTCTACGTGGACTACCAGCTGTTGCAGCAAGGTTTCTTCATCTGCTGTATACATGTGTTACTGTGCTACTCTACAAGACTGCAGGATCTCTCCTGCAGGAAATGTGCATATCCATTCAGGATAGAGTCTGAGTAGTAGTACAAAAGCAAGACACCATACAGATACTGCTTAGACTAAGGATAGCAAAGATACTGCTTTCTTCACAGATACTCTGGATTTCTTCTCACAACATCCTCATTTCAGTATCTTGGTAAGAATGTTTAAAAGCCCAGACTGTGGTGCTGTTGGGACAATACAGCTCTAGTGCCAGAGGTGTGGCTAAAGACACAACAAAGATATCCATGGATATGCCAAATGTGTCTCAGAGCACACTGGACTCAGTACATGATCCAAGTCAAGCATCATGATATCAGAGCTGCTCAAGAAACCAATCTGAAAATATGAGTCTGGAACACTAGAGTTTATGTCCCTCTTTCCAAGGATATCCACAAATGTTAAGTGCTGCACTCGAGAATGCTCTCAGCCAAAAGCCCAAGGACACGTTGTAGTGATGAGCTGATGGTGCCACCTACTACCTGTGGGTATTAGTGGCATTTTCAACAATTCTGAGGGATGCTATTTCCATTATGGAATGACAGAAAGGTTGCATAGTACAGGAGTCACCAGATCAAGTGCAATCTTCACTTCAGATATTAATTTCAAATAGAACGAATTCAAGCAGTGTGGCCCACACCTAGAGAAAGCTTAAGAAAAAGCAGTGGCAAAACAACCTTCTCTTTGTAAAGTGGCCCTTTGAAAGTATGTAGAGTCTGTCATTTTATCATCTGACATTTCCAAGCCTACCATGCAGCACTGTGTTCAACAGATAGATACTATTTGAATTTTCTTTTACAAAATATTATTCTCACCTATTTGCCTTTTGTCAAGGGAGAAGGTTGTAGTTTTATCTGATAATTTAATAGATCAAAACTGATTTTAAAAGGTAACAGTTTTCTAAAGGAAGGTATTTTAAAAGAACAGTTATCAAAGGCTAGTACAGCCATTCCCCCATCCCCAAAAGTAACACTAAGATATTTAGATATAAGATATTAGATAATATTTAGATATTTAGATACAAGATAAAGAGCATATTTTTTATGCTTCTGTACTAGGAAAACATAAATTATACAGTGGTCACTGCTACTTATTCTCAGAGTTCAGTCCTGCGTTCATGGATCACACATGTCCATCTAAAACAGGTTTCACAATGACACAGATTACACAGCTCTTTTACTGGCTGCTATATGGAGCTATTATGACTTTCTAGCTTTGGAGTGCTCAAAACAAGTGAGAAAAATACTGCAGCTATAGAAGGAAAGAAAAAGGAAAAGAGAAGACACGGAAAAGTTTTCCCATGACAAACGCAGAGATGCTGTAAAAAGATGAGGCAGTGGAAATAGGCACACTGCAACAATAAACCGTAATATGACAATCTCTAAGTGTCCAGTTAGGTTACTGCCAGGATTAGAGTTATCCTCTCTCTGTTCCTGCTGAAAGAGTTTGAAAATATCTTTTTTTTGTGCATTTATCTAAACCTTTCAGACTGTGCCATGTTTGGCATTAAACCTGGAACGCTGAACTTAGAAAATGTGGCACTCGCTTCTGCTCTGTACACAGTGCATTTCAATATTACTGTCTCATTCAACTGCCAGATGGTCATGAATAAATATAACACAATTTGAGCTCCTAACAAATAACACTCTTTAAAACATGGAAATACAAAGCCATACGTAACATTTACAACTAAGCACTAAGAAGTCATCTATGAAATGGTGCAATACCCAATTCATATGGTTCCCAGTACAAGCATCTAACTGCCCATGGCCTGTAGAAGGAAAAAGAGTTACCTTTGTATACTTGTTGATGGCCAACCTTATTAAATCAGATATGAGATCTCCACAGTGTTTTTCAAATAAACTGATATTGGTTAGATTCTCTCCGGTTAGATTAATGAAATTATTTGCATACACAACTTGTCCTAAAACACAAAAGAAAAGTAGAATTGTTTAGTTTCAGGTTTGGTTCTAGCAATATAAAACACATAGCATTTCTCTTCTAATATATATATATATATATATTTCAGAATGGGCTTGTTGACCTGTATGCAATTTTAATTTAATTTATAGGTTCATGTGAGAAAGCTCATCCTAAATTCAAGCTAATCTCCTTCATCATTGCACTGAAATCTGGTATTATTCAGATTGACAGTAGAAAAGCTTGGCACTTTACAGCCTTTTATTGGCACAGATTTTGCAGAGGAATAAAGATTTATTTATCTGCAAGTTCCTCTTTGTCACATGGCAGTGCGCATGTTCTGGAATCATGACATGTTTTGCAGATATGCAAGTTGATGACAAACAATTCTGGAGAGGTCTAACACTTTCTTTTGGATGTGTTGATGTAGAAAGCTGGCATGATCACGTTCCAACTTGAGCATTTGTAGGCATTAAGAGATAAAATTGTGAAGAGGCTGTAAGATCTTATCCCACAAGCTTTTCAATAGTACGTCTCCCCTGACATCAGTGGAGCAGACAATACGTAGAATGAGACTGTATTTTATTTCTGGAAATATAAGGTGAAACCCTGAATCCACTATCCTGCCACTGGTCTCAGCAGTGTGAAGTTTCCACTCAAAACACTTTACAGTATGAGATAAAAACCTAGGAAATTCTAAGCACATAAGAATACAAGATAATGTATGTAGAGATATGACTGTCTTGACTAGTAAATTTTGTTGTTAAAAACCACGAGCTTTCTCTTACAAAGATAGGTGACTGCATTATAACTCAGAACATTATCTAGAAATAAATATTGAATTCTGGAAAATAAATTGCCTGCAACAGTTTCACTATCCTTTCTCCAAAATGCTCTAAAAAAGACAAACACACTATCCCACAATGGATCATAAAAGAAACTTAGAATTATGGAACAAAAAGCCAACCTACACACTATACAGTAACATAGAAACAGAGAAAACGTGTTAATGGGAGCAAGGCTGTGTTGTGACAGCACTCGGAGCAGGCAAAAGCCAATCCAAGAGTTCAGATTCAACACCAGTTATTGAGGTAAGAATATAGCATGCTCTTTCTATATCTCAACATTACTTCAACTGCTGCAATTCCTATATGGAATTTATATTCACAACTTATAATCAGGTGGTGTATGGTTGCAGTGACACACCAATTACAAAAAAAAACCACTTTTGCGATTTATTTTTTGTAGAATGGACATGGAAAACAGATATAAGCCTCACAAAGCAAATAAAGTTCTCTTCTGTATTTTACCAATTTTTCAGAAAACTGAACTACTCTGAAATTGAGTTTTTCAATTGCATTCTATGACCTTTTTAATCTAACTTCTATGAACAGCTTACTCATATCAACTTACTTTTTGCCCTTTTAAAGCCTTATAATTTTTTTAAAATATATTGCCTTGCCCTTTTCTTTCTTTACTTTTATAAGCTCTTCTGATTGAGGCTTCTTCTTTTGCCCAATATTTTCCTGATGTTGCACATGGTTAACAATACAAATTCTCTCCTCCAAGGAGAGAATCCTGGAGGATTCTGGTTCATCCCTGGACACTTCCTACATTGTTGTCATCCAATTGCCATTCATTGTTATGCATTCTGGATATCTGTAAATGTATTTTTATTTGTGATGTCAAGAAGTGCATTGCTATTAATTATTTAGTATGTTGCATCAGCTGATTTTGTTTTGACTGAATAAATTCCTAAAACAATTTGATTTAATTTGAGCCACATGATGATTCACAAAGAACCTACCTTTACCATATCTGAGTTTACCATGTTAAAAACAGCTATGCTTAAAAACTACCAAAAGTGGTTTTGATTCTGGACAAATAAAGATGGGAAAATTAGGTAAATCATATATAAAAGAGTAAGTTCAAGAAAAAGGCCTGCATACTTACTCTTCAGTTTTTCACCTAGTACATGAAGAACTTCTAATACTAGCCACCTAATATCCAAATGGAGATGTAGTAAGTGCCATGATGGAGGAAACACCTGTAATTAGAAATATATTTACTTATATTTAACATTTCTTTAGTGAATTCTGGACAGTGTGCTAAGAGAGGGTGGGCAGGCTTTGGAACAAGCTGCCCAGGTTTAGTGGTGGAATCACTACTCCTGGAAGTGTTCAAAAACATGTGGATTTGGCATCTGGGGACACGGTTTAATGGAGAATGTGGAGGTGCTGGAGTAATGGTTGGACTTGACATTCTAAGATGGACTGAAATGAACATTATTAATATCTGTGATCAAATACAATCTAACATATAAACATGTCATTTAGTTCAAGAAAAAAAAAAAACCAAAAAGTTTCATTAAAATTATGTCTGTAAGAGGCTATTGATGAAGTTTTGATTCAAGCTTGACAAATTACAACACCCTTTGTTAATCTTTTCTTTACAGAGAAGCATTATGAAGCACAAAAATTGCTAAAGTAAGCTTGTAAAATCTTAGTGACCTCCAAAATTTTAGTATTCTCTTCCTTAAAGTTTACTTGAAATTACTGTTTTTAATCAGTTCAGCAACTACTGACAAGCTAAACAAAGATCCAAAATGCTGCTTCTCAGTGGATTATTCCTCTTCAGATACTTTTTTATACAACATAAGCCAGAAATTAGTTTTCTGTCTTTATAAAAGATTTGAAAGTGTTAGCTATGTGTATGGACAAATCCCAATGGTGTATGCTTCAGTAGTATTTAATGCTGCTATGCCTCCTTCCACAGCTACACTTTTCTTTGTATAAAAGATCTTCTCCCATTCTGAGTCAGATTTCAGAATGTATTTTTAAAGAAATGCCCCTCCCACTGGGATGCTCAGAAATTTTAAACTATGCTCAGAAATTTTAAATTACTACAGACAAACACCAGAGAATTTTTTAAACAAACTGTGCTAATCTAAGCCTACATATCTACCTGTAATTGGTATTATCATTTGTATGCAATAGGAAGAATTCTAAAGCTATTGAACAAAAATACATAAATAAAACAACAGAAAACCCAGATCTCATCAGTTGTGTTTATCAAGTACAGGATGGCACTTAGTACAGAAACAAAAAAACAAATCAAAAAGATTCACTTATATTAAGCCAAAATTTTTCAAGTTGAATACATAATGCCACATAAAAAATAAAATTATAAAAAGACACCAACCTTTGCCTGATTTTGAATAGTAAATGCTGCCAGAACATTACTAGGAAGTTCACAAAGGCGACCAACATGAACAGTCAAAGCATGAAGCTCTTCCACCAACACTGATGGTAACTGAGCTTCTAGTTCTTCATAAGTATGCAGCACTCCATCATTTTCTACTTTAGGGGGTTCCAGATACCTGAATGTACAGAAAAATACACACAATCAGAAAACAGGTAAGTAGCAGCTACACAAAGCTCAGTAGCCAATTTAGTAAAACAGGTGTAAATCTCACCTGAAGATGAAAACTTTTACATAATGCAAAAACTTAAGACATTGATGCCTGATCTTCTCTGCTTCAGAGTGCAAGTGTGCAGCTTGACCTGAAAGAGATCAGTAGCTTAAAGCAGATGTGACCACACCATGACTTGTTTAACATTTGCATTCTCCACAGTAATTAGACCAGACCACTGGAAAGACATCCTCTGAGGACAAGCTGGGAGGTGACTGATGGTAAACACCCACTTCTAAATGTCATCTTGCCAGAGAGATCCATTCTTTGTCTTACCATCTCAGGCACATATCCAGATACAGACTGAAAAGAAGACCCCCAGGAAAAGTGAGGGTAAGTACTCTCAGTGCTAGAAGAAATCATTCAGCCCTAGTGCCCTGCTTCCTGACTGCTTCCAAGACACCTTCAGTAAAGATATGGGTAAAACAATTTATCAGTACCCTTTTCTCTTGACAGACTTTAACTGTGATAAGGCTCAATAATAAGGTACAAGTAAGTTCAATAAAATGAGCTTATTTGTAACTTTCCCTTGGAAGCATCACTGTTGCACAGAATCTTCAGCTGTATAATACTAAGAGCCATCCATTCACAATCCTGCCTTCCATTTGCAGCTCTGTATGCTTTCAGGCAGTTATTCTGGCTATGTCTCCTTTCCCTTGTTCTCTGAAGCTGTTGTTCTCATGGTGTTACCATCCTCGCTTGCACTTGCAAGCTTAAACACCCCAGTTAGAGCAGAGATTCACTGGAAGTTATTGCACTGTGTGAAAATCACTCTGTATTTATTCCTACATCTTGCCTTGTAGCATTCAACTTGCATTAGAGAAAGATGAAACTTAGTGCACAACAAACCAAATATAGCCATTTAAATACCAAATAACTACTGCCCAACAATATATATACACACAAAAGCTTAGCAAGCAGTCAGTCTGCAACACATGTACCTGATTACAACACATGCTGATTATTTAGAGAACCTTCAATGCAAGCATCAAATGGGGACCTTGAGCAGAACCAAATCAAAGTGCATCACCCTAGATGAGATGCATGATAAAAACTCTTGGTCACCTACTACACTGGACTGCACAGCCAGGGAAAGACAGTTCTCCTTGCCCTCACTCTCCCTTTTGTTTTCCCCCATTTCCTCCAATTAACCTGGAAGTTCATACATGACACTTCTTACAAACACCCAAAATAAAGCTTTGTGCATACAAGCCTATCTCAACATCTTTTGATAAACAACACTTAGCAGGCAAAGCAAATCAACTGATACAAGCACCAGAACATTCCAGTGTACAGCCCACCTGCACCAGACTAGAAGTCATAGCATCTGACATGGTAATGAATCCCAAGTTCAGAGTAGAACTCATCATTAGTTATAGAATAGCATTAGTTATATCAGCAGAATATCATTAATTAATTAATTATATCAGCAGAATATCATTAGTTATAGATATTACTGTTGATTTGTATAAACAACAAATACTGTATCTTAAATACTCAGAAGCTCTGTTTAAGCAAAATTTCATATTACAGTATTTTCACATGCCTTCCACATTACACAGTTCTCAGTACAAAGTCTCTAAAGCTCATCAAGACTGACAGAAAACAAAAATTAATGTCCAATATTGATATCTATATAAACACATAGTACAACATAGATTTACTGAGCCAAAACTCTTAAGTGGGATTTTAAACAGTGCTGAGAGCACATTTATTTAAGACATCAATAATAACAAACATCACCCTGCTGACCATTTTAAATACTTCAATCCTCATGACACCCTTCTACTATTAGACCACTTCTATAAAGGGTCTGAGTCACTGAGTCACAGCTGAACCAGTGACTTGCTCTGATTCAGAAAGAGAGCCTGGTGCAAAGCACAAAATTCAAGTTCTTCATTATACTAGCTTAATTGCCAAGTGAAAGAATGGGATGCAAAGAAGAGAAGACAACCAGGCAGGTGCTTAAATTTAAATGAAAAAAACCCAACAAAACAGTTTCTTGATGTCCAGCTACAATATAAAAGTTCAAATGTAATTTAAAACAGGCTATTTCCATTTACATAATTTTTTTTCTACTATCAATAGCTGCATATGGAAGAAGCTTGATGATAAATTCACATCAATTATTTAAATGGCAGAACATCACAATATTAAAAAAACAATAGTAATGTGCAAAAATATTCACTCATGGAACACTAGCATGTTATATGTAATAAGAAGACACTACAGTTTATTCCTGAGTAATTACTCAACTTGCTAAGTAATTCAGACTACAACTTACAATAAGCCCAAGGCTGCAATAATCCTTCAGAAACATGCTGCTTCTCATGCCTCAGTATTTAATTGAAACAAAGCATTTTGTAGTGATCCTGTCTTATCGATCCTACTGCAAAGATAAACTAAGTTTGTAGGTAACTCAAAACTAAGCAAATCTAACGAACTCGTTTAAACGTAAGCCGGTAAAACACTGAAAAAAATCCAAGCCACTACCTTTGTAACTAAAATAATTGTTGGGATGATCAATGAAATTTTCTGGTTTTAAGAGTTAATAGTTTTGCCAAATTCTGCTCTAGGGGTGACACCTGAAGTCAAATTAATGCAAAATGCCCCACTAAGGATTGCTCTGTCCACCTACCATTACAGGCAAATCTGGCTCCAAACTGACTCCCAGCATTTCCACTATCTACTTTATCTATTTCCCTACTATTTTACCTCACTTGGCTGCCTATATTTCTACCCTTACTGCAGTTTTATGCTCCTTATAAAGGAGCTATTCTGATGCACATTCCAAAATCCCTTGGTCAAGAGTCAAAGCACAAGCATGATCTGTGAGAATTTATTTCTTTAATGAAATGTCGTCAATTGCCTATTGCAATATCAAATTAAATTTGTAAAACTTACCAAAATCAGATGAACCCATTTGTACTAGGTTTTCCAGTCTGTATATCCGTTGCCTAATTAAAGGAATACAAAGATTTATGGTATTTATATAGGTAAAAGTTGTTTAACTTCACTTTAGTAAGCACAAAATAGAACTGAGAAAGGAAAGAGGTGTTTCTTGCTTTGTAGTTCTGAAAAAGCTTACAGAAATGTAACTCAGAAAAGAGTTTTAGTGAAAGGCAATGGATTTACCTATATGTGAAGGGTGACACTGAAAAGACTTTATGCATGTTTATAAACCATTAAACACAGTAAAAAAAAACCCAAACAACTGGCTGAATATTGGGGAAGGCAAAAAACAACAACACAGACACAACCTCCCAAAAGGCATTCCCTGCAAGTGATCTTAGCACAAGCATAACTGAATTTCATATTTGACTATAGATGAAACCTAGAAAGAAGTTAGCCCTCATGGCATACACTCAGTACACACTAAATGAATCCACTTGTGAATGTGCATTAGTACATCCTGTCTGCAGCTTCTCCTGCTTCCTGCTTTGGATGGTCAGCTCCTTAACTCCAGCACAAAGCATAAACAGCAACAAATAGAGCAAAAGGAGTTGTCTTAGAAAAGTTAAAGCTCAGTTCAGTTTTGGAGAGGAAAGAAGCTAAATGACACTGCAAATGAATATTTAAACAAAAAGCTGTAACAGAGGCAAATACTCAGCCATATTCTGTAACAACAAGTGGTCTTCCAGTAGAATCTCCACAGAGATAAAGCAGTACTAAACTGAATATATGAAAAGCACAACTGTGTCAAACAGACTTTTGAAAGAAAATGCTGCATAAATTGAGGAGGGAGCTCTCTGCCTCATTTCTTATACAGTCAAAGCAATAACTACTGAAGGATTCTAAAATAGGCTACTTGGATCTAACACAAATTAAATGTTATTTAAAAAAACATGAAAACTAGGAAGCATTTAAAAGCCACAAGAAGCATCTAAAAGACAGAATTACAGTTTGTAACTTGCATATTAAAGTGTATACACACAGTAAAATGATCTCCCTTCACTCTATCTCGCTTTCTTGGATAAAGCCATGTCAGCTACCCTTCCATCTTTTAGGTGGGTGTAGAGTTTTTTGTCTGTTTTGAAATCAAAGTAGAATTTCTGCCGGGATTTTTCAAGGATTTCAACCATGTGAAAATGAAGGAAGTCTGAAGCAGGAGGGCTTTATGAAACAGGGCTGTTGAGACTGATGCTTAGAGATGGAAGGTACCAGAAAGTAGCGACAGGAAAAAAAAAAAAAAAAGAAAAATACTCTCCAGTGAATTGACAAAGAATACAGTAGGCTGATAAAATTAAAGCACAAACTGGGCACAAGAAACGTAACAAAAATACCATTATTTAAATAAATCATTTTAGTTTCAATTTGCATTTGTACCCCAAGGATTGAGCCTCATGGCTGTTAATCATTAAAACACTTGATTTGCAAATACACATTCTGACAGATAAACTGGTATTTCTGGTTTTTTAATCAAAGATATATTATCTTAATATACCCACTTAAATGGTTACATAGTCTCATTCACTTTGACTCATACTTCTATCACATGAAAACCCATAAGTAAAATTATTACTATGCAATTACTATTTTAACTTGCAGTTCTGCAGTATACTATTACTTACAATATTTTAAAATTGTAAATAATTTTAATTACAATATTAAGTATAATCTCAGACATTAAAAGAAACTAGCTTTCTGTAAGCATATATTTAAACATAGATATTAACTTTACTTCATAAATGTAACTATTTACAGCCACCCTATCCTCAAAAACTATTGTAACTTGTACTTAATCTACTCAATTTCCACAGTGAAAAAAGGAGTTTTTCTACTTTCAGTTGTCAAGTGCTCTATAAATGAAACTGTTCCATTTTATGACTGAACAAATGAACTGAATGTCTTTGCAGAGACATCCCCCTTTGCAGAGGGACTTGTCACAACAAAAGACAACTTAGCAACCAAACACTTGGCCAAGAGTTAGCTAGAATCCATTATGCCTAACAGGTCAGTAGGTTTTAAAGAATGTACAGCTTGAATAACTTAAAAATTACATTATGCCTTATGTTCATCTGTATTACAATTACAGAGAAATTTACATTACAGCAAAAAAACTTTTAAAATAGCCATTTAATTCAACATTCCTGTGTCACTGCCCAGTGATTTTATGCTAATGAACAGTTAAAATATCAGACTAAATACTGAAACTTTTGACTAAATTATGCTATCTTCCCCTTTATCGCTTTGGGTTTTTTTTTTTAAACACAGTGAGGTCAAAGCTTGCATCAAGTAAGCAAAACTAAATAATAGTGGCTTGAATATACTTCCAGTCATCTATGTCACCATGTTCCAATAAGCCAGACCCTATAAATGATGTTGCACATCATGCCCTTGGTCATACCCTAAAGGGATGGAAGAATCCCCTGCAATGAAAGGAACGATGGAATACGTAATATATATTTGTGAAATCATACAAAAGCTCCTCTCCCATCCACTCTCTGTATGTACTGTACATCCTGAGGATTATCAGTAGCAAAGAGGATTATCAGTGATCTGTGTATTTGCATTGACCAGATTAAGCATCTACACTGAATTAGTCAAACACTGAGTAACTGTATCTGAAGAGATTGCTGAAGCTATCCTAATCCAAACAATTGAAGAAAGCACTGCATCCAGCATTCAAAGTATTTGATTTTTAACCTCCACTTTGCTTTATGCACAGAAAAGGACTAAAAATCTTCAAATGACAACTTCAATTATATGGGTAGCACAAGCTCATTCAAGGAAATCTTATACAGTCAATTCATATAATTCTGAAGCTAGAGCCTTCTAAATTAACCCCAATACTGTTGTAACAACTATACTTTTTTTTTTTTAATCTGGTGATGCCTCAGATATGCATCACACTACTTAGAAACTTAATAAGTCACATATTAAGAATCTGTGACATGATGTACTTCTTCCTGCAATTCTATCTGTGTCTTATCTATCATTTACTGGAACATTAAACAGACAGCATTAATCTTTTTTAGATGCATTGCACAGCCCACAGTGTTTTATGATGTTACTTTTAAAAATGTGAAGTTTGTTACACCCTTACAGCAGGTATAAATACAGATGGGGATTAATTATAAAATACACTGTTATCATACCTAAGTAATCCAAAGAGAAATCCACAGGATTCAACTAATGCCATTTCAGTAACCCACTGAAAGCCAAACAATTCCACTGTATTTTCTTCATAGTCATTTGGAGAAGGATCTAATCTCAGCAAAACCCTGCAAAATAGAGCCAACAGTATTTATGTATTTTCCAGTAATAAACCTATGCAGTACAGTATCTATAGCTGGCTTATGTTCCACCAATACTTTCTGAATAGATCAGTAACACATACCTGACAGATGTCTCAAAGACAGTCATACCTTTTAGAGCAATATGATATATAGAAATATGACAACTCCTAGCTTCAAAAGCATATAAACAGGGTATAGTCACAGGTCACAGTAGATTTTGGAAAAAAAAATTAACAGGTATGATGTATTTTCATACTTTCAAAGGGGCTGAGACATAACATACAGACTGTGAAGAGAAGAAGCTGCTATGCAGGATAACACACTGCTCTGTATGCTTGAGATCTGTCTCAAGGCACACTATGTACCTAGTAACTAATGCTAGAACATACATTTGTTCGTTTACATACATTTAATAATATTTATACTGAACACACTGCTAAAAGCACACTTTTAGGCAGATGAACAGATGAGGGTCAAAATGAGACCTTGTCATTATAACTCAAGTGAACACTAGGCTATAATTACCTTTTGCTCTTGCTAAAGAAAAATTAAATAACACCAGAATTACCATTTTACTCAAAGTGGAGAAAATCAGGCACCTGCGTTGTTAAAACATTATAATTGTGCAAATAAAAGAATGCTTCATTAACATACATTAAAAAAATTGCAGCAAACTGCATAACGGCATGGTAAATTACTTCAGAATTTTCCCATTGCCTTTCAAAAAAATAATCCCACCCAGGTGAAGCTCAATTTTCTAATATGTAAAAACTATTTTTATTTTAAAAATTAAAAATGTATACCAGGCAAGCACTTAGTTTCCTTTACATTACACACCAAATTCATATTCTGCTTGAATTACACATTATTTCCAACTTCTTTCTCAGAGGCAGAAAGAGAATCTGCTGAATAATTGGCTCATCCTCCCATAACACTTTAGTTCACTTGGTAGCTTCCTGAACACTGGACTGTTTTGAAGCCTCTAGCAATTAAACCCAGCTACAACAGCTCCCAGCAATGAAGACAGAAGAGTACCTCACATGGAGGCTTTTCAAGGACTTTGCAATCCAGGTAGACAACATATTTACACAGCAGAAAACCAGTGTAATCACAAATGTAGTGACTGGGAAACCTGTCTACATACAAGCTCCTCAATGAGTTTTAATGACAGAAAAAATTTCAAGTGAAAAGTTTTTTGTCAATGTGGAATCCACCGCTGATATATTCATGCAGATACAGGATCCCTCAATCATCTACCTGATGTAAATTTGAATGAATGTGCTCTGATGCAACTAAAAAGATGACAAATAAGGCAGAGAAAGGGGGAGGTGTAGTGGACCCCCCCCCTTAAGCCTTTATAGAAAACACTGTGGGAAAAAAGTAACAAGACAAAATACAAAGCTTAGCAGGAAGACAGACAGATGGAAAGATTAGGCTTTTGTAGGAAAAACAAGACAACCCCTGTAAGATGAGCAAACAGCACAGAAAACTAAGCTGAATAATAGACAATAAGGCAAATAACAATTAAACCAAAGTGACATTTTAAAATCTCACAGAAAATACTTATTTGCTATGCCTATGACTTCAGAACCTTAAATCCAGAATGCATGCAAAGGTGAAGCTTTTAGAAAGATGGTCTTAAATCTACTAACTAGACCAAGCTCCAGTAATCTGGCAAAGCCAGGCAGAGTGGAAAAGCGAAATAAATGACCAGCATTTAATAGAGCATATGACAAGGAAAAGCAGTGCTGAAGCCACCTCAGAAATTCAAGTGATCTCAGATGCTGCTGCCCAACAGTCCGGTTTTTGAATGGTCCTAACAGGCTTGTAAATGTCCATTACATTATCTTATAAGTAAGTTCAGAAAGCTAAGAACTGCATCTAGGGCACTGTTCAAAGCTGTTTATCAACACAACAGCCCTTCCCACTTTGGTATCATCAAGTTGATTTCAGGATCAGAAGAGCTGGAAAACAAACTGATTTGGAAACCTCATTCAAAGGCACCAAACATGAGTGGAAAGAATATCTTAGAAGGCTTTTATATTTGTAATTCAAAAAATCCCATACCTCTTAAGAGATCCACTTGCTAAGTAAGACTCTGCAGAGAACCTTCTCCCTCCATTTTGGCTGTCAAAAGCACAAGAAAAGAAAGACGGCCTTGAGTTCTCATGCTCCACTTCCATCGCCAGCTCCAAGCTTTCAGTGAGAAATGGGGATGTGGAGGAAGCCCCAAAGCCATCCTCCATTGTTTTCACCTGTCCCAGAAAATAAATAGATAAATACAAAAACACTCATAGCATTTCTTCAAATATGTTTCTCATAGTTACAACTCCATGTTATCCTTCAGCTCAAGTGAGGACACAGATCTGACCAACAGTAACACTGAAGTAAAAACTGAGAGACACCACCAAGAAGGGCAGTCATGGTCACATTCCCTGTCATACAATTCTGCCACTTTGTGCAACCACATCTTCCTCGTTGAACAGAACCTGTTCAAGAAGACACATCAGTGACTTAAAAAAAACCCAAACATTTCTTCTGGTTTAGCTCTCTAAATTAATTAGTGATGAGGTTAGACTAGCAGTAGATTATAATCCGAGACGGGAATGCAGGACAAAGCTACTTCCTGCAGCACTTCATTTTATGACCAGTGTAGCTATGCTATGGAAGTACATAATGTATTACAGGCTCCCAATATTAAAAAAAAAAATTAATTACCTAGGAATCTGAAAAAAAAAGAAACAAAACCAAAGAATTACCATGTCCAAAAGAAGTTCACTGTACAGTTAATATGAATGCATTCCTACTTTATACAATATACTGAAAGAGCAGAACTAGGCAACAGGTGTCAGAGAGTCCTATAAAAATATGCGAACAATATAACTAAAACTATAAATTAAAGTTTCCAACTTCTTTGCTGGTAGATTTTGATATGATTCTTGCAGAAACTAGTTTAGACATTGGCTAGGAGTTGGTAATACAGAGGCTTAACTAAAATATAAGCGCAAAGGGAAAATAAAAAGAAGAAAACAGTTTCTGTTCTACTTTATCACATTCACTCGCATTTTTGCAGAGCAAGCGGGTGGAAAAATAGGAAAAGAATGACTTCTGGGTTCCAGTTTACAGCAGGACTCTATGTACAGGTGTTGGGACAGCGGGTGAGACAGCTGAAAGGAATGCTCTCAACCACAAGAGGTGCTAAGGAAACCTGTTCAGTTCGGGGGATCAAAACCGCCCCGGACGGCAGCAAACCCTGTGGGAACAGTTACATAAAAGGGCATCTCTTCCCGGCCACAACTCACATCAGTTCCACACGTGTCTACCGCGTCCCCGATGCAGCGCAAGCAATTAAGAACTTTAAGCACCTCAACCTCCTTGTCCTCCCAGCAGAACCTTCCAGGCGGCTGCAGTCCGCCAGCGGGAGCTGCAAAGCGGCGGGAGCAGCGCGGCGGGACACCGGGGCACACTCACGAACACGACCCGCGCGTGTAACGTCTCGGCCCCGCGCCGCCGCCCTCTGCCCGGAGCCGCGGCCCGAGGCGCGGTCCCAGAGGCGCGGCCCGAGGCGCGGTCCCAGAGGCGCGGTCCCAGAGGCGCGGCCCGAGGCGCGGTGCCGAGGCGCGGCCCGAGGCGCGGTGCCGAGGCGCGGCCCGAGGCGCGGTGCCGGAGCCGCGGTCCCAGAGGCGCGGCCCGAGGCGCGGTGCCGAGGCGCGGTCCCGGAGCAGCGGTCCCAGAGGCGCGGCCCGAGGCGCGGTCCCGAGGCGCGGTCCCAGAGGCGCGGCCCGAGGCGCGGTGCCGGTGGCGCTCCGGCGGTACCCGCGCGCCGCCCGGGCCGCCGCTCCCCTTCCGCGCCCGGGACGCTCCGTTCCGTACGGCCCGCGCGCCGCCGCCAGCCGCGCACTGCGCAGGCGCCGAGGCGCCCATTGGCCGCCGGCCGCTCCTCCCCGGCCGCGCTTCCTCCTCCCGCCCCGCCTCCGCCCTGGCTGCCGCCCGCTCTCTCCGCTCCCTCCCGCTTCCTCTCCCCCTTCCTCTCCCGCTTCCGCTCCCCGTGCCGCCCCGCCCACCCAGGGCGAAGCGCCGCCCGCCGCCCCGCCCAGGCCAGCCTGAGTTTCCCTGCTCAGCTGGGTATTCCATGGCGGCCCGGCCGCCGCGAGTGGTTTTTGGCCCCCTCGCCCACGAACGCCACCGTCTTGTCACTGGTGTTCAGCTGCCTCCCTTGTGCCCACAGAATCATGGGGTCATAGAATGGCTTGGGTTGGAAGGGACCTTAAAGATCATCTACTTGAAATCTGCCTCTAGTGACTTCAACTACACCAGGGTGTTGAGAGCCTCGTCCAGCCTGGGCTAGAACCCCTGCAGGGATGGGACATCCACAACATCACTGTTCAACCTGTTCCTGTGCCAAACCACCCTTACAGTAAAGAACTTTTTCCTAACACCTAATCTAAACCTACTCTCTTTCAAATTGAATCCATTCCCCCTTGTCTTGTCTCTACATGCTGTTATAAATAGTCTTGGGCCATCTTTGCTGTAAGCTCCCTTGTGCTGCCTGTCCCTGTCCCCTACCTTTCTCTGGTGTCTTTCTTATCTAGACTTTACCCGAACCCCATTTCCCTTCTTCTCCTCCTCAGCTTTCTCAGTTCACTCATTCCCATGTTCCATCACAGAGGTGGGCATGAGGTTCTCCTGGTCTCTTCTGATGTCTTTCATATGGAGATCCAACCTTCCTGTGTCTGTAAGGTAATGCTCATATCCCCAAACACACACAGTTCTCATTGAGCTTGGGAAGCGGTGTTCAGTGCATTTGAAATTCAAGCTAGACATCACTCCTATCATTTACTGCAGCATCTCCATTAAGTGTAACAGCCACCACAGAATGAGGGCCAGAGCAAAAGTCCTAAAACCTCCGCCTGGGATATTTTAGCTTAAAGTGCATGCTGTGCACCTAGAGACTTCTGGGTCTTTTTTTAAAAAAAAAGTGTTGTATTATTTTAGATTTCCGTGGTTTGATTTTGTTTCAAAATGAATGTTTTTCCTGTTTTGCCTGGATTTTGGGTGCAAAATAGCAGCAGTGCATGAAACTTCCTTCTAGTAAGAAAGTTGCTATAAAAAGTTTTGCTGTTGCTGCTACAGCTTGCTCTGAAAGCTTTGCTGTGATTTAAAATGCTTCATTTGCTCCTGTGTCTGTAAGAATCTCTCATTTCCTTCTTTAAATTCCTGTCTAATTAAAAAAACAGTACATCATGGTTAAATAAAACTGTACCCAGGATAACCCTGATTTCCATATGCAGATTTATCTGCACTGACAGCCCCCTCTCCCTCTCTTAGTCTTTCTGTTTCCTCTCCCTCCCTCACTCTCCGTTTTTCTCTTCCCCTCTCTTTCTCTCCTTGTCTTTTTGTCTCTTTATGTCTATTGCATTATGCCTGAATAATTTTCAGTCTTTTTTTTCCTCCCCTCTTGAACGCACATGCTAAAATAACTAGACAAAGATGCAAGGTGGTTGCTGCAGTCCCTGTCTCTAGGACAAAACCAAGAAAGCATGTGATTGCAATGCCACCTTTCCTTTCTTTTTTTTTTTTTTTCTTCTTTTTTTCTTCCCCAGCCATGCTTGGTGATTAAACTTCCTCAGGATGGGGAAGAAAAAGGAGCTGGAAATGAAATAGGGTTGAGGAAAAATCCCATTGCAGCAGCTGCAGCCAGTGGTGTCTGCTGCCAGATGTGCGAAGGTTCCTGGGGTCCTTGTCACTAAAAGACAGTATTGAAATATTTGGAGACAAAAGCTGCATCCTCAGTGATCATTTTCTTTATTTAACATGGCAGCAGGCATCGTGTGGGGAAAAATCAACACGCTGGATGTTGAATCGGACTTTTCTCCTTTCTGAGATGAAAGGATGTTATCTATCCCATGCCAAGAGGGAACTGAGGTAAGAGAGCTGATCCAGCTCGGTTTTTTTCCTAGTATATTTCCTAAGCATCTTTTCTGAAACAACCTATATAGATATCTGAGTGTATCTCTGTGTGTGTGTACATGTTTATGTGTTTGTATATTTGTGTATTTTATTTCAAGGCAGCGAGTGGTAATGCTTTTTTTTCCCTCTGCCTTCACATCAATCCAGAGAAAGTTAATTCACAATATATATTCAAAGCTTGTTCAGAAGGGTTGTTTTGTGGGATTTTTTTTAATACCTTTTTGTTTCCAGAGAAGACTTCAGCAGTGACATCATGGTCGGCTGCTGATATTAAACCCTATTTTCAAAGTCTGTAAAAAAAAAAAAAAAAGCCGGTAACTTTGTGATAAGAAATTGTGCAGGAGATTCATATACTCTATTTTTCAGTTGCACTCTAAATATTGGAAGTCTTATTAAAGCGATAGTGAGAATTTTTTATTATTATTATTTCTAGCACAGAAGCGATGAATGCTGCATAATTAAGTACAGTATTTAATTTCGCTGTTGTGAAGCAAAAGAATAAGGTAATAATTTTTATTGTACTAATCAGACTCAAGATGTTCTCTGTGTTAATTGGGTTAAAAAAATTGCAGTACTTATTAGAAATTCTAATTTCACAATGCAGCACTGACAATAAGCTCAGCCAGTGAATTATTCACATCTTTAATTTGCTCTCTTAATGACAGTGTTCTGTAATCAGAGTGCAGCGACTGCTTCCTATGCATTATGTATGATGTTCAGGACTTAAATGCAGGACATTATGAAGCCTCTCAGTCGCTCAGTAATTAGTTTTCCACAAGACAGGGCTTAGATATTCACAGATAAAAGTCTACAGCTGAGATAATGTTAAGGTGGTGACTCATGCTAACAAAAGCAGGGAAGTTCAAATTTAATGCCGAAACTGCTCTCCATTCTCCCTCATTGTGCGTAGGTGCAGGGGGAGGGGAAGAAAGTCTCCCAAAGTAGCCCGCCGTGGTGAGTACGCCGCGGACAGCCCCAAGGGGCAGCCCGGGGCTCCTTTCACTCCGGACCCGCGTTTTTGGCAACTTTACTGATGGGAGGGCGGAGGCGGAGCTGCGTTCGGTGCCTCTTTGTAGTGCTTGTGGAAAGGGCAGTAATGTACACACTATCAGAGAGCAATCGTGTATAGGTGAGATGTATTTTAAAGGATTTCATTCGCAGGATTTCATTTCCGTTCGTAACTTTGTCAAATTACGATGTTTTGGATGGGAGCTACTTTGTTATGTTTAGAAACTTTGGGGACACTTGATACTTGCTATAATGCTTTTGTACCTGTTTCAGCTGTCATGGTCTTTATACATTGTAGAAACTTTATTTTCTAACAGTTTAGTTCTCACCATCCAAAAGATGATGCAGGTTTGTTCTTTTTGCCTTAGATCCTTTACCTGGTGTTACATCAAGTGATTTAAATGTAGGGAATAAGTATGGCTATGTAACTTTCCTACTTCTACATGCTGCTTATTATAAAATAATAGGCAAGAATATTGAAATGAAGCTGGAAAATAACAGTTTTTCCATACTTAGTTACTAATTAGACTGAGAGCTGTATATTTTTCCTGTGTTCTCCCATTAATCAGACATTTTTATCAGAAGTAAAATAACTGACTAAAGAAGGTTCTTTACTTTGCATTAACTGTCCAAAGACTTGTGGCCTTCATACAGGAGTGTGATTCTAATTATTAAAGTTGATATGCCTGTAAAAAGTTTTAGGGCTAAATTAAAAACAAACAAAACACTAATGATTCCAACTTAATAGTAAAGTAGCGGTATGATAATAGAATTTGGAGTACGTCTCGATTTTTAAAGCAAAATATTAGAAAACTAATTCCTTTAAATTTTTCAGCAGTCTACATCTGGAATTCAGTGTTATTAGCAGCTGGTGCTGATGTTGTCTGGCATCAAGGCCATGGGACATATTCCTCTTAGCAAGCAAAATCCTTTATCCTATGGCTGGATCAGATATTGGTTGTATGTAGTCCATCTCTGAAAGTCATTTTCATCAAACTGTTGAATAAAGAAGCTGCAGATTGGATCAATGAAGCTAGGTGATTCATAGATTATATCAGAATCTAAGTGATTGTACATATGAAGAACTTGATTTGGTCTTTTCCAGAAAAAATTCTTGCCTTCCAAGTCAGGATCCCACAGCAAGTGGGTCGCTCACTACCCAGCTACATTTTGTCAGTCACTTCAGTATGGAATCATACATTTGAAACTTATTCCCTAAAAGCGTCATACCTGCCCCCTCCCTCTTCCTCCAAAGCCATGATCAATAAAAGTTGTCTTTTTAAGTGAGCACTTGCCTGTCTACCTAAAGATTTGTAATGATTACTTACCTAAGTAAATTATCTATTACAGCATTTCACTAGTCTTCCCATTAGAATGTTTTTTGTGCTTTCTGATCTTAAACTTAACCTGCTAAAAGTAAATTACTCAAACCCATTAGTTTTTGTTAGTTAGTAGTTACAGGGGTTTTTATTTTCCTCTTTGCCCCAGACTCAAATATTTGAGATTCTCACTCATGTTTCCACTGTGTTGTTCTTTTAAACAATCCCTGGTTTTTGTTTTCTTCTTTATAGAAAAAAAAACCCCAATATTATTCTTCTATTTCTTTGATTTTTGTTGCTGTGAACTGGACTCTCATTATTTCTACTTTCTTGAAATGTAATGTTCTAGACTTAGATATGATTTCATATGCCATATAAGGTCTATATTTTCACTTAATGAAATGGGGTTGTCACTTCTTAAGAAAATCCAGTTTCCCTAACAAAATTACTTGCACATGGTTGGTACAAAGGCATCTCTTAACTCAGGATACAGTCTAGGGTATCTACAGAAGAATTGGAAAAGGTACAGCATGTGTTTGAACAGGTTTTTAATTCAAGGATTTAATGTTTCTTGCAGGAGTCTTCATGGATATTGTTTCCAATATCCTTATGTCACAAGATAAGTACCTGTGATTGACCTAATTAATGATGTCCAGATGTGAACTATCCAGCTGTAAAGAATATCTGAAGTGTTCAATGCTCAGGATTGTTTCAAGCTGTAGAAGTACTAATGCAGAGGCAAATTTTTATACTGCCCATGTTATAAAGTAGATTGGTAGTTAGAAGTTAAAATCTGAATTTTTCCAGTCAGATTATACAATCTGAATTTGAGGCACTATTACAAGCAGGTGAGAATACGTTTTTACAAAAGTGGCAAGGGTGTTACTAGCAGTCAAAAATAACAGTCCATGGTTACTTGTGCAGCAGTATGTTTTAGGTTAAAAAAAGCGAAACATTTAAAAAGTTATCCCATTCTAACTAGCCTAGAAGGTTGACTCTACATCTGAGCTATGCATCTGCAAAAGGGCCAGTTGTTATCTACTCAGTCTCTTAAAGTGGAGGTCCATTCAATTTTAGATCAGAGAAAGGAAGGGCCTAATATCTCTCCTGGGTCAGAGGAAGATAGTTCATAGGAGGAGAACAATACTTAGGGAGTCAAAATGGAAATCATGTGTCTGAAGAGTTGAAGATGACTGGCTATGCTTCCAGAGCATCAGATTTAATATGTTAAAAGAGACATATGGATACCAAGAAAAAGTTTGAGGACCTTTACATGGTTACACAGACATCTAGTTCATTTATCTGCAATGTATTTTTAACTTTTACTGTCCTCTTACTGATATGTGACTTCTCTCATTTAGGAATATTGCAAGTATTTTGGAGTGAATTGATTAATATTTCTTTATTTGTTCATATATCAAAAAGCAAGAAAAAGAGTTTTAACTCGGTTCAGTTTTTTTTGAAAAAACTTAAGAAAAATCCATCTATAGTATATTTAGTATATTAGTATATTATGTTTTGTACTTTTGTTTATATTGCTCCGGGTTTAAGTACCATTTTAAATATTAGGTTCTGAAGTGGTATGATGAGTTAAGTATTTCTCAATGTCTTCTCTTAATCTAGCCTAATAATATAGTCCTTTCATATGCATAATTCCCATGAAAGCCAGTGGGAGTACTACATTATAGAAGGAATAATAGATACATATGCCTAGATGTCTTCATTTTGAGTCATTGTTTTAAATTGATTGACAAAGAAGAAAGTTGACTAAAGGAAATATATACTGAGACTGGAAAGAGAGTTATTAATAATATTCTTAATTCCAAAGTTATCTGTTTTGGCACTGAAACATATATGCCAATAGAATGACAGTAGTCAGAATATCTGATAGGAATCTCAAATGAATTTATATTCACTAGTGCTTTCTAGGAAATATTTCACAAGTAGAACATATGCATTCTAGTCTATAAAATTCCATATAATTGACTCACTATTAAGAATTCCAACCTATATATAAACCTCTGTATCTATTATGCAAAATAGAATAGCGATAAATATTCATGATATAAACCAGTTTGGCTTTTTTTTTTTTTGCAAAGTCAAGCTGGAAATAAGATAATATACTGGATGAGTTCAAATACTCAATCTTCTGTAAAATGTAAATCCATAAAACTTTGTAGTTCTTATCTGCATCTCTAGTAGGCCAGAAAAAATAGTAGTAGGAATGCTTAATACTGTACAAAAGCATCTCACTGCTTCCAAGTGGCTTTTCTTCTGTGTTACTATCTATTCATATTTTCTGTACTGCCTCTCATCCAAGGAACTACTTCATATCCTCATTAAACCTGAGTTTTCATTTCGTGTATGCTATTTTTCCTGCCTTTCTTTTTAAGCTTTTCCTCATGCTCTTTTTGAAACGCATGAGGTTTTTGCTATTCCCAAACAATCCCTCCTTAAAATTCTTGTTTTGTTTCTACATGTCTTTTTAACAGTTCTTGAAATCTTCATATCACACTACCTTTTTTTCATTGTTTTCTTGAAGTATCCCATTTCTTGTCTCTTGCAGTGTTTAGATTGCAAGATCATTGGTGAAAACAATGGGGGTTTTTTTTGTGCTTCTAGAGAGGACAAAGAGGTTTAGACTCTTTCTAATGATAGGAATACAAAAAGTGTGTGAAGTTAGTAATTTTAACTGCCACCCTTCTAATCCCTAGTAACACAGGTTTTTCAACTTTTAACAACTTCTTTGCAATAGTATTTCATCTGGATTCTGGGAAGTTGATAGGTTAGGGCACAAGAAAACTGAGAAATAAAGGGGCCACTTACAGGTGGAGCATAACATATCCTCAAAATATTTCTGTTCAGTGCCCTCTGTTTACTATCTTTGCTTGTCCAATATAATACTTTGTCAGAGAGCCTAGGTCAAATAAAATTATTCAGAAAGCTTCTTGTCTCTCAAGTACATAAATTCTTTCTGGTATGTAATACACAGTGACAATACAGACTCTGTTGGTCCAGATGAAGGATTGTGTCAGTCCAGCTGTAGACTGAGGGGTTTAGGGTTTTTTTTTTTCCAGAAGGAATAGCTCTGTTTGAGAGTGGTTGTGGTGCAGCTGTCTATCAGCATTTTGGTATACTGTGCTGGTAGTATTAAATATGAAGATGTACTTGGAGAAGTGGAAGGTACAACTGTGCAGTCCCATATGAAGCTTAGAAAGCTCTGGCTAAACCATACCACAAACTTTTTGGTGCAGATTTTTGTAAACCAGAATATTTGCTTTACCACCACTGCATGGATTTTTAGTTGATAGTATTTGAATGAAGGTAGTTAATTTCAAAGTGGTGCAGTTCTCTGAGTCCAGCTATCACTCTCCACCTTGCACTGTCTAGTGTTGGGACAAAAGGCTGGGCTCCCACTTTGCTAGGCAGCAAAGCTCTTTCTCCTGACTTCTCCAGAGGCTGTAAGTTTAGAAAGCAGATCAATGTTTTGTGTGGATGTGGATACCATACAAAGGCACTCAGTGTAAACCATATTTTCAAAGATGTGTATAAAAAGCGAAATAGCTAGCTTTGACCAGTGTAATTTGAGAATTAAAGAAATCATCCAAGAAAGTGGATCTCCAATAAGCTTCACCTGTGGTTTCCAACACTATACTATTTTGTCCATTCTTGTGCAATCTCAGAAATATTCCCTTTTCCTTTTCTTAGTGCTTTGTGTTCTCTACCTCAATGTAACTTGACAAAAAAAAATATTGTATACTTAGCATAACTTCAAAGATTTTGTATTTAAAAATATGTTGATTTTTTTTCCTCCTCTGAAGATTACAATAATATTTATATAGTGAAAGGAAGAAAGTGCTCTGCATATCTCAGGCCCTCCTTTATCAACTTAAGAAACAGAGATATAACTAGCAAAAATTATTTAAAGGCCCATATTCAGTTTCTCATTCTACATAGTTCATCTGCATGATTTCAGGAACTCACTTCATTCTTGCACCTCCATTCCTCTGTTGTGTAATAGAAAAGGAAACCTTCCTACTTTTCACAGAATCTAAAGTTCAAATCTCTTTGGACAATGTGATTTTTTCATGCAGGTTTTTTCTCTTAGTATGTCATTAAAGCATACCAGTGGCATCTTAGGATCATTTAAAGATGATGGGAGGCTTCTAGAGACTCTAGGACTTGAGCAAATGTATGAAAACAGGTTGATATGAGCAAGTATGGAGATTGGTTGGTATGAGCAAGTGTTTCTAATGGTCATCGTTTAAGGAGTTCTGATGAGCATCTGTGTAGTGAGATTCTTGAAAGGAAGTGGGGAAAGAGTTGATTTTTAAAATGATAAATACTTTGCAGAAGGGATCATTTGATAAGCTACCTGTGAAACATATTTTATATAAAACATCTTTTTATAACTCTGTTTCAAGATTTGCAAGAGAAATTTGTCAAAATACTAATTATTAGAAGGAGCTCTGCATTGAAGCCTTCAAATTCAAATTGTGTTCTTTAGTTTTATTTTGCTTTCTATTTATTTCAGGTCATGTTTTTGTGTCCATGTTTTGCACACCTTTAATATGATTTCCTATTGCTCTGTTTCTTAGAGCTTGGTAGGAACACCATGATATAGGCCTGAAGCTTTGCTTCACCCATTTAGATTTCATTAACCATGGTACTTACTTCAGTGTGTGGGATAAGGCTATCTGACCTGTGTCATAAAACTATTTTTAGCTACCTATACTATAAATGTATTTATAAAACTATTTCTTATTAAGTTTGTGGAGTTTGTGTTGTTTGGGTTTTTTTTTTTCCCTCTGAAAAAAGGGATTAGTGAAGAAAGGATGACCTTTCTCTTTAAAGGCATTCTGAAACATAACAGGGACCAGTAAAAACAAATGTTTAAAAAATATACCTAGGAATCAGTACAGGTTGTCCAAATATGAGCTGTTAGCCAGCACATTAAGAACATTGTATGCAGATACTGTTTTTATCAGTTCATATCAAAGCCTTTGCCAAAGTAAATGAGCTTACCCTTGATTTTGCAGATGTCTTGGCTACTTAATTTGTAAAACATGGGTGTAAAATGATGTAATCTTTGTTTTGACAGCAACGACTTAAATAAATATAGGTGAAACAGGCATTCTTGCTGAAGAGTTCATAATAACAAACTTTAACATGACTGTACAAAGGAACTATTCTGCAGTGTCTGTCAGTCATGGATAAAAACCAGAAGAGTTGTTCGTCTATCTGGTATCTAATGATAACTGCAAATAATGCTATTTTGATGATCCTATTTCCAGATGTCCATGGTAGGATGTGAATAGGAATTGTATTATCCTTTTGGCAGAGAAGGGTTATACTAGATAGAAGGGTGAGGATGCTGTTTGATGACTGTATCTGAAATCTCCAGAGGGAAATTTCTTTCTGGCAAGTGAGAAGAGGAAGTTTGTCTGTCTGAAGTAGGTTTCTGCTTTGTAAAATGTCTTAAATTTTATTCTGTCTCCACTATTTTTAGTAAACACACACACAGAAGCTGAAAGGAATTATATGTATTTTTAGAGACTTTTCATGTTTCCTGATGAGCATTTTCTGTTGTAATTTTCCAGGTATGTTTGCAAGTCTTAGAAGTACATTAAACTTCCTTGTCAGTCTGACATTTGCAGTTTAAGCTTGGAGCAATAAAAGTAGAGAGGAATGAGAATAAATTGACAGCTGTCTCACAGCAAGCTAAAACTAGAGAAATGAAAACACATTATCATGAAACCTGTATCAGAAAATGCATCTCAAATGAACTACTGGGCATAAGTCATGAATCATACCTAATTGCATGTTGCATATTCTAATAGATTTAACAATACTTACCAAAATAAGGAAGCCACTCTATTTGAAAAATGAAAATTATGCAATGGTGTCATATAACAGATTAGACCTAATAATTTGAAGTAGGTTGGTAAAAGCTGTAAAATTGTGCTGTAATTACATTTAGAGTTAGATGCTTTTAGTCAACCTTATCCAGTAAAACAACACTCCAATGATATTGTAATTTATCCCCTGCTCAGACTGATGTGGTTTTCAGAATATGGCTATCCTTTGTGGACTAAATTAGAAAATAACCTCTCCCACTTCAATACTGAGTACAAATTCAAGCTGAACATTCCAGGAGATTGTGAAAGCCCATCTTAGTGGAAGAGCTGAGTCTATGGACCTTTCTTATCACTATGTCTTTGGGAAAAAAAAAAACAAGGCAGGTTTTCAGAGGTGCATTGAATGAATGGTATTTGTGTTTCACCAAGGGATGAATTATAAGCAGCCCTCTCCACTCTGAGCACATACAGATGGGAAAAGTTTGATGCACTTGCACTTGCACTTTGATAGGAAAAGTTCCTGCAATTCCTGCATAGTCCCTTGTCCTGGTGCATGAACAAATATGGTCCTTAGTAAAGAAACCAAACAAACCCTAAAAATTGACCATTTGCAATAGTGGTGGAAATTTACAGTTCTATTTCAGTGTGATGGACAGCTGCTCACTGAGGCAGACATTTGAATAGACAGATATTTGAGAAGAAATTCTTTCTCCACTAATAAAAGGAAAGAGATTTTTTGTTGTTTGGCATAATGAATACCACAGACAATATTGTTGGTTGAAATTTTGAAAATAGTTTTGACCTCATCTAGAGCCTATTTAAGCTGAATTTTAATTTTTTAATGGAAGGTATGATATTATAAATCATGCAGAAACAATTAAAAATTAAGCCAACAGGAAACTCACCTAGAAATTTCAAAAAAAAGAATGAATGTCATGGTTTGACTGTCATTCAGCTTTTTTGGGTATTTACCAATAGAGAACACCTTTGTACTGCTCAGTAAAGCAGCTGCACAACAAAAACTTGCCAGGTTTATGGAACAGAATGTGTTGGAGAACGTACAGTGAAAATCTGGCAATTTAATGCAAAATAGATTTATTTCAGAGTTTTTAAAAAATAACAGCTAGTTATTTAGTAACAGCAGTTTGAGACACTTCAAGATCAGGTTTTCTGAAACTTTATTTTGTGGAAACTGCTTCTTGTTCCTGAAATTTTAGAATTCACATTTTTGACTGCTTTTGAGTATTTTGATTTTGATTTTATCTATTTGGCTAAGTTATACTTCAGATATTCACTGCAGAGGAGGGAGCATTTTTAGAGAAATGTTGCCAGTCATCATTACTAATTGAATAAGCTCTTGTATATTTGCACAGTGGTTTAATCTTTTTGAAATCAATACTATATCTTAATACTTCTTAGAGCGAGCTATTATTAGCAGAGAATCAGCTAGATATATGAGATAATCACAGCTACACAAAAGCTACCTATCCATTATAAATAAACAGTAGGATAATTAACCCACAAGATTTTTCCTGACCCTAAACTGAGGGTCAATCAAGCCAGTTGTGTTACATTTATAGTGCAAGTACACTGGCTAGGATCTCAAAAATAATATCACTGAACTAACATGTTGTTTTTTTGAGCTGTTGTATTGTACATCTTAACACAGCAGCTAAATTGAACACAGCTTTGTGGTGATGCAATGCTGCTGTCTACTTCTGCTTCAGGACATACCTTGAGCTGAACAAATATTTGGGATGTCTTCCAGTATAAACTGTTCCAAATACAAATTGCAATCTCTCTCCATATTCATTTTGAATAGTAGATTTTTGAAACTTGGGGTTCAAAATGTTAATGCTTTTTAGAATATTATTAGTTGACAAGACAAAGCAGTATTCTATTTTACCAGCATTAACACTGTTTATGAACTTTCTCTCATTCCAGCTCAACTGTAAAGATTGTTAATAAAGCCAAGTAAATTTGTCATGGGAGGCTCAGGATCATACAACAGTCTGATATGAGATTTTTTCCCATTTAAATTTTGCATCATTAAGTTAGAATAATAACAGCAGTGATATCATCTATGTCTTGGTACTTAGAGTGTTCTCCACTTTTTCAACCTATACTTCTTTCAACCTATATTGGATACCGAGCCAGCTGGACTTTTGATCTGATCCTATTCAAATGTTTTGAAAGCAACTGTTATACTAAAATCTGATTCAAAGAATATATGAACTTCCTATTGCAAAGAAAACAGTGTGGTATAGTAGCAAAATGAACGTTTCCTTACACATTGCACATTTCTCAAGTTATTTGCAGCATTTTTGGCAGAATGTTAGAAAAAGTAAAAGATATTAAAGATACTTCAATTCCATACCATTTTTGGACATTTTTTATGTGCATGATCAAGAGCAGTGAGAACTAGATTGCCTGTCTCAGTTATTAAAATGAGATTTGTGGAAGTTTGATGCATAAATTCTAGAAAATGGCAGTCAATGGAAATCAGTGCTTTTACAGTTGCCTAAACCAGCACATCCCTTAAACTAAGCATATATATATATTACTATGATCTTAATTTCCCCTTAAATGTAGGTTCTTGCATTTAGCTACCTGGTGTGACCACTGCACTCTTGCTTCTCTTCAATATCTGTTAAAATCTAGTGATAAAAAGTGTGGCACTGAAATGCTGCCTTCATCTTTGGAGGTGTCTGATATGTTTTGGGAGAGGTACTTGCTACGCTTTCAGTGCAGATGGGCAGCACTAAGATCTGCAGAAATCCCGAAGTGTGATCACATCTGTGTTTTCATGTAGCACGTTTTAACTACCAGGTTGTTCAATAGTCTGAGAGGGATGGTGGGGGAGCCAGTGGGTGCTGAGCCACACTGCAGGCAGGAATGCCAGATTCTTAGTGCAAGGGAGAAGAAGAAAGAGTGGTGGGCTGCATGCCAAAGAGATGGAGAGAGTGGAATGAGCAGCATATTGGTTGGTTTTATGCTTTGAATTAGAGAGTTTTGGTTTAAGGAATAGTCTTGTAAGATTAAATTAATCCATATTGCCTATGGATTTGGATTTGTGAATTGATATTTTAATTGATTAATACTCAGGCTGCAATATACCCTGTATTAAACAAGAGACAATCCATTTGAAAAGGGGGCCTTTACTGAGAAGTGAGGTTTACACTACTAAGTAAAAGTTGCATTCATGTTGCATTTTCTTTTTCTTGTAGCTAGCAGACATCCAGTACAGCTATCTGCTTTCACAAAGTTTGTGGGAATGCTAAATCTTTGAGACCTTTTCCCATGTATTGGACTCAGATGGAATTGGTTACTGGAAGTGATCAAGAGGAGCTGAGCAAAGCAGCTCATTTTTTTCAGGAAACCATGTAAAAAGGAACAATAGTCTTTGGTTCAAGGAGCTTTTTATTCTCTCTGAGTCTACAAAAACTGCTGCCAAGCTTGGTGTCTTAGTAAAGATATGGCGTTTCTTTCATTTAAACTAATTTAAATATACTCATTATTTCTTATTCATAGAAACCTGATCCATATCCTGAAGAATCAGGTCAGGTGCCAGGCTTTTAGGAGTAAGAGCTTCTGATGAGAAGCTATTACTGATGTTTCTTTCTACTCTTACCCTAGAAAACTGAACCACATGCCCTGCATTCCTATTTTCTTACTGTCCTCTGCTCTTCTTATCTCTATTATTTTGTGGTCTACAGTATTCACTGTTTTCTTTTTTCAAGTGATTATTTTATTATTTTGCAATGGATTATTCACTTTCCTAGCCCCAAATAATCCATTCATTTTCCGCAATTATTTCACAATCAATAGCAAAAAAAAAAATCACCAATTACTGCCAGGTAGACTTTTTCCGAGCTTTTAAAAAACATCAAGTTTCTTTCTTATTGCTATAAAAATCTTCCAAAATTTTAGCTAAAATTGTCACTTTATGTTTTCTCTGTGTCATCAATTTTTTTAATCTAGGAAAAGAAAAAATTGGAATATACCTACAAACATGAAGTGATAAATATCAAAAGTTGACAGTTGGTAGTAGTACTTTAATAGAATCATCTTTGATAACAACTCCTCTGGTACCTGTTATATGTGCTCATGAATAGCCACTGAACTAACACAAAACATCTGCTGCTTTGGCTGAATTTAAATGCCCCAATCTGATAACCTTGCCGAGAAATTTAGCAGTTGTCTAGAATGGAAATTCGTGTACCAGTTGTGATCCATCAAAGAGAGTGAGACTCCACACACACAGAAATACACGTTAGCAGATCCAAAGATTTTTGTGTTGAGCATTATTTTCTATTACTATGTTTTACATTGTGGTTAATGGTTCAGAGTTTGGGAGTGTTGTAATTATTCAGGTAAATATGCAGGCACTACCTACAATGTAGCCCTGGAAAAATAGGCAGAAAAATGTGTTTATTTAAATTGGATTCACTGATGCATGCATGCACAGATTTTATAGAGTAATAAAACTCTACATGCAAAACCTGTTAATAGTCCAGATTCTTAAAATTTTCTGGAATTCTTTACCTAAAGACAACTGTAATAAATATTTCTTTTACAGTATCACAGGCATTTACAGTGTATTTTGGGGGAGTGTTTTATATGATATATGTTGCAACAAATTTTCCAAGGAAAAAGCTTTATTTACATATTTTTAAATTTCTGTGACTTTTCTTGCAATATCTTTTTTTCTGATTGTGTCAGTTGTGTTACTAAAGCTTCTTACCACTTTTATCAATGAAAGTGACTGATACAGGTTTTATTTTTGGAAATTATTGAGTGGACTTACTGATTTTTAAAAACTGAGTGTAATGGAGACTCTGTTTTACATATTGAAATCTAAGCTTTCTGTTATTTCCATCTTATGCCTTTTAACTTTTCCAGTTATTTTTTAGAAAAAAATATTTGATGGTATGACTTAAGAAATCTTAAAGTTGCCACAGTTACTCTTTTTGATCTTCAAGTGCCTTTTTTTTCTAGCTCTTCCATCCTCGATTCTTGTGGTGAGCTTGAAAATCAAATATACTGGAAAGTAAAATAAATAAATCTTTTAATGTGTATTGCAATGATAGCTGTTTCAAATGCTTCAACACTTAGAAATAAATAACCCACTTTAGTCCGCCGAAGTCTGTATTTTTTTTAATCAAAAGGAACAGCATGGAGCGAAAAAAATATACAAACTCTATACTAAGGGGAAATACTCAAATCCAGTTTGAGATTTCATTCTTGAATCTCAATAGCACATATGTGTGACATGGTTCTGCAAATACAGACAAGGTAATCTGCAGAAAAGTAATGCAGAGTCCTGCACCTGGAGGAGAATAACCCCAGCACCAGCACAGGCTGGGGGCTGACCTGCTGGAGTGCAGCTCTGCAGAGAAGGACTTGCTGCCTGGTGGACAACCTACCAATGTGCAGAAACTGATGCACAGGGAATTCCATCTGAATATGAGGAAGAACTTCTGTCCTGCGCAGGTGACTGAGCACTGGAACAGGTTGCTCAGAGAGGTTGTGGAGTCTCCTTGACTGGAGATATTCAAGAACCATCTGGGCAAATTGGTGTGCCATGTGCTCTAGGATGACCCTGCTTGGGCAGGCAGGCTGACCTACTGTGGTACCTTCCAACCTCACCCATCCTGTGCCTCTATAAAGCATAGCTTATGAAATTCTAAGTTGTCTTAATACCAGAACAACTGGAACAGACTTGAGACTGGATTTAGAAGTTCCCAGGGCTTCTTCTTGAAGGTGCTTAGCTATTTTTCTGTGAATTTAAGTAAGTACTTTAAGTACAAAGTTTCTGTATTTCATAGTGTTAGCAAAAGTGTAGTACATGAAGGAGAAACAATTTAAAGAGCAAGTTGTTTGTCCTAGCAGTTCCCTGGCTGACCTAGACTTATTGCTATGGTCTTGTGGAAAAGTAGCAGGGCCTAATTTTTACCAAATGTATGTATATGCAGAAGCATAGGCTAAGTATACATACTTGTAGATATGTAAATGTGTTTGTGTGTAGTTGGCTACATTATTGTTCTCTAGAGAGCTCCGATTCGCTACAATGTCATCCTAATTACACAACAGATAAGTAATTAAGACTTTTTTTCACTTATGTTCAGTCATTGAATTGTTCTTTTTTTACCTTTTACTATTGTTTGTGTGTGTGTTTAGGTGACCAAAAATTATAAGAATTTTCAAAGACAGGATTAAAATTCGTAGTATAACCTCACATATTTTTTCTATTGTTATCTGCACATCTTTCTACATTGTCAAACATTGGTACTCTAAGCTAATTTTGCACGAAATAATAATTCTAAAAAGAATGAATTCAAAGATATTTTACAAGATACTTCTCTTGTCTAATTAATAGCTGTATGACCTACAAATAAAATCTAAAGTAATCTCATGAGTTTCTTGATTAGTGGATCACTCTTAATTAAAAAAAAAAAACAAAACAAAAACAATCCAGACCCAATCTATAATTGCTGAAAAGTTACAAAAGATAGGAAGTATTCTGAAGAGGCTATATTGAAAGATCTTATAAACTTCCTTGAATATTTTATCTCTAAAATTCACAGAATTGTGAGCAAACAAAACAGTGCAACTGAAGAAGGTGACAGATTTTCTTAGAAGAACTTGAGGAAAATAAGAATGAAGTGGAGTTTCACTTTCGGTCGGGGATTTTTTGGGGTTTTGTCCCTTCAACTGTGCAATTAAAAAGAGTTGGCAGCAAATGATAGTTTGAGTCCCAACACTGAGACATGACAAAATGCAAGAATAATGCAAGGTTATCAATGACTCCACGTCCTGATGGATGTTGGTGACTAGTGGTGTCCCTCAGGGACACTGGGACCAGTGCTGTTAAATGTCTCCATCAGTGACACAGACAATGGAATTGGGTACATCCTGAGCAAGTCTGCAGTTGACACCAAGCTGTGTGGTACTGCTGACATGCCTGAAGGATGGGATGCCACCCAGAGGGATCTGGACAAGCTTGAGGAGTGAGTCTATGGGAATATCATAGGGCTTAGTTGTGCCAAGTGACCTGGGTCCAGGTTACATGCGATGGAGATGAACCTAAAATTTGCAGGATATTTTCACACTGGTCTCTGCAGTATTAAAATGCATTAAACTAACAAAAGGTAAGCCTCACCAGGTAATACTAAAAATTCCAGTGAGACCCTGATGTTTCTTAAATACTTTGTTAGACTGACTGGAACATCTGAATAAAAAAAAAAAGGCATAAAAACTGACTTTATGAATAAAGTTGTCATATATGTGAAGAACAAAAAGTACAAAACTGACAAACAGAGGTCAGTACTATTTTCATTTATCTCTTCTCTTTTGACATTTTTGTTAGTGAGCTAGGAAATCAATAAAGACTAATTTCATTGGCAAAGATTAGAGAGTACATAGGAAGGAACACTATACACTCAGGATGTGTATAGTTGCTTTCAAGGGCATTTTGAATAAAATGTATTTGTTATAAAGTAAATTGAATGGTTCTTTTTGTCTAATTGGCTCATATATCAAACATTAATTCTTTAGAAGACTCACTACACAAAACTAAGTTTGCAGTATTGAATATACTTAAAGTATTTTGTTTATTTCAGTTATTTTTACACCCTCATAATGAATGCTTGTCTGGTAACCAAAGCCCTTTCATAGAAATAATAAATCATGTAACTCAGAGTATCAATATAATACAGGAAGTGTCCTTTTTAACACCCTCTTAATCAATAATGTTCAAAAATTAAATCTATTCCATGTGCATAATCTGTGATGTATTTTCTCTGAAAGAAAAATGCAGGGGTTTGTGCTTTCTGTAGATTAACTAATCAGCCTCTGGAACTATTGGAACTGTTGGTTCTGGAGTTAACAATATAGTTGCACACTGGATACCCAGCAACAGAAAACAGACTTTGGCAGGAGTAAAAAGAGATTCTTCAAAGCTGAGGGAGATTCAGGTGTGCTTTCCAGCAAAGCTTCTGGGCCAGCTGACCCTGAGCTATTCAAGGCTGATAGGAGGAAATGGGGAGGGATGGAAGTAGGAACCTCCATGCAGTGGGGGCTGGAGACAACTGTTTGCCAGCCCAACCTAGAGAAATGTTCTGCTTGCCTGAGATCTGGATCCGGGGCTGTGTTGCCAAAGCTTGTCCAGACCTGTGGCTGTTGTTCTTCTGTGTGGATACTAGTGATACTGCTGGTGGCAACCTGGAGAGTAACAAAACTGGCTGCAGAGCTCTGGAGGATATAGTCAGCGATGTGGGGGCCCAGCTCTTGTTCTAAATCTTGCAAGGAAAGGGAGGGCTGCGAGGATACTGCACATCAGAGTGTGGTTATAGAGCTGCTGGTGGCAACTGAGATTGGGTTTCTATGACCAAGGGGCCCTGCTTGAAGATCAAAACCTACTTGGAAGAGATTGGAATCCACCCCCATAAGCAGGCCAATGGTATCTTTGCCAGCAGAATGTCTGACCTGATAATTAGGGCTTTCAAATACCCATGTCAACAAGCGCAAGAGTTACTACCAGCCCTGTGAGAGAGTGATGGTCAGGGTTAACAGCAAAAAGCTTGGGGTGATGTGAATGAAAGAGCACAATATTAACAAAAAAAGGCCTTTCTAATTCAAGCACTTGTGTGTAAACAAGCAGGTCCCTTTGGAAAAGTGGCATTATGGAAAAAAAACCAACAACTCGGACTATTTCTCAGAAATCAGCATGCTGGCATGTCTCTATGATGGTCTGTAAACTAGTATGGAGAATAAATATGAGGAAAATTAAAAGATTTATATGCAGTTGCAGGGATATTATCTTGTTGGGTTCAATGACATGTGGGATGGTTGCATGACTGCAGTAAAAGAATAGATGGCCCTGCTTAAGCTAGGGAGGTGGACCAGATGACCTTCAGAAAGCCATTTCAATCTCAGACATTCTGTGATCCTGTACATCCAACTAAAGTTAATACATGTTACATTAAAATCACTATTTCTGATCGTATATTCCTAGTAATCTTGGGTAACAAACACTGGCAATAAAAGGGCATTGTGACTTGTGTTTTCCAGTGAAGTAATGCTGTCTTAGCTTATAGAAGAAATGCCTTCTAATGCTTTCCTTTGGAGGAAATAAGCAGAGGAAAAGCTCCAGTGTCATGCATACTGGAAGTTTGATGCAATGCATCCCAAGGTGTGTTCCTTCTTTACTTACCATCTTAGCTAAGCATTGCTGAGAGGAGAATTATGTTCTTCACATCCACTTCGACAAGACTCCTGTAGAAGCAATAAGTCTGCTTCATACTTCTGGTCAGATTTATTTCAGAAAAAAATTAAGTGCGCAGTTTAGTTCTAATGCATATTTTCCATAAAATCAAGATTATTTAATCATTTCTGTAAGTCAGTGTAGCTTGCAGTCATGAATAAAAGCATGAGTATGTAATTCATTGTTGACTTCTTTGTTAGTGCCCAGCTGACATAGAAGACAATAAGAGCACCAAGATGTTTTTAGTGATGATTTACATATTTCTCATATGGCCTCAGCCTAGCTATAGAATAAATCTGTAAAGGCAAAACATTTGAAGACAAAAGATCTAATTGTATACTTTAAGGTGTGCTGTGATTATTGTTGTAATTGTGAAGGGGCAGACAAGGGAAGAATTCTGAAACATCCTTACTGTGATTAACAAACTCAAAAGGAAATTTTAGGAAAAAGGACTTATTATCACTTACCAGTGCAATACACCCCCCCGCATCATGACTTGATCACACTTTTCGGAGTTGCATAACTTTTCTCTTCTTCCCATTCAAAATATTGAATAGAGTATGTACGCTGCCAGGTAGTTGTATTAGGTGCTTCTAAAGAACACTGCAAAAGACAATGTAGAGAAATCTGTATTCCCTTCACAGTACTTGCCCTGCTGAGCAAGTACATCCTCTTATTCTGGAATAGCTGTATTCCATTAAGTGTTTCTGAGGGAATTTTCTAATTAATTTCAACAGAAATCTAACAAACAAATGTCTTGGATAATATTTTTTCTGCTTTAGAAAGAATTTTAAAAACCTAGTAATTGTCCTTTAGAGAAGGTATTATATTTTTATACCTGATTAATGCTATTATACAATGTAAACATACTACACTTGTTTAGTTTTGTTTAGTTTGTAAAACTATTGAATTGAGTTTGTAATTGCCTCAACATCTCACATTAAATCACTACTCTAGGAGATGTTTATATAATGATGTGAAATGATGATTCCTTTAGAGAGCTACGTACTAAAGACACCCATATACTACATATAATACTAAAGACACCCATATACCAAACACCTCATTGTGACTTCATTGGAGCTACACACACATTAAAATTAAGCATGTGTTTGAAGTGAGCTTGAGACTCAAACAGAAGAATGTCAGGAAAATGAGATACAATCAAAATATGTAGAGTTATAGGCATATATTTCCCTGAGTACTGTGTAGATATACAAAACTTCAAATCATTAAATTTAATACAAGCAAAAAATTTTAGAGGTCACGTTGGTTTAGTTTTTGTTGGCTCTAAACCTTTTTTTCTCTTTGGTTTGTGTTGTTATCTTTTTGATCCTTCCTAGTCAGTGTTATGTATTCACTTAAACGTAACACTGAGACCTTCAGTGATTACATGGTCAGTCAAAGAGCTCTAAACATTGGGATTCTGTTGGTAGACTGTCACTTCACAATAACTGAAACAACAGGTAGGTTCAACAAATATATTTAATATTTTAAACATTTATTGTGCTACATGATTTAATTATAATGATACCTGTACACCTAGATT
Organism: Chloebia gouldiae; assembly: GCA_003676055.1. Classification (NCBI taxonomy): domain Eukaryota; kingdom Metazoa; phylum Chordata; class Aves; order Passeriformes; family Passeridae; genus Chloebia; species Chloebia gouldiae. The sequence continues at coordinate 34,957,944 of QUSF01000002.1, forward strand.
TTCTGTCATCAGAATGTCTTTTTTTTTTTTTTAATGCATGGGCCAGTCTGAACAAAGAGTTAATCTGGCATTTAATTATACACTGAATTATTATAATGGCAAAACTTAAACCCTGTTGTATGGAGTCCAAACAAATTTGGTTAATGCACATCATAATTCTAAACCTGGAACTTGGACTGAGCACATCTTGTAGCTCTTATCACTTAATCTCTGTAGAACTTCATTGGTTACTTATAATAGTGTGCTTAGCATGGTGTCAAGCTTCATTAGTTGATGTCTGCCTGTTGAGACATGCATCTTTGTCACCAATAGTTCTTTAGCTAGGAAAAAACCAAGATACCTTTTTGCAAGTTTTAGAATTTATCAGTCTGAATGGCATTGCAACAGAAAAGTAGGCACAATTTTTATGAGCAGCCATGGGTTGATATTGAACAATTTTTTTGGGGGAAATTCCATCAGCGTACTGCAATGTTCTCATGCGATTGATGATTTTGGATCAGCCATTTTTGATGCCCTAGAATCTGCTGCTACCAGAATTTCTTCTCTTAATGTCAAGGTCTGCTTTGGCAGTGAAACACGGGTCATGTTGTGGAGCTGAAGAAAAAGCAATTTTAGTGCCAAAAGACATGAAACAATTGGTGCATAAGGTCAACCGATGTTCTTGCCAAATGCTTCATGGCATTAGACCCTTCTAAATCTTTCTTTAAAAATCTTCTGTCAAAAGATTGGAATGCGTTAATCTTGTCCTTTAGTAGTCCACAGAAAGGATGAATAGTCCAGTATTAACTTTGAAAGTAATTTTCTAATGAAAAAGAATCTAAAGTTTTTGTAGAATGGAATTTGCATCTTTGAATAAAGCAATATATTTTTACCCAAGCTAGTAGCTTTTTCACGAGTTTGTTTTAATTTTCCTATGAAAAATTGAGAACTATTTTTTTTGTTGTTAGAAATGTCTAGATATGGAGAATGAATAAAATATAATCTTTTTAATGTAAGCGAAATCAAATTAAGAATACTTCCTTTCATACAGCTTTATCTAGCACTTGGTAAAAATGGCAAAGAGTAATTCCTATTTACATCCCAAAGATACATTATTTTTGTTATTGGTTGTATATGGCTACTTTCCTTGCAAAGCTCTCTCTAAATTGATTTCATCCTGTTTCTGTTTCTTTTGCATGCAATTTTTCTAAGACAATACTTGGCTAAATTCTTCTATCCTTGTGTGCCTAGTATGGGTCTTAATCAAACCTGTAATACCATATTATTTAATTTATTATTAGGTTAATATTTCTTATCAGTTTCAACGGTAAATTTAGTAGGACTGAAGGTGGAAAATTTGTGATATGTAATTTTATACTTTTTAATATACACTAGAAATTGTTAGAGAATTGTCTTCATATCAACATCCTCTAAAACTTTTTTAAGGTCAAATCTATACAGAAGGTCATCTGGGGACACTAGTTTAACTCTGAATTAAAACACTGTGCAAAAACACAGAGTTGAGTATAAACAGGAAAAAAGTATTGACAATATTTTCAGTAGCTTTGATTGCCATTTTATACTGGCAGAATTTACTCAATGGCTTTGCTTTCCTTAGTTGTGGGTGCAAAACTGAGCCAAAATCAAGCACTCATCTGGAAATTGGCAATGGATTTGGTTGGCTGGCCCGTTTCTTTTGATAGGAAGGATGTTTTTCCTTACCATAAGATATAGTTGACCTTGAGTTGTCCGGAATGTTGTTAATGCTGAAGAAATGGCTGACAAACAGCAATTATGGAGAAACATGTGGTTGTTGCTATTCTTATGCTCTCATCAGGTATCGTTACACAGTTGAGGTCAGACCGTGAGAGGTAACATTGTAGATGAAGCAGTGAAAAAGAAATAGTGTTATTTTCAAACTCTTTATTCATAACTACAGATATTTTCTATATGATTTGCCCTTTCTATCACAGTGACCTCTACAGATACGGTGATGAAAATATTTACAAAAATATAACTACTAATAGCTGGCATAAGAAGTTATTCACAAACACTAATCTAAAAGCAGACAAATAATTGCATGAGTTGTTGTTGGCATCACAGGAAATATAAAGTCAGAACTGGTTTTCAGACTTACTAGTACAAGTACTCCCTGATAAAGCATGTTACAGATGCAGGATTTTCTCAAGGTTAAATGTGATTATAGTGCATGCACACATATAAATTGCAGTCAGAGACTGACTCACAAAATAATGAGATCTTTTCAGAAGGTAGTACACTATTCTGATTATCCTTTCTACCTTTAAGATATGCTTGTGTTTTAATTCCTTATAGACTGTGTTTATTGAGTAACTGCATTTAAGCTGTTATTATGTCATTGAACTTGAAGGTTTCTGCACTTCATTGTATTACCTGCAGAAAAAATTAATTTCATGTAAAGGATCTATAGTTTTACTTCTGTGTGTCAGCAGTCAGAATTATCTTAATCTTTTTTTTTTCTTATTCCTTACACATCTGAAATGATATAATAAAAATCACAAGAACATATTAATGAAATGGAGACTGCTGTAAGAAAATGAAATAGATATGAATAAGTAACATTCTGTGCCCCATACTGAAGACAGATTAGTTTAAATTTATTGCTAACTGTCAAAATAAGTGACTTCAAAACTCCAAAATCCTATAGTGAGGTGGATTTAAAAAAATCTTTCATTATCTAATATTATAAAGCGATGGTTTAACTCAAATGGACAATAATGAGCTGGTTAGATTGCCATAACGAGAGGGAATCTGAAGTCTGTGTCTGCCCTAGTGATTTGTCTTGGTGCAAAAAAATATATTCTGTGTGAACTGCCCAATGTTATCCATTTGTCTTTTTCTGGTTCAGGTTTCCATGTAGTTTGATGCACAAAAATAGAATTCCTTTGTGAAGAAATGAAATCAGAAGTCACGACCCAAACATATTCTAGTGTAGCACTTTTACAGTAGACCCGACCCCCCCCCCCCCCAATTTTATGGTGATTTACGAGAAAGTATCTGGTAAACCTAACCAAAAAATTTGGTTATGCCAAGCGATTGTGAAATTAATGAAATTATGGTGGATCTGAGGGCTTAAACTGATTTAGTGTTATGCTGCAAAGAGTTAATTTTCAAATTAATATGTTAAACAAAGCAGTTTCTACTGTATTCTGTACTTGGTCCCAGTTCTGCCTCAGAAAGGACTGAATGCTTCCTCCATTCAGAATAACACCATATTGTGCTATCCAGAAGTTTTTCACAAGCCTCCACCAAAAGAGTGCTATGCCTTCAAGGCATAACTAGAGCTCACTGGAAAGCTGTTCCTTTAAAAAATGCTCATTGAAAGATGCAGTTTCATTGAAATGGAAATGTACACAGTTTCATGGATTAAAAAGCCAGAAGGGAGTACTGTGATCATCTAGCCTGGCATACTGTACAACAGAGACCTCATGGCTGTCTTAGTTTCTTCCCATTTGAACTAGGTCATGTCTCTCTAAAGATAAAAAACCTCTCTACCTTTCTTTTTAAAAAGCATACTTCAAGGATGGGAGTGTCTGTCACAATTTTCAGTGAGGTACTCATCATTGGTAATTAAGATGTTAACACTAAGTTTGTCTGTCTTCAGTTTGTAGCCCCTGGGTCTTGTTATGCTTTTTTTCTGTGAGATTGAAATGAATTTTGTCTTCCTGTGTATATATTTATAGACTGTAATATAACTATCCATTATACTAAGAAGGTGAAATTTCTTGATTCTCTCACTTTAGGTCATGTTTTTGACTACTTTGAGGTTATATTGTGAAAACTTGGCTACTTACTGCTGTTATTTTTGATTTGTGGATGCAGAAATTTGATATGTTACTTGAATACTTAAGTAGCTGATGCTAAGTAGTGTCTCCATTCCTGTTTGAGATTCCACTGCTTATACATCCATGTTCATGTTCTTTTTTGACTGAGATTAAGAAAAGTTTAGAGCTATCCAGATGGTCTAAACCTGCAGGGAGTTCTTTGCTTGACAGCTTGTATTGTAAGCTTTTAGGTGTTTGTAGTTTACAGCTCTGTTGTCACCTCTAGTGACACTAAATCATACGTTGTTGCATTCTTCCTTGATGCTAAGTCTTTTTTTAAGCTACTAATTCTGGGTAAAGCTTTCTTTTAAAAAATCAGAGACCTACTGCATTTTTTGTTTACTTAAATACAGTCTAGGTCTCGGTCTCTGCTTTTGGTTTACTTAAAGCAAATCACAGTTTTTGATGGACTTACCCAAACCACAGCCTTCAGAAAAAGTAGAAAAAATTAAAAAGAAGGAGAAGGACTGGACTGATGATGTCAATGATAGTTGTGTTGTCCTATCCATTTTGTGCGTGTTCATATGCTAGAATGTTCAGCTCAGATGTGGGAGGTCTTAGTGCACTTTTTTCCTTTGTGTCAAGAAAGACAAATTTACTTTTCCTACTCTCCATGAAAATACTTTTACCACCAAGACCGAAAGTGCTTTTTTCTGTCTGCCAGAATGAATGTGTAAGCTGAGTAGAGGTATGCGTTCATCAGTGTACTTCAGGGTATCTTATTTCTTAACTAGAGCAAAGAATCACTTTGACCTCTCAATGGCATCTCTTGACCACCAAGACAATGATGATGCAAGTTTTTTCCAGTTTTGCTAATTACCATTTAAAAAAAGATAATTCCTTATTTCTTGAAAAAAATAAAATCTCAGATTTGTGCTCTTTCTTCCAGTGAGTGGTGAATGTTTAAGCATTTTTCAAAAGCTAGACCTTAAAGAATTTCTATAATATTGATTAAATTACTTTTAACCTTATTTTGTAGTCATGTCATATGCCATCTCTGTGATCTTCATTGTAGCTTATGCCAATATATAGACAGGCATTGAAATGAAGTTAAAAAATGGACGGCATCAAGGATAAAATTATGTATCATTGTAAAATGTTTCTAAAACATTTTCTTTTTCAAAGACAGTATCATCTGATAATTACAAATAGTTCAGTCTTTGCAAAGGAACAGTATTTCCCAAAGAAGAGTATGACAGGTATGGATATAGGATCAATACAGGCCCAATTTATTTGAAACTTGCCTAAGTTTAAAAATTTGATGCAAAAATTTTCATGCTAATGTCTGCCTCAGCTAGTTTGTTATCGTCATTGGAGCAAAAATGGCCCAGTCATTTAATAAAAAGAAACTAAAAAGATGGGGGGGAAAGGGAAACAATTGCTGTTTTTAATTTAAATACTTTGTGACTCTTGTACTTTGACATGGGACTAGCTGCTACATCAGAAGTATGACTAGGTTTACCAGGTGCAGAAGGCTCTACCCAAAGCTTCTACACTTGGTTCTTCCTTCCCAGTTCCCTTCCTTCAAGATTTATTATCTTTTGAAAAACTGGGGTCTGTGTGCTCAGTGTACATATAGTCAACAGGGATTTCCTGGAACTTAATTTCTAATTCTCTATCATAATCACTAAGCATGCTCTATACTTTCATAGTCTGTAATTGTAAGAGACGGCAGCTGAATATATTTTGTCTCCTTTGCATCTCCTATATCTAACAAGAGCTTATGTATCCACCCCAGACATGCAATTGTCTCAGTTTGTACCTGGGCCATTCCTACTGAACTAGTTCTGACTCAGAATAAATTTCCTTCTTAGAGCAGTTCTGAGTCAGAATAGCAATGAGGCATCAGCTCTGTGATTTGCAATGCAATTCTTTTCAGCTGGGCCGCTGCGAGCCCTGGTCTGGCTGCTGATGCTTGGATCGTCTTGAGGTTGAAAGCAACATGTCTGCTGAGTCTTAAAGGATTGAGAGAGAAACTGAATGGAAACTGGAGGATAAAGTAGAAACTAATTGTGAAAAAAGACTGTTTGGAAGGTACATTTAAGCTGAGAAGCTGAAACTGAGAGATGAGAAGTGTAAGAGTTTTATTTGTCTGTGTGTCCACTGTCTTCATCAAATCTCCTTTCTGCTTTGCATATACAATTCCACTTTCCTATGTAGCCACTCTAGTTCTTACTCCAAATACTTCTCCCAATTTCCAGTCTCATTCATAGCCATGTCCATTCTCACCTTTTGCTAACATCTTAGCAAATTTTCCTCCCTACTCTCCCTGTGGCAGAGGCTTTCTGATATAGTACAGGTATTAAAATACTAGTGTTTATCTCATTTCTCCTTGTGGCTTTTTTTTTCCCAGTTTTTACCCAGCTGCTCTTAGGCTTCTCCTTATTCTTTGCCTCTTTGTCAGAATGCTCTTTCCAAACTCCTTTTCATGTATATCCCCTACTTTTTCCATGACCAGGGATTCTTGAACTCTGCTCCCTGGCAGTTAAGTGAATTCCAGTGCTTACTCCCTGACTGCAATCTGTGCAATTGAGATTAAATATGTAGATATTAAATACAGGTCTCAGTTACAACTGTATTTCAGCTTTGTTGCCCTGTCATTTGACGTGTAACCTTCTGCCTTCTGTGTTACTCATTTTTGCTCTGAAGTCTGAATTACTGCATTTTCACGATGCTCAGTGTCTGAGTCTTCATAATCTTAATTATTTTATTTCTATAATCTTCTAGAGAAATGAGGAAGGAAAGAAAGTGGTTTTATCTATATAAAATAATCCAGGATATACAAATTGAAAAAAAAATAAACCTTATAACCTAATTTTTCAGAGTACTTAATGTTATATGCGGTGAATTAACTTCTGTATGTTGAAAGCAGAACTCCTCTGGATTACATTTCCAACTATGTTATCAGCATTTTTGCAAAAGATATTTAAGGAATAAGTTGGAATGGGATATGTGTGGGCACAATTAATGATGTCTCAGAAAGGCTACGTTTAAATGCCTTATCGATGTTATTAAGGCATGCAGCAAGGGAACACAATCCAAGTTTTCCAGGGAAGCTATCACTTGTTTTGATCATGATACCTTCTTTTCAATTGTGCAGTTGTTTATTACACAATTTCCAGGTGCTGAAGCAAATGAAATAAAAATTCTACTTACAATCATGGTTTTATATCAGAGCAGATTCCTCCTGAGCATCAGTTGAACCTAGAGTTTCCTGGGAAAGAATAGTGCATGTTCATGAAGTTCCATAGTGTTGTTAGTCAAAGGTACTGGGAGGCAGAATTACTTCTGGATTGGTGGCAGTAAGTCTATTTTGAATATATGATGTGTAATCCCAATAGCGTTGTATTAATTTATCAAGGTAACTGTGATAGCTGAAGTTGAAATGTTCATCTGTGATAAATATCTACTTCTGTGTTCTTAACATAAACTTTGGAAAAGTATTAAATGGTAAGAGGACTTTAAAAATTTTTTAAAAAATAGGACTTTAAAAATTTTTTAAAAAGGATTTTTAAATTAAAAAAATTTAAAAAAAATTTAAAAATTTTTAAAAAAAGGACTTTAAAAAATATTTAAAAAATAAGTATAGTGTTACACAGTGCAAATGGATGTAGTTTGGATGTGATTTTTTAAAAAAATCAGGTGCTATAGTTGCTGATAAGCAGGGTTTAGACAATAAATATTAATTATCAGAGTTTCTTTGACTAACTAGGGCACCAACAGAATGCTTTGACATAAAAGGTGTATTTACTGGCTACCAAACTCTTATAAATGAAAATGTGTTTGACATTTGAGACTCTGTAAACCTGAGCTACTTCTTTCAATATATAACGTAGGATTTAATAATCAAAATAAAAGTCTCTAGTGCTATTTGAAATGCCCTACCACATTTAAGCTAGCCTCCAGCTGTCACTCCAGAAGGACTCATTTCCTCTAGTCTCATGTCTGCTAGCCCCAGGTCTCAGATACCCTAGGTGTCTGAAATATCTATGTTTGAGCCACTGAGTTGAAGTTCTCTATTTCAGACATACATTTTTGATCCAAGTTGTACAGATCTTGGTCTGGGAATCAGAGCTTAGAGATCTCCTGAATTAGGGAGGTATTTTTCTTAGAGATTTTTTATTTTCATAGCCCTTGGTAGAATTTTGTTTCCCCGTGAATAATTTGACCATGTTTGAGTGAAATTTAGCATCCTTGGTGCTATGTGTTTGAAGGATTATCTTCTGTTTGTTTTGAATCTTCTGTTAGCTGTTTTCCCTTATTTTTTTTCCTACTGCTTCTATGGGGAGGGACAGTAAAAAATGCTTTTCTTTCACGTACTAAATGCCAGTTTTAATGTAAGCTCTTTAGTATGTCCCTATTTCTTTTCTAGGCTAAAGAATTCTGGTCATTCTTTATACAGAAATTGTGTCAACTTTGATCCATTTTTTTCCTTTTCTGCACCTTATCCAATTATATTTCATTATTTTTGTGGTAAGAAGGACCTCCAGATTTATACACCCTATTTAGATTGCGCTGTGCTTTTTATGTTTTCTGTGGCAATAATAGTAATAATAATAATTCTTCTCTTTGCTTTTTTTTTTTTAATAAACTACTATTAAGCATATTCCTGATATTTCAAGAAAGTGATCTAACTCCAAAGGTCTTGCTATTTAAGAGAATATACTTCAGAGTCCATCACTGTGTATATAAATGAGAATTATTTTTCATTTGTTCTGTGAATTTATATCTGTCTATATTGAATTTTTGTCTGCTTCTTAACTGCCATAGTCAGACAGTATAGTGATATTTGAAACAACCATGACTTTATCATCAAAGTGAGTAAACTCTATAATCTTCTATAATCTTTCACATAATTTATGAATATGTTGAGCAGCCCAGGTTGCAATACAGGTTCCAGGAAGATGCTAAAATTTTTATAGTGAAAACTGACAAAGTATTCCTACACAGCTCTCTAACGGACCCAGAGCTGGCCAAAGCTCAGCTATCCAGACAAGTGCTGTGGTTTGACACTGGCCAAAAGCGAGGCACCCATGAAAGCTCCTCTCTCACCCTCCCCTGCTACAACTGGGCAGAGGAGAGAAAATTTAATGACAGGTTCGTGAGGACCAGGAGAAAACACTTCCAAGGCAAAACAGGCTCAGCTTAGAGATACTTAGTAAAATTATTACTAACAAAATCAGAGGAGGATGATGAGAATTAAAAGAAGCCCTTGAAAATGCCTTTTCCCCCCCAGCACCTCCCTCCTTCCCACTGATAGTGCAGGAAGACAAGGAGTGGGGGTTTTGGTCAGTTTATCACCTGTGGTTTCTTGTGCTGCTCAGGGAGACAAGTCCATCCCCTGCTGCACCATGGGGTCCCTCCCACAGGAGACAGCTCTTTGTGAACTTCTCCAGCATGGTGCCAATCTCCCAAGCAACAGCCCTCCCAAAACTGCTGCAACAGAAGTACATCCCATGAACAGCAGTACCTCTCAAACTCCTGTGGTGTGGGTCACTCTTCCATGGGGTGCAGTCTTTCAAGCACAGGTTGCTCCAGCCTGGGAGCAGGGCCTGCCTCTCTCTTGGTCTCTCACTGGATCACAGCCTCATCCAGTCATCCACTCACTCCGGCATGGGCACCTCTCCCACGGGTGGGTGGATCTCTGCATCCCCCACGGATCCCCCACCATGGGCTGCAGGTGGATCTCTGCATCCCCCATGGCTGCAGGGACACAGCTGCTCCACCCTGGTCTCACCATGGCCTGCAGAGGAATCTCTGCCCCAGCACCTGGAGCACCTCCTGCGCTTCCTCCTCCACTGACTGTGGTGCCTGCATGTTGTTCTCCTCTCACAAATTCTCATTGCTACTCAGGCTGGACTTAAAACTGGGGTCCAAACTTTGTTTTGATTTTTTCTTAATGTGTTATCACAGAGGCATGGCCACCATCCCCAACTGGCCCAGCCTTGGCCAGCAGCACATCCATCTTCAAAGCCGTCAGGCATTGGCTCTGCCAGACTTGGTGGAAGCTTCCAGCAGCTTCTCACAGAAGCCACCTTTGTGCCGCCCCCCCCACTGCCAAGAACCAGGCCGTGCAAAAAACTAGCACGATTTGTGTTTGGCAACTCCCCAAACACAGGAGCATATTTAAGAAAGGGCAGAAAATATCAAACAGAAAGAGGAGGAGGAAGAAAAACCAGTGAAACAGTGAGAGAAACAGTAAAGGCTACATCAAAAAAGAGGAGGAAGAGATGTTCCAGGTGCTGGAGCATATATACATATATATATATATATATAATTATATAAATATTTTGTCTAACTAAATCTAACTAAACAAACATAGTTTGATCACTATGGATGATCAAACACAACAGTATTGCAAACATGGCTGCAGGTGATCCATCAAGAATTTTTTCCTGGTTGTCATGTAGTAGAATCCTTTTTAGTTTAAATATTTTTGGTAATGCAGCAAATGATACTGTAAGCATTAGATAAGTGCCCAGATCTCCTTTTTTTGTTGTTGCTCTTTTCCCTCCCACCCACTTTAACATATAAGAGTCTGTGAAAATTAAAAATATTTTAGACTGTAAATATTTTATTATTAATCTAACAGAGGTATAATTGCTAAATTTCTCACAGTAACTTTGATATATATATGCACCAATCAGAAACCACAGAGGGAACATGGTAAAAAAAATCACTCAGAAAGACTCTCCTCATTACATTATAATGTCTTTAAAGTATGTCACATGTTAGATCTAAATGTCTTGACAGGTAGCCATTTTAAGGATTTTTATGAATATAATCAATGTAATTCTCAATAGTTATATTTCTAATAACCAATTTGCTGACTTCGAGTTCTTGTCAGGATAATTTATATATATATACACCATATGTTCTGTGAAATTTTTCTTTGCCCAGGTGAGCATTTAATCTTCCTTTCTCCCTAAAGGAATTATCCACATCCCTGAAATCAGAGGATTCTCCACTTATTTTTCCTGTCTGTCAGACCTTCCAGCCATAAGACCTCAAGTCATAATGATCATCTTTTCAGCAGAGGGCAGCATATGGCATTCTCAGAGTCCATCAATTCCACTGTTTAATTGGCTGCAGAAATCACTGTTGAGCTAAAGCTGATTCTGAAGCCCTTACAACTCTTCTTGACTCTTAGGCAAGATTCAGATTTTGGTATTCTTTGTGATTGTATAGAATATTTCTCAGGGGAATGATCTGTAGTAATGAATCCATTGAAGAACATGAAAGTTGTTTTTCCTTTTTTTATTGTTACAAGAAAGGAATATTCATCTGGTTGAAATTTTCTTAGTGATGATAGTAAAGATTACATTCTTCCAATAAATTGAATAGATGCTAAATATTGCATATCAGATAATTTTCATCACTGGTAATCTTAAACCTTTGTCTTTATAATAATGGTAAATCTGTTATGGGGAGAAAGGCTTGGCAAACCATTGATATTGGGGATCAGACTGCCTAACACTCTGAGGTACTAGTTCTGTTATACAATAATTTCAAAAAAAGAAACATTTTATTTCTTTAACAAAACTTTTCCCCCATCATTCTGTCTAGAAAGAAGAATGAGTTTTCATCATGTTTTGTTGTTCAAAATTTGATTTTTTAAATTATATCTCATTTTATTATTTCCTTTTTTTTAACCTAACAACAAATGCTTTCTGATTTACATATGTTCAAAAGTTCTCAAAATGGCAGTTCATTCTTTTTGCATGCTGCAAAGGCCTCTTGATAAATTATGAAGTTTAACACAGTTTTTACAATATCACACAGTCTCTGTTTGTAAAGAACTTTTTATGGTAATGCTGTTCAACCCATCTGTGATGAGCAGGCACATCTTCAAATGGATTAAATTGCTCAAAGCCATGACCAACCTGGCCTTCAGTGTTTCTGTGGATGGGGCATATACACAAAACTGTGTGGAACGACTGATTCTTGCAACTTTGATGGTTGAATAAAATAAGAGAAATAAATGTTTTAAGAATTGCTCCACATTTTTTGTTCAGTGACTCTGGGAGAATATATTGTTGTATGAGTCATCCTGAATTTCTGTTTTGCTGTTGCTTTAAGTATCTGTTGTTTTTCACAGAAGGGCAGAAAATTTGTAGGTGGACTATCTTTTGATAAAATTTAATGCCAGCAAGTGTCTTGGCAGTGACAATGAATGCCTAAAACTTAAATGTAGAAATTTTTTGTTGCTCCATGTACCATAATACCATAAGCATTAAGATTAAAGAGGTATTTCTGAATCACTTTAAGGGGGAAAAAAACCAAACCTAGTAATTTGCAGCTTTTATCTAGTTAATAGGTAGTGCTGGGTTGATTGAGTCTTACTATAAAGGACACTGAAAACCTGTTGACTTTGCAGAAAGGAAAACATATTCTACACATAGGTTGACATTTAAGCATAGTTGACATTAAAGACAATACCTTGAAAGAGGCTTGGATTACACTCTTTGGATCACACTCTTTGGAGGGTCAGGTAGAGGTTTGTTGGTCTAGCAGCAAAAGGGTTTTATTCAAAGTGCTTAAGTTGTTCATCTTTGGCTGGGTGTTAAGACTGCTGGGCTTCATGAAAATATATTTTTTTGGTGTGATGGTTAACTGTCTTGGGAAGTTTTATTCTAGGCCCTTAGAAACTTTTGAAGCATTTGACTCAGTCACTTAAGCATTTTCCCACTGTTTATATAATGCACAGTTCCACTGTGCATCCTTTTTATTCTGTTTTATTTTTCATATTTATTTAAAAACTGTCAAATGTATTTTCTATATATTAAATGTGTAACAATAATTTGTCTGGCCCCACCTCTTTCAATTTTGTTTTTTCTCATTTCTTGAAGTAGCATAGTAGAGGATCTATCTTTCTTCTCTTTGATATCCTCAGATAACTGTATCCTTTCCATAGGAATTTTTCCAACCTTATTACTGACTAGCAAAGAAGCATACAGAAGTGAGTGTGACAGCCTATGTAATTTAGAACACTTAATTTATGTATTATATCATTCACTGAGTGATAGCATAATTTGGCCAATTTTAAGTCTGGCATAACCACCAAGTAATTGGTTAAACCTCTACAGTGTAGCATGTCTGACCATACAATTTTGCAGGTAAAATTTACTCTCTAAAAAACCCTAAAAGATCCCTCGAAGAACTTCAACTTGGAATGCTTCCTGAGTACAAACACTGTTTGTGGTACTTCAGTAAAGAAATCTTGGAGGCTCCAACTATTGTTTCAAAATGTTTGATATTGTTATGGCTCTGTATACACTGGGAAATGTACTTCTAAACAAAGAGTTTTGAGCCATTCCTCATTTTTCCTGACCCTGAGGTTAATATGTATTCTGAAAGTCCTTTAAAACAAGCTGAGGAGGTTATTGAACTTATGCTAGGGGAAATATTGTATCAAGTCTTTTTCTGAGTTTTCTTTCTATTTTGTCAGAGAAGAAGACAAGTTCTCAATACTGGGTATAAGCTTTCCATTTTCTGTACTGGTTATATCACCATCATAGTTAAATAGTTTTCTGCTATCATTTAAGACTTGCTTAAGGCTATTTCACACTACTTTAACTGTTGAAAATTACTTAAGCAGGGGTTTTGCATCACTTTTGTTTCTGAGAGTGCCCACTCTTGGCAATTAAATAGAACCTTGAAGTAGGATAGCTATACAAACCTTATAGGATTTTGAATTCCAGCTTGCATAGCTATGTCACATTTGCTTTAATTCAGAAAAGCCACTTCATCTTCAACCTCTCAGCCCTGCTGCTCAAGGGAAACATACAAAATACCTTCAAAAGATAATTCTGGAACTAAAATTCATAACTCTGCTGGGCACTAAAAACCATGGACTCAACAGAGACATTGGTTTTATGGCACATTATATTTTTTGCCACCCTAGGATAACCTTTCCATGCTGCACAGACAATAAATTACTTGTGACTCTTTTCCTCTCCATCTCTCTGTCCCATAGGAGCAAACAAACGTATTGTCTTTCCCTTTGTAATATTTCTCTGCCTCATATTTATGAGCTATATTATCTTTTAGTAAATTCAATTGGTTTGATTCAATTAAAAACCAGAGCACTTGTTCTTGACTTTTATTTAAATTGAAAAATTGGTATTTCTACTTTAGGTTGGAGGAAAATTTTGAATACCTGAAAGCTCATAATACCTGAAAGCTCATAACACTTATCACAAACTACATATTTGTACTATTAGAACACATGGCTAGAGTAGTACCACTTAATGCACATTAGTGATGATTACATACAATTAATTTCTCCTACTTGTTTCCAGGAGTTCTGTTGTATTTCAGTCTTGTAATAAGCAATTTCACCTGTCCAAACTCCAAGGTAGCTATGATTTTGTATTTTTAATATTTTCCATTTATTATTCTTGTGTTATTGTGCACTTGGTTTATAAAACATTTTGAGACTGTGTTGGCTGAGGATTGAAATGTGTTTGTCCTGTTTCATATTTTCCAACAAAAATGGAAGCAACTAAAGGAACAAAATGCACTCGATCACCAATGTCCCTGTTTCCAAGATTAAACACTCTGGAGAATTTATTAATTTCTTGGTGCCCAGGGACATGCTCTGAAAAGGTAGTAAACTTCAAGCTGTATCATCAGTAATTCAACTCTATTCTCCTTCTAATACAGTCAATAGTGCTTGATAAAGCTGGAAAATGTGGAAATGCTGGCAGTTTTTAAGATAATACTTTAAATAGTGATTGCCAGTACCAATAAATTTTAAAATAAAAACAAATAGCTCAAAAAATGCAATAAAATGATGTGTGCAGTATTACATACTCTTCACATCAGAGATTTCTCAGTGGAAAAAAAAACCAAAATAAATAGCATATGCTGTCTCTGCAGGTCTCAGACATCACAGGAGATTCTTCTGAATACACCCTCATGGTTTAGTACTTATTCTTAGATGGGAGAAACAATGTCATAAATTCGAATCTTGCGCCTGTCTCTGGTTTTATAAAACTTCAGTAAAACAAATGAAAGAACAAAAAGAAGGGACAGTATTTGGGCTCATGGCATTATGACATACCGCCTGAGTAGACAACACAAATAGCCTGCAGCATAGATCAACTTTATCTGTGGTCTTGTCATGTTTCATAAACTGGAGCAAAACTGGGCTTGGTCAGCATAAGATACAAAGCCTGTAAGAAAGCTGCTCATAATTCACAAAGTGGTACATGTGGTTCAGCTGTTTTGCAGTGTTTTTTCAAGATGTATAGAAGGTCTTATTGCAATTAAAGGGGATATTTTCTTTTTCTCAGTGGAGTATGATAGGAGAAGAAACTCAAATCTTTTAATTAACACCCTCCCCTTACTGTTTTTTCTCTCGTTTCCCCCCCCTTTTTTTTTGTTCATTTTATCAACATTTTTTCAAATACCTCTAGTGGTATTCACTGGTTTTTGCTATTAAATATGATTGAACTATATTTAGCTTCCATCACCTTAAGAAATTTAGATTTACATCTGGTTATTTTCCTTTATGTGACTAAACACCTGTACTGTCTTTTTGTTTGTGTGCATGGGCCTAACTAGCAAAATTACAATTCGGGGGCATAAGAATGTATTTTGCAATAACATTAGGAAGCTACTAAATGGTTGTAGGGTTTACTATGTCATATTTAAAATTTAAACTTAAATTTCTATTACAACAAATCCAGAACACTCTCAAGACTAGTAATTTTTCAACATGATGGTCATTTGCTACCGACCCTGTAGAACAGATTCAGTGTTATTTCAAAATGTTCTTTGTTGTGACATGCACTTAATAATTGAAACACTACTGCCATAGCTTTGGTCCTAGCTGGTCTACTGAGTAAAGACCTGTTACAAATGCAATCTCAGTCCTCCTACTACCCATTTATTTAATACAGAAAATGTGTATAATTTTTATTATATTACAGTATCTCATATTCTTAACCTAGACCCAAAATAACAGTGGAGTTGGATTTTTTAATTATTTTAATTTTTTATAATTAGGTTCTGTTAATGGAACACAAATTATGTCTTGAAATTATATTTTCTGTTTAATTTATATTTTTATTTGCTCTGAAATAGATAATGATATTAAATATAAATATGTTCTGTTCTTGCATATGTGCAGTTAGAAAATTCTAAGGTTTTAATTCATTTTGTGAAATTTCAGTTGCATAATACTGCTGTGTTTGTTGCAACAAAAGAAAGAGTTTAAATCCATCCTTGCCCTCCCTCCAGTTGAATTTAATAAAATTATGAATCTTCCTTCTTGATAGGTTAGTGAAACAAAATTGTGTTCCAGTATATAAAAGTCAAGTTTAATCTTTGCTGGGGAAGCCACAGCATTTTCTTAAAAAACCCATTCCTGTAGGAACAGAGGATTAAGGCAGGTTGAAGCACTGACCTGTACAGGATCTCTCACCCTGTACAACATTAATAATGGATGTCATTATTTACTAGCCCTCAAGAGCCCACTTTAGAATGCATCATATTTACTGTGAAACTTGAATAAAGACAGATGCTGAAGAAACTGTGTTGTATACAATCAGCTGTGAGTGAGTTTATTACTATAAAACCTGAAAGAATCCTGACTACTTCTAGGATTTCTACTGTCCTTCTTCCTAACCTTTAAAAATACGTCTTACCTCTATTTAGGGTTAAGACAAGTAGTCTCAATTTGGCATTTTGTAATGCTGGATTCAACATTTATTTTTTAATGTGATGTGTTCTATGTATGATTAATTAATACTGGGAGTTCTCTTAACAGGGTGATTTGAGTGGAAACGCCATCCTTTGGCACTTGCTGATTTCCTCATGGTTGGCATTTGTTACTTGCAAAGAAGACAATGTTGCTTTTGAAGAAACAAACTCATGCTCTTCCAAGAACAAAGCCTTAACTATCCCCGTAGCCCAGCAGGTGAATTAAGACACATGGTTCCATTGTGTTTTCCAGTTTTAGTGAAATGATGAGATTGGGAACTAAGGATTTGGTTCCAGGCTGTAGAGAACAGTTAGTCTGGTTATGGAATCAGGTTATGGAATCTCCTGGTTGGTTCTTTACAGCCTGGTTGAGTTTTACTTATCATTTGTTCTTTCTCTTCCTTTCTTCTTTCCACAGGTCTCTTTACCTCAATAATCTTGATTACATATATCCTGCATTTGTTCAGCTTTTCCCTTCTGTGATCTATCCCTTCCCAAGTCATCTAATGCTGGACTTTTCCAGACTCACTATCATTCTTGACATTCTTTTTTCCTTCTGTTTGATCAATTGTGCTTTGAATCACTTGAACCAGCTGACTTTTTCTCAGCTGAGGTCCCACTCGGTCCATCTATGCAAATAATTGTTTTATTTCAGTCTCTCACTCAGTTCATGGCATGGTAGTTCTTCTGTACCCTCTTTTGCTTTCATGCAGTAGTCCCACTGCTCTGGTGCTTAGTTCTCAGTCCCAGCCATCCTAATCAGTCAATCCAAGGCCTCTCATATAAATCAGGAGTTTTACTTATGCCCTTTCTGGTCTTTCTTTCATTGTTTTGACACACAGATCTTTCTCTCTCCAACTTACCCTTTGTTAGTTCTGCCTTTGGGGAGTATAGGCAAGACAATCTCTTTGTTCTCCAAAAATATGGGTTGGAATATAGCAAAAAAGTGCATTTTTTGAGAAATGTAGAAAAAGCCTTGGGATGGTGATTATTTTGTGCAAGTGGAATTGTTCCTGATTTTGGTTTTCAACTGTTAGATGTCTCTCCTGCCCTTGTTGCAATTACAGTATTTGAAAACTTATTGTCTTGTGTTCAAGTTTGGGTAAATTTTCATATCATGCTGACATAGTTCTGAGATTAGTTCAATTGGTTAGTGCATGGTGCTAATAGTGCTAAGTTTGTGGGTTCAGTCCCTATAATGGGCCATTCATTTAGGAGTAGGATTGATCTTTGTAGGTCCTGTCCTACTCAGAATATGGAGGGCTCTGTGATTATGGTTGAGACCCAAAAATTTCTGCAAAGACTGAATTCTTTTAAAGGTAAAATAATGTAGTCTCCCCACTCACTTTCTTTTTGGGAGCAAATAATTGGTGTAGATCAAACTTGTTATAGTTTGCTTCAGTCACATTTGAAGTTGTGATATTATTACTTGTACTTGTGAAATATCCTTTGAATTGCTGGGTTTGCCTTTGAAGTTGTTTGAGTGGGTTTACTAACTCTACTTTCTAGGATGGATTTATAATTTTTTGGAAAGCAAGAATCTTCTGCAATAGTATTTTAATGGAAATTTTCACCTTGAAAAAATGAGTAAGTTCTGCAGATCTCTAATTTAGTAGAAGCAAAATAGTTTGATTTGAAAAACAGCAAAGAGGATGTTGAGGAATATAGTATCAGAGGATAGAAATATCTCAAAAATACTTTTACCAATACCTCAGTGATGTCAGTCCTTTCCTGAAGAATACAAGGTTCTACCATTACATCTCTATATTTTCCTTTTTCTTAAAGAAAGCTCTGCTGGTGATCCAGCCTAACCTGGCTGTGGAGATCAAAATGGCTTTAGACTGCATTATAATGGGTAGGAAAAGACTTTGGTTGAAATTCAGTCTGAATCATGTTTAGAGTAGGTTGAGCAGTAATGTATTTTTTGTTTTGTTTTGTTCTGATTCAATCAGCATTTAAGTAAATAGCCCATAAAAAGTAGACTGGCATTAGCAGAAGAAATAGCAAACCAAAACTCCTTTAGCCTCATGCATTGTCCTGGATAACACTTGATGAAATTTTCATCTTCTTAAAGGTGGGTGCTGAAACTTAATCTTTCAGGATCTTCATGGCTTCCTTTCCATTGAATATTGGAGTTCATTTCATAGAGCTGTAATCTGATTGCTTAGCTAGACAACAGAAATAAATTGCAGTTCCCACTGTCTCAATCCTTAGCCCCAAAAAACACCATGTGGAAAATTGCAATTGCCCATACTGCATAATTAAGATTTGAGGAGGGAATTTAGAAATTCAGATTGCTTATGTCTACCTATAAAAATGCCTTGTAAGGCTTTTTCTGTGCTTTTGATAGTAATCAGCATCCAGAAACACTCTAGTATAGTTAGAAGGGATTCTATATGATAGGCTTTACTAGAACTTATCAGAAGTATCTATCTGGTAGGATCTCATTCAAGATCTGTTTTTTAGATCTAACTGTGCAGATACCTTAAGTATATTTTTCAGCATAGCAGTGTTTATTAAAGATCATAGGTTTGTATTATTATGGACTGCAAGATATGAGATTAACTGTTTTTATCTGTTGCACCTAAATTTGCACCTAATGTTAAAAAGAGTTACTATTTAGTGTGGAATAGATTTCAGTCACTGGCTGTTTTGTCCTAATTCTTGGACTTTCAAGATGGATGTAACTGAAAGAGGTGGCTGAAGAAAGACAGAAGTATATATATTTAAATTTAATTTTTATCTAACTGCTGTTTCAAAAGACTGAATTATAAGTGCCGCAAACACTACACGAATATAAATGAACATGGCCACCCATAACATGCAAAATTATATTGCCCCATACATTTCAAAATTAATTTTTAAAATTAATTTCAAAATTAATTTTTCTGATGTTGTACAGCTCTTAACAAAGAGCTAAACAAAGGGGAATTTGTACCTAAACAAAGGGCAATGTAGGTGAAAAAGTAAATTGGATCTCAATCACTGTTTATGCCTAATATCACATCTACTTAAAAGATATCCTTCTTGTTGTTTCATCACAATGTAATACAAGCATATTGCTCAGGATGATTTTGTTTTTTGCTACTGCCATATTTTTAAAACCAGGATCTAGTGCCTAAGATTTAGCATGTACAGAATAAACTTTCAGCCAGATATTAGTATTGGCTAATTAAGATACCTGTAGTACTTCTCATATGCATAATCTTGACTTAGTCATATTTTTTGTAATTCATTTTTCTAGGCAATTTATGATAATAAGACTCCATTTTAAACTTATATTTCAAATAATATATTACAAAAGGACCTAGACCAGATATTCCAGTATTTAGATTAGTCATTGTTATTGCAACTATGCATTCAAGTGGTCATCTTCCATTTTGATATTGAACATTGAAATTTTTCAGAGAATGGCATTTGACCTTCATATCTAGTGAGCAGCTGGAGATTGGCAAACCACTGGATAAAACTAGTTAAACTTGTATAACAAAACAAGAGTGGAAAAAGAAAATAGTCATGTAAGTAAAGCTGCAAAGTAGTTTATGTTTTAATTTTTGAATTTGTATGAATAAAATCATAAGGCCCAATATTACTTTGCTTTTAGATATTGTCAAACAGTATAAGCCTCTTAGATTCCCAAAATGATGTTTTGTTCTGCTTTTATCTTTTAGTTTAATATTGAAACTAAATTTTTTAAAAATCTAGGACTTAATTTTTTTTTTATCCAAAGACGAGGAATATAAAATACAGCCACCTCTGGTTAAATCCTCACTGTCAACAACAACAACAACAAAAGAAGATGCTTACACTTTTATCCCGTGTGGCTTTCTTTTTAATATTTCAGAGCAATGAACATATGGCTGTTACTATCAGCACTGGTGTATTTGCGGCGATGCCTATCAACATCCACCAGAGAGCAGGGCAGCTCCAAAACCCACATCTTTTATGCTGTGGAAATTGATGGAGACAGCAACACAGCCAGCTTCTTGGCCAAACAACATGGAATGCAGTTCATTTCAAAGGTCAGCGCATATTTAAACTTGCTTCATTACTCCCACCTTTATGCTTGAGATTTTCATTTTTTTAAAATCAGTTTACCTAGAGGTTCCTTTAGAGACAGAAAAATGAAAGTGCTGAATCCTATTTTCATTTGGGGATATCAAGCTTTTTATCAAATTATAGAGGTGGCGTTTCAGAATATTTCATATCTGATCAGAAGGAAAATCCAAAAATAATTTTCTCTTTATTCAGGAGTCTTTCAGCCACTGGGACTGTTTTATTTATTACTTAATATTGTGCTCCAGTCAATCATTTTGAATTCAGACAGGAAAATGGAATTTTTATTTTTAAAAGAAAAAAATCCAGAGGAAAAATGCTATTGGAATAAAGGAGATTTTATTATTTAAAAAAAAGATAAAAATATGTCTTTTCTTCCTCTGCTGTTTTATTTTCTTTTAATCGTAGTGCATTGATATGAAGACATATATTAAACAAAGGATCTTACAAAAAAATCACATATTTGTTAATTACAGGCATTTTTTACAGAGCATTTCTACAGCATTTATCACTGATCTTGAGAAATTATGGCCTTGTAACACAATAAAGGAAAAATGTTTTTCTTCCTTTGCAACAGTATCTCAATGCACATATTTTCTGTATATATACTGTGTATGTGTGTATAAACATGAAGTGTGTATTTATATTACATCTAGCTTTATTTTAACTTTCTCTTGAAAGGTTGTTCCTGAGCTGTGTGTTAGTACCCTGGGACACAGCCCAAATAGAAGGAACACATCAATATCATTCATTTACAGTTACTGGTCTGCAAAACTGCACATGTATACCAGTGACACAGTATTAAATTTTCCTGTTGCTTCTAATCTAGAAGCATATTGCATCAGTTGAAGTAGATCACAAATAAATTATTAAAACTTTTAATATGTTAATCTGTTGCAGCCTCCATTCATTGACCTGAAAGTTCTTTGCCAATTTTAATGAATTAAGCCTTGAAGTGCTCCTTTTGCTTTTATCTCTACTTCTCAGATGTGAAAAGCAGAGGTAGAGTTAGTAAAACAATTTGTTCAAGATCCACACAGGAAGTCTGAGGCCCAGTGAGAAATGCAAAAAAACATTTCTAAATTTTCATTTCTGTGCTGTAGCTGTAAGAAATTATCCTAAGAGAGAAAATGTAATGAGCTTATGAAGAGGAGGCAGTACATTACATGGGCTTCAACAGCCACTATGGTCTATCCTAGGCATGGAAATCACTGAAGGGCCCCCAGGAAAAATTGCACCCACTTTTCTGTTAGAATGACAATGCCACAACCTTCCCAGTGTGTTCCCCTTAGTGTATAACTATTAAAATTGCCACGGGCTGTTGTATTGAGGATGCTAATAGAAAAAGCCCAGCAAACAACACTGAGGTGTTAGACAGTATTTCTTTAAATGGTGTCTTCAATGATAGGGTTGCAAAAAAAGGGTGTCTTCAGGGTTTGAGTAGCACAGAGGTACTTTGTACAAGGGGAACAGGTAACAGTTTCAGTTGCTATATAATCAGGGCACTATTTATAGCTAGGTTGATGGGAAGATATTTGGTAGTATAGCAGAGGAAGTCACACTGTATTCTTTGTTCTGTAATATTTATCTAGGAAAACACCTTTTTTATTACTGCGACTGTGAGTAAGAAAAAGCAAAAGATGGAGAGAGAAATGTGGGAGACCTAGGAAGAATTTTCCTCCTGTGTATTTCCATTTAACAACCTGTTCTATAAGCAGATACCTTTCTAAGCATTCTTATTTCATATGTGGAAAAAAAAAATCTTCTGTGGTACTTAAAGCTTATGGTCTTTAAGCCATGAGGAGCACTGGTAAAGTATTAAAGTTTCAAATATGATTAACCTTAATGTGCTATGTGGTAAGACAAGATGGTACTAAAATATTATTTGAAAAATAAACCTGTAAAACATGATAAAACTTGCTGTGACTAAAATTCCTAGGTAGTCAGGAGTATTAATATTACAGTTAGGAGTTTAGCTCCTATTTTATGTTCCCATATGACACAGCATTTGAAGCACATACTTGAGTTTAATCCTTTTTCAGAAAAAAAAAATCCTAATTATGTACCTAAGTAAAATAGGATCTAAACATATCCTTAAGTGCTTTACTGGATAAGTCTGGGCTACTGAATAGGGCTCTTGGTGAAGAAACAGTTTTGTATAAGAAAAGTGACATCAAAGACTGAAAATGCTATCTTTTAAATATGCTACTGTCACCACAGGAAACAGACTCCTGTAGAAATGGTAATTATGTGTAACTGTGACATCCTTGCTTCAGCATGTTAGCTGCAATTTAGAGATGCAGTTTAAAGGCCTAACTTCCCTTTGGCATTAGAGTTCACTTTTACTATGATACAGTGGATAAAGGCAGTGAGTTAAGTGTGTTGCATTGGAATTTTTTTTCTCTCATTAAGTGGTGTTACTTATTAATATGAGGATGCTTGGCAAGAAAGTAGGAAAATTGCAAGTGTGAAAAAGGCTACCAATTAGGTATCACACTGGAATACACTCTTGAATGGCATTTAGTGTATGAAATCCAAAATGGTAAACTTCTGACATGGTTGCAATAGTATTTCATTTCACATTCTGTACCAGCTCTAACTTACAAATGAAAATAGTGTGGTGAAGAGGTTTGTTAAAACTTACTGTTATGATTTCTCTTAAACTCAAAACGACTGATTAAAAGTTTCTGAAAATCAAAACACTTATTAGAAACTGTGAAGATACCCCCAGCATGTAGGAGAGTCTCATCAGTTCAAATATAATCAAAGCCAAGGAATGGTTACTTTGGTTGTAAGTTTTGCATTTCTAGGTGATAGCAATATCCTTAGTAAAGTTTAGAGAAGACAGCAGATATTAAATATAGCTATATATCAGAGGTACACATTAAAATCAAATGTATGTTAGTCTTTTTTCGCACTGTTTAAATTTGAGTGAATCAAATTTCTTTGTAATTATCACTGTTGTAATGTAAACTGTACACAAGTCTAAAAGTCTTTACTTAAAGCCCACTGTTTAAATGCTGAACCAGTTTTCAAGACTTTGGTAAATACATACACACATATGTGTATATATAACACACACACATATAAGTGTAAAGCATACACGAGTGTGTGTTTGGACACACACAAAGTGTATATACTTACCTAAGTGTTTAATTGCAGGTATGTTAGAAATTTAATTTTCAACATAGTTTCCTAGATATATTGGGTATTTCTTTTTCATCAGCAAAACTCTGGAAAGTGTGATATAAAAGATACATGTTCTTCGAGTAATATATCTAAGAATTTGTTCTTGAATCACTGGGAAAACCTGCAGTGAATTTCAAGGTCTTGATATTCCTAAACTTGTACAGAAACTTCAAGCAAGTCTTGGATTTAAAGAAATGAAGATTTGAAATGAATTATTCTGATCATGAGTCAAAAATTGATTGTATGTCTGTATATATATATATATGTATTCAGAAGGTAAAGTCAAGCTGGGCAGCAAACCCCTCTTTTAATAAAAATGGGTTTAATACAGATACTTTCTAGAAATGAAAGCAAGAATGCTGAATGACATTTTGACTGTGAGCAAGGTTAGTTTCGTATTTCCCTATTTTTTCTTTCTTATCTTCTTTTTTTTTAATTGCCCTTTCTCTTTGATTCTTTTTTTTTCTTTTAATTTTCTTTTCCAGTCCAGAGAAGTTTTTAGTGGTTTCATTATAATTTCTGTTTCCCAAAGTGTGTTTTCCTTATTAGGGTTTTCTGGATATTTTGCAAGCTGTAAGCAGAGCAGATATAACATAATGTTTCTCAGTGTATTTATTACTTTTATTTTATGATATATCCCTTCAATATTGTACCTTTAAAAGTCAAAATATACAAAATCTAAGGAAACTATGGAAATGCTTCTTACTGATCTGCATTTGGGTTTAATAGATTCCATTCAAGAATGACTGTTAATTTAAATGACCTATCTCTATGAGCAATTTTTTTTGAATTGGTTATTTTACTTTTAAGTTTTACAGCACACATTTATTGGATTGCATTTTCTCAGAGTAGTTATGGGATGGGCATTTGTCCTTATTACCCCCCTACTCTACTACTTTTATTTATATAGAAAGAATATCTTACATTTAAATTACTACTTGAAATTTTATTTTCTCCATATGTGCTTGATATACCAAGCTTTTTAAATGGGAAAAAATATATTTGTTATGGGTTTTGATTATCAGTATAGTTAATTCCTTTGCCTTGGACTGATGTGCAAGAAAACCTAGAATTTTTTTAGAAGGAGGAGGATTCTGGAATTGTGGGAGATACTTCTGTTACTTTTCTCTCTGCCATCCTGTGAAGCTACTGAAGTTTCCAGAAAGTCTTCTTGATTTCACTTTGGCAAAGTGAGGAACAATCCCTCACTTTGAGACTTCGCACTGAAGTCTAAAATAGTAATGGCTGGGGAAAAGCACAACCTGGTGGTGCTGTTTGTTAACACAGCTGATGAATACACGAGGATTTGAAAAGACCATCAAGATTTTTAAGACATATTACAGAATGAGCTTTGATTGTTTTTCACTTGTTTACATATGTGATCATAGAATATCCCAAGCTGGAAGGGACACACAAGGATCATCTAAGTCCAACTTCTGGCCCTGCATAGGACAATCCCAAGAGTCACACCATGTGCCTGAGATCATTGTCCAAACATCTGATGCTGTGACCCTTTCCCTGAGGATCATTGCAGTGCCTAAGTGCCCTCTGGGTGAAAAAGCTTTTCCTAATATCTAGTCTGAATGTTATAGTTGATGTTTTCTTTAGCATGGCAATTACTAATTCATCCTATTTTTTTTAAAAGAAATTATAATTTCCTCAAATATTCTGCTTCTAGAGTCGTGTTTGCTTTCAAAGAAAGTCACATTAGTCTATCTATAACATAAAATTAATACCCTTTTCAGCCAGTTATTGCATCATTATTATTTGATACAAGTGTAAAGTGGCAGCATCTGCTCTTGTAATCTCAGCTGAAAATCTTCTAGAATATTTTGACCATTGTGAGCTGTAGATTCATGAGTGTACATCTTTCCCATGGTTTTGTCTGTGCTGTGCATCGCTATTCAGTTGTGCATGTGGTAACAGTTAATGTATTCACCCTTCTACCAGGTGAATGTTCCTGTGCTTGAGAAGGGCTTACAAAGAGGCAGAGAATTATGAGCACTCATTAGTTATTACCAATTTATGCTAATATACAAGGAAAGTAATAATTTAATTGTTCTGATTGAAATGATGGGCATGATTCACAGGAGATGTAAATTGGTATAGCCCTATTTTAATCAATGATACTGTATTGATATGTGCCAGCAGAGAATCAGGTCCCCCATCTTTATTTGAATAATTTAATGGTAGGCTGACCAGACCATTAGAGAATACAGTTAATAGAACAATCCTATATTGAAACTGGAATGTAATATTAGATTAATGTTTAAAACTTCTGTTCCTCTCTGTTGTCCTGTTTAGTAGACAGGTCTTAGGTCAAGTTTAAGCTTTGATGTTGCTAGCATAATGGTACATTTAGCAAACAACCTTAGTTGTTAGGGCCACATAGGCTCAGTTGCCTTGGAAGATGCTGAATATCTCCAAGAATGGAGATTCCACAGCCAGTCTGGGTGTGGTGCTTTGTCACTCTCACAGTGAAAAGAGTGTTGGTGATTCAGGATGTGCACATTTCATTTCAGTTCAGGATGCCTGTCCTGCTTCTTGTCCTGTTGTGGGGCCCCACTGAAAAGAGCCTGATCCCCTCTTTTACATTTCCTCACTTCACATATTCCCCCCGAGCCTTCTCCCCTCAGGGCTAAACAGTCTAAGCTCTTCCAGCTTTTCCTTGCAGGAGAAATACCCGTCCCATCATCATCTTAGTGGCCCTTCACTGCAGGCTGACCAGTAGCTCCACATCTCTCTTGTACTGAGGAGCCCAGAGCTGCAGCACTCCATGTATGGCCTCACCAGTCTCCTCACCCAGAGTTCTCAACCCTTCTTCCAAATTCTCTTCTTCTCTCCAGAAAACCAAAGTTTCTTGGGTTTTTCCAGCTCTGGTTATCACAGCCATTCTGTATATTGATAAGATCAATTAATTTCAAGGACACATTATTGCTTTAATGGCAAATGATGGAGAATAAAGTCCATAAGTCCCGTTTGCTGCTGTTTATGGGGAGACAATGCTAGTGAAAATACAAATCAAATTTTAAAGGGGAAATTTGGACAGTGGTGAGGAGAGATTGCAGTGGTATTGAGAGGGTAATAGCTCAGAAAACTTAATGCTTCTTTGGAAATGTTGACTGAAATAATAGTATAAATGTGATGTAATATTTTGTTTAATATTAAACTGCATTAAGCTAAGTAGAATTTACAATGACAAGATAGATATTTTTATTACTCCTTTGACTTATGTACTCAGAGAGTTTTCTATATGTGGATTGCTTTTCCTTCCAATCAAAAAGGTTTCCTAATATAGTGTGACCTGTCAGAGTCTGTATATAGACAAAAAGAATCATCAGGCAAATGAGAATTTTGCAGGTAGGAGTGCAATAATAGGTAAGGATGAAAATATTTCAGCATCAACAGACATGAAAGTTTTCTAGATAAAAAAATCCAGTAATAAGTATCATCTTCTACACCTTAAATCATCATTATCACCACCATCATTCTCAATAAGGCTTTCTCAAGAACTTTGCTATGCAAGATAACACCTGGGATTATCCAGAATTTCAGTGCCGGGGAAGTGGTGACTATGACATGAACACAAAATGTCAGTGTACTTGCAGGTATTACTACTTTTTCTCATGGACTGTGGTAACTATTGCTTTGCAGTAGATGACACAGTTCCAGTGTGAATTGAGAGTTTATCACCAGGAATATATAGGGAATGTCTGTAGGTATGTAGGAAGAAAAAGAAACAAAAGCCAAGAAACCTAAAAGGTTTTCCTTGGCATTGGTTTTCATATGCTGAAATCTTCCTGGAGAGCCTCAACTGTTTTCAGCATCACCTGAGAAAGCTTTTTTGCAGTCAGGATCAAAACTATGTTTTTCTTTCTTTGGCATATGTTAGCATCTTCAAAGATTTGCATCACTTCTGATCTGTGTTTCTAATCAGTGTGTGTATCTGAGTGTGCATACTGCAGCATGCACAGGCATGCACATACAAGCAAAGGAGCACCTGTGTGCAGCTTTACTTGCACTACTTTTGGGGACTCGCACAGCTTTGTGTGCCCTCTCTACATGTGATTAAATATTAATTAGGCTTCTAATATAAGAAAGTGAGTTCACAGGCCTGAGTGCCACATAAATAATGCATGAGGTACCCGAAGGCTCAGCCCGAGAAGCTGATTGGCCACCTTGGATTTGTATAATTATGAAGTTTCATTATTAACAGTGGAAGCAGTGGAGAGATTTGCTTAGCTTGAGGGACTTTGAAAGCATAAGCTGTCTCATTAGGGAAAAAAGGGAGTAAGGCATAATATGCAAACTTGTTAGTAAAAAAAAAAAAAGGAATAAAAATTTAGCATAGCTCTTTAACAGGAGTATATTCTAAGTTTATAAAACGACTGAAATTCAAATAGGTGAGGTCTATGCTACAGCTGTTTAGCAGGTCTTTTTGTAAGAGCTTTTGGTTAAAAGCTTTTGTTCTTGGTATAAAACAATCTTTAATATTTTACTGAAAAATCCACAGGTAGCTTAATGGGTTCTGCAAAGTGAGAGGTACGGAGGTGAAAGAGAATGAACACAGTCCAGGGTTCTTGCTAGAATGTGTGTTGTGCATGCAATTAAATCTCAAGGTCAAACAATTTACAGACAATTACTTTTCTAACATCTCCAGAAATGCCTGCTTACACGTCTTTAATTTTAAATGATACTGATATTCCAATTCTCCCCAAAGGTTAATGCTGACTAAATCCAGCTGTGACCTGACACGATGCGACAGCACAGTGCCTAATTATCCTCTGGATAGTCATTTACTTTAAACCATTAAAGAAATAGGCTGAGAGGAAGATTTAGGACCCAGAAAAAATGTTAGCCTGACTTCTTTCTTCTTGAGGATGGGATGGGCTGAAAAATAAAAATAAAATCTTGCTAAATGTTAGCCATTTGCTTTGATGGCAGAAAATTGTTCATCCCACTCTGTTTTTTTACAGGTTAAATTGCTAACTAGTTCATTTTATCCATTGCCTACGGCTGGCGCTAAATGTCAGTGACAAATTTTGTACTTGTCTTGAAGAATGAATTAAGTTATGCACAAAAGCTATAGTGCTTTTTTTAAGATGAGTGAATTGGAGAGAGGAAAAAAAAGTTGCTCATTTGAAAAAGGATTATTTCGATTAAAGGCCTTTTCTATTGTAGTGGAAGACAGGTAGTGGTTTAAGATAATTCTGACAGTTACCTCCCACAGAGGCTGCAGTCCTTTACTAGAAATTTCTTTAAGAGCACTTGCATCAGATTATGCACTATGATTGTTATTGTAAGACCATTTGTGACAGTAAAGGGGGGAACAATTACAGAAAATGGCAACTATTATTCATTAACTAAGGTAAAACTGGTCTTTCTTCAGTGAGGTCAGCATTCCGTCACCTTCAGAAAACCTTTCTATGCTTTGTAGCAGTGGCAATTAAAAACCCCTTCAGTACTGTCTGCCAAATATTGGTGAGAAGGAGCAGCTCATTCAGAAATTTCTATTGAGAAGACCTGGCACATTCTTCACAATCCCTCTGGTTTTCAATTGTCTGGCTCTGGTAGCACCCCATAATCTCTGAGCAAATAGTTTACCTAAGAATGATTGTTACTGTCAGTGTTGGAAACTGTAGTGGTTTACTATCTGTAAGCTTGGCCTAAGGGAGCTCTACATGTTTGTATTTTATTTTATTTGATTTTATTTTCATGTGCATTGAAAATCTGTTTATTGAAAATCCAAAGGGAGCTTAAAGTTAAGACTAGACTTTGAAGCTATGTGTCTTACAGGGGTCTTCATTAGAAAGTCTAGATCTCTCTCACTCCTGAGCTCGCATAACTGTTGTTCTTTTGTATTTATAGTGCTTAATTTGGGCTATGGCCAGTTACTACTACAGGGCAAAAATTGGTTTTGTTTAATTTTTTTCTATTATTGGATTGCCTGGTATTTCCAGCTATAAGCAGAATACCATTGTGCTGTGCGCTGTAAAAAACCGCAGATTTGAAATAAATGTTTTTAGTGGCACCCACAGGTTTTGGCAGATACCTTTCTTCTCTCACTGTGTGCATAAATATTTTCACTGATACCAGCTGTAGAAAGTGGTATGGTAAATGCTAATCTCAGTACAGTCATAGCAGTCACAAATGGAAGTTAGATCTGTAATTTCAAGTTGAAAGCTGAACTGAAAAATCTAGTGATTATGCACTACTGCCCTAAGCTACTTCTCTCTTTCTTTCTTCTCTACCCTCATTCTCAGGCAAAGGGATAAGGTTTCCTCCCAAGGAGAAAGAAAAATACAGATTATCAGTTTTCTGGTGATAACATGCAAGTCCTGAAGACCGTATGGCTCTAAAAAGCAATACATTCTAGGATACATCTCACCTAACTTTACATGTAAAAAACATAGATATCTCAGTCTGAGCTAGTTATTTTTGCCCCTGTTCTACTGAGGAGAGAAACAGGTATGACCAGATGCATTCCATGTAATTTCAGAGTTCTGTTTAGGATGAGATGAATTGTCCTCTGAGTTGCTTGGTTCTTTCTGTTAACTTTAAAGAGAAACCCAACTTGGTTGCAGTTTTAGATTCCCACATTTGGGCATCACAGTAATGATAATTTTCCTATTCCTTAATTTTTCACCTCTGGCTTGCCTGATTGCTCTTGAAGAATTTATTTCCACTCCATATGCATTAAATAGCATCCCTCAAAATTTTTATAAAGTATATTTTAACCTGCTTCTCGGATGTATTTTTTCCATTTGTAAATGCCCACACTTTTGACCTTCCCTTTGATAAGATAGTTGGAGCACCTTTGATCCCATATTTTTACTTTTTTTTTTAGGATCTTGCATCACTTATGTAGTTTGTTTCTAAGTTTTGTACTTCACATGTTCATTGCAGTGCGAGTAAGTGTTACAAGAGTGGTCTCACTGAAATTTTGCACACAGAGGTACTACTCCTTGCTTCCATTTTGTGATATATGAAATTTTTGTTAGTGACAAAACACTACATGAAGAAATTAAATTATACTGAGACAGATATATATAATTTCCTGTAATATTGCTTTTCAAAGCAAAGAAAAATTTGGGGTTTTTCTTCAGTTATCTCTTTTGTTGCATTAGACTACATAAATTATTATATCTGTAACTGTACATTTTGCAGGCTACAGCCCTTCAGCTAATGGGTTGAGTTTCACTCAACCCGCTGTTTACCATCCTACAGACCTCTCTGTATTGTTAGCTTATCTTCCTGGAAATGATTTCTAAAAATATTGTGATATCTGGCCAAGAACCGTTTCTTAACAGTTTCTCTTGGCACTTACTTAACCCAGCATTGCATATTGATAATTTGATCTATTTGATGATTTAAAATCGTTATAAAGAAACTATTGCACCTGACAGTGAGTCAGATTAGCTACAAATTAATGGCTTACCCAGATTTAAACATTTTACCTAAGCCATGCAGGCAAGCAATTGAATGAGAGAGGCGTCTTCAGTGGGCAACCCATCTCACCAACTCCAAAGGAAAAACTGATCAAAATTTAAATTAAGAACATGAACAAAAAAGAAAAAGCAAAACAACATCAACAAAAAAAAGTCTTTTCATATGTAATTTTTCCAGAAGACAAAGAGTGAAGGTGAAAACAGATGAATGGTAAGAGATCAGTAATGTCCTGAAGGTGTGCAGCCTGTAGAGTGGGCTCTTTCAACACTGCCGTGTTTCTCTTTGCTGCCTTCTCAGTAGATCTTGGAAACTTATACTAAATATTTAACATTTGGGAGGCATAATTTTCATGGCATGAATATCAATTTGTTTGAAAATTAGTTTCTATGTTTCCTGTTTTGTTTATTTGAGAAACAGGAGAATGTTATTTAAGAAAATGTAATGTGTTTTAATATGTCAGATATGATGTTCAGTTCTGCAGAGTAAAATAAACATTTCAGTTTAATATTTATTCTTAGAATAGAATTCTGGAAACTGTATCTTTTCCTTATAGCCTTTTTTTCCTGTCTTAATTACTGAATGGTGTCCTGGTAAATTTTAGCTTTTACTAAAGACTGTAATTATGTTGAGCTGAAACCTCCAGCTTGGGTTATAGAACTTTTCTGCTGAATCTTGTTACTAGTCCCAGGACAAATCTATACTGAATCATAGATTCTGATCCATAGACCCTGCTTGTGTAAGAGCACTATTAGGAGTAAGAAAAGACATACTCATTAAGAAAATATTTCATCACTGGTATAGCTGTAGTTTCGAGAACCAACTTCCCAGTAATATTACTTCATAAAATAAAGAACTGAGTGTGAATATGTTTGGTACCAAAATAACTTAGAATATTTGAAATATTTCCAGTGAATTAATTTAATCTAATTTTTGTAAATGTTGGAGGAATAAATGTTAATACTAAGAAGTACAAAATATACCTCTGTTGAATTTTATCTTCCTTTTAAAGCTAAATGCATCAGCTAATGTAAAAAGTTCTGTTTCACTAGTTCTGTATAGTAATTTGCTCCATGAGCATTTGGACTGAAATCAGTGGGAATTTTGTGGAATAAGTTAAAATTTTCTGTGAAGTTGGAAAGAAAATATTTTTCTGACTAACAATGTCAAGAAGCAAATAGGGTGTAAATGTATATAGATTCTGGTTAAACAGCTAATGAAGTGGGTACAATACAAGGAGGGTGGTAGTGAATAAAGCACAAATCTCATACTAAAATAATTTTGAAGTATGTATTTAATTTCTTTCCTACAGTGCTATCCTTAGCTTGTTTAATCCAAATGTCTGGTAACTTAGAGTATCAGCAATTTTCCTTCCTTTTTTCCTGTGAATACTTTTTCTCTCAGTAATGAATTAATGGTATATCCAGGCAGAAGTAAATGGACAAAATAAAAATATCCCTTTGGTTACAGAAGGAAAGACCAGTGCCCTGGCTGCAGGCTCAGGTCCTGATGGCTGCTCCCAACACCCAGCGCAGCAGAACTGCCTCCATGGGATGAGCAGCATCAGGCGCTGGCCTTCCTCAGCTGAGCATGCCTGAGAGGCACATTTGTGACTAAAAAAGGTTGTTAGAAAGAGAAAGGATGATGTGCTGTTTGTCTGGAGGGAGTCAATCTACTTGCTGCTGGCAGGCAGGTAGTAGAAGTCCTACAATGTGCAACCATGGAAAGATTAAAAGCCAGTTAGTGAGGTTGTTCCTGTAACGATCACTAATATGAAATAGATAGGAGAAACCTTGAACTCTGCTGCATCCCCATGCAACA